>JAUMJJ010000272.1:2227500-2827500 GCA_033556795.1 Tapera naevia | reverse complement strand
TTCTGAATGGGTATCAGTTTATTTTATTAATATGTTGGAATGCAAAGCACAGAACAAATTCCAAGATTTTCTCCGCTGCATTAAGTTGCTTGAGACCTCCAGAAAGAGACTGACCTGTGACCAGGATCCTATTCTCCACTGCGCTGGGCAAAGCTCCCGGTTGCAAGGCCTCCTGCCTTCTGGACGGTCGTTGCTGCAGTACTTGGTATGAACAGACCGATTTGTATTATCGTGTAGGGGCTGGATACACCGGACAGATCGTACCTGATATCCTGTTTTTCCACAACTTTTGCTGCAAGGCTCCCATTCTCCTGTAACCCAGCTGGGGGAATGAAAAAAATAAGTTGAGTAAAATTCTCTCCTAAATTAGGTGAGTTCAAACTGTCTGTTGAACTGTAACTCTTCAACACAGGTTTAACAGGATGTCAGTACTGGTTTGGATATGGGAAAAGAAGTTGTTATGAAAAACCATAAGCAGTTATGGTGAGTTTTATTTGACTGTGACCCTGAAAATCACTAACAAGACCCAGATCTTTAAAATTACTCTTTCTCACCTCCAAGATAAGCATTATTCTTACTTAGTTTCATTTGCTTTGATTTTAAGTTGGCCTTTCCAAGACTGCAGATGAAATGCATAGCTGAAATGCCAAAATGCCATAGATGAAATGCCAAAAGCAGCTACTCAAGGGTGCTGCTGAGTTTCCCAGGTCTTGACGCACAAGCTGTGCTTGTCTTGCAGGGAGATCTCAGCAGGCACCAGCCATCCCCAGGAGTGAATCCAAAACTTCTGGACTAGAAACGCATCTCCAGCCTGGTCCATATTTGCATAATCCATGGAGCACATCCCTGGCCATGGCAGACATCATCTGGCAAACCCAGCTACACCATCAATGCTGTGCATGCTGGCATCAGGGGAACTGTGGTCCTCAGCATTACAAATATTTGGGTTTAGGGAAGGCACACTCCAATGAAAATCAGAAGGTCTGAAATCACTTTGGCCACTGAAAAATGTCACATATATTTTGTAATGGGACATAGTTGAAAACTTTGCAGATAGTCCAAACTAATGGAATAATTACACCTATAATCTATAAGGAACGTAAAGAAGAGCAAAATGACAGACAAGACCGAAGAAAATGTGTGTAGGCTACCGAAAGCTTTGTTATAATCAAGTAAGTGAAGCTATACAGCAGTTGATAAATATTTAGACAGTGCAGAGAGATCTGCCAGAAAGAAACATCGTTCAATGTAAACAGTATTCATGGAATAAATTTAATAAGAAATATATATATAGTCTGAAAAATATCCTGAGTTTGAAGCAATTGTCCTAAAGTACTCATAAAATCTTGATTTCAGAAATAGTCGAGAAATAGTGTGGGCAAAGGCAATGCACTAAACACTCAAGTTAAGCAAAAAGTAAAGTGGCAATTTCATCCAACTTTCTCTTTGTAGCCTATTGAAATTACCCAGCTGTGAAGGAAGGCAACTGCTGTGGAGCACAAAGCCATGAATCCTAAGGTGACTTCTGAGACTAACATGATTTTTTCCCAGCAGTGAAGCAGCAGCACATTAGTGCAGTGGGTGTCACAGAGCTTCATAAAATCTGTTAAATAATTGCCTCTTCTATGTACAAGTGCAAAATGCTCCAATACCATTCAATGGAAACAGAGGTGAACGAAACGTTCGGGAATCCAAGTACAATTTAGGATCCTATTGAGTCTTTGTGGTACCTGGGTCCAATTATATTTGAAGCTGAAAGAAGAATACAGTCTTTTCCAGAGAGCTTGAGATACAGTTAGGTCATTACTTCAGTTCCAATAAATAAATGTTAAGCCCTGACCCATGCTGAGTTTTATGGGGCACAGCTTCTTGACTTTTCTCTCTTTCAAATCTTTTTTGAAAGGAAGTTAGGAAATATTGTATGGTATATTCTACTTATTTGCTGTGCTTCTTGGAATCTAGTCTTGGTCCCCAGAGGTAAAAGCTGGGACCAACATACTCCTTTCTTGTTGCAGTAGCAACACAAGGAATATATGAGTCCTACATGTGGCAGGAGTAACCTCTGCCAGCCAAAAAAAAGCACCTGTAAAATGTGAATTCAAATATTCATAACACTTGACTCTGCATAGCAAAGGTGAAGGTACAACAGGCATGCCATGCTGTATGAGGGCAGCCACAGAAATCTATCAGGCCAAATACTTTTCCCTGTCTTTAAATGTCAAAAAACACGCTGTGAACTTTAAGATTTGGATTTGAGAGGCTGTATGACATTAGTTTTCTTGTGTAGCACTCTGTAAATTTGTTCTTACATGGTTAATTCGCACTGTGTAAAATCAACTGGCATAAATTGAATTTATGTCTATTTTTTATTACCTCAAGATGGCCTGAACACAAATGTCTGGATCAAGACAGCATTTATTTTCTAATCCAACTTATATCAGAAGTAATAGGAACCAGCAGTCCCAGAAAGAGTATTTCTACAAATAGAATATAGAATCATAGAATCACCTCAGTTGGAAGGGACCCAAAAGGATCATCGAGCCCAACTCCTGTCCCTACACAGGACACTCCCAACAGTCCCACTGTGTGACTGAGGGCAGTGTCCAAATGCTTCTGGAATGCTGGCAGAGTGGGTGCTGTGGCTGCTTCCCTGTTCCAGTGCTCCACCACCCGCTGGAGGAAGAACCTCTTCCTAATGTCCAACCCAACCCTCCCCTGCCACATCTTCCTGCCATTCTCTCCAATCCTATCATCAGTCACAAGAGAGAAGAGCTCAGCCCCTGTTTCCCCTCCCTCCCTCATGAGAAGGCAGTGAACAGCTCTGAGATCCCCTCTCAGTCTCCTCTTCTCCAGCTGAACAGACCAAGGGACTTCAGCTCCTCCTCATATGACTTCCCCTTCAGACCCTTGCCCAGCCTTGTGGCCTCCTCTGGACACTCTCCAGGAGTTTGATGTCCTTTTTACACTGTGGCACCCAAAACTGCCCCCAGTGCTCGAGGAGAGGCCGCACCAGTGCAGAGGGACAATTCCCTCCCGTTCCCTCCTGGCTGGTGATGCCGTGCTGGATGCCCCCCAGGACACAGTTGCCCTCTTGGCTGCCAGGGCTCACTGTTGGCTCATGTTCAACTTGCCATCAACCAGCATCACATCCTCGATGGTTCTGGCTCTCTGCAATGATGCACAGAGGTACTTAAGAACCTTCAAGTTCAAGCAGCCACATATCAGGTTGGAAATACAGAGATCAAGCTTAAGTCACCTTCTTTCAGCTGACAAGTGCCAGCTGGGCAGTGATGCTTACATGGGCTGGGAGCACTCCTGGAGGTTGCACACCCTGCGAATGGGCTTGGGCTTTTGAATCAACTCGCAGTAACTCCGATGAACCATCTTGTGGTCAGCCTTCCTCCGGCAGCCGTATTTTGTAAATTGGTAGCCTGAAGAAAGACACTTCTCTTATTCTCAGTACTGGTAAATCTTACACAGGTCTCAGGTGTCAGACAAACTACACATACACTGTCAAAGGTTGCAGTTGGAACTACAGGTAAGCACACTACAAAAGGAACTGTAAATTGCACCAAGTAAACACTTATTCATGTAGATTTAACAGCCAGAATTGCTCGCCCCCTTTATTTTTCAGTGCCAGCTATAATGAGAAAAACACCACCACCTAGCATTTCAAAAATGCTTTGCAAACCTCCACAGCTACATTCAGGGGCCCATCAGTCTGGTGAACAGCACCAGGTCTACATCTGGCCCCAAAAGCAGGGGTCTTCACATTGCAAGGTCCATATCACAGGGTGCAGATTTCCTAAAGGCACCCTCGTATCTCAGAGAACCTCACCCAGATTTTACAGGATTCTACTATTTTTCATTGTTCTAAACATAACTCAGAAATGAGACACCCAGATCTTTGCCCACAACCATTTTAATCAGATTTTTAACTCCATTCACCATTTATGCATGTATTTCTTAACTTAAATAAAATCCTCCCATCCTCTTGGTGTCCTGAATGTATCTTGTGGCAATGAATTTCACACGTGGTGTTCATTCTTTCAGTTTTCTCCTTATCAATTTTGAATGCTTTGGGGTTTTGTTTTTTACCTCCTCCACAAGGTTTTGAACATTGGGACCATTTCTTCAGAGCCCATTCATATGCCACCGAGTCCTCTTCCAAAACATTGTTATTATCTACATTCAAGGAATCTTCATGGATCATGTACTTGTAAGTCAAAGATATCTTGGCACCACCGTGAGGAATCACCTAGTAAGGAAAACAGATGCAGGGAAAAAGATTCAAGAGACTGATAGCAGAAGTTATGTGAGAAGACTTGAAATAGCAACCATCATGGCTCAGATATAAAAACACCCCCAGAGGGATTTAAACGTTTTAGTTGCACTCAACACATTTTTCTTCCCTGATGAAAAAGTATCTCTATCCTTATGACACAGAGTTTCTAAACTGCATATTAAGAAAGACTGTTGTTGATTTAGACTTATTTTTCTTGCCAGTATTGGACTGACTTCACAATACTAAATTTTTTCCATATCCCATCATAAAGGAAGGAAATGTTGTACTAACACGATAATGGATATTTCCACTGAAACACAAGGTTAATTCAAACGCACAGAAACTGAAAGCAGTGAAGAAAATTGCTTATATTTCTGATAAAACACAAATATTCTTATGATAATCCTGGGAATTCTCTGAAGCCTGTTACTTAATCCTGACAGAAATATCAACTATTTAGAAATTTCTTGCTATCACACTGCACTAAGACAAATGCAGGAGAACAGAACTCAATGTGAATAAAAACCAAAATATTGGTCCTTTGAAAACATAATATTTATTCTTCCTCTGACATTCAGCTGGTGTAGATCAACACAGAACAGCTGCTTTCAGAGGGATTCTGAATCATAGAATCGTTTAGGTTGGATAAGTCCTTTAAAATCATGGAGTCCAACCATAAACCTCGCGCTGCCAACTCTACCACTAAACCATGTCCCTAACTGCCACATCCACACAACTTTTAAATACCTCAAGGGATGGTGATTCAACCACTTCCCTGGGCAGCTTGTTTCAAGTCTTGACAACCCTTTTGGTGAAGAAATTATTCCTAATATCCAGTCCTGGTGCAACTTGAGGCCATTTCCTCTTATCCAACTCCCACGTCTCTACAACCTCTTTTTCAGAGAGCAATAAGGTCTCCCCTCAGCCTCCTTTTCTCCAGACTAAACAACCCCAGTGCCTTCAACCACTCCTTGTAAGACTTACGCTCCCGACCCTTCCCCAGCTTTGTTGCCCTTCTTCAATCAACATATGCCTGCTCTTTGTAGTATGTTTGTGGTTTGCAATGAATAAAAAATACATCCATGTGTGTTTGGGAACTGAAGAACTGGCTCTTCCCTGACAAAGCAAATTTGGAAGCACAGGAATCCTGCATTGGCCTTTGCAAGATATATTTTCAAAACGTGGACAGGAGGAGAAGCTATTAGATCTCTGATATTAACCATTTTGACTTTTTTAACCAATGCTCACATGTCAGATATGATAAGTAAGCTGGAGTATTTACACAGTGGCCATTCGCTAGGCAAATCCACAGGAAATAATGAGGAGAACCATTGTTCAACACATAACCCCAAGTTATAACAACCCTTGTACAGAGCAATGAATTCAGAGAAAGGAATTAAAATAAATCTTCTATTGTCTTATAACTGAAGCAGATGTCTTCTTGTAACTCACAGGAGGAATCTACAGTATATTATAGCACGTTAAGTTCTGCAACCCTGACGTTGTGTTCTGTGGAAGATGGTTTTCATTTAACTTACCAGAATAACTATTCCATTACGCAGTGGCCCCATGGTCTGCACGGTTTCTCTATCATCAACATTCCGATATTCCCACTCCACACCCATGTCAATAAATACTTTAGAGTCTGGCACATAGTTGTCTTCGCTTAGAATGAATTTCCCCGTTTCACGATTTTTAATTGCTAGAAACAACATAAGAAAAGTGAATATGAGAGGTTCACTTCTGAGTTTTGTCCTGCTCTTGCCCCACTGCAAGAAGCAGAAAAGGCCAGTGTGCATTTGCCCCCTGTTCCCTCACAAGTTTGGACAGACTTTTTCAGGTGTTTCACTGAACTGCAAAGGCTTTCCTGCTCAGCTCCAGAAACATCAATCATCCCTTTTTTTTTTTTTCCTTTTTCATAGCCTGCCTTGCCAGAGAAATGAGGCCAACGCGACTGCACCGCGTGTGTCCGTCTGCCTGCTCCTGACTAACAACTCCTGAATCCACTGGCCAGATCTGAGCCAATTTGAGAGCCAATGGGGGGTCCCATAGTTACTCAGCTCTTTCACATGTTGTAAGGCTGCTCAGGAAGCTGTTACTGCTCCATGAGGGAAAGGCTACTGGGCTAACCCCCAGCAGGTCCCCACAGCAAGAGAGACACACTAGAAACTGCATTAATTCTCCTGTTCAGATCCAGCCCTGACACCGACACAGCCCTGCTTAAGCTCTGTTGCTTTGAGGGTGCTGCCACTGCACAAACCACCTGATTCCTGTGGTTCAGCTCTCATCAATTCTCCATCCTCCACCTGGAGAGATTTCAGCCACCTTTGTATTAAGACTCTTGTTTTTCTCCAGAGATGGAAAATTTCCTCTCCTCGTTAGAAGAATCAGGGACTGTTTGTTATTTAACACAAGATTTTAACTCTCTTCTCTCTCTAGCTGAGAGCATCCTGTTCCCAGCGTGCTGGCCTCGACAGGGAACAAGTTGTTTGTGTCCTCCGTGTATCTCTCACCCCACACCGAAAGAAGAACCTTGTCTGAACTGGCAAGCACTGGCTCCCCTGATCCACGGGGCCAGGCTGCACTGCACAGCAGGGCAAGAGTTCACTGGTGAGAAGCTGGAATGACTCCTGACACAATTAGCAGGCCATTCGCTGCGAATCTACTTCCAATTAATAACAGCCTACTGGATGCTGCTTCGCATTGATTACAGGGCACCGCAAGGAGGAGATTTCAATTACTTTCTAAGCTGTGTGATTGACCAGACAGCCTTGCATTAATACTGTTAGCAATGAGGCAGAACCTGGAATGGATCTGGAAGTAGCTGGGAAATGACTGAGGATGGGAAGCACACTATGAGATGCACATGAAGATAATGCATTGCATCCCATAATGTAATTCAGCTCCTCTTCCAGCAGCTTTTGCACATGCACATGCAGGGAACTTCTGGATAGGACACTAGGGAATCCAGACAGGGAAATCAAACTGCCAAACAAGTTTCCTAATTTAATACACTCAAAGGAGGTATGTGTTGTGGGAGGATAATGTCTAAACAAATGCATAAACACATTGTGAGGCTCCAGAGACAAAAATAAACAGCAGAAAAAAGTATTCTGACTGAAAATTTTCCTACTTGTTACTTACCGAGATTATGACTGGTGGCGTCTGTTTCCTGTATGAGTAAATGTCTCGCACCAACAGGAATTTCAAACATCTTAATTTGCCCTTTATTGTAGTATTTGAAAAGATAGTAACTGGTTAGTATGCCACAAACAGGAGGAGTTTGTCTTAGGTTTTTAAACAAATCCTATTTTCTAAAAGCAGGGTGTATTACAGCAAGCTGAACCTAATCCTGCAACATTCCCATCTCTATTTCTGTGCAAGGAGATGGAACATAACACGGACAAAGGGCTTTGGGTCATAAGAAAAATGCCTTAAGTATCATCAACAAAGTGACTTTACACTAAAATTGGCTTTGAGTGCCTTATGCACCCACTGAGACAGACATGCAAGCTGCTGGCTGACAGTGAGTGATGGCATCATATCATTACAGCACTTAGAGATTTGGATGGAGCAGCTGAGTGACACCATAGAACCACAGAACGGTTTTGGTTGGAAGGGACCTTAGTGATCACCCAGCTCCTACACCCCTGCCATGGGCAGGGACACCTCACACTGGATCAGGTTGCTCAAAGCCTCATCTGACCTGGGCTTGAAGACCTCCAGAGATGGAGCATCCACGACTTCTCCGGTCAACCTGTGCTAGGGCCTCACCATCCTCACAGGAAAAAATTTCTTCCTGATGTCTAATGTTAATCTACCCTCATCAGTAGCACCAATAAGTCCATAGCTCTCCAACATGGAGCACTGAAGCTCTCCTCTATGCATGCACAGGCCCTGATATCAGCAGACTTTACCGATCACTGGACAAAACTCTTATTTTCAAAATCTAGACACATCTCAAAGTAAAATCCAGAGAGTTTATTGGAATTAGTGATGCTGTAAATGATTTATGATTGCTCTGGTACTTTCCATGAAACTGAAAAGATTAAACAAAAATATCCTGCATACCCCACAACAAAACACACTGAATGCACTGACCTTGTTTCTTTGGTACTCTTGAAAATGTTCCTTTCACCACTTTGCAGTGGGAATTATCTCCTCCACAAACACCACACTTATCTTCCTGCTTTGTGGAACCTATGACCCTGTCACATCCAACTTTCTGTGCACAAAGGAGAAAAAACAGTCATTCTTATTTATCCACGTTTCAATTCAAATGAGACTTTACTTCAGATATCAAAACCCATACTTCTGGGTTTTGATATGTGAAGTACAAATTGTGGGATTTTTCTGAAAGATCAATGTCTAAATGGGTTTTAATAATTCCAGTTCCTATAATAGCAGTCAGGTGATTATATTTGTATATTATGCTTCACAGTGGTCCTCTTACTGGAGGGAGGCAGCACAGTTAAGGAAAAGCTCTTAAGCCTCAGCTTATCTTAAAGTAGATGCTCAAATTCCAGGAGAATCAAAGCATCTATGCAAGGATCAGCATCACCACCAGTGCTTTGCTAAGTTAGAGCCTTTAATTCCATGGAAAGATGACCTGTGGCAGATCCCAACTTAGAGGAAGCGTCGTTGATTTTTTAAAAATAGCAAGATGAAATACAGAGAGAATGCACATCAGCCATATCTTAACATCACTTTCCTTGAAAGCTGCTGCACGTTCCTGTTTCATTGTACATTCCACCCCCACTAAACCTCAGCAGGAAAAGCTTTCGTTGAAAGCTAATCCTAATAGTTCATCTTAAAATACTGCATTAAATATTACTTGTGTAGGTAGATGCTGTTGCAATTGAGTCACATGCAATGTGATGGCAACTGTGAATATCACACATAATATTGTGACAATAATCCTAATGAAATCTCCTTCTTGCCCAAAGCGTTTTTATACTTAAATAGTTATTCTTGAAGAGAAACACTCAAGCTACCATTTTAATTGTTTTCACACTACTAAGCTCTGAAATAAGCCAGCAAGTCTTACCAAGCAGTCTCCTCGCACGCAGATGCTGTAAGCATCTTTGTAGGAGCAGCGGGTCCCATCATGTACCATCCTCTTCATATACACCACATCCCCGGTTTCCTTTGATTCACAATACAGGTGGCACCTTTCCTTAGCTGGAAAACAAAATTATGTGTGTTCAGCTCTAATAGTTTAGTTGCTGGCTTTATGAACAGAGAGTTAGCAATCTCTTCTTCCTTGCGTGCATCACAGAACACAACATGGTACCCCATAAATCATGGAAGCTAAACCCCTTTCAAAGGCTATGTGATCATTTGGGAACCACTGAATCATAAAGAACCCACATGTCATCATTAGGAGACAGTCTTTAAAAGAACAGATTATTTACTTTGATGGGGGGTGGGGAGAGATCTACTTAATACTTTGCCAGATGATGCAATCTGGTAGAGGTTTCTGCAGCCTGGTTCCTGAATACCTGTGAGAGATGCAGGTTTCTGCAACAGTTTCACCTGCACTGAAATTTGAAAAAAAGAAGTAATCATTTTGCCATTAAAAGCAGCTGTTCAACAAGCCTGGCATCCACAATGTCTAGAGACTGCTGTGCTGTACCATTTCCTCCTGAACATGAAGTTAATTCTCCCTTATTGTTGTATTTATGGCAGTTTAAATCATTAAACAAGATGAGATGTCAGAGATTCAGAAAAAAACCACATTTTTTTGCTACATACACATGCACAAAGAACCAGACAAGATTACTTCTTTCTCCTAATCTATTCCAAAGAGCTAAGAACAAAAAATAAAGCTATTGATAAATAATGACTATTTTTGAATATTTGATAAACAATGGTTGATTAAAAGTTGATAAATAATGACTATTATAACAAATATGATGAATAAATGACTACTGTTCCCAGCCCCATAAGAGGATACACTATGCTTCCCTTGGCAGTGAAGAGTGGCTGACCTTTCTGTTAGATGAAACAATAAAGATTCTGCTATTTTGACATGATTAGAAGTTGGGACACTTTTCCCACCATTTAAAACGATAACAATCTCTCCATTATAGCAGCTCAATTAAAACAAATCTTCATAGGCCCTTTGCATTCTTCTCCTGTAACAGTTCCATGGCCTCTGCCCTCTTTTAATAAAGTCCTTGTTATTGCTGTTGATGTCCTCATGGACACTGGGTATTGGTGCATCAGAGGCCTTTGTTACAGCTCCTGAACAATGCAGAGATACCATGCTAAAGATGTAGGGTCTAGTCCATTAAAACAGGTACTTTTTTTTTTTCAGATTCTTAATAAGGGACTATTAAGATCATAATAATCACAGACCTAATGTATTTGCACATATTAAAAACACTAAACTATGCACAAGTCGTAAGTGTACCCCCCCCATTCATGTACCCACACCCACTCCATGCAAACCATACATTCACTGCATGTGATTAAATGAAAATATCAGGAGGTCCGACTGGGTGCCAACTGCCCTGGTACAAGGGTTTTAATTTAGAGAGGGTTCTCTTACTATTGCTTCATGGGAACAGAGAGCAAGTCCCATTAAATTGGACCCTATTAATTGCAAGGAATTATTTTCTTTCTATTGCCCAGTGCTGGGCATGATGGAGGTGCAGGAGAATGGATGTGACCACATGAGCCCAGCCTCCCTGCTCATGTGCCATGCATCTACCAGGGCAGTGCAGAGTGACACTGGGGACACTGGAGGCTGGGAGACGGGGTGCTCCCGGGGCTTGGGGAAGGAGAGAGGCCATGGCACAGTGCAGCATCAGGATGCTCAAGCACGCTCTAGGATGTACCCCAGCTTGGCAGCTTTGCTCTGGCCACTGGACAAGATGCTCCTCCCTGTCCCCCTCACATACAGAGTGTGTCAGACACGTCCCACTGAGCTGCGTGCAAAGCGTACGGATTTATGTCTCTTTGGAGCCACGACTGCATTATCTACACAAAGTATGTCACACATGCAACTTATCTTTACAAAAGGGAGTTTTAAATACATTAGAGTTCAAGCACAAGCCACCCTCTGGCCTTCTTTTCACACAAAAGCTGTTCCTTCTGATAACCCTGCTCAGATAAATGTAACTCTGAAGGTGGCTGCAGTTATACCGTAGTTATATAGGAAACCAGCAGTGCCCAGTGATCAGTGCTCAGACATCAGTGAGCTGGTTTCTGACTCAGAAGCCACTGAATTTAATAGAAAAACATCTGATTAGTTTCAGTGGGTTTTGCAGCAGACTGCTCCAAAGGCTAAAGCAGAAGCAAAGGTCTGCGGGCCACAGTGTTCATCTGCCCTCCCCTTGCCAGAAAAGCTGTATCATGAAATTAAGCTGTGAGGCTGTGCCTGCTCCTCTGAAAATTCCAGATTGCACAAGAAGGCATGAAAGGAAGGAAGGAACCCTGAGAACTGTCTGGGAATAAAGTCAGGCAATTTAATTACAAGGAATTTGCTGTTAATTTCTGGCAGGGTATCCTCTCACTGGAATGCAAAACGATTCACCTAAAGTGACCCTTCCTCTCCCAGATGAGTGCCTGGCTGCGGACAGCTTGGGTGCCTGGCACCTTCCCATTGCCAGGCCAACCCTGCCCTGGAGCACCTATCATTCAAATGAAGTGACCAGGTATAAAAACAGCCCACGCTCATCAAAGGAGCTGAGAATCATTGCCACCCTTATTTTTGTTTAGTAGAACCACTCCTTGGCATGTTTTCAACACAACGTGGGAATAGGACGGCAAAAGCCTTCATGGCCCAAGTCAGGCAGCTGCACAGGCATTAACAGTAAGAGGAATGTTTTTGTTCTAACAGGTGACCTCTGCCGAGATGCCAGAACATCAGGCTGACCATGCTGGTTCAGACCCAGCACCCATCCAACCCAACATCTGCCTCCGACAGCACCACCAGTGTTTGCAGGAAGATGTAAGAACAAACCTGCTATTCTTCTCAGAATATTCTCTGAGTTCCTTGTAAACTGCAGCTTGGAAACTTCCTAAGTCATGGCTGGAGCTTGGTGTTCAATAGGTTTTGAAGGATTATAGAACTTTCAAGAATTTCCCTAAATCCCTTTTAAAGCTTTCTGGTATCTGCAGCTTCCTGTGGCAATGAATTCCAGTTTAATTGTATGTTGTGTAGAAAAGCAGTTCCTCTTATTTGTTTTACATCTGCCACCTGATAATTTTTGTATTCTATAGATTTTATTTGATGGTTTAATTATGAGAAACAGTAAAAAATCATTCTATGTTCAGTCTCTTCATGCCGCTCATAATTCTGTAATCTATCTTTTTAATCTAAATCATCATTTTTTTCAGGATGAAAAGCCCTAGTTTATCTAAACTCTCCTTATTCAGAAATAACAGCTTATGTTTGCTTTATTTGGGCCTTTCTGAGTTCAGTTGCACATTTTTTAGCAATGGGGCAGCAGCGAGATGGGCACAACCTCAGCAACATTGGCAGAATATTTAAAAAGCAGACACATATGCAGGGATACAGAGCAGATCACTTTTCTCCATCCCTCTTGACAGTCACTGAACTGCCGTTTTCCTAAAGCTATCCTCAAGCCCAACACCTTTCTCTTTAGAGTCCACCTTGTGTACAGATCCAAACACACATTGTTTTTTATCCCCATATCCATTATTGGCATTTATCAATGCCAAACATAATTTTCCTCGTTCAACCACTTACTGTCACAGGGTCCTTCAGTAGCTCTCACTGTAGGCCTGCTTATTTTAATTCGCTTGAGTAATTTTGTATCCTGAGCAGATTTTGCCACCTGGTTTGCTCCCTTTCCCAGCTCACTGCTACGTGTGCTCCCATGCACCTATCATTGTGGGACAACTCCCATGTAAGACCATTCCCTTTAATCCCATGCTAACTCTGTTTAAGAGCAGTTATTATTCAACAGGATCCAAACTTTCTAAAAATCCAAGTACATAACATGAATTGGATCACCCATACGTTGACACTGATCCCTCCAAACAACTCACAAGAGATTTGAGGCATGATTTCCCTAGAAGTAGTTTTACCTCTCCTTATATAATTTTACTTATATTTGCAACTGATTTTGCTTTTAATTGGAAAAAGGGACCACTCACCATCAACGTGTTCATAGGGGAGCCAGTGGTGTTTCGTGTTCTGGTACTCAAAGTAAGGATCCCACTGCCGGCACTGCTCCTCTCTGAAATCTTCAAAGTCTTTAGGACAATCCTGAGTGTTGCAGAGCTGGAATTCATAGCTCGGCCCCACACACGTACGGCCTCCGTTAGCAGGGCTGAGGGGAGGGCAGAAAGCCAGGGTTAGTTTTGCCATTAGTGCATGAATCAAGCATCTATCAAACCATCTGAAGAGTAATTTAATTCCCAGTCATGTCAGTAGGCACTTGATGAAACCAGTGGTGTATTTCTGCTGTAGAAAATACCTATTGCCTGTACAATCCCACTGTCCTTATTTAGCTCTTAAAAGCAATTTCTGCATGAAAAGCATCAAACCACTTGACAAAGGCAAGAAACCCCATTTTCTTGGTGCAGCCCAGGAAAGGAAAGCACGAGCAGATGAAGCAACTCATTCCCATCCACCCCTAAGCCAGCAGCAAAGCCAGCAACAGCCCAGCTCAGTGCTGCATCCCCCAGGCAGAGGTGGATCAGATCCGGCTCTGGCAACACAGAGCTTGGGAGCTGTGCATCCTCTTCCAGGAAACACAGAAAACATTAGGCTTTACCTACATGAAAATAGATTTTACAACTAAAACTGTGCCCATGATTATAAAGGTCACTTTTCATGTTGCCAATGTAATAAAGGCCAAACTAACAAATATTTTCTTACCAGAACAATTTCTATCAGAAAATGCTGCTTCATAAAACTTGAGGGGCTTTTAAAATAAAAGATATGATGGTTTTTAACACTAGTCAAGTGCAACCCTTTTATTAGCACAAACTGAGAGAGTCAACGTCAAAATATTCTGTCTGGTAAAATCATTTAATTCTGACTATTGTTTCAGTTCTTGCTGTTAGGATCTTGACATTTTATGATAATCACAATAAGATAGCAATAATCACAGATTTCATATCATTTATACATGTCAATCTATATTAAATATATTATACTTCTGTTGTTACTGAAATTAAGTCATCCTACATTATCTGGATGAGCCATATATAAGTTATTGAAGCAAAACAATTCAATATTAACTTGGGGAAGGTTCTGCTCTCTGCACCTTTGTTCCAGCTTGGAATGAAAACAGTTTGAAAATATTTTAAGTCCTTCTTGTTGAACTATTAAAAAAAGAAATGGATTAAACAAAAATTATATAAAGGTACAGGAGTTTAAAAAAATAATCCAGGAAATCATTGCCATTATTTCATACTCACATACTAATGCAAAATTTTTATTTATGCTTTATGCAATAGTGTAATATCACTTTCAAGATCCTTGTAACTGTATAACCAGCTTCATGGATGGATAAACCTAGAAATAAAGATGATTCATGGCTTGCTAAGGGCCAAAAGCAGAATTTCTGACAACATATACTATAGATCAGATTTAATAAGCACCACTCAGCGTCCTTTACTGAGTTACTGCACTAGTAATTTAGCAAGGATTCTCACTATTCCTTCGCTCCACATCAGGAAAACACATGGGTTTATGCACACTTACTGTGGATTGTCACACTGCCGCGTCCTGTACTTCACCCCAGTGCCACAGGTGCGAGAACAAGAGCCAAACTTACTCCATGCCCCCCAGTGCCCATCCTGCTTCAGGATGTCTGGTGTTAGCCAGATGCAGTGACCTTTAAAGCAATGCTAAAAGAGAAAATTTGATGATTAAACTGTATCATATGAGAAGCTGTGGTGCAGAGGATTTCATTTAAGGCAAAAATTCTGGATTTTTTTTCACCAGCACAAAGTAGTGAGACTGTCAGATCATGCCCACGACCCCAAACTCCAGCAGATTTTATGAACTTACCCAAGTTAAACATGAACAAATACACTCTCAGGATTCAAGCCTACCGAGTTTGTTAAATAGTTCTCAGCACTCTCTGTCTTCATCACATGTCTGCAGCAGCAATGTCAACATAATGAACACAGATTCTTTTAAGGGGGATGCCAGAGTCCCATATCCTGGGGACTAAAGGTAAATTTCTGCCACCCTTATTCCACAGAGCCACTTTAGGTGGAAATGGTGAAAGCTCCAGCCATGGCACCATCTTCCCAGCAGCTCCTAAGTGAGTTACTTGTTCCCACTGCACAATAAATCATGCCCTACTAGGCTTTCTCTTTTCTTTTACCTGACTTTCTAGCAGCCTTCCAGCACCTAAAGGGGGAAGCTGAGGAGAGGCTCTTTATCAAGGAGTGCAGGGATAGGATGAGGAGGAAGGGTTTTAAGCTGAAAGAAGGAAGATTCAGATGTTAGGAAAAAATGTTTTACCATGACAGCACTGAGGCACCAGCACAGGTTGCCCAGGGAGGATGTGGACGCCCCATCCCTGGAGGTGTTCAAGGTGAGGTAGGATGGGGCTTTGAGCAGCCTCATCCAGTGGAAGGCATCCCTGCCCATGGCACTGGAACCAGATGGGCTTTAAGGTCCCTTCCAACCCAAACCATTCCGT
Organism: Tapera naevia; assembly: GCA_033556795.1. Taxonomy (NCBI): domain Eukaryota; kingdom Metazoa; phylum Chordata; class Aves; order Cuculiformes; family Neomorphidae; genus Tapera; species Tapera naevia. The sequence goes on along the minus strand of JAUMJJ010000272.1, from coordinate 2,811,576 downwards.
GATTCTGTGATTTTTAATACATTCTACACAGGTTGAAATGCACAAAGTGCTACATTCCCAACTCTATAAGGTATTTACACATTTCTTTAAAAGCCTTCACATCCTCAGTACTGGCACTCTTCACTGTCTCCTCTCATTAAAGAAACCCACCAATTCCTTTCTACCAATTTCTTCAGTTCCTGATTGAGGAATTTTTTCTTAGCTGAAATGGGGATGAATTCTTCTCAAGGATCACAGATTCTGGCCATTCCTGGTACTATTTCTGCTTTCATAAAAGTTTACTGATGAAGTGTGGGTGCTGGAAACTATTTCCAGCCCAACTAAAGACTTTGCATTAGACTGTTGCCGTTTGTCTGCGTTAACGGTTACTGTCGGGATAAGAGCTCTGGCTCAAGCACACAGATGGCTACAACAACAAGTGCAATCAGTCACTTACTTTCCTTAACATTCAAGTCAACAACAACACTTTACACAGCTTAACAAGCCCTGGAATGCAGGAATTTGGCAGGCAGCACAAACTGAGCATATGGCTAAATGCATGCTGCCAGCAAAAACAAAATCAGAAGATATATAACAGGAGAGTGTTCTTAAGCATAGAGTGATTAGTGATCTGCAAGATAAATTTTAAAGTGATGGCTAATCATTAATAATGTTGAATTTAAAGAGGGAATCATTAGTAAAACGGTGACAAGACTCAGCTTACTGATTTGCTAGTCTGCTCAATGACTGGCTCTTTTTTCAAGTAGTTTATTTTGGTGCTGATTTGGTTGGACACAGAGTGGAAAAGAGAGTAGAAATTAGGTTTCAACTATTCGTTCTTCCTCACGACTTCAAACATTCAAAGTCAAAACCTATGAAATAGATGAGTTACCACAAAGCCAATTATACCAATCCTGCTCGGGAGCTGTAATAAGCAGATTTTTCTTAGCTGTTTGACAGAACAAGAGAAAATTCAGGAAAGCATGAAAGCAATGCAAAATGCTAATATGTCCTTTGCTTTCTTCAGTTTTGAAGCTCAGCGCTGTACTCTTCAGGGACTGTTTACTTATGGCTTTAGAGAGGTTTGTTTGAACGAACAGTTTGAGTTGTCTGGCCCTGAGTAGCAATGGGACCATTCAGAGAGATGCAGGGGAAGTTGGCAGTGCATCAGCTTGTCAATACACACTTCAGCTGGGCTTGGAAGCAGATGAGATGCGACAGCTCCTGATCTGTTCTTGCTTAAACATCCTTTTATCAGGGTTCTGCATCCCTCAGGTCTAAGTTCCAAAGCAATCACTGATCCCCTTTCAAAGCCCACATAGTGTATGTTCATTATGCAACGATCCTGGATCCAGTGCTTAGATTCCATGGAGGAGAAGAAGGAGAGGCATATGATTTGTTTTTCAATCTCTTTTTCCTGTTTTAGCCAAGAACAGGGGGATGGGGATTTGCAAAAACCACTAATAAACCACCTATTTGATACTGTGACTGGTCCCTGAATTGGAAGGGAAACATGGAAAAGTGATACTGACTTTGCCTTGTAAAGGAAAGAGCGGCACTGATTTTTACAGGAGAGCAAGGTCATATGCCTATTGTCGGGAAGCTGAGGCAGAGCTATTAAGAGACAAGCATTTGTGTAACATGAGTCATCCCCTAGCTCTGCCTTTTTGTTTGTGGATTAAAAGAAAGAAGCCTACACAAAACAAAATGATTCACAACCAAATCTTACTCTGTGCAGACCCATGCAAGAAAAAGCGTGAGAAGGTGAAACCAGAGATGGAGCAATCTCCAGTGTAATAAAGGAAGTTGGAGTCAACTCTTCCTATGGCTGTTACATGATGAGGTGGAAAAGAGCCTATTTCAACCAATATTCTCTTCATGAACAGGGGGTTTCATTTAAAGAGTGAAGCATATTAAAGCAATACTTTCTTTTTTAAATGAGGAAAAAAAACCCCATGGGTAAATGCAAATTGTTTTCTTAGTGGAAGACAAGATTACTTCTTGCAGTCTCGCCTATTTTTCTGGCAAACAGGACAGTCCCAAACAAGTGCAATTTCCAGGAGAGGAAGCTTAAATCTCCTGCAGTAAAACATTCCACTGCTGTTTTCAGCAGTTCTTTGAAACAACTGCTGTGGACGCCAAAAAAAGAGCCAGTGTGTTCCTGCGGGTTTAAAGCATCTGCAAGTTAATTTTTCAAGAAAAGACTTGCAGATTTTCCACGGGCGTGTCTACCTATTTTACATCGGGCAGCAACTGGCAACCCTTCTACCTCCTTGTCTGAGAGGTATCCAGCAGGTAACCCCTCATACTACATCATGGCTGGGAGCTCTCAGCTCTCCTGAGATCATATCAGGAGGGGGTTACTTATTTATTTGTATTTCCGATCACTGCAGGCTGGCCCGCTCTGCTCCATCTGTTTGAGAATAATTAATTGCAAGGGATAAACTGAAAGCTCTAACACTAAAGTGTACCCTGAGCCAGTAAAAGTTTCTTCAGTGGAGAATCAAGTATTCTCACTGTTTCTGTGGTGACTAACACAGCACACACTTACCCATCTGTCTCCTGTCTCTGAGAGAAGCTGAGGTCAGCTTTCTCAGTGGGAAATTATCTGGACTGCTTTGAGTACACATTAGTGTTTTCAGAAACCTTTTTTCTTGGTCCATTTCTATTTGCAATAATAACTATTTATTTCAATATTTAATCATTCCCTTCCTTTCCTGACAGCCTAAAAAGTCCTTCCAAGTTTGACTCAGATTGTCTCATTAGCATGGTGCAAGAGAAGGGAATACCTGCTAAGCCTGTGCTGGATCCTTGGTACATAAGCCACATCCAAGAGCAACACCAGCTCGGCTGGCAGGGGCAGGTACCAGGCTCTTACCTCTCTCCAAGAAAAGAAACAGAGGAGGCTCAGGTGGTGCAAACCTTTGTGTTAAGTCACTGGAGCAAGCAGATGGACTCCAGCATGCAATCTCCTTGCATGAAGGACTTTGGGGTTTATTTCTACCCTGTGGAGAGCAGTTAGCTACTTCAACCAATATAAATGTCTCCCCAGAAGAGTAATAGTTTAAAAAAACAGAACAACAAAAATCAATGATGTATTTCTGAAGGCTGCCTGGCTTCAGAAGCCTGAGGCCAGCAGCGGAGCTGATAGAATTGTATACAAGTAAATAAAGTAACAGCTGAAAGCGTACGGGTTTTTTTTAATCCACAGAATGCTACAGAGCTAAACTCTGCACAGTTGTGCCTTGTCTGCATGGTTTACTACAGCAATTTATAGAGTTTTAGTCTTTACATTAAGATTGTAACTCTCCATGTGCTTAACTTTACACGCTGGAATTATTTCATGGAAATCAATGTGACCATTCAGACACAGAAGTAATTGAAAGGTGCTGCATCACTGAAGCTTCACAAAATTGACAGAATCTTCCTTCTTGCTATTGAAAACTTGATCTAGTTTAAAAAAAAAAAAAGGCTGAGTACAATTGAAAATATTCTATTTCCTTTAGAACTCTATAAAAATAGTAGTTTTCTTCTCTGACTGGGAAGCTCCAAGAGAATATTTTATTGTTCTATCCCTAAACCCAGCAAATTATCAGTTTGCTGCCAATTAACATAACAGTTGTTCAAAGTCTCCATTCATACAAGGAGACTTATTAATACATTTTTGAAATGGTAAAACTTCCTCTTTTGGCAACTTATTTCAAATAACCATAGGCATGGAAATGCTTACATACTTTCACATATATTTACTTATGCATCTACACGTATGCATACACACAGCGTTAAAAACTCTAATCTTTCTTCCACTTCTAAGGGTCCAAGACACAGCCTGGGTGTGCATGGCCCTTATCAGCATGCTTGCTGGACCTGGAGACACGCATCTCGTGTCTCCCATAGGTGTTCTTGCCCCTTGATCTTCAGTTAAGAAGGAGGCAAGTGGCCTGGATTCTCCTCAAGAGCATCTGCTAAGTTTGGGAAAGTGAAAAGATCAGTTATCAGTTATCTGAACACCAGGCTTCGGTGTGAACATCTACGAACCATCCATCACGTTAGTCTCCCAAACATCACTTTCAGTTCTGGCATATGGTTCCCTCAGCTGCTGCAAAGCCAGGATGTTTCTTTGACACATCAGCAGTGTTGTGATTGGTTTGAGCTTAAAATAGGCCCTGGGAATTAGCAGTATGAAATCATGAAAACTGCAAATCTCTATAGTGGGAAACAAATGGATCTTTTTTTTTTTTTTTTGAATCAACATCTTTAATTGCTTATGTTTCTGTTATTTTCCTTTCTGGTGTTATTCCAAAGAAAATAGTGGATCAAGTTTGAAATTATTTTTCATTTTCTCATGTGCTGATGAGGACGAGATGTATCTTAAGGGAAGTTGCTATGCTGCAACCAAGTCCCAGCTTTGCATTTTACAGTCCCCATCCTTTCAGGTCAGAATCTCTGATATTGCCCAAATTGATGAAAAGAGTGATCAGGGAAAGGCCACATCAAAGCAGGGATGAGAAGGAAAGGAATAGATGGAAAAGGACTGATCTGATACACCTATATTAAAAACACCAACCACTAAAATACATTGGTCAAATGCTGAGCTCACATATACAAAGTATAACCTTCATAACTCATGCTATTTATATAATAAATGTTTGGCTCAGACTGCTGAGCTTTATCTAACAAAATGGTTTTCATTTTATATAATTTTCTCAGGTTCTCCTGGAAGGCTGAAATAAGTTTATTTATCAAAAAAAACCCAAAACTGGGACAGCTCCTCTGGGAATAAAACAGTCATAGCCCTATCATCTACTGAAACTTCAGAAAGTGCACATCCTGCCTTGCATCTCCACTGAACTAAAATGCCTGGCTGTCTGCACAGTTTGCTGAACCCTTGGATCCCAAGTTTCAGTCCAGAGAAAATTTTAACAGCTGAGTTACATAATATCCTGACACAAACTGTTTATAATGGAAGCACTGACAGATCCTTAACTGTACGGTTACGAGTTCGTTTTTTCTTCTCATTTCTGCTCAAACACCAATACAAATGAACGGCTCATGGAACGGGGTGATGCAACAAAATGGAATATAACTATTTTTCTGGTGGTTATATGAATATTTTTAACACAAAAATCACAATATAGAAAAGGGAACTCAAACTGTCTAAAATTTTGGATGGTAATCTAAAACATATATCTATCTAAACAAGAGCCAAATCTGTTATAACAGGAATGATCTAAAGATGGAATCATGAGGGAGCAGTTCACATAGAGCATGACTTGTTAGGGAATAAATTTAGCATTACATTATGTTTGCATAAAAGAAGATATTTCAAACCACAAATGCAGCTGCTAATACAGTTCATTTATCACATAAATGATGTCATCCTTTGGGCTTTACAAAACATCTTTCCAAGTGGCGACATCTTCCTCTCCCCCTCAGTAACTGCATCCAAAGCATAGGAAGGTCAGACTTTTTCAGCAGACTTCAAAGGACTTGGAATTTGGATCCACTATGAGCACAGTGTGACCTTCACAGAAGGATAACTGAGACCTGGAGGAGGTCCAGCGTGGTGGCTGAGGGGTCAGAGCTGAGTGAGCCCTTCTTGCCTTGTACCTTCCCTCCCTTGATTCTCACCAAATTCACCTCTGCAGATCTGCTCTTCTCTCTTCATAGTCCCTCTCTGCCATCATGCTGGCTCTCTCTAGCTGGCACTCATCTCCCACATCCATCCTTTCTCTCAGGGTTGCTAACAAGCCTTAGCTTGGCTGTCATCTCCAGGACCTACCTGCTTTCTCGACCCCTAGTATCAGGGAAGCCACTCAACATCACTGCAACAAACTGACACAAACCCACCTCCCTGACCTCACACAAGTCAGGGGCAAGTGGAAATTTCCCCATTTTTGGCTCTGCCACAAAGACTTGCAAAGAAATGCAGGGCAATCTGCAGAACTTCCAGGACTTGCATGAGAATGGGGTTCAGTGGTCATAGAGCTGCCACACAGGACAACCAGTCCTGGCCCCTGCCTCCTTCCCTGATGCTGCTCAATGGTCTTACTTGCACTCATGAGTTTGCCCCACGTCTTAGTAGATTCTCAAGACAGGTTCTTTACTTGTTCCCTTTGAATTTAAGGGGAACATCCCCACCTGCACACAAACACACATGAACACATATGCAAGTACACACAGCATCCACTCTCACCTTTCCTGGTGCGCACATGGTCCCATCCAGTGGAGGCCCTTTCTTTGTTTTGCAGAAGTAGGGGTTCTCAGGATGGCTACACCACAGCTGCTTGCAGGGGTCAAATGTACGGAACTGAAACACAAGAAAAATCCAAATGGACAATACTTCAAGAGAGCATCTTCCAGGAACTCCTACAGGAGCTGCAGCACAGTGGGGTTTTTCCTTTCTTAATGTAAAATGTCACGTTATTCCTGATTCCTGAGGAACACCGTGGTGTCTGTGTCAGCACCTCTGAACTTTCATGCAAAATCATCAGTGACTCTGAAGTGAGAGGCCACCTGCATTTGATGGAATAAGGTTGGGCAAAAATAGTTTTACACTAGTGACCAAAGGCAGACTGGACAAGGGGGAAATGAGTTCCTCTGGACAGCAACACACACTGTCTTTTCTCAGAGTTTCTCCAAACAGTATTGCTTCATTTGGCAACCAAAACAAAAAATCCTTTAGTACTAATGGGAAGGGAAATGAGCTGCTCAGCTGCTGCAGTCACCTTCCTAGAAGGATGGAAATCTGAGCTCAGGACCCTGATTTAATGAATAAATTGGTATTTCACCTACAATACGAGAGCTTGTATAGGAGAGGATGAGAATACCCACCATACAATACACCAAAATTTGGTGTCTGGACATGCTTTTGGCTATTCTGAACAAAGATGAATAGAAAGCCTCAATATTACAGGCTCTGGAGAACAGCTGTAAGAAAAGACCCTCTCTGGCTGGGACATTCTTCCAAGGCAGTATCAGTGGGAACTGTGTCAAGACACAATACTACAGCCGATACTTTAAAGGTTCTTGCCCATTATCAAGAGACATCACTTAGCACACACATTCCTGCAGATGGGAATCAGTGCAGAAATGTTATGTGCTAGCAGCTGCCACACCAGCTGAAAACATCTCTTTCCATTTAATATTTTGTCCCACTGGAGAAGCTGGAGGTAGGAGGCGCAGTCCTACTTTTTAAGGCCAGCCCACAGAGAATTGTGCTAATATTGCCTTGCTTTAGAGCTAGAATTTGTCTTATTGTTTTCCTGGTCCAAGACAGCCAATCATGTCATCAAGAGTCCTTCCGAGTTACTCTACTCACTGTCACGCTTATTTTCTCATGTTAGGCACCAAAATGCGTCATGCTTTCCATAAAATTGGATCATAAAAGCATACTGCCCTGTGTTAGCACTAAAAGATGTACCATCAAATCCATCTCCTTCACATCTAGGTGGGGTTTTTGTAGCAAAATAACTAGATGCCAGCAATAGGGGACTCAATAATGCAGCAAGCTTCTTTGCTTGAAGTGTACAGCTGTTTATGAAACTACAGAATAATTATTTCTGTGACTCCAGCTTGAAGAAAAAAAAACAGACAAAGATACTTAAAATAACGGAATTGTCAACATTCAGTTGTTATTCCCTGCTCACAGCTAAGTGGGTACAACATCTTTCCTTGTGGGCTTCACTACACTGTCCCTATTAAGGACATTTCAGAGACACAACACTCCTGGATGAGAAATAGCAGGAGCCAAACTTAAATACTCACAGCTGTGCACATCATGTAGCCCAAACCAAAATCAAAACGGCACTGTTCATTCATGGAGTAGTGAATTCCTGGCAGCTGTGGAAGGGAAGGCCAGTCATGTTCGAAGGGATCATCACGCAGACAATCATAGGAACTGCAACAGGCAAAAATTACAGTAACAGATGGGGCTGTGAGACTTGCACAGTGTTTGTGGTTTCATTGCCTTTTTGTTCCAAACAAAACAGAGCCTACAATTTCTCAGATGCTGGTCGCAAAGAACAGCTAATATTGCAATTACACTCGCATGAACTTTATCATGTTGTATCCACATTTAGTGGATTTCTATGTATCTTTCCTGAAGCCTTCCACTGTAATTTCCATTTAGCTTGCAGGTGAATTCCTATCAGTCGCCAGGTTCCTTATGTGAAAGGAATCAAAGGACAAATCCACATGAGACCAAGAAGAAAAGAAAGTTTAATTAATTTTCCATTTGTGGAATTTCTTGTTGCCTATAACTGTCTTTCAGGTGAAGTTTTAGAAGCAGAAGCCAGGGTAACAATTTGAGACTACCACTAAGCTTGCAGTCTTCCTGTGTCCTTGCTGAGAAGCAGTGACTCATTTACAAGCACATGAACTTTCCTGCCTGCTTTAAACACTCAGGTTTGCTCCTTCTCTGTTTCTCCTGACAGCTCTCAGTACCATCCATAATTTATATAGTTTATTTTCTGTGTGATGAATATGGGAGTTTCTCCTCTTGTCCTAAACGGTGAGGACAGACTGTAATGTACTAGAATAATGTTTGACCAAGTTGCATGGAGAACAGAGGACTGATGCTAATATCACTGAACGGTTAACACAGTGTAATCATTGGGTAATTCTCCACGTCAGCAAGATCAACAGGATCACTGAAATGCCTCTAAGTTATTTAACAGACATGAGGACACCATACACGAGTCTATTCTGGCAATGATTCAGGTTGCCTTGAAGGTACCAAGAGTTGAAAGCAGAATTTTGAGGTTAGATTTACTTCAAAGCAAACCACCGTTCTGCTTTGTTATATTTTAAAATAGCTGTATTTAAAAGAATGTAAAGCAGCCCTCTAGGCCTTTATTTAATTGTTAAAGCTCTAAAGGATTTTGCTAATTGAAACAATCACACTTCCGTCACAATATTTTTACTCCTTATTGCCATACCTAAGATATCTAAAGTACTACAAATACTGACAAAGAGACTGACTCATGCTTAATTCATGTATTTTGCTGCATTTTTTCCTACTCATTTTCAGTTCTCTAGGTATCATAGTAATTTCCCCACATTTTTCTGTACATCTTTCCCATAAAACAAGGGGAAGATTTTTTTCTGTAGAGAGTCAAAACATGGTCATAAACATCAGAGTTTGTCAGGGAACTCCAGCACAGGTCTAGTGCCCAAAGTGTCAGGCTCAAAGGTAAGACATGGATGAAGCTATTTAAATAGCTTTTGCATTTAGGGCACTGAAAGGAAAAGTAACAACTGAAGAATTAATTCTAGAACTATATTCTTTCTTTAGATATCTGTTCAAGTCAAGAAAAGCCCTGAGCACTTGAAGGCCAGAATTTCCTCTTTAGGCAGCACCACTTTATCATTGACAGGTATCATAAACAACAAATGGCCTTTGAAGCCAAATTTGATAAGATAGGCACCACACTGCTGGGTAGCACAGGCACTCCTCCTGCTAGAAGTGACATTAGGGAGGGACGAAAGTTAGCAATGAGATAAGTAATAGTGTCTTCTCATAACACCTGAGAGGACAGCATGCATACTATCAATGTCCAGAAAATCAACAGATGTAATTGAAATGAGAATCAAACTAATTGAGAATTGCTTTACTATTTGCAATTGACAAGAAAGCATCTTGTTCCCAATAGGATGGGTGATTTTTTGTTTACTTTATTCAACCCCATTTGAGTAACTAACAAAAGGATAAAGCACAAATGCTAGATGCAGAATTGTTCTTACATGCCCCCTAACCAAGGGAGAGAGGCTGCTTAACAGCTACTCACTGGAGATATCGATTCAGCTCTTGCTGGCTACAACGAGACCAGTGGAAGCGATGAAAGGCAGCTTGCACGAGGGGGGCCATGATGCTTCCCAGACGGACTTCATCCCCACATCTGTTCCCCTGGCCGTCGTGCTCCATGCCTAAACTGCCCAGCACAGGAGAGAGACAGCACAGTTACACTGCAGGTGAACTCTGAGTGCCCAAGTTCTTCCACATCCCAAACGTCTCCAGCGGTTGATGGTAACAAGGTTCTCAAGTCTCATGACCCTTGTTCGCATAAGCAAAGTCATGAGAAATAAGACAGGGTGAGGCTGAGCTAGTCTGTAGTAGCTCCCACATAGAAGCACTGACCCTTGAGAGTACTTTCACATGATTAGCTTAATCCACTTTCAAAATAGACTCCAAATGCCTCTTTAGACTTCTGTGCACATCCACATTTGTGAATTACTATGGCTAAATGAATCAATTTCTGGATTAAGGATCCAATCCACCTTCCAGGAGCAATAACTGAAATTTATTCATACTCCAACCCGGAGCTATTCAGGAGTTTATCTAACTTTTAAAAAAATCACACCTTAGCTTAATTTGAGGTAACTTCCAATTGTAGGCAAGTCCTTTACGTGGAACAAAAAAAAAAAGCCACCACACTGAAAACTAGTTTAGAGTAGCTGCTGCTGCTGCCCAATAGCAATTCCACATTGTTTAAAAGTGAAACAGCCTGGAAAGTGGTGGGTGCTTTCTAGAAAATGATCCTAAATTACAAATATTTAAAATTTTCTTTTTCGCTTTATTATGAATATGTTTTCTCCTTCCCTTTGTTAGGCTCTTTTATTGTATTTCTTCTATGCATGCTGATTGACTAACACGGGCAATATCCATCCATAATAAACCAAACTAACAGATTGGGGCTGAATAAGGCTTGAGGTATTACAAAAATTCTTCAGTGGTATCTCTTTTAAAAGCTCATTGTGTATTCTTTTTAATCCAATTTCAAAAATTCTGGCATCAAATATCATCTGGATATCAATTCTATGTCCTTGTCTAATTAAGGTACATTTACAGTGAGATTCAATAAACTTTGACAGTTTTTTCTTTAAAGACCTTAATAATTCTGATTCAACAAAGAGAAAAGTGCTGCAGACTTTCTTAAGGAAAACAGAACATATTGAAACTGTTCAGAAAAAGCCTTCTGGGAACTGTTGTTCTACCAAAAAGAAAATGGGAAATCAGTGGGTGTTCTTTGCAAACTAAAATGCTCTGGCAGAATTCAAAGCTCTGACAACTGCTGCCTGGTCATTGGTTCTAATCACATCAATAAGTAAAATGATTGCATTTTTTAATACAAAATAACTAGAACAGTTGTAACCTGAGTGCTTGGCTCTTTATTTCTACACAGTATTGTATCCTTTACCCACAGTAACATATGCAGATTCTGTGCTTATTTAATATGGATTGTTTGGAAGAATCGTGTATTCCACTGACCTAATGAATTCATATTTCATCATTATGAGCACTTTACATTTCCACCAGGAGACGATAATACATCATTGAATCTACTCTCACAGCAGCCCTGGCAGGTAATATGTTATTAGTTCCTTTTTCCATTTGAAAATACCAAAATATAAAGCTTATTTAAGACTATAAAGAAAGCCTTGAGAGAGCTGGGATCTGAAGCCAGGTCTAACCCTGAATATTGTTCCGTAAACTGCGTCTTTCCAATGTCAGAGACATTTGTCGTTACCAACACTATTGTAAAGAAGGACACATGATGTCCCCATTTCTACTCACACATGTCCAGTTTCATGAGCTACCACAAAGGCAGATGAGAAACCATCTTCATGGTTGAGAGTGCAGCTTCGAACAGGATGACACATTCCAGTGACTGGAGCGTAGCCTGTGAGAAATACCCCATGTTTCAGAAAACAAACAAGCATGGAAAGGCAATGGGGTGAGAAGCTCTGGGACACACACCTGTCTTCTGTTGTGCAACAAATACAGTGGAAGCTGTCCTCTCAAAAGATCCCTGGCCCCAGATATTTAATAATGTGCTCCCTCATCTACGAAACAGACAAAACCAGCCTGTTGAACAAATTAAAACTACATTGCTGGTCCACCAAGCAACCTGTTGTCACCACTAGGACCATCCTACAATTGCCTTCTCCAAATGCATGAGGCAGCTGGGGAAAAGGACACCACATGCTGCTGTGTTACATCTCACAAGGAGCTCTGTGCTGTTCAAGCCCTCAGTGAACACAGGAGCAAAGCCCCAGCCCTGTGCTGACAGAAGATCTGGCCAACCCAAAAAGAGAAGGGAAAGCTCTGAGCTTTCATCTCCTCCAGTGAACAAACCTGGTGCCACATGAGGCAGAGCCCTGAAAAAAAAAGGAAGAAGTGGACAGCACTTGGCCTTTCTGTTTCAGACTTCTCTGTAACAATATTTCTTGGCAATCCTGCTGGGACATGGCAACAGCTTTGGAGACTTTTTAATCATAAAGTCTCTTCTTGAATCTTTGGGCAGGACTGTTTACATAGGGATCTCACTTGCTTGGTTTCAGCAAGAGCAAAGAGAGGATCCAGTAAATAATTCTACCAGTAAGAAAGGATAAAATGGTACATGAAACAGTTACAACTGAAAACAGCCACATGCAGAGGTCTTGGGGAAAGAAAATGTTGAACAAATCTAAGCAAAAGATACAGAATTAAATCCTGCATAACTAGCCTTGCTAAATGATAAACACAAATGCTGCTCAGAAGGTTGAACACTTACAGAACAGCACCTGATGAACATCTTACCTTGCATGCCAGATGGACCAAAATCTTGCCTTGTGAGAAAGATAGCATGGTCGTGATACTCTGCGTGGCCAGTGTCAGGTTTCTGCTGCAAGTAAGCCCAGCGACACACATTCTCCAGGCTTTGCGAAGGGTTTCCAATCTCTATCAGACTCATGGACTGCACATGACCAGGGAAAAAAAAGACACCAATAGTTATTTATTAAAAGCCTGGGCAATTTCTTTCTCAATTTGTTCAGGCACTTGACCGAACATCTCATTTCCATTAAAAGTCTGTTCTTAGAGAGACAATTACACTTCAGAAACAAGTTTTACTTGATTAAGAAAGTAAGAAAACAGCTGAAGTTTATAGTTAGAGACGATTTCTGTTTTTAATGAGGTCTAAGATACAACTGAAGAAAAATAAACAGATGTAACAGAAAATAAAAAAGATGGGTATTTTAAAGACAAAAACTGATACTGTATTGTGCAATGTGTGTTATGATTTCTATGCCACCCTGGCACCAGCTTGCACCATCACGTCCAGTTCAGATGAGCAGTTTCTGATGGAGCCTGTTCCCCTGTTGGAACTGCAGCAGATCTTGGTCAGTGGAGACCAGCCCAGCGTGGGGAAGGGTAATGCCTAATGGCCAGGGGAAGCAAATGGCAGCAACAGCAGATGGTCACCACCCTGCCCTGGTTCATCACTGCTTTTGCTGTGCAACTGAGCTGTTAGGCCTGTTTTGTCAGACCTTTGAACACTACTGGATCTATTAAGTGTGAAAACTAAAAGCACTTTTTCCAGGTGTATAATCTCAGAAATGAACTTTCCCAATGACTGTCTTTTAAAGGGCATTTTCTTTATACAAACCTGAAGACCATTCAGAAGATAGCACAAGGAACTTCCCTATACACTGCACATCACATGGGTGGTGCTCTGGAACAGCTTAGCTGACTCAAATGAGCTGATGTCTGTTAGGTGTAATGCAAAGGATAATCCTCTTGAACAAGAATGAGCAAAGTATTTTAAAATTCAGCTATTATATTTGTCTTTTCAAAATAGTCCTTTCTTAAGAATTCTCAGCTAATTTTACTTAATACTGTGCATGGCTAAGACTTAGGAAAGCTGATGTATGTGGGATGCTATAAAATGTATGACTAATTGACCCGTCCCAGGCCTTCCAGGATTTGTAAAAACTACATATGTGAAGCCTGACTTTTCGTTTGCAATGATTATATTACCATGACAACACTGTAATCATAACACAAACCAATACAATTTAGATGCTATACTATACTGTAAGCATTTGTCATTCCAGAATACTTAATATAGAGGAAAACCTATCCTGGGCCAAAAATAAGAGTGAAGTAATATAGTTCATGTTTAAATACAGATGTATTTGACATGTCCTCTAATTGAGTGCATGATGGAGTACACAGTGTATTGAAAAAAAATCCTCAAAGAGTTGTGGAAGAACTACTGGAATTGATAAAAGAAACGCCTGCCAAACTGAGGTCTGATTTTTGGCAAAACTGAAGTATTGCAATTCTGCAAATGTTCAGAAAAACAAATTAATAAACCAAATAGAGGCACAGTTTGGATTCTGATACCACTGTGGAATTAAAAAGTTTGTAATATAATCCCACGCTGGATCATGCTGCTTCCAGCCACAATTCCCTTGGAAACTGAACTAATGACATGTTTAAATAGTGGGACAGTTGTGGTGCTTTTATTGCATCTTCATATATTTATAAGAACAGACTTAAACAAATTTTGAGTGACTATTACAGAGTAAAATCCTGGCTCTTCAAGCTAAAATACTGTTCAGCTAAATAAGGTTTGACCATTATTAAGGTCTTTAGTAACATCCATCAGTGGTAAAACAAAAACAAGCAAGCAAGCAAACAAGAAACCTATTTACATCACCTCTACCTTTAAGGCAGAGTTCAGTGAGCCCTTCAAGGAGCTCAGTGAAATCTTACTGGGAGATTCAAAAAGTAGAGTGTTGTAATTTAAGTTGAAAAAACTCAAGTCATGTATCATTTGCTACTAGGTCTTCCACAATGACCTCCTTCTGTATATTCTACCAAATGAAAGCATCACATTTTTCAAGACACATCAAACAGAAAGCAAACAAAGAACTCACATTTATCAACATGTGCTTTGTTAAAGGGTATCCAAATATTTGCAAAGAAATCTTTGCATGATCAGCAAACAAGCACAGAATATTAAAAAGGCATTAATTTAAAAAAAAAAACTCTCACTATTTTACAGTTTTCCACTGCCATGTCACCTCTTTCCTGTCCCCTAAACTGAAACCTTTGCAGTAGATTCCAGCACGAAAGCAAAAGAATGGTCTCTGAGAGAACTAAAACAGCTCCTGCAAGAAAGGAGCTTAAGAAACCATGGGGCAAGGCTCAGCTTATTACTAGACAGGGCAGATGCAAAATGTTTTGGAAGGATGTTGCCCAAACATTTACTCTTGTAGAGATATCAGATAACACTTGATAATATTTTCTGTTGGTAGTCAATAGGGAGTGTTCATCAGACTGGGAAAGCCCAGCCCCTTACTAAATGGACAGAGCAAAAATAAAAAGAGGAAAAGAGGTGAAGTGTGTACAGCAATAAGGACTATAAGTGAAGATAAAATCTCTCTTTGCCAGACTGCAGACAGAGAAAGTTTTGGGGCTTGCAGGCTGCACATGGAGAAGAGGTGTAGGTGTTAGTGTTGGCCAGCAAAGGGCCCATGCTGCCAGGAACACGCAGACCCTGCAGCTGGCCAGGAGCTCAGACCTGGCTGGGAAGGACCTCTTTCCAAACAGGAGAGCAAGCCTGTGGAGAGCATTACTCAGCTGATCAGCAGGAAAACTGCCAATGGAAAGAGAAACTTTCCTTCTCACAGCAAGAAAAGCAAAAAAATAATAATTAAAAAAAAAGATCTGTGGGCATTTCGGAGAACTGCTGATGGAAAAAGATGGAGGTGTTGGCCAAGAAATGGAAAGGCATCAGCTGGGAGAAATCCCTCACGTGGGGGGACACCACAGAGGGTTTTGAGGACAGTTTGCCCGAGATAACCAGTAGGGTCCTTGCTCTGGGAAACTCAACATCTCCTAATGCCTTCCACTTTCCTTCCTTTTTTTTTGGTTCTGCCTTCATTTATTCTCTAGTCCCTTCTTTCTGAGGTGGAAGCAGCAGAAAAAAAACTAAACAAAACCAGAAGACAACTGAGTTGCAACTACCATTCACACAAAGAGGCAAAGTAGGACAGCAAAGAATGGTTGAAAGTTGTTACTACATAGAATCAGAGGCCTTTGAGCCTTCTTTGCTACCTGTATTGTCTTTTGGGAAGTTATCATTATGATGTTCAGTTCTCTGTTATGAAGACCTCGAAGAACAAGTCATTTATGAAGTTGACTGGAAGGTCCTTCAAACACTTGTGGAAATTGTTTGGACAGTAAGAAATAAATTGATTTTTTTTCATTAACAATTACAAATACAAAGTTATCTTAAAACTACAAAGTTATCTTAAAACTGCAAAGTCTACCCAAATTTTTAAAGAAAGTTCAACTTATCAGTACCTATGAAAAACACACAGAGAACGGTAGTTTTACGTAACCAACTGCATTATTTATCTGCCACTTGGCATAACTGGGTACAATTTTGCGATGGTGTTGATGAGCAGAACATAAGAAACTTAAGCTGGTCAGTTTACTGGAAAAGGACCTTTCCCAACTCATCCATTAGGTGGTGCTCCAAGAGTACCAACAGAGAAGGCTTTGCTGCTCTTCAGTAGCTCCAGAAGGAGCAGAAACACGCTTAACTTGATAGGCTTCAAACTATGGTAGGGAAAGTTGGACCAAAGCAGTGCACACATTCGGGAAACAATTTAAAATGACTGTCCTTTCTTGAATGTGTAAAGTCTCTCTCTGCAAAACACACTGTTTACATTGCTTCGATTTGACACTTCTGTTGTCCATTGTGTATTGGATTAGATCTATATTATTCTCTCATCCTGAGCAAGACACATAATAAATAAATAAATACAATTATCTCGTGTCCATGGAAACCAAACAAACAAAAATAGCTCATTCAATAAACTATCATTTTGCATTCAAAGGATTTGTAAAGCTTTTTTATGGAAGCAGTTTGTAAATATTTTTCAGTCTCTAAATTTGTATAAATTCAAGCAGATTAGGAATACAAAGTATTGTTTATGCTATCAGTCAGCTCTACACTCTTCAAGGTCCCAACAAAACACAATGGGAAATCATAAGCTATGAGTCTAATGTATAAATAAAGCAATTAATAAATAAAGCAAGGCTCTGGCCTTGCAACTCATTCTGTGCAGAACTGGTTACTGGATATCGCCAAAGGCTGGGATCAGGAACTCCAAGTTTAGACATGGTTGCATAGCACAGAACAAGGTCAGGGCTGATACTTTCAGGTCTTCTGCATCTACCAGTGTCAGTGGAAAACTAAGATACTCCACCCACATGAGTGACCTGCTAGTAAAAGGAGAGGCTGGAGAAGAGGAGGAGGAGGGGGATGTTGGGAGAGAAGTAAAGACAACTGAGCCAGATTAATCACAGTGGTACCCAGAGAAAGGACAAGAGGCAGTGGGCACAAGCTGAAAGATAAGAAATTCCATTTAAATGCAAGAAAAAAAACTGTCAGGGTGTAACTGTAGCTTTACCCTAAGAGTGGTCAAACATTGGGAAAGTTTGCCCAGAGAGGTTGTGGAGATACTCAAACCCCAGCTGGGCAAGGTTCCAAGCAATCTGCTCTAGGTGACCATGCTTTGAGCAGGGGGGTTGGACTAGATGATGCCCAGAGGTCCCTTCCAAGTACAGCTATTCTATGGCCCTAATGTACAACTACCAACCCCCTTGCCTTGCCAGGCACAACTGCTCTCAGCCAGAGTCTTTGCCTCTCCCTGGGACAAGCAGAGATGAGAGGAGCACTCATCCCTTTCTCTCCAACCAGGGTCAACAGCAAAATGGTAAGGAAAAACATCAGATTTAAGGGATGAACCTGGCTTGTCCTTCCATTGCAGACATGCCACCTGTGCCACCCTCTGGGAAATAGAGAAGAACCTGTTTCAGAATGAACCATCACTGAACTGAGGACATCTTCTTTGCTTGCATCAAGTTTAGACATGAAAAGGTCAGATGGTCAAGATAAAGAGAGCATCATTTTATGAAAAGATCAAAGGTAAAAATCCTGTCCCAAATGAAGGCATCAGGAGCTCTGTTAACATCTCAGACATACACAACAGAAAAATCCTAGGAGATTGCAGACATCCACCCCATACTACCTTCTTCCTAAACTGCCATCTTAAAACCATTTGGGTTTTCCTCCCACCCATACTCTTTTTGAAAGGCTCTCTGCCTTGGTGGTCAGGTTCCTCTTTCAATTTGACCTAGTTAACACATGGCCAGAATACAACTTCTTGTTCTGGGGCCAGCATTGGTTTATAGCCAACATGGGTTTTCCCTCCCTGCTGCTTGCCACCCCGGTGTGTACAGAGCAGTCAAAGCATCCCTCAGCCTATCCCACTCTGTTCCAGCCTGAATATGGGCGACTTGAGCTGTGCACATTGCTGCAAAGGACAGTCCAGGGGTGTCTTCCACTGCCAGGTTCACGTTTCACAAGAAATAACACTCACAAATCCTCAGGTGACAGCATTTCTTGAAATCCCCTGCAGTTCCCTGCAAAAGTCTTTCTGATCTTTGTTTCCCATTAATGACTATCTTAATTACACCCCTCCCAGCAAACGGCTGTGCTCTCCTCAGCTGCTGTGCGAGTGCAGCTCATCTGCACACAAAGTCACCATTGTTGATGGACAGAGCATGGGGTCAGAGCCAGGAATGTATGAGGTTTTATCCCCAGCCTGCCAGTGGCCTTCCGTGTGGCCTTGGAAAATAACACTTAACATCTTTGGGTTTTTAGCTGTAAAATGGGAATAACAACCTTTATTCATTCACCTTAAAGAGGTGATGAGAGGATTTTATGCAGCGCTCGGGATTTAAATGTTTCCAAACAAAATTCATAATAACTAGTCAGGGTTTTTAAGTGCATTCTCAGCTCATCTCTTGCCACCTCCTCTGCATTTGGTGATAGTGGTTTCTTTGCTTATTCTCTTAAGTATTCCAGAGCTAGCTGGATTACAGAGCTGTTACAACCAAAATAGGTCTGAATGGAACAATTTGACCAGGCATTGAATTATATTCATCTCAAGTATATCTGCAGTTTCCAAAGTTTGGAACCAATCTTCCTACTATTGAACTCAAAAACACAGAAGCGAGCCAGCTCATCTCTTTCTCATTTGATGAGAAAGATGTTTTGAATTTGCCCCTGAAGTAACTTCAACATGTGATCGCCAAGGATCACCCTCCATTTTTTTATTTTATCAGGACAATTAATACAATTACTGAAATTATTGAAATTTCTACATGTACATTTGCCTATGTTTGAAAACATTAAAAATTAAGTACACTTCAAGCAGTGGACTATCTTCAACCAAGAACCACTGAAAAGCTGGTTGCTATGCAACTCCAGTATTGTCCATATTATTCTTATCAACAGATGACATATTGTATAAAATAGTATAATCCTCTTTAAAAAAACACCACAATACAGTAGAAGGATGTTCAGGGGTGGAGAATTGGCAGTAGCTCAGAGTGCTGTCATAAATCTGACACTGATGGTACATACTTCATCAATTACAGAACCATAATGTAATTATGATTATTCAAATGGCACCCTTGATAATATAGATAAATTGCCTACAATGAAGCAAATGAATCTGAAGATATAAGCCACAAGCTTTCAAAAGAAATGCTTATTCAAACAAGACTGGGATACTATTTTTACATTGTGAAGCCAACCTGACTGCTTCACTCATGCACTGCCTTAACTTGTGCACATGTCTTTGCTTTTATTATGAACTTTAAACATATATTCCTAAAAATCGTTACTGCTGGTGTGTGGGATAGGAAAAAAAGCCTGCAACATTTTACTAATGCCTCAGAACAGGTTCAAAAAGTAAGAAATATAAACATATTCTCTCTGCTTTCCAACGTGCTAATTCTGGTGACTTCTATCACTATTGCAATATCAGAGTTTTATGAGAATTATTAGTCAATCTGCAATGCCTCAAATTGCTGTCATTACAGCAATCACAAGCATATTTCATTTATTTTGTAATGTAATGTTAACTACACACATCAATAACTTTCAGTCACAAAATGGCAAAAGTAACCTTTTTAACCTTTTATTTTAAGACACACATCTGATCATCTTCTCCAAAACACTTAACTACATCACCATCCATATCCCTGCAGGAAGAGCAGAGAGGGATCAGCGTGTTTAGTTCTCAGATGAGGAAGCTCCAACAGAACAATTTATCCCAGTCCAGGTAACTGGTCTCCTGCAGAGTCCAGACTAAAACTCAGAACTCGCTCATTTGCATCAGAGAGGAAAATTTAATTACAGATACGATCTGCACAGCTTTTGCCTTCTGACCACTATCCCACAGAACTCACACTCAACTTTACGCACGTGTGTGGTCCCACGAATGTTAAGCCCAGGTTTAAAGGAGTTCTTTGAATGAAGCTGTAGCCCTTAGCAACTTGCATAACTGATCTTGTGTTTATTGTTACTTAGGACAGTTCTACCATAACACCTTCTTTAGGAACCAAAAGGTTTACTATGTTTCATGGATCATCCAAAACAAATCTGA
The DNA here is from genome assembly GCA_033556795.1 of Tapera naevia. Lineage (NCBI taxonomy): Eukaryota > Metazoa > Chordata > Aves > Cuculiformes > Neomorphidae > Tapera > Tapera naevia. The sequence continues at coordinate 2,791,299 of JAUMJJ010000272.1, read as the reverse complement.
GCGAAGCAGCAACTTAAGATGACACAGGAAAAAGCCAGAAGGAATTTAAATTATTTGAACTATGAAGTTCAAATGATAAACAAATACATACAAACATAAAAGTTCTTTATATTTATATACTGATAAGGACAATGTATGAATTAAAATACAAAAATGATACATGTCATCAGTAACTACATTGTTCATAAAAGAATGAAGTTCAGAGATACTGATATCCTCTATTTAAATGAAATGTTACTTACCTTGCCGTAGCTCAGCAGGATTATCCTCACCAAGACAACATTAATGTGAGCACCCAGGGACTCATCATGGTAAATTTCATTAACCTGCAAAACAGTTCAGCACTTTAACCACTGTGCTGGCAACAAGTAACCATGAAAGCAGTGATATAGCAGTACCTTTTATGCACTGTCACTATGCTAAAAATCACTTGGTGATCTTATATAAAAATAGAAAATTCCACTAATATGAGAGACAATGTTTTCTTTTCTAAACTCTGTTGTAGCCTCCCAACAGGCCATAATTCAGGAAATCATTTTAAATCAACACATCATCAGGGACTTGAGATTAACAGGTGTTTATGTGCCAGCCTAAACCAACCATCAGGTATCGTGGTGCACCACCACGATGCCCAGGGAGGTGGTGGAGTCGCCATCCCTGGAGGTGTTTAAGAGGCAGGTAGACGAGTTTCTTAGGGACATGGTTTGGTAAGGGGACAGATATGGTTGGACTTGATGATCTCAGAGGTCTTTTCCAACCAGATGATTCTATGATGCAGCTGAGATAGCAGCTACTACTGCTAAGAAGGAAGATTCCCAGCTCTCCCTACTCCATCCCAGCTGTATGTGCCTGCCTGAACCCAGAACACAAAATCCTGAACAGCTGTGTGCTGGGCAAGACCATGAATGGGGAAGGGAACAAAGGAGCAGAGGGACAGGACCTCTCCTTGAGAGCCATTTGCTAGATTGGCTCAGCTGCACCCTGTAACTCTTCCATCTGGGACCCATCACATCACGCTCTGACAAGAGGATATACCTCCCTCAAAAAGCATGGTTGGCCACATGGGCTGGATTTGTTGTATGTCAAAACTAATCAACATTCAACTTTGCAAGTAGAACAAAAGCTACCAAATGTCAGCAAATTAAAATCTGTCTTTTTTAATATTAGAGCTACACCACTGAACATGCACACAGGGAAATCACCCTAGGAACACTGAAAAGAAAACTGTAAATATTTAGAGTGGAGAATTTCATGTGGATGTACAAAAATTACTTGGGAAACACTGCTACAAGCAAGCTAGGCAAATATTAACTGTTAAAGAGGCTGATTTAGGTATTCTATGATGAGGGCTACATGAGACTCAGCCAAACAGCAAGGGTTCAGCTTTACAAATTAGAAAAGGCAGATAAGAGTTCCTGCAAGGCAAGTGTCTTTCCTAACACCTCTTTCCCTTGGTAAAGGCTGCACCAGACTGGACTGCTTTGCTGGCTGGACCTAATTTTCATTTGTTCCTACAAAATATATTAATTACTACAAGCTAATAAGTAATGTTCAGCAAACCTTTCTTTAGAAACATAGTAAATAATGCCCTGTTTCTTCCATCAGCCTTAGTTTTAATGGTCCATCTTTTATCCCTGTGAAAATCATTACAACTAAATACATCAATGTAGGTTTTGCTAAGCAATCCCCATTGACATTTTAAACCGAATTTTAATTCATTTTATTAGTATTTTTGGAAATGAAAGCCTCATTTTATGCATGGTAGGAGTCCAAGTTTTCAAGAGTCCTGAGCGTCCTGCGCTGATGGTTTTGAGATGGTGTGGCTGAAACATGGCTCCAAGAGCAGACTCACACCCCACAGGGCATCTGCCCAGGCACCTGGGGAACATGCTGTGGGATGCCCAGGATCCAGGCTTGTTACTGGGTGATGAGCCCATCCTTGGCTGGAAGATGATGGGTGAGGAGCCCATGGCTATAACTGGCCTCAGGGGCTGCTATTTTCATTGCAATGTAAAGCAGCTCATCTACTCAGATCTGCTTTGTAAACAACACCTCTGGATATTAGATAATTTATTTACAACTCTAAATAAGACTTTAGAGCACTGACTTTATACTCCTGTGTTTAAAAAATCTTTTACTTCTACTTTAAGAACCACTACTGAACATAGAGTATAAAGAGGTAAGACATAAACACACATTTTTCTTTACAAAATTCTTTTACCCAGAAAAAGACCTTTGCATGTTGTCAACGGAGGAAGGGGTATTAATTTGCCTCACTCTTTATGTAGTGGGATGGGAGCACACGCATCAAGGATACGATGCTGTAAATTACCTACACATGGAATGAGCACTGAACAAAAAGCTCCTGTGTATGGAGGACAGTAAACACGGCATGTAAATAAGTATTTAATTAGTTCATAAAGCATAATCCAAATTGCTGCGCCCTGCTCTGTCATTAACTTCCAGAATTTAACCTAAGCCTCTTTTAACAATAGTTGAACAGAAAACCCTATCGCCGTTGCATGCCAAAATGAAACTTGGCTTGAAAACGTTGATGGAACAGAATTGAAACACTGTTTGACTGTTCATGCAAATGACATCTAACAAACAAACTGTGAATGAACAGAAAAGCACAAGCACTGTAAAAAGCTGCTTGGTTCTCTTGGGATGCTCAATTTTCTGCAAGACAGTGGGGTAATTCAAAGCTCTGGGTCTTCGTTTCATTAATAAGGATGAGCCCAACCCCTCTTCACACAGGAGCTGAATTGAAGCCTCTGCACTCTGCTCTAAGCTGAACTGTAGCTTTACTGGTAGGGTCTCACTGAACATAAATAATATGCTGAAATCAATGGTTTTCCTTTTTTTCAGCATGGCCTAAATAGCATCTGTTTGTTTCAGGAAGTTATTAAAGATAAGAGTTCCAAGTGACTGAATGTTGTGCCCTTAAACATTCATGAAAAGTGCACACACTTGAAAGGGCCTCCAAAACCCCCAGCTCGGATTCTCGAAATTCCCATCTGTTATTTCAACAGGAAAGCAGAGTTAAGCTAATGCAGTTCGCTGTATAGGGCACAAAATGACCAACCAACCTGCAGAACTGGAAAGCTCCCAGCTCTCATCCAACACAACTGCTGAAATATTTGTTTCAAAGCACAGATAATCAGATAATGAATATATATGTTCAGATGTCTGTGTAAAAAATACACACAAGTGTCAGAATGACTATGTAGTACTTCCACAGCACTGTATTTCCATGTACTTCAGTAGGACTTGAGCAGCCTGATCCAGTGGGAGGTGTCCCTGCCCAAGGCAGGGGTTGGAACTGGATGGGCTTTAAGGCCCCTTCCAACCCAAACCATTCTATGATTCTATGATGATATTCTGGTTCACACCTACCCAAGAAAAATCAGAGCTGATCTCCTGTTGTTCTTAGATCAGTAAGTCTAAAATTATGTTGCTGCATAGAACAAGAGAGCGCACAAAGTCCATCCCAGATTCACAGCTCCTGAACTGAAGGCAGTGAATGCATTAAATCTTGTTAGGTGTCCTATAGTGATTCAGCATTTATACAGGGTGATGAAGAAGGCTGAGTAAATCTCAAGGAATTCAAAGCATGGTGAAATAATGTAAAGAGACTTTCATCAAGCTTTTGTAATTTAGAAACTATTTTGAGATAACTTTGGTTTATTTTTCTGGGATATTTCACTCAAAGCAAAACATGCATTTCTATTTAAAGCTGCTGTTTAGAACTCAGGCTGCCATAGATCAGTGCTATATAGGAAAAACAAAGACTTCATTTATTTTTTTGTTCTGTCCTTTTCTGCTTATTTTATAACTGTTCTGAGCAAGCTTGAAGCCAGCACTGTAAGCATGCAGAATACATCAAAAAAGCCCAACTAAAGACAAGCTGAGCATCTGTGAGATGCATCACACTTTGTAAAAGAAGCACTGCAAAGTTTTTATTATTGAGTAAAATGGGGCCTAATCCTAAAAAGGGAATTTGAAAACTGCTGTAACACAAACAGTAATTAACAGCCAGCAGTTTTGGTAGTCTTGGTGCAGAGCAGCTTACCTGCTGATACAGCTGGCAGCATTTATAGGGAAAGTCAGGTGATGCCCTGAACCTCTAACTAAACCAATGCGCACTAGGAGAAAGAATAATCTACATATTTTGGTAAGTCATAGGCAAACTCATTCATGCGGTTTGAAGGAGTTCCCAGCTTTGCAAAGTTTGTTAATATCTGCTATGCAAATGACAGCACACTCCATCTCAACACAGCTCCATCCCACTGAACCATAAATCATTGCGGCCGAGTTCATCCCGAGGCGCCCCCTCGGCAGCTCCGTGCTTGCACTGTATGGTTGGGTAAGCACCACTTCCTCAGGCTTCCCGAGCACATGCCCCTGATGGGCATCTAATAGTTTCAACCTCTGGCTACCATCAACCTCAAATGGATCTGACCCAGCTCCAGCAGCCATCGGAGGGCATATTTCAACCATTTAGAGAGGGCACAGTACAAGATGCAGTTTATGCATCTGGCTTTTCAGCCACCACAAATTGTTGATCCATCCAACCCTATTAGACTGCTCTTTGATCATCCAACATCCTCATGGAACTGCTGTTGCAGAAGCTACTGATGGCTACGTGCTCTCGGGCAGAGCGGGGACTGTGACTGGATCTCTGCCAGAGCGATAGCAGAGGAGCTGGAGAACATCAGCGCCCTCCCCGTGGGATGGCAGAGCCCCTGGCAAGCCATTCTTTGAGCCCAGCCCAAGATGCAGCTCATTCATCAGATCATAATTATCTGCAGCACAGCCCCAGTGCCTGGTGGGCATCCAGTGATTGTCTATTTCTGTAAGAAACGGCTGTTTTGGATTACAGAAGAGGAATCAGAAATGTCATGGTGGATACTGAGCACAAACTTTTGTAACCTGACCCTTCCCAAAGCGTTCCCCTCTCACTTTATTTTTTGGTGTTCCCACTTCAAACACCACTATCCTCTTCAATTTTCATCATCTCCTTTATGCTTTTGAAGATCTCAAACTAACATTTCTAACATTCCCAAAGCTTCATCTTATTCCCACGGGAATAAAATTACATCAGTTCCTCTGGTGGATAAACTATGGTCACATAGAAAGTCATCAGGGAAAATTCAGGGCTCCCCATCTCCCTTTCCAGTCCTTACAAGGCATTTCCTCAGAAAGGAACTATTTTTTCCTGAAATCTTTTTTGAGCATTACAAGGAAAAACGAATAATGAAAGCACACAACACATATGAAACTTAAAGGTCAAACTGTGATCTCAGATTTGGAAAACATCTATCATTCTGCTCAAAACCACAGGCAACAGGCAGTTTTAGAAGAGCTTGGCAATGCACATTGCAAAAATGGAGATAAGAATCTGGCATTTTGTATGCAAATATGAGCCTCAGCCCTGATTTACCTTCCCTGGTTTGTCAGTAGATGTTCCCAAGTCCAAGTTAGCTGATTCTGATCAAAATGAAAAACCTTCTTCAGAGCAGATGTGTTGGCAAGGCATTAGGTGGCTTCATGTTATGGTCTCTATCCTGTCTTTGACTGTAACATTGGCTTTAGAAAGGTCATACACTTTGTTTTCACAACTAATTTTTTTTTCTTAGTTCTGCCCTCAGGCTCCTGAAACTCCTCATTCTTGTCCACAAATCACTGCTCTGAGAAGTTTCTCTAAACTGGTAATTCCCTCTACACCAAAAAACTCAGGATTTGTTTGAATTCCTGTCTCAAAACCACTTTAATAAAATCAACTATAGTATCATAAAATAATTAAGCTGACTAATTTATTATATTACTACAAGGGATAGGGGTGTGGTGTCAATGCAATAAGTATGGTGACCTCTTCAAATCTAAGTGGTTTGGCTAAGAAAAGCCTCCAAAACTTGAAAGCTGATATTAATTATCCATACTCCATCACACAAACCACACTGTCACAACTCAAAAGTCACTGGCTGCAACAGTTATGGCTAAAGCTCATGTTAGTATTTAGAATAAAGGGGGGAAAAAATCTATCCTTTAACAGTAATTGCCCTCTACTTCAACAACAGTACCAAAACCTGTGTAGTGCTCCATTCTACATCCAACAGGGCAGCAAGGCACATTCCAGTTAATAATAATGAGCAACGTTCACCTAATTGACACTGGAAATAATACCTCTGCGGAAATGAATAAAACCTATAAGAGTTCAGAGAGACTATTTCCTGCAGGACCTCCTGAATGCCCCATCAGAAGTACAACTTCCACTGTAGTGTGGCAATCAAGATAATGAACAGAAAAAAAAAAATCTCCTGAGGCCTTGTCAGAAACTGTTCTTCTCACTGGTCACAGCTACTGGATTACAATGAACCGTCTAAATGTGGAGTTATCTCACATACATATGGTTAAGTTTTCAAACAAGCTGTAATTCAGCTATTGACAGTTGAAGTCAAGTCCCTCAGATGAATAGAGATGAACTTGCATTTGTTATTTGTAGAACTTCTTAGAGTCAGTCCAGATCTGAATTGAACATATTGAAATAAATTGATTCGAAATAATGAGTACTGGTGCCTATAAATTATTTATTTTTTTTTAAATCTAGGCAATTCTGTATTACTGAAATATTCTTCCCATCTAAAAAAAAAATGGTTTTAAGTTTAAAAAGCACAATTCTGAATACAGGGAGCACCATTATTTCAAAGCATTCAATCATCACTTTCTTTTTAACAGCTTGAATTAGACATGCTTTCGGCTTTTCATCCAAATGCCAGTTAGAAATCAATGGCATTTCTGCCCTTTCCTCTCATTAGGGAGTTGCTGTTCTGTTCCTGCAAATCTTCATCCCTCATCAGCCAGAGATACGAAAGCAGAAATCTCATCTATAATAGTAGTATCATGTAGATCCTATTAAAGACGATGGATAACACATTCAAAAGTGCCTCAGGGCCACAATTTCAAAGACATGTGTAGTGCTGAAAGATGCAGGTGAAAGACTCCAGGGACTTTACAAAGCCCCCAGCTGCATAATTCCCATTGATTTTAGTTATTCAAATGAAAAGTTGCTTAACGTATTTGTTCTGGAGCTGAAGTTTCACTTAAAGTCTGGGAGAAACATAATCCCATGGGCTAATTTTAAAAATTGATTTCAAAGACAGGTAAATGACCAAATATTCAGAAAAATCTAGCCCAGAGTGAGTCATAAATCCTCTTCAGGGTCTATCTCCCTTTGAAATAATGGCAGTTGGGCACCTATCTACTTTAAGGAGAAGGCTTTTAGCATCACGAACGGTTTGGCTATTTATGCATTACACAGTTGGAACAGAATCTGACTCCTAAAGTTCGCAATATCACATCTTTTAAAGTAAGGAATGGAAAGGAAATTAAAGACTTTTCCCCTGAAAATTGTCCAAAAATCAAAAAAGGTACATACTTTGCAGACAAATTCTTCCAATATATATACCAAGATGACCATTGCCAGCATTAGAAAATTAAGTAGTTGAGGAATATTGTGGAGGAAGAAAGACAAAGAATACAAGAAAAAGCTAAAACAGGGGCCTCACTTTGAAAAAAAAAAAAACACCACAATTTGAAGGGGGGCATGAAAGTTGAAGACTTGAAATCAAGACAGATGGAGTCAATATATTCAAAATCATTCATAACTGAGCTTATTTCATGAGACTTTGCTATTTGGAATTGCCAAAATATTGTAAGATCACGTATTCTACCTCCGCCTCTTTAGGAAGTCTGTTTTGAAGGTATCCATTCTGGACATGACTCTAAACACAGGATTGCAGAGGCTGAAATATTTGCCTTAATCAGTGGTGAATGCAGTGGTGAATCTCAAGTCTGCTGCTCTTCCACAGCAGGCAGTAAATGTCCTACTTAATCCCAAAAACTGTTTTTAAGAGGATTATGAAATTATCAGAGAAATTCAGCCCCAGGCCTGGCTACCACCAATATCCATTTCAGCTCAATAATGGCCATTCTGCACCCTGCCCCTCATCCCAAAGCATCCTACAGTGAAACCCTTTGGTTCCCCAAGGAACAAGATAATTATCCAACGCCTTGTGCTTTTCTAATATTCCCCAAGCACTTGCATGAGCAAATCAAATATCCAGCTTCCTGCTGAAATTAAGTTATCTTCTATGTTCTTGCGAAAACTACAGAGCTGCAAGGTACCTCTGAAATCTCCCTCCCTCGCTGCAATTCTCCTGCTGTAAATACAAAGTTGATTTGTGCAATGTGTGGGCTCATGCTTGGAAATGCAGAGGACTGCAAGCTAATACCCTTCCCATGAAAAAACACAGCAGGGTGTACTGTACAGAAGTACAAAAGAAAATGGTGCGAGCAAGAGGCAGCTGAGGGTCTCTAAAATGAAAATAATGGCATATTTTACAAAGATGGACTAAATGTCCCGATGGTGCCAAGCAGAGAAAAGAGAGGATGTCAACAGAAACCAGAGTTTTTGTATCAGGAATGACTGGAGGATGAAAAGGGGGTGGCAAGAGGCCGAGCTCAGTGTGGGGAAACGGCTGGCGATACATGGCTGTAGCCCAAAGCATTAAAAGTCCTCAGGCGCCTATCACCATTTGTTTGGGAGTTATTTTGTTTCAAAACTTTGGGATAAATATTAGCACAGCTATTCAAGATAGCCAGGACACCCGGCCTCTGTTTTTTTTCACTTTATGGCTTTTAGGTGTGGATTGTAACACATCACTAAAGCAGCACAAAACAGATTTACTGAGTAAGTCACTGCACTGGGATTGAAAAAAATATATTGTTTTTATTGGGTTGAGGGTAGGGTTCCACCCAAGATCCCTGGGAAAAGTTAATTAAGGACAACTGCTCATGCATCACACGCAGCAAAATCAAACAAAGTGGGGAGAAACAGCCATGCTGGGCGTTGCTTCTGGGAAAGTAATTTCATTCCTCCAGGAGCTTCGGCATAAGGAAAGATTCACCTGGGATTTATTTCATTTTTGGAACAACAGAAATTCAACTATTTCATTACCCTCCTCTCTCCAATAAATACTTCCACTATTATTTTATTTACTTACCATGTATTCTTTGGTTTTAAGCTTACTACTTTGTCATTGTGCTAAGCTAATTGATTACATCCATAAAAAAGCTGGTGGTTATGGCAGGATCTTTCACCAGATTTAAAAATATAGCTGGAATTTTTTTGTAGCTGTCTCTTCTTTTTCAGCTACCCTTGGACCCACACATCTGATTAGAAACATACTCTCTAAATGAGACCCCTAACAGCAAGAGACCTGAAATCCTTTTGGCCCTTTTTCTGCAAAAAAAGCCAACAACTACTCAAGGAAGTAGAAGAAGACAATAGAGGAGTCACTGTGTGAATTTCAGCAAAGGAGACCAGACCAAAGCAATGGGCTACAAAGAAATACATCTTGCATCCATCTGACAATGAGGGGAAGACCTAGTGGGACAGCCAGCTGGAGTTACACTGCAGAGAAGGAGGAGTTATGCATTTTGATGTCCCTCAACGTGATATGAGTCCCCAGCACACCACCTGGTATCTGCAGTGAAAAACCCCTCTTGCCTCTTCCAGCCTGGACAGCTGGGAACAGAAGTGGTTACTACCACCCACACCTCTGCTAAAATACAGGCTCTAACAATCACTGACTTTTGAAGAAGGAAAGAAAAGGTCCAAAGTGATGAATTTTCCTTGAAAATTTTAAACAGCTCCTCACATCCTGGGCACAAGGCGAGGGAGACATCCTCAGTCCTCAAAATACATGTTTCTACCTCACATCTCCCAACAGAACAACTACTGCTTGTGCCAAGAGCTACTACAGCCCTGTGGGCACAGTTATACAGGCTGCACTTTCCAAACCACTTGCAGAGACAGCATGCTTAAGAGTTGTTATTTCTTACAATTTGTGTGTTGGATGGTTTTCTAAAATTAGGAAAAAGTATATTCCAGAGCCAAACATCTATGGCTTCTTTACAATTACTGTATATTTTAATTCTTAAAAATAGATTTAAGTGACATGATAAGTAAAGAGTCCTGTTTAATCTGTTTCAGCCTGTGTGCCACATTCCTGGTTTGGCCTGTTTGGCTTGTTACTTTAGAGATGTATAAATCCATCTGTTTCACTACAGACTTTGTTTTAAGCCTCAGAGGAAACAAACCACACAAATAAATGAAATATACTGTGTCATTTCTGTTAGAATATAGGTATTTACAACCAAGTACCCTATAAGTCTAATGTTAGTGCAGATTTTTAACTATTTACAGTACTCATACAAGTCAGTGCAACTGAATTTATATCACACAAGGGATTGTCTTAAATTGTACTACAGCTCTTATTTACAGTGAAAAACAGTGACATTCTATACATTGTTAAAGAATGCAATAAAGAAAATAAAAACAATTTTCATAATTAAGAATATATACCTCAAAAAAAATACAGCACAGGCAATGTACCTAATAGCTTGGATTTATGTCCCTACATCCATCTCTATGGCTGGGAATGCCAAGAGGTCACCTACAGTGCTCATCCTCTTGACATGACTGTAAACTACAGCAGTCATACACTATTTGTCAAAACCAGAACAGACCTACAGTTTTTTACTCAACAATATTTCACTCAGAACAAAGTTTTCTCAGAGGTGTGTTTTATTGAGAAGTGACTCCTGTTCCAGATGAGAATGAGAAGGAAGAAAGTCATCCCTGAATGAGTTGTCTATGAAGGGGGCTACTACTCACTTCCTTCTTCTGGTCAGAAGAATAAAAGGTATTTTGATGTATAATAGACAAGATTTTTCAAAACTTGATTCTTTCCCCACAAAACAGAGTCCTTGCTTACTGACCGGGGTACTGGAGGGCTGCTGCATCTGCTGTGTTGGTAATTAGAAAGAAATATAATATTCCCTAGTGTCTCCTTTCATCACTGCTACACCACATAGTGTAGTCTGCTGCACAGACAATGGTTCTCAAGATCAAATATTTAACCAAGGAAACCTGAAGACATCAGTCATGGAGTAAATACTGAATCAGTTTAAGGTAGTTCAGTGATATACTACATAAGGTTTACTGCAGGGTGTAGGTAGGTGGGCTGGGACCTAAAGTGGCTGCCAAGGAATCAAAGAATTCAACTGAGTCGTTCTAAAAATTTATAAGTTTCTAATAGGATCTTATTTTAAGACAGTTCTCCAAACCATGTTTTACAGCAGGGAGCTTAGGTTAAGGGAATGTACATCTAAAATTTAATGACTTCCAAGAAGCTGAGCCCCTGACCCTGAGCCCTCATCCACCCAAGCACTAAGCGGGACTTTGAACATTTTAAGAGGCCCACAGTCAGCTGCTTCCATGGCCCTTTTTTCTTCTCCCCTTTTGGCTTTTCTGAAAGTGGCCTGGATTTTCCTCCTAGAATTATTTTATCTCCTGCCATGAGAAAAATCTATTATGTCTTATTCAAATGGCTAAACCAACCGACATTCACTGTCCTTTCAGTGCCTTCCCACAGCGCAGTTAACTGGGGTGTACTCACAATATTCATGAGGGTCAGCAGGTACTTCTGAACATGTTCTTTCCCATGGAATTGAACAACTGAGTCATCAACCCCCAGAAGGACTTCAATGTTGTAATCATCATCTGACACGTGTCTTCGACGGCGCTGCCTCAATCTATGCACCCGGTCTTCAATGAAGCTCAACGCGCCGTCGAGACTCTCCAAATTAGTGAAGTTAACAGCTGAAACCAAACAGAGAAATGAGTTATCAACCAAGAGAGGTTCAGGCTCAGGTCTCAGCTAAGCTGATATAAATTTGAAGCAGCAGCCTTCGTTATGTTCCATGTGTTATATAACGGCATTAGTTTCACTTAATGTCAATTAAAAAATGCCCTCAATGAGAGAGAAATCTGACCCCAAAGGTTTTTATTTTGCACAGTAAAAGCAATGCTTTCTACAAAGTAATACCACGTAATAAATACAAGGCCAAAATGAGACAAGTCATATCAATGTCTTAGTGAGAAGAATGGAGCTGTTCACAGTAAAATATTTGCTGCTTAAAAGTACTTGGAATGAAAATACACTGTTCAGGGTTCCTGTGCTACCAAGGATATCCTCCATTTCAGAACCACAATCAAAGGCAGACACCACACTTCAAAATCTGATCTTACTGCCCACAGAACCCTATTTCAAGAGAAGTGCATTTGCCAATACAGCCTTTTTATATCCAGGCAGGCAGTTACAAACCAATTCTTCTGGCTCCAACGCATTATCTCCTTTCATAGACAGACACATGTAATTCAACCATAGCGACATGGATCTTCTTTATTGTTACAACTCAGGAACATGTTTCAGAGATGAAATTAATTAATTTGTAACTATAGTCACAATATTTTAGCAGCTTTTCATCATTCCCAATTTGCCATGTCACTTTGCATTATTGTATGTCAAAGACCAATCCTTCAGGCACACAACAGTAGCCAGCTTTCTTTCGTATGATTTCCACTTGATGTGTTATGAAAAGCCTGTTGTATGACAGAATGGAACACAGTTAATGTGGCAACCAAAGACTAAAAATTAACATGAAAATATGGAATCTTAACATTTTACTCTATAAAATAACAATGATTAGCATTAAAAGCATTATTATAATTTGCATTACAAGAGCCCTGGAAGCCCCAACAAGAACCTCTTGATTTCAGAGAACGTCAGGAAAAAACTTGTTCAGAGACACAAAAAAAGGCAGTGAGAGCACTGTGGATTGATTAAAAGCTTCTACTGCTTAGCTCACAGCAACATAATAGGAAGCAAAGGGAGGAAGCTAAAGCCATCACCTTCAAAGCCAAAATAAGAATCAACTCTTGGAAGTGTTACAGAAGTGGATTCTCCATCTTCGTTTATTGAAGTTTTCACATCAAAACCAGCTGCTTGGGAAGGGATGAATGAGTCACCAGATCACTGTGCTCATTACAAGAACATCTGTGCTCTTGCCTTAAGACCACTGCCTCAGGCTGCCGTTTCAGCAGGCCCTGGGCAACATGCAGCCTAAGCTGAGCCCCCCATGGCTCCCCACCATGGTGACAACATACCAACCCCTACAGCCTCCAGCTGCCAGGAGGGATGCACAGCTGGTCTCCCCGGCTCCCATCACAGCATCCCTGACTGCCTCATGCCTCAGGCTGTGCCTTGTGTATGCAGAGCCCAAGGTGGCAAGATGCTTGTCCTGAGCCTCCTAGAAAAGACCTAAAGTCAAAGAACACATTTGCCTAGGCAGCTTTCCACCATTCATCCACCAAGCTCCCAAGACATGCTTGTTAGGAGACCCACAGCTGCAGGGCACCACGCTGCACTGGCAGAGCTCCCCTCACTCACCGGACAGACAAAAGGCCCCAGGCAGTGGTCCTATATTCACAGGGAGTCACAATGTCCTTCTCCTGTGAGGAGAGTGTTTATTGTGGCTAGTAAGCACAATTACTATGTTCCCATTGCCAGCCTCAAGGCTCCCAGCAGCTTCTGCTCCTGGGACCGCAAGTTTTTAAATTAGTCTGGTCAGGATCCATGATTCAGCATGAAAATTCACTCTTCATGGAAAATCCAGCTGTCACACTCAGGTTTATGGTGGTTGGGGAATGGGTCTGGTCTTGCAGTGATGCAGACAGCTCTTTACCAGGGCCCAAAACCCGCCAGGCAGCCAGCTCCAGCCCCACTCATGGTTTGCTCCACTGGGAAAGCTTCAGTGTTAATCCTTGTTAGCTCCCAGAAGTAATTACCAAGCTATCACAGCAGTCTCAGGGGATTCACTATGGGATTGTGGGGCAATTATACATGATCTACAAGGAAAGCCACAGTTACTGTAAAATTTGACCATATAAAAAGCTCTCTAGAAAAGTAATTCAAGGCTGGCAGGGGCTGCAGGTTGTGTCCTCTCTCTGCTGCTCACAAAACGCTACAGTAATCAGCAGCAAGGCCAAAGCTATCAGACCTGCCATTGCAGAACAGTGGTGCTGGGCAGGTGAGGAGAGCCTCAGCCCTGTGCTGCAGCTGCAGACGGGCAGCTCTGCTGGCTGGGGTGTTGTTATTTTGGTGGATAGTTGGCTGTCAAAGTATCTAAAGCTTTTGTGCTTTCATTTCTTTCCCTTATGTGTCAAAGTCAAAGAAACTCCTAGTGCAGTGTCTTTATTCCTGCGGTGAGTAAATCAGCCAGAGGCAAAATGTGATCCTACCATCCTGCAGTGAATACTGCCTGTCCTCCCTCTTTGCTCCTCACTTCATCACTGTCACACTATAACCCTTACATTCCTGCCAGCTCCTGCGGAAAGTTATCAGGCACTTCCCTTGGAGTCATCTTGCTGTCAGTGGGTGCCAACCAACTACTTTAAATTTTGCTTAGAGCACAAAAATTCCCCACATCCACATTTACCTTCATCCCTGGAGAATTACCCCTTCAGGATAACGTGCCCATTGGGCACTGGCACCTCTGAGGCACTGACCCACACGCTTCCCAGCAGAGTGTGAGCTGCACTGGATCCAGCTGGTGCTGGAATAGTCCCAAGATCAGAAGCACAGCTGAAAATATTTACAACAGTAGCTGCAAGATTTTTGATTCATATCCCAACTTCCCACCAAGTGTTTTTTCCTAAGAGGCTCTCCTGGGAGAGACAGGGATACCTCCACACATGGCCTGACCACACATCACAGAGATGACACCTCCAGCGCTGCTCTGCCGCTCAGTCTGTTGGATTTGTTGACTTGTGCTGTCTTACACTCATGTTATATTTGCTCCTAAGTGACAGCTACATCCAAATCAAATTAATACCTGTATTTTACTGCAAGGGAAGTGAAACAAAGTGGCATCTATAGTAAATGAGAAATTTGCCATGTTTTGGCATCTCAACTTTCCTTAGTTAACATCAGTAACTTTGCTTCACCCTACTGCTAACAATATGCTGGAAAACCTCAAGAGAAAAACTCAGGAAACTAAATAAGAAGCCAAATCCCTTTACATTCTCCATATTACTTTCTTTATGATCACTGCTGCACTTTGCACAGTATCATCCCAAAGAAGTCATCTCAAACTGCACTGTGTTTTATTAAATCATCCAAAGACCTCTCCATCAGATGTTGATTTTCAGCAACTTTTGCAAAATCAGTGCATCAGTCACTAATTATTGGTGCCAACATTGTTCTCCATCTCCCAAGAGCAGGCACTTGGCATTTGCAGGGGCTAAGAACAACCTGTGTCAAAACCTTCTTGCCCCCGCTAGGAGAAATTCACATTTATGAAAATTAACCTCTGACAGACAAGGTTGTATTTTTATCTTGTGCTGCTCATCCAGAATAAATCAAAAGGACAGCAGCACTCCCACAAATCCTTCAAAAAACTTTTTTTTTTAAGCCAGCTAAAAAAGTATTGCTGTTTCACTGATTTTCTCCTTACACTGCAGATCATCCTCCAATGAAGGAATAAAAAGTGCCCAAGTTCTTTAAAAGAACGGAAACCTGTGCTTCTAGCTGAGCATAAAATGAGGAGCCAGGCAGCCTGGTTTGTGCTCCTGCCTCTGACCTAGAGTTTCCCTGTGGTGCTGGGAGATGCAGAAGGCAGCTGAGGGCTGGGTAGCAGAAGTCCTTTGCTGACTCAAGAAGTAGATAATGTCCCCAGCTGCGACAGCCCCAGTGATGCATTAATATACGTAGAGTACATCAAAACAGAAAGATGAAAGGTCTGGATACTTTACAACTGCAAATTGCTTACAGCATTACACGTCATACAAGATCCTTCTGCTCTGTTCCCTTCTCCTTAGCAAAATGCAATATCCCAATCTTTTATCTCATCTGTTCCACTTATCAGTCTGGTATTTCACTCCTTGGTTTTGGGCTCTACCCGAGGTCTCGCATTCGCTGGGACAAAAGGTCTGAGCACCCAGTACCATGGCAGCACGATGCAGCCTGGCTCTGATCCCCATCTCTAGGACAGTGAAAATTCACACTGACACAAATACCAATTTTGCCTTTGTAGGTCTTCAGAAGAACTCTCCATCTGTGAAAGTTTGGGATATTTGACAACACCTTCTTTTCTGTGAATTTTTGCTTTGCTCATTAATCTTTGATATCATGTGCTTTACAGAAACCTAATTACATGACATCTCCTGATTCTGCCTTAGCCGTTGTGGCAGGCAAAGCTCAAACAGATGCTGTGAGTTACTGAAGCATGAACACGCTGCCTGCCATGAAAAACACCTCTCCCTGTGTTTTCTGTCACTCCCTTTAGGACATCCACCAAAAGCACAGTGCTGGCCTGTGATCTTGTTTTGTTCATGACCCGTTTCAAAAAGGCTCAGGGAAATCCAGCTGCACCTCCAGTTCTTAAGGAGTCCCTTATGAAGCTACAGCACTTAAAATACCAGCATTAGGGTTCTCTTCTCTCACAGCAGCAATATTATCCTAATAAAGCCTTTCTAATTTATTACCTCCTATTTCTGGTAGGGGGAAGGGGACTTTCTGGTAAATCCTGAGTGGACACCAGGCCAGGCAGCTGGGAGGCTGAACTGCACGTCGTGTTCACAGCCTTCACCTGCACCAGCACAGCAGCTCACTGGAATTTCTTTTCAAATATGAGTGTGCAGCATTCAGCTCGGCCACCCACCACTTCAAATGCAGCTTGTTTGCTTTGGTGGACACTTCAGCTGTCACGGCAGGAGGAGACAAACACCTGAGCTGACTGCTGAGCACCTTCTCTGCAGCCTCACAAGGATCAGCACTTCTGACACGCTCTTGTGCCACTGATCTTCATTCTTGGGGCACACTCCTGAAGGGCCTCCCGGCTGCCCATTCCTTCATGTGGCTTGCTGCAAACCACCAGCATTTTTCTTGTTTATTCTTTCTTTTCAACCCCAGTGGCTCAGAGAGAACCCCAGGGAAGCTCAGATGGAGCCCATTCTGTTGCATGGCAAGCATATCTGTGTGTGCCACACGGTGATGGTGCAGAAGCAGAGGCATCCACCCCTGCCCAGGTGGTGGCAATGCCACTCTAGGCCTGGGACTTGTGATCACAGCGTAGGCGTGAGGCCATCCTGTGTGGCAGGGGAGCAGGAGGCAGGGTGGACTTGCTTTAGCTCTCAACTTCCCACTGCTTGTGTACATCTGCACCTCTGGAAAAGTACCAAAAGCCCTTGACAGCTTGACAAAGGACTGCTCTTTGGGGAATTGCACTTTAAATCACAAGTCATCTTTCTGCAATGCTCCTTGCCACTCGTACGCTGCAGGCTTCTGCCGAGTCTGTCCTCTGTGATCAACTGACTCTCCAATTAGCCCCCAATTAGTCTGTTCGTGTATTCTACCAAAATCCTCATTTGTCTTCCATGGTGAATTGAAGCCCAGCTTGGGGAGGTTGAAGGCAACAATGAATGTCAACAAATCTTGCTCTTTATCTCCTGGCATTTTTTTCTCTTGTTTTTAAGTTCCTCAGTCTGAGGTTTTGTTGCTCACTCCAGTCACACCTGATAGTGATGTGCTTTGTTCATTTGCTAATTAGTAGTTTCTCTGTTTTGTTAATGCTTTCTAAACTTATTTCTGCTGTTCTACTGCTCACCTTCCTCTTGGCTTTCTGTTTTGTTTTCTGAATGTCCTCTATTTGTCTTTCTTCTTCCCTTTACCATCCTGCTCAGCTACATTGGTCTTTCATAATTTATAAATCCCTTTTCCATTCTACAGGCTGCGTTTGGACCCGTCTGCTACAGATCATTCACAAGAAAACTGGGTAAATCCAACAAGGTGAATTAAAGTGGAAGAGAACTCCTGTGAGGTGAAAGCAAATTGAAAATGGTCTAAACAAGAGAAGTAAATTTCACACAGTGCACTGAGCACAAGTTACAATATTAGCTTTGTTTAAAAAGCAAGCCCAGGAGGACATTGCCTCAACATACTTTAACTTGGAGCTCAATAGTCATAGGATTTTTGTGATTTCTTGAATCACAGGTTAAGACAGCAGCTGCTCCTTGGTAAATCCTTAACCAAGGGCAATTATCACAGCAGAACTCTCTTTGGGTGTGTGTTCAAATTCCTCCTCTTCCACTGTATTACATAAACCAAAAGCAAGACCACGCTAGCAGTCTAAAGACCAGGTATGCACCAGTCATCCTCACTGAGGTTACGAAACCTTGTCCTACCCTTATCTGCAAAGAAGCAGTGATTTAAAAGAAAACTTTTGGGCTGCATGCCTTACTAACCATATGATCTCATTATGAGCTCCCCGCCTCTCAATTTACAGTAATGCCATTTCAAGTCAAATCATATTTTAAGACAGAGCCTGCTCCACCTTTTGGCTATTTGAGGAAAGTTTGCCATGGGTTTTGGTGTAAACTGGGCTGGGCTCTCAGATTCCAACTGCAAGAAGGCCTGCAGATACAGCAGCTGACCTCCTGCTGGAATAATCTGGTCATGGCATTTGAAATCAGGAGGAGTTCAAACTATTTAACAGTATTTCAAATACTGTATATTTGGCCATTCATAGAGCAATTCTTGTACACTTTCTGAAGTAGAACAGCTGTCCCATATTTGCAGAACGAGGGCACATTCTTGCAAACACTCAGACACAATCACTGTTCCCTTCCTTTCTTGTCATCTATGCAGCAACACAGTGTCTTCAAATCCCAGGACATGCTCAAGTGCCTGCCTGAATCAGAGTCATAAAATATAACAAAGCTGAAGCCTACCAAAGTGCCCAAATAGAGGAAAACTTTCAAGATTGAAAAAAAAAAAAATTGTCTTTTCCAAAGAATAAACCAATTAGCACAGTGACAATGGCCAGGTGGACACCGTGGCAAACGGCCAGGCGAGAGGCACTCAGAATAACCACAGCTAGATGTTGCCAAGGAGATATTTTCTGGCATGTCACAACAAAGAGAAAAGATATTACAATTCTAAAAAGCAAAGTCAAAAACTAAATTGATCTCACCAGGGCCACAGTCACACAATGAATAATGTAAAGACGAGAGATAATTGCACTGTTAAAAGATTAAGAGAGAGCGAGGTAACAGGACACCTTGGGCGAAAACTTGCAAAATGGTGAAATATATTGTGTTACAATTCTAACTTTCATATTACAACATAATAGTCAAAAAGGGGAAATAAAAGGAATGGCAAACCATCCAGGCAAACCAGTCTGTGTGACCTGACTGAAATGGAGCTCTTTGAGAACCGAGCACAAATTTTGTCCAACAGCAAAACATCCCTTGGAAAATTTTCAGCTATCAACCTTAGTAATGCAAACACAAGTTTCACAATTTAGCACCAAATAATGAATAAGCAAGATGTTTCTAACTCAATGCTTAAAAGTGAGCTCAGAAAGGGGCAAATAAAGCTACTCTGTAGAAAATTAATTTATGGGCCAACTTCTCAATTTTACTGACTTAATTGATTGCATCTGAGAAATGCTTAACTTGCAAATATTTTGGCAAGTCATTGTAAACTGTCCTGTACTGCAGAGCCTATGACTTGCAAAACATGTTGCCTGATTTACAACATCCCACCCTTAGCTGCCCCAGAAAAAGGGCTCCATCCCTCACAAGCCCTCAAGCACACATGTACCCTGAGCAAAGCAGGCTTTGCTTTGCATACCTCGTGTAGAGCTACAAAGGGATCTCAACACTCTTAATCTCATTTGCAGTTAATGCATAATTAATTAAAATGCAGAGTTCAGCCACATCTCCATGTAGGCACTCAGCGTAGAGCCACATTTCCACAAAGCTCTATGTGCCCCACAGATGCTACCTGAAGTCCCCAAGGCAGAGCCTTCATCCTTCCCTTGAGCAACGGATCAGGATCTGACCCACAACTTACTTTCCCTGACCAGGCTTTAATAAAGTGCTTATGGGCTATTGGGGTCCCAGTCTGCCACTGAGATACTTGAACATCCAATTTGTATTCCAAGCATGATTGAATTACAGCAAATTAGCACATTAAGTAAGCTGCCTAACTGACCCCTGGTTTTGTAGGTGACATGTCTAAAAATCCCACTTGCATTTTTAACAATGAAATGCCAAAACATGGTACAGGACCTGAATAACAACAGGTTACAGGGGATGGCAGCTGTCTTTCCATAAGCCAACTATTCTGCAAGGAGGGAAATTGAGTTTAATTTCAGTTTAATTACAGTTTAATGGCTGAGACAAATACGCATCTTTCCAATGTTTTTTAGCCATAACTACAGAACAACAAATCTTGCCTTTTGGTAACATTTCAAAGTGGAATATTCAATCCTTTTAAAAGGAGAGCTTTTGCCAGGTATAAAGTCTCACAAAGTTGTAAACGATCCAATTAAATGTTTTCAATGTCAACTACAACAAACAGAGGATAATCTCATCAGTGTAAATAATGTATCACATAAATGACAATGCAAACAGCTCCTGCTCTTCTATATAATCATAATGATCTTTTAATTAGACAAAGTAAATAGTCTGCTTGTTTCACCTTGTAAAGAAAAGCAAAGGAAGAAAGTTTTCCAAATGCTAAAGGTGAAAAATACGTGCAACTTGAACTACCTTTAACTTCAACCAACTTCTTGTACATCTCAGAACATTATGCCCGAAATCAGAAGTCAGTCAGGGAAAAAAGGGTTAACTGGAGTTTCACAAGAAAACAACATTATCCAGGCAGTCAGAGCAAAGGCAATGTGATGTGCAATGCCTTGGCTACTTACACTGGCAGGGTCTGAATCAGAGTAAGAGAGAGTTATAATTTTACCTATGTTTTGAAAATATCCTTGTTGCTAAATCTGCTTGGACTTTCTGCAATAACAAAAGCAGCTGCAATTGATTAGAGACTGTAAGAAAGACAAAGCTAACTTAGAGGGTGCAGGAATTTCTTCAACTTCAATATGACAGAAAAAAATCCCTGATACAACCGGTCTCTGCTCCAGTGAAAGCGCACGAGGCTTATTCCCAAGACATTTCAAAAATCAAGGGCAAAGGCTTCTTTTGGCATTTGTACAAAAGCTCCGAATCTGTCAGACTCTTAAAAAAGGCAAACTGCTAAACGCTGCCCTTCCTACTGCAGTGTGTGGGTGGGAGACAGGATCCCAAAGCCAAGGGCTGAGAAGAGACTCTTCCAAAATGCAGCACTTCTCATAAGCATGGACCAGGGATGGAGAGAGAGGGAAGGAAGGGAGGAAGGAAAGAAGTTGGATGGATGCACGGATACCATAAACCCTCTAGGGAGAAGGCAAATCAAGAGAAAGAAGTTAGAGCAACACAAATGCAAGAGAGGAAAGCAAAAACAGATCATGGCTGGTCTTCCTGCTCCAGTTGCCCACTGCCTCTGGGGAGGTGAAGCCAGGGCTTGCTCCCACCTCCCGCTGCCCAGCCCTGAGAGCTGCAGCCTCCAAACAGCCTCCAGGCTTCAAGAGCACGGGGATGACAGCTAGGTTTGCAGGGCAATCCCCCTCACCAGAGTGTGCAGGGAAGGCTTTAATGTTTCTTTTCCAAGACAAATTTAGCATTAATATCTGTGGGCTTTAGGTGGATTAGAGGCAGGTCAACATGCAGTTGTTTAGTTTTCTGGCAGGTCCAAGATATTTTTAATTCCTTTTGGGTCAAAGGGACTTGCATACTGAAAATTTTTTAAAGTGAATAAACAAACAAATCACTTCAATTGAAATCATGTTTTACTCCCTATGAATCAATCACTTAAGAGTCTCAGTTCAGAGACTTCTTTGAAAATATAGGACATTTCAAGCAAAAGAAGTTGTTTCAAACCCACAAATCCTTCAAATTTTTCAGAGTTTTTCTTTCTTTATCTGTGTGAAGTTCAGTGAAAATTCAGTAACTTTTCATAACCAAAAACAATTTCACCCAACTCAACTGGAAGTTATCAGGCCTAAACAGAGTTTCCATTTGCCTCTTCCAATCACCTATCCCCCTTCTCCCAAAGCAACCATCATCATTTCAGGACCTCTGTATCTTCGTTGGGTTATTCACAATTATTGATAAGCAAGCTGTACTCAGTGCTGCCTGACTTGTCCTTCAGATTGGCTTCCAGCCTAATCAAACTGAGGTTGTTTGTCTATGAAACAAGATGTAGGATGTAATGCTCCTTGGCAGGCGGTGGGGATCTGTCCTATAGGGACAGACCCAACGCACCTCAAAATAAAAGCCTTTCAGAAACTACGTAGCAAGGAATTTATCTCCTAAATTAAAGATAGTATCATTTTGTCTGTGTAAATAAGGCTTAAAGTGGTCAGAAACCGCATTTGTATTCACTTTGCAGACTATCATAAAATTGCTTTAGTATTAATGACTGCTCTGCTCTTACTACAGAGAATGAGATCACACTTTGGAAAGCAAATACATGATGTCCAGTAAAAGGGCTGGAAAGAGTTTTATGCATAAAAAGGGTACAAGTATAGATAAGTACATACACACACAATAATTGCTAAAACGAAAGAATTCTGTGTTTTAACTGCCTGCCTGGCAGGTTGGCAGACAACTCACTTGTTTTAAAAACATTTCTAATTGAAATGTTAGCTAACAAGTCAAACATATTAGAAAAAAAACTGTCAGAAACAACAGTAAATTGAGATATTCAAATTTTTTAAATTCAATTAAATTCTTTTTAAATGGTGTTAATGTCAATTGATGCTAAAAAGGCTGGACAAGTCATTGGCTGTTAGAGAAACAGCAGAAGCTGTTAAAGATAAAATCAGACTGTTGCTCCAAAGCTTCAAGGAGTTTCTGCGTCCTAAACTGGAGCATTTAGCCTCTAACCTGTTATTTTTGTAGAGTAACTAGAAAATGTCAAAATCAACACCAAAAAACCTTCCAAACTGCCTTACAAAGCAGTTGCTAGAGTAATCAAGAAGTTAACTGAGCACTCTGCTGATATTAGTAAAGACTACCAGTAATTGACACATTCTGCCTAAAACTGGTAAAAATGGAGTTAGTCCAGATCCAAGTTCCTGGAATGAGTTACAGGTTTTATCCAAGTACTGGACTTGGATTAGTTGACCTCTATCATCTGTTTTAACCCAGTTAAGAACTGGCTAACCAAGAGACTCCTAGCTTACTTGATCCTAAAAAAAGCCTGTGATCGGTTAAACAAAGACCAGAGAAGAGAGAGAACAAATGCAAAAACTTCAACAAATAATTGGCCATAACACCACAGTTCATGTTTCATTTTAGGAACCAAAAGGTAAAAATCTATCCACAAGTATATCTGTCTTCTTTATTCAAAAAAACTAAATGTTTAGATAAAAAGACTGATCATACAAACACTGAAAATATTAATCATTAACACATACTGTGCTAACAGAAGTAGTAACATGGTCTCCTCATCAGAAGTCAGAACAGACTCTATCCTCTTTCAGTTACAGTATCACAGTATCACAAGGTTGGAAAAGACCTCTGAAATCATCTAGTTCTGGCTATGCTACTCATAGGATCAGAGAATTTTAATTTATTGGTTTTTCACTCTTTCCAATCTATCCCTGGCTAATCTTCTCTAAAATTTCTGACGCCTTCAATAAGGTTTTGTTACATTCTGATTTCAGTCTAAGGTGCCATAGTCTGAAATATTGTGGTGCAGCTGGGCAACTCTGATGTTTTGCTGAAGAACTCGTTCACCAAGACCAAGTTTTGATTGTTTTGAAATTATTTTCAAATTGAAGCACAGGTTTTCTGAGGGATAAAAAAAATATATATATATAAAATAATGCATCAAGAACTCATAATTCATTTCAGAGAACATATATTCCACAATATGAAAGTGCCCAACGATCTTGGGCTATAGCAAGAAGGTGGAGAGATGGACATGTAGCCACAGGAGCACCTGAGGGTGCTCATCTTCAGACAACCGACACCAATTCTGGTTTATGAAGTTGCAAATACTGCCAGGTTAGTGCATGCCTTAGTTCTCTGAAGTAAAATGTGCATTAAAGGAGTTAGTTCACAGACAGAGCAGAAGGGCAGGGTGAAAAGGAGGGCTGCACCTTGCCAGGGGATTGGTGTCTGTGGGAGTTGGACACAGCCAGGTAGTATGAGGGAGATCCCCAGCCCTCCAGCCTGAGAGCTTGTTTTTATGGAGGCTGTCTAGCTTTAAGCTATTACCTACTTGACCCAAAAGGCCATTTGAATGGGATATTTTTATCCAAGTTTCTCAGCCTTGCTGAAAAAAAAATAGGAAATACTGAACCTGAGCAGGCAGCTGCACTCGCTGGGGAGAAAATCCTCACCCCCCCGAAAACCCCACTAAAATGAAAAAAAAAAATCCCAATATGAAAAGAAGGGCAGCAAAGCAGCTGACAAAGAGAAAAACCTTTTAAAGGTGAAACCACAAAGCAGGAGTGTCAAACTGCAGTATGAAATTAGAGCAGAATCCATTACACACTACTGACTGAACTATAACTTTATGTTTGGGGAGGCTAAATATTTTCAGACAAAATTCCCCTACTTTGTGTTAAAAAGGCTCGACTAAAAAGCCAAGTAATTCTCTGGGAGACAAAAAAGAATATCGGTATTTGGATCACCTAAAGTATGAAGAAAGCCAGTGAAGAACAAAATGACTGAAGCATTAACCTGCCAGGATTATTTCCTAATGGCACAAATTTCAGGTCCATTTGAAGTCTCACAACAGAGAAACTAAGGCAACTGATTGAACTGCCTTGTGAAAAGATTAAAAACTCAAATCCTATAGAATACAGCATGTGGTCTTCCAGGTGTGTCCTACATCCACCCAGAGACACTGCTGCCTGTTAGAGAAACTTTCTCACCATTAGTCAAGGCAAGTGAGGGCAAAAATGTACTTCCAGCTGCAAATGCAGCTCCTCTCTCTGTTTCCCAGTCTTCCAGGCCTGAATCTAGCTCAAGACATTACCTAGAGCTGTCTCAACAAGACCAGAAACATGTCCAGCAGCTTGGGAGCAACATCCCACCCTACGGGTACCAGTGGCTTAACTTCAACAGAGCCACATTCCCGCCTTCTCCTTGCAACTCAGAATAACTTCCAGAAAAACAACACCTTTCCCCAAAGACAAGTGATGGTAAAACCTCAACAGGTTCCACAGGTAACCATCTAGGCAAGGAAAAGGTTCATACCAAACGGCTTGTGAAGGGGAAGAGGGTTGTTTGTCTTTGGGGGGAAATGTTGCTCTGTTTGGCAGATACACATTGAATATGATGATGGAGAAGGCTTTGGGAAGAGACATTCAATGTGCTTCCAAGAGTTAGACCACTAACGGAAATACTGGTGAAGAACTGCAAGAAAAGAGGCAAAATAAAAAAAGAGGTGCTGATGGCACAAAAGCATAGGGGTCTGAAAACACATATTTGGAAGGAACAGGAGACTGAACAGATAGAAATGACCAAGCTGACAAAGAAGCAACACCCAGCTATCAGAGTGGGAGCTGCTGGTCACTGGTGGTTTCATGCTCTCCTGCACAAGCAGCTCACCTTTTGCAGGCTCTGGTTAATGCAGGGCAGAGTTGACTGAACATCTGCTAGGGATGGAAATTTCCTCTAAGAAACCTAAGCAGCCGGTTTGGTAAGTAATTGTAAAGGAAGGAGAAGCATTAAACCTCTGCCTCTGAAGCAGATGCCCAGGGCTGCAGGCTCTGGCACGAGCTGAAGCCTTGCTGCTGCCGCTGATAGGTGTGAGTGCAGCAGGAGCACCTCTGCAAAGGGGCAGGATCACAGGTGGTGACACAAATGCCTTGGAAGACTGATGAAAAGTGCTGAGGAGAGAGTCTGCCACAACAGACAAGCATGGTGGCACGGACCAGTGTGACAGGGCCAAACAGAGCCTTTTTGTGCATGCAGGATTATCACAGCAGGGTTGGCACCAACATAGTCTTCCTCCAACCCCTGCCTTCCTGAGGGACTTGAGCACAAGTCCTATGAAGAGAGGTTGAGGGAGCTGGGGTTGTTTAGCCTGGAGAAGAGGAGGCTCAGGGGTGACCTCATCACTCTCTACAACTATCTGAAAGGAGGTTGTAGACAGGTGGGGGTCGGTCTCTTCTCCCAGGCAGCCAGCAACAGAACAAGAGGGCACGAGCTTAGACTCTGCCAGGGAAGGTTTAGGCTGGATATCAGGAAAAAGTTCTTCACAGAACAAGTAATCAGGCATTGGAATGGCCTGTCCAGAGAGGGGGTAGGTTCACCATCCCTGGAGGTTTTTAAAATAAGACTGGATGTGGCAATTAGTGCCATGATCTAGTAATCACGAGGACATTGGACAAAGGGTTGGACTTGATGATCTTGAAGGTCTCTTCCAACCCAGATGATTCTATGATTCTATGAATAATGTACATATACAGTAATACCAACTCTCAGTTTATTGAGTTTCCCCAGATTTACTGCTCCCTGGGAAAGTGGGTGAGCAAGAAAGGGGTATGAGATCCCACCCAGCATCCTCCACTGTCCAGCACCCTCCCTTGGCACCCTGCAAGGAAAGGGAAAGAGGCTGGGAAGAGCCAAGCAGGGACTGAGCTTGTACCAGGGTCTGCACCGCTGCTTCTCTGCACCACAACTTGTAGCTGCTGCTACAGCTCATGCCAGATCTGCTGAGGCTGTGAATTCTGCAGGGCAGGGAGTGTCCCCCACTCACTGCTGGCATCACAAGGTGTTTCCAGTCCAAACTGAGCATTAGGTATAACCATCATGTGAGCAGCTAATACCAACAAGCCTTTTTTTCCCCCCAGAGCCAGCCACTTCCTCAAACTTGTGCAAATCTCTGCTTCCTACCATGAAGTTAGCACAGCTCCATAATTATGGATGTAGCATAAGGAGCAGACAAGCTGAATTAGGCTTCTGATTGCATGTCTAATTTATGTATAACTGCAGCAATTACAGATGCAAATTAAATAACTGTGCAGAAAATGGATTTTATTAGCCATAACTAAAACCCAATAAAACTCAGTAGCTCATGCACATCTCTGCACTCAATGTGCCTCTTTAGAATGCCAATTAGAAATGTGAGAAACGACCGGGATTTTCTATTTCCTAATCTGAAAAAGACAAAAAAAAAACAGAAGCAGCTGTCAAAGCACACGTCTTTCTTCCACAACAAAACAAACAGGAGTTCTAATTGGCAATTTCAGAGCAACAAATTGTTTTACAGACAGCAGTTCTACGCAGCTTTAAAGACATTATTTATACTCAGTCTTTCATGCCTGGCATGGCGGAGGGAAGTCTCATCTAATAAAACCATATGCTAAATGTAATTCAGCTTCAGAAGAGGCCCGCTCTGACTTCTTGGTAAGCTGGGATTTAAAAGTTTAAATTCAAATCTGAGGAACACTGTGCTAACTTCACAGCCCTTCTGAGACTGGGAAGTTGGGGGCTTCTTAGCATCACGTCAACTGGGTCCAGGACTGTGAAAAGCCTCTCTGGCTGAAGCCATTCAAATCTTCTGTCATTCAGACTTAGCACAAGTGCTGCCATGTTCAAGGAGCCAGCACTAACCTGTCAATTTGTTTAAAAGCAATAAAAAATTGTTTCCATTCAATCAAGGTTAATCCTCCTGCATAGTTCTTCCACAATTCCCTTCTATGGGTAAGTCTACTCCATATATATGTAGAACAAAAATGTGGATAAAAAGGTTATATATACCACAGTATGTCTGCACTGTGCATTTGCTTCATTTTTTGTGTTGGAAGGGAGAGAGGATTTTCCTGGCTGAGTTCATTGCACACACGTGAGTTAATGACTGGCTCTGACTGGGACTGTGCTCCTGAGTACCCACCTTGCACAGCAGGTCAGAGGACCCCACCAAGGCACAGCACAGAGATATGCCAGGATTTCCAGGTACAATACAGATAATTCCCAGTACACATCACATATCCTTCCTCTTCCTTCCCCACCCAACTGCATGCAGAGGCTTAGGAACCGTTCTGTGCCTCCCCGGACACCGGTGCACACCCAGGCAGGGTGGCATTGCCCAGGCCCTTTCCCCAGGATGCTCTCACAGCCACGGAGCAGGGCCAGCCCCTGGGTATGAGGACGAGACAGAAACATCCAGCTTCTCACATGAGGCAGACAACAGATGCCAGAAGGTGGGAAGGTACAGCTCTCTGCAGCCAACTCACTGCCGGGAAAACTCTCCATAGGGAGACTTCAGAGTTAGAGTTAGGCTTAGGGTCAAGCTTAAGGTTAGGGTCAGGGTTAGGGTTTTGCCTGGAGAGAGTTGTCTCAGACCTTCAGAAGGGGAGCAGGCAGCATGCCACAGTTAGCAGGACCCCTTGTCTCCAGGTTCCCTCAACTGTGGCTTCCACTGGTGCCCTCTTCTCGCGCTGACATCGTGGATGCTCTCTGCTTCCTCAGCTGTTCCACTTCATGCTGCGTTACTTCCAAGGCAGTACCTTCCCCAATGCACACAGTAATACAGGTGGGAGTTAGCACTTAAGATCAGCAGGATCATTACTATTCCTACACCACTTCCCAGCAGAACTGGTCTTGTACACAGTGCCCTCCCTGCCCCAAAATTTTCCTGACAGGCCACAGCATAGACACTCATTCTGGACACAGCAGCCTCCTTCAGAATTTAAATATACCACATCCACTGACCTCCCTTTATCTCTTGTGGCAGTTATATCCTCAAACAACTCCAGCAAATTATTTAAGCACGACCTCCCTTGCCTGAATGTCTGCCAGGTAGTCTTAATTAAACTGTGCATTCCCACATACAATCTCCACAACTCTCTGAGGAGGGGTTTCCAAAATTTCCACATGTGGTGCATTTCCATGGATCATCTATCATTAAATAGCAATAATGATAAGCAAAATGAAAAAGACAATTTTGTATCTGCAGAAAGAAAGCACACAATAAATAAATAAATAAGTAGAAATCAGCGATTAGACCAGCAACCACATCTCTTCTCTAAGAGTCCCTGAGATGCTGAGCACTTCACTACAACTACTGAAGCAGAAGATTCTCAAACATTGTGGTGATGAACACCTAGACAAAATCTAAAGAAGATGTGTTCAGAACAGGTCTTACAATAGGAAAGATTAAGTTGGTAAAAGAGAAGGTGGCCCAGAAATATTGATTCTGCTTATAACGTAAATAATAGCAGACATGGAATCATTTCCAGATTTCATAACTAAGGGACTCATATCAAAGGCATTATCGATTGAAAATTTGATTTTACTGCAGTTGCAGTTTTAGATTCAGATGCTACAGATTTCATAAAAATCTTTAAAAGAAGCCCAACGCTCAACAAGCCCACTCAGGGCTCACAGGGACTGAACCACACTTTCCAAACCTCCAGCTGACAGTTGCATCTGTAACCCAACAGCAGCAGCAGCATCCTTGGCCCCAGGAGCTGGCCACAGAGCATGCAACATCCAGAGAAGGTGAGCAAATTGCGTATGGCACAGGTTTATTAATCCTTTCAAAACACAATTTAAGGCGATTTAGGATTTATACTTATCCCATGCCTGATTTAAAAAGATACTTTAAGTCATGTCTTTGTTTCTAGCTGCATTTCAGAGCTGACCTATTTCTATTTATAATTAACACTGGGGGTTTGTTTTACTCCAGGATCAAGATAGCTACAGAAAAATTATCTGGATTGTATCTGAACTGATGCAACAAGATTATTACCTAAATTCTGAGTACAAGACTGTTTCTGATGAGTGAGCAGGAGAGTAATCAACTTGATTTTGGGATCCAAGCTCAACTTTGTATAGCTCAGCACTCAAAGAAATGTTGTTTCTAACAGCACAATGAAATCCAGCAGCATTTCCACAGCAATGCATATGGCAGTCCACAATGTCATCTCTGGAAAGTCATCTTTAACAGAACTACACCCACAACTGAATCATGCCATCAAAAAGGTCCTTCACTGCAGCCTAACTCAGGGAATGTCAGGCAAATATAAACCCAGCAGGTCACACCACAGCTGCCTCATTCATCTAACACAGGAGTAGCTGAAGAGAAAAAAAAATACACTTTTAATTAAAACTAAAATTTTAATAATTCAAGAAACTATTTGCACACTGTGACCTAATCTTAACGTCTGCTGGAGATGGTGGTTGGCTGAGAACACCAGCGTGGGGCAGTGGGTTCAGGATGCTGGGGGAGGAGAGAAGAGACAAATGGTGGAAAAATGGGAGGAGGAGAGTTATACACACGGCCAAAGTTTACCTCCTTAAAATAGATTAAAAATTCAAGGGATAATATTTTACTGAGCAACGGATCTATTAAGAGGATAGTTATGGTCATTCACGGTGGTCTAGAGCACAGGAAACTATGTGAGATAAATTACAGCACGGTAAATGCATGGGTACATCCATTTTGGATTTGGACCTTGTACGTGCAACTGGTGTGAAACCACAGACAAGACTTGGCATTGACATCCGTGGTTTGTGGGCAGCACTTCCATTACACAGGCAGGATACAGACTCACTGCAGCCAGAAGCCCTATTGAGATCGTCTAGATAGAAGACATCATTTTCTTACATTGCATACAGTGCATCTCTGTTAAAAATTAATGAAGACTTGGGTACAGCTATCAATAAAGATGGATAAAAATGAAAACTATCTGCAAGAGGTCTCTGTGCACCTGAGGAAAAGAGTCACTTTCAGTCTTCCCAGCAGAATACCACACACAGTTACTTTGCTAGTGCAGCATCCCCAAAAGTCAGTGCACCACCAGATGCCATCGATCTCTGCCAGGTTATGCAAGGTCTAAAGCACATTTCCTACTGAAACTTGCCAAAAGAGAAATCCTTTTAGTACTTATCTTGAGATTTTGTTACGATTCACTTAATCTGCCTTCTTAAAGTACATTTACAAAAGCAGAAATGATCAATAACTCCACCACTAAATTGCATTACTTTGCATAAGTAATTTGGGACAATACATTAAGAAAATGAATGAATAATCCTTGAAATCTACGTACAGTAGGACAAGAGCTTTAATAGCAAATCTCTGCTAGAAGGAAAACCCATAATTCAGAAAACTCAACCTACAAGGCAACTTATGGAAACCAGAAAACAACCAGTTTCATACCTGCAAGCATGTGGATTAACTTTAAAAGACACCAGCATAGCAATTTATAGCTATTACAATTTTTTTGACACTATAAATTTCCAGTTTCAGCAGCCAGAGTAGGTGAAGCTTTAAGCACAAAGAGCTCATTGATTCAATGTGTCTGTACAGTTTAATTCTGAAAAAATCAATCATTGTGCATTTCCTCCAACACTTTTCTTTTGTAGCATCCTCCTAAACAATTTACTATTATTGCTTATTGCTAAAATAGAAATGGTGATTCCACCACTCTCAGCCCTACTAAATCATTATTTAATGCTGCATGGATGCCCTCCTTAAATAAAGGGATAGCTTGGTTTATTATGAAGAATATTATTGGTAAAGACCTCTCAGTTGTGTTTATAGTTGGTGACTAATATTTGAAGAATTCTCTGTTTTCTTTTAATAATTTCCCTTGCCCCGCCTACGTCGTGTCAAGCTTTGCAATCACCTCTAAGGGAAAGGGTCACTTTTGGCTTATGAAGTATCCCCAGGCAAAAGCCAGAAGCTATAAACATGAATTTTTCATTATATTAATTGTCCTACTTTAACTATGCATCATGACTCTTCAAGATAACCAATACAGAATTCTAATTGCATGTGAAATATTCAGTCTTTACAAGCCCCCTTCCTAACCTTTTTTATATTGGAGGGAGCTTCTGCCAACAAACATTTCTTCTTAGCTAATGTTCAACTTTCTTTGTAATTCACTTTCCTGACCTTTTATTTTGACATTTTCACCTCATATATTAATTTCTGCCTGAGCTGAATACTGCAGTGTTATAATTGCTTACATATAAACCTTTCATCACATCTTTCTTAGGACTTTGTTAGAAGACGCTGTATATCAAATAACAGCAAATTCCACATTCATCAGCTGCCCTTTCAGAAGCACAGGCTGCCAGCAGCTGGGAGGTGATCACACCTAGAGCTCCTGTGCTGATGAGCAGGGGTCAGAGGAGCATTCTGCTTTGACACAGGGCACCCTAAAACAAGAAACCAGCATTCCCAGACTTCCCACAGTGCCTGTGGATGTGTCCCCAGCCTCGCCCTCACCCAGCTTTGGGGCAGCTGTGAATTAGACAGGATGTCAAGCACCCTCCCTGTACATCCCCAGAGCCCCATCGCCCCAACCCAGGCTTAAGACTCGCCTATCTCATCCTGCCCTTGGCATTAATAAATATTCCAGGTGATTTAAACCACATTTTCCAGTGAGTTTGTTACCCATATCACAAAAAACCCACACAAGGTTTATTGTATAGTTTTACATTCACACAGTCTGTTACAAACAGGTAAGATGCAGTGGCACACTGAAGCAGTCACATTCAATAAATGTTTCTCTCACCTGTTTTCCTTACTAGAAACAAGGAACAGGAACTAATTCAGGTGACCAACTCTACTAAGCTGGTGCCCATTGGACCCAACACCTCCTAAGACCAGCCCAGTGATCAGGGGGTCGGCCAAACTTGCTTCGTGCACCAAACCACCACCTGGGAATCTGACCTACCTCACCGGATAAGAGGAGACCTGTCCCACTGGTCACAAGCACTCATGCTCCACAGTATTTCTGATTCTTCAGGATTGAGACAAAAGCCTCCAATTGCCTGGGTGACTGAAATATCCTGAAGTGAATTGCATACACCAGCATGGATTTCAGCCCTCCTCTACCTCGACGGCTCCTCTTCCCACAGCACAGCAGTGTTTAAAGCAGCATCATTCCAGGGACAGGCAGGTGCTGGGTTGACAACCCACAGCAAGTGAGAAAGATTTAATTTCTCAAAGTCCCAAGCTAACTTCCTTCTATTCCTGTCCCCTAAAATATCATAAAAAGCATTTACAATTTTTCCACAGCAGCTGCCTTCAGAAATTCTCTTGGATGTGATTGCTCTAAATACATTTCCAGACCTTTTGAGCATTTAATCTTTTAGTTGCGCTGAAGGAATTGTAGGACCTTCACAGCTGTCACAAATTTTTGATACCTAGACAGAAAAGATTTTCAAATAATGTGTGCAAACAGCACAGATGTTCTTGCATTGTTCTTCCAGCTTCCATTTGGCCAAAGCTTCAGTTCTGTTATTTACCATGGAGACCAGTGAAAAACTAATCCAAATATGTGGGTGAATTGAAGTAACCTTGTCAATAGTTCTGAGAAGTAGGTATGTGCTCAGAGGAGCAAGAGAGACAGAAAAACACACCAAAGACATTTCAAATATCATACAGTGTGAGCTGCAGTCACACTGAAACTATGCATCAGTGGAAAACATCCAGAATCCTGTTATCTATCCTTTTATTTTACTACCTAATACAGATATAACCCAATTGTTTGCGGGCAGACACAGCTGACTATTCTTAATGTCGAGTTCTAAGTCATCATCTAGCATCCTGAACATCAATCAGACAGATTCTGGAGTGATGCTTGATGTGCAGGATAAAGTTGCACAAGAGAGAAACAGAAAGATGCAACAGCCGATTACGTACTCACTGCCATACATTAAATAAATAGAAAAGTACATAGCGACAACATCACAGAGATGTTCAGGGGTTGGTCAGCCTTTTTGGTTCCCATAAGGTACTTCACATTTCTCTTCCTTCTTCTCATCAAGTCCCATCTTGCACCCAGTCTAGTGCTGGTCCTTAAACAAAATCTCCACTCCAAAGTTTAAAAGCACATTTTCAACTCCTGACACTAATAAGAGATTCCCCCACTAATGCAGAGACACAATTTCATCCTAATCTTTGCAAAAAAAACAAAATGCAACTAAGAGCATAAGCATTCCTAAGCAGACATCATCTGTGCCAGAGATAATCCTGTTACTGAGAGGACTGAGAGGTATTTATTCTGTATTTTTGCTTTCCAAGACCACCAGAATAGTGTTTTGTTAGTACACTTGGAGATATCACTAGCTCAACTGACATGCTTTTTTATTAGTCTCAAATTCAAGACAAATCAGCTCAAAATGCCAACCACGATCTTTGCTTCTATCTTGCTAGGAAGAAGCAGAGAGCTTATAATCAGTGTCCCACTATTTTTTAAATACCATTTCAAATCTCTCAGAGCGCATTATTTCAAAGCTTGATTCCAGCTCACTGCAGAGTGATGGTTTTGTGGAACTTCTAGTAATGGGAAAAGAGCAAGCGACACAATGGCTATTTATCAGAGCACATTGTAGGAGAGAACTTTGTGCCCATAAAAGCACAGCCAGGTCCCTTGGGTCTGTCCAGACACCAGCACTGCTGTTTAATCACTGGAAGCTGGAGGAACATTCAGAATCCTGGAATGCAAGTCAGTAAATTAAACAAGTGAAGCTTCTCTCTCCTTTAACTGTTAAAAGGAATTTTCAGCAAAATTGTGAAACCCAAGCAATATGGATGTTTTACTCCCAGCACAAGGAAACGGCAAGAAACTTTCCCAAGCCTACCAAAGGGTGAATGAATTAATCATTTCAGGGTTTGCTGTGGGCATTCAGTGCATACCTGCACTGTCTGGGGGACGTTACAGAAGTCAGAGCTAGAATTCCACAGGTTAGGTTCAGCCAAGCCTGGAACTCAAGGCGAAGCTCCAGCCATCTTCACATGAAGGGCAGGGTGTGTCACTCCAAAGCTACAGAATTTAATTTCTACGAATAGCATCCTGTCCTGAGAACATAGAAACAAATCTATTTTCTAGCTTATAATATTAATCAAAAAAAATGGTCCTCCAAGACCCTTGGCATCACGTATTGCACCACATATTTGTTCTTTCTCATTAAACAATTGAACTGCTCTCTTCAGCTTTCCCATTTACAAAGAAATCACATAATATGCTATTTTTTATTTTGTTTAATGACTATAAAGGGACATTTGGCTCTGTTATTCTTCAAAGAAAAAATTATCCTCATAGAAGAGCTGAAGCAAACACTTCTTAATCACACCAACCTCCTTTATACAGCTGAATAACAGCACTATGGATATCATCACTGCTGCTGCAGGTAATTCCAAGTCAAACTCACATCCTTGGGAACCTTTGCATTTCCCTGTGGCATGGAAGGTTTTTATGTACCCCCAGCTGTACAGGCCAGGACATCAAATGCCACAAATTACATCCTATCACTAGCCCTACCCTTTGCCACTGGTTCAAGACAAAGCCCTTGGCATAATGGACCATCTTTAGGAAAGCAGGTGCTCAGCAGGACACCAGGCTCACTTTGCAGAAACATTCCCCTCTCATTGCTCAAAGAGTAACAGAGAAGCAGTTCCAAGGAAATGGGTAGGTCGTGCCCAAAGCAGAACTCCCTGCTGTCTTTTCCAAGTACTGTCTCAAGGGAAAAATAGATGCTTTATACTTCCTTTCCATTTCTGTGTCTTCACTTGCTAGGGTTTCTCTGAGAATAATTTCCATCTTGGATATACCTCATTTTTACCACTCCTAATTTAGGGATAATTGCATCACTCCTAAAATATATCATCTTTTTACATTATTTCCAACGGTAGTTTCAATATACATAGCAATTTTTGGCGATATTTCCTTACCAATCAAAAATATCTCCAATTCATTTCTACCAGAGTAGGGAGTAACTCAATTCAGTTAAATTGGCCCTAGGAAAGACCAACATAAAACTTATCTAACCTGAAACACAGAAAGATGCTGTCTGCATGGCTAATGAGACACTATATAAACCAGGAATACATCCTGTGCTATCCCAATTCCATATATTAACTGAAAGATGGCTTAGTAATTGCACAGGCATTTTGTTTTGTTCAGTGTAGGAATGGCCCACAGTTAAGTGCAGTAACAGAAACTGTATTCTGCACAGAGGGTAATGAGCCCTGGGAGAGGCTCACAAACAGCCATAAAGCAAAAGTTTGTCTGCACAAAAGTTTGTTAATCTCTGCTATGAGACATTTCTACTAAAACATGTTTCATAAAGCCACAGGTTCCTTCTGCCAAAACCAGGCAGCAAGACAGACTCATCAACAAGCAGGGCTGTGGAAGACCTCAGTCTCTGTTCAACGACCATTTCAACAGAACTTGCATTTACCCAAAGACCAACAGCAAATCGTGTTCTGGATCACTTCACAAGACAGATACCCAAGTATGGAATTATGTGCCCACAGATTTTTTTATTTTTTATTTTGCTATAGAGGCAAGGTATAAATTCTTCTAAGAGCTTAATACTCTGGTATCAGTTAGAAAGAGCACTCTAAAAGCAACTGATTTTTATATTCGTCATGATATTCAACAAGATCCTTAACACTGTCTTTATAGTAGGGGATAGTATAAATTTAAGAGATTGAATTAAGATAAAAAAGAAGACAGACGAGAAGGCTGAAGTCATCTATTACAAATAATACAAAAGAAATATCACTACAACTTCTAGAAATGATAGCTTACATTTTTTTTTTCAACAGGGCCTGAAGGTCAATGGATTTGAGTGATTTTGGAAAACAGGAACACATTAAGTCAGAAGCTGAAGATCCACCACAGAGAACGTCTAGACAGCTAGTCTTAAATCTCACTCCTAAATCTACTGAGCTGCAGCTCAGCTGTCCCTGCCACGTTGTCATGCCAGGTGAGAGACAAGTCTCAGCGAGAAAAAGTCTCCAACACTGCTGCAAAGATGAGCTCTGAGCACCTGGGATGCTGCCCCAAGGGCAGGTGACAGCCAACCCCACCCTGCAGCAGAGATGCTCTGTAAATGGTACCATATCCAGGGTTTCTTTTAAGGAGTCACTTAATGTTCTCCCTGAGCTTCCAGGTGCATTTAACAAGCACATCTGCAGCAGCAATGAAAGGAGAAGCAGCAGCCAACCCTTTAATCTATAGGTCTCAAAATACTCACAAAAGAGGCTTGTATCATTACACCATGGTAAAGAGAGAGAAAATGTGGCCCTGGGAGGGGAGGTGACAAACAGAGATCAACCAGCTCAGCCCAGTGCCACAACATCCCCACCTCCACTGCTGCCCATTCTCTGAAGGTGTCCCCTAACTGCTCTCCACCCTTAAGAACAGCACATCTTCCAGCTCTTATTGATTTCAGTATACACTGAACACAGGCACAAGAAAACTCAACATGATCAAAAAGTTTAGGTTTCTCCCACAGAAAAGAACATAAAACTCCCGTTACCAATTTCTGATTCCACTGGCTTCGCAGACCTCCTTCAAAGACTGGGATACAAAGTTGTGTTGTATTTTGTACACCACAGGGTAAAAACCGTAAATTGTATCACTTTGGGTGCTGCCTTCTTCAAACATGATTTATGAGACTCAGCTCACCATGAGGAATATTATGTAGGGAGAGAGGAATGATTAATGCCATTAACAACTGGCCTGAGAACACGCAGGACTAAACAATGGGATAATGAATAGTGTGGGACTTCTACCTCCTGGTCATGGCTTTAGACCATTAGACAAAGATATTGCTTTATGCCACAACAGGTTCAGACACACTCCATTCTTTCATGTAATCCATGAAAAATAGATTTAGTAGAGAAACAGGCATGCAATGACTCAAAATAACAGAGAACCTTTGCCTTTTTCTTCCGTTTTCTTTTTTTCTTAGATATCTCCCTTTCATTCATTCTTTTACTTGTTCTTCCTCTCTCCTCCCTAGACAAGTCCTTTTTGTTGTTGCTTTCTTCCCCCAAATAAAAACAGAGAGAATTCATACCATCCTTACTGAGCCTTAATCTTTCCCAGTCCTTGGTCTGACTCTCTAATTTCAGGAAAGATCCCGAAGCTAATAAACAACTAAACCACAGAGGAAAGCCACCTGGAAGATGTAGTGCAGAAGGAATAAAAACTATGTTGGCTTGTGTTTTTTTATTGGTTAAGCAGCCAGAAAATGCAAAACTATTATGAACAATATTCATGCTCATGCTGATTCATGGAGTAAGACTCATGAACTTGGTAGCAATTGTATGCAATATCAATCATTTTGTGTAGCTGTTCCAGTGAGTAGTAAAATAGATCAACATTTTAAAAAATCTTAAAGAATAAATGGGGAGAAAAAGAAACTAAGGGGGTGGTGCAGGATTCAAAATGTCAGAGAATGTCACAGGCAGAGGGTAGGTATGGGAATAACAGATCCAGAGCAAATGTGCTGGAGATGTTAAGAGCTGGCAAAAGATCAAAGTGATAAGAAGCAGGAATGGAAATAACCTTTAATTCTGTGCCTATAAGAGGACATGAAAAAAAAGTTGCTGCAAAGGCCAGCCAAGGTAACATGGAAAGGGGCCTAGTCATGTGCTGGGAGCTCTGCTCATCTCAATCCAGACCTAAGGCTTTTGTCCTACTTCAAAAAGCGAGTGCTAAAAACATAGCACAGAAAAGCTCTGACACAAAGCTGAAATACTTTGGGGTTTTTTAGTAAACCAAAGCTTTAACTGCAGTTTTCTAATTCTTCAGACATCCCAGCTCCGTGAAGATGCGTTTTCACTCCTCTTCCAGATAAGGAGGCAAGCCCATCCCACTGTCCATAAGGAATGCTATTTATGGCACCGTGTTTAATGAGGTGACGCGGCAGAGAGACAAATGACCAGATCCTGCCTTTCCTCCCAGCACCCTGCCCCAGCCCTGGAGACATTCAGAAAGCAGTTACTCAAACACCAAACACCCACTGCTCCTGCTGTACGTAGTCCTGACCACAATTTGCTTACTAAGAAGATGAGCAATGAGTAGATTGTCTTTTCATTTGAAATCAGACATTATTTCTTTGCAATAGAGCAGGTACACATCTGCGCAGGTGCTCTACCACTGCAGGTCCTACAGTTCCCTTTCTGGAGTGCACATAAACTCAGCCAAACCCTTATCTACTTGTTTT
Organism: Tapera naevia; assembly: GCA_033556795.1. Lineage (NCBI taxonomy): Eukaryota > Metazoa > Chordata > Aves > Cuculiformes > Neomorphidae > Tapera > Tapera naevia. Next base: position 2,752,499 of record JAUMJJ010000272.1, on the reverse strand, counting down.
CAAAGCAAAGGAACACAGCTTTTCTGGAGCACAGGCAAATGCTGATCTTCTCTAAACTTGAGCTAGGAATTTCCTTAATTCAGAAGTGGACACAAAATATAATTTCTGATCCAAGCATGCTGCTGTCTTTGAAACACCTGTTTCTACCTTCCTCATCCCCATCCCAAAGTGCCAAAACACTACCAGGAAACGGTTAAGGATTTTACAGATTGGTGACAGTCTAGGAAAAAAATCTTGACTTTACTAGAGTAACAAACCCAGTTTTGAAAAACTTGAGATACTTAAAAAAACTTGGCTAAAACCTGAAGAATTGCTGAGCTTTTGAGCAGTATCCGAACTGAACCACAGGGAAAAACTGAGGTTCGTTCATCACTTAATTAAGGGCTTAACTGACATTACCAATGCTTAGCATATGTTCTTCCCTATTAGCTTCCAAGAACAACAACAGGCCCACAAGATTATTTTGAGCTTGAGTTGAAATAAGGTGAACCATACCTTAGGCCAACCAAGTTCTCCAGAAGGAACAAACACTTTGTTTACTCTGAAGTCAATTCTAAGACACAAAGTGTTTACCCAGCTTCAGCACACACTGCCACTGACCAGCTGCATTTCCAGCAAACTGAATTCAGCCTTATTCTCCCTCCTTCACTTCAGCAATTTCAATTTGCTCATATAAATCTCAGTGGTGACAAAAGATAACACAATGCCAATTCCGTTAAATGAGCAGATCTTTTGAAGTTGCAAAGCTTTTCCCCAAGGTGGTTGTACAATATTCTGCTGGTTATAAGAGGGCTGATCTCCTGTCTACCTGCACAGTATTTTCTCTATTGCACATAGATGCAAGGCAGAACATGCAATACAATACATGAAATATACATTTTTGATGGAACTACCTATACTGAGCCCTATCAAGACGTCAAAAAGGCAGAACTGAGCCCCTGTGGAGCACAGAACTTGCTTCACACGAAAAAGTTAATCCTAAAGTGGATTTCGTGCCATATTATGGTCTAAAACTACACAGTGCTCACTAATGTCCTTATCTGTAGGCACATATGGAGTTCGAGAGAACTTGCTATGATGTTTTTAAATTTAAAGGTTTACATGGTCAGAGGCTCAGATGTCATTATTCATGAGCAAATAAAATTTCACAATTGCAAGGCACTGTGGAAAATGTCAAATGCAGTTCATCTAGTTTTCACATAAGTTATCATCATCATCATTTCATCAACATCATTTAATGTTATTGTTTGTTATACAAGGAAAAATATATCACTCCTATTTTTAAATTGAATGCTCAGCTAATAAAACACCATATTTATTTATTAAGTTCTAAAAATCAATCTGGTTCTTACTAAAGCCAGCAGAAAATTTCATTGATTCCACTGGGAAATAGGTCAGGCCTTCAAATATAGGCAAACAAAGTAAGGTTTCCTACAAAAGCAGAATTTGTATAGTAGAGCTGTCAGGTGCCAGCTCTCCTGCAGGTGCCAGGTGGTGGGATGGGGTGGCACAGGAAGTCTCTCTCCTCTCTGGTTTAGCATCACCCAACTCCAGTGTAAGGGGAAGGGCTCAGCCATTTTTGTAACACAGCCCGAATTTGGTGTGTGCACCCGAACTGAAAGCAAGTGAAAATCTTGTCATTTTCTTCAGGGATGAAAAAAAATCATGATCAAAAAGTGCCATCATTTATTTTGCCATGTTCTGTCACGTAACAGCTTAATATACTTACAGCTGAAATCCTGCCAGCCCTCCCTACCTCCACTCCGCTATCTTTTGCTAGAAAAACAGTATCATTGGCATACACAGTTGGCACCAGGCAGATTCACTACCATGAAAAGGTCAGACACATCCCAGACTATTTCTAGTATGTATTTAGGGCCCATTCAGGCTTGATTTATGCCTCCTTTTAAATTCAGAGAGTCAAAAATAGCACAAAGTTACAGTGCTTTAAAACCCACTTAGGAAACATCTAAATGGAAAACCTAATGACCTTCCAGTGACCCAAGACAGATTTAAGTGTGATTAGTAACATAAATGAAAATTCATTTTCTTGTGATAAAGGACAGTTGGCTGGTTATTATTATGGTGCTATAATTTAGTCTTAAAACAATTATATTTATAGCCTTGCTGGTGCCTTACACCATGTCTGGCAAAATAGTTTTATCTGTAAAAATCCAAACACAGCCTCAGTAGCTTGGATCTTCTCAGACAACAATTGGTTTTTGGTGCCTGAAATGTCTTCAGTAAGCCTAACTTCTCCAGCAAGCATGGCTCAGCAGTTTTTGAAAATGAGGCCTTTGCAAAAGTATTAAAAATTGTAACTCAGCAGCTACCTTCAAAAATATAGGCCACCTGTTGCATTGAGTGGAAAAATAATCAGGATGCTTGTTCTCAAGTCTTCAAGCAATCCAAACTGGCTACAGAATATGATTTCCCTTCCACAGATTGCCAAAGACAACTGTCTGCTGTGTGAGATGCTCGGTTTTGAAGTCGCTTCTGTGAGGAAAGACTATGCACTAAGAACAGCTTAAGGGGACTCAACCGCAAGTACATCCCAAGACGCAGCCCTTTGTGAAAGAGAAGGACATGCTGCAAAGCTGCTTTGCCTGAATTCTGATTTGAAGAGGGATTCAGCACTGTGTCAGGGGTTGGGAGGTGGGGGACACAGTTTGTTGTAGTGCAACTTGGCATTTTGTGGTGGCAGATGAAATAGAAAACACAGGATCAGAGTATGCACTGATAAAGCTTTGAGATATTGTAATGAAATCCTGCCCACATAGTCCAAAATCACGGCTCTCTACCCCAGGGTTTGCAGTTTGGGAAAGACTTCAGGAGCTCTGTACTCTAGGGCTGTCCCATAGCAGCAGAGACACACTGGTTTGACTTGATGATCTTGAAGGTCTTTTCCAGCCTAAATGATTCTAGGATTCTCTGCTTATCCTACTGGAAGTCTGTGTTTGATGTCAAGCTGAACAGCATTGTACACAGCCAAGAGAGTCCTGCAACTCATCCTCGCCTGAAAGAACAACTATAGAACCTTTTTTTCTGGTGAAGCGTAAGTTTCTGTTCCCATCAAACACATTTCAAAACAATCCTACTCTAGAACAGGAAAAAAAAAATCTCAGTTGTTGTACTCTGTAGCGGGGAAGGCAGACAAAGATTAGAATTCCTATTTATTACTTAAATGGCAAATATCACACTAAACAGTTAGCAGACCCAAGTGGCCATAACATAGGGAGCCAAGACAGTCCTTTATCTCTTCTCCTAATAGTTAATTTGTGCATTGGCCTTTTCCTGAAGAGGTTCTCTTTATTATATATGTGTGTGTGAGTGTGTGTGTATATCTGTCTGTCTCTCTCTCTCTCTTCAGGAAAGTTTTTCACCCATCCAGAGTAACAAATGCCAGCAACCTAAAAATCTGCAGCTGGGGACATTACCTGTCTCCCAGAAACTGTAATTGCTTTCTTGGAATCACTAATGAACTGAAACTCTGTAACCTACATTGAAGCTGTCAAATCTTGTAGCATACTAATATCCACAAAAGCCAACATACCTCTTTTCTCTGCATGCAACATACACTATCTTCACTAATTAAACTATAGAAAACAGAGGCATTTTAACTGTCTTTTCATTTGATAGACACATATTGCTTTACTTCAAGAAAATATTTTTATCTGCAAAAAGTAGATTAACTTTAGGAAAATGGTCACGAAACCAGGTTGGCAAATTTATACGCTGGAATACAGACAAGATCTTTATTAAAAATGTCATTTCTAGTGACAAACCAAGAACTGTTTAATATTAAATGTTGTTTTTACATAACCACAGGAAACATAGCTGTACTGCCCTCCCATACTGCCAAACATCGTACTGCCAATTGCATTATGAGTCAGAAAACTTCACTAAAATTCGTGGCAAAACAAGTGACTACTACTGCTTACTCGGAGGCCTAAATGGACTTGATTATTGTTTCACCAAGTTAGTGCACACAGGGAATAATTTTGATGATATAACAACATATACTCAATTTTCAAAACTAGTAGCCTGATGGCCTCAGAATTCCATTGCATCTCCCTAAAGCAGAGGTTAAGCAGAGAGAAAAATAAACAAATGAAACCAATTTATGGCAAAATGAAACAGAAGATAAGGGCTTAGCTGGCTGCTGCGACTCATCAACTGGTTGTTTCACCAGGATGTGCAACAAGAGACCAGATCTGCAAAATTACTCGGGTGGTGTGGCAGGTGAGTTGTGCTTTGTGTCAGTTTTCAAAAGCAATGTGGTGCCAGGGTAAGGAGTCTCCTCGTGTCACCTTCAACTAATGGTTGCACTCTGTGTAGTGAGATACACAAGAGACACTCAGTGTTATAAAGCAGCTTCATAAATGCTTCTTGTATTTACCTGTTAAGAGCTATTAGAATGCTAAGTAAGCTTTCATAATTCAGCAACATCTGTTGGTGGAATAAGAAAAAAGCTGCAATTTTTAACTCAGAAAAAGAGATGGGGTGTTTTGCCTTTAATCCTTTCTGGAGACTAGTAATTTCTGCTTGACTTCTCTGTCTTTTCAATAACAATCCATCAATGGCCTTTGCTCAGGAGTTCCAGGAAACTGGCATTTGGGTTGCACAAACTTCACACACCCACCCCAGTGAGAATCTTTTCAATAATTCAATGTTTGCATATTTGGTGTACAACCCATGCTTAAGAACCATCCACCCAGTATATCCAGTAGGAAGGCAAAGTCAGCTGTGTACAAATTACCAGACCTTGGCTTTCATGAGCTCATTTCCACCCTGAAACCTGTGATACAAAAGGTTTGTTCTATAAAAACACCAAGTAGCTGTAGATTTTCCCTGACGTGCCCAGCTCCAGTGCTGCTGTTATCCTTACAACACTCCTGACATCTCTGACACACCATCCCCTGCAGACAACTCAAACTAGGTCACTATCCACGGCGTGAGTCATCCTGCCTAACTTTAGCATCCAATGGAGCTGTTTAGGAATCCACTCACCTTAGACCCTATAAATAGTCAGCAAAGAGAAAAAGGCATCTCCAGATGGTGATTCAGAAAAAGAAAACAACCTAGACGCTCTGAGTCCTTTTTCAAAGGAATTTCTCTGTGCCTGCTGACTGTGTAAGACAGAAGTCAAGGCGTGTGGGGTGGGCGGCTGAGTCTCAGAGCAGGGTGCTACGCAGGCTGTTTTCATATTAAAGTAATTTGCAAAACCTGATGTTAACCACTATTTTAAACTATTTAGGTCAGGCACAGAACAATTTCCTGTAAAACAAAGCTCAAATATAATAACTGTGCTCACATCTTTGCGCTTCTTCCAGGATCCCCATCACTGGACAACATTGACCCCGCTCCCCAGCTGCTCCAGTAGCTTGGGCTGCACAGGAACCTCACACATGGTGCACTTCTTTGGGCAAAGAAAATTCCCACCATCTGCTACTACAGCCTCAAGTTTCCCCTACACAAGAGGGGTTCCTCCCAGGCCCCTTCCTACTCCAAAGGTTTACTTAATGGCATTATTTCCCACTTGTCTGTAAGCACTGGACCACCTGATCGTTGGTCAGTTTTTACAACCAACAAAAGAGAAGGTAGAAGGAACAGTCAATCTCAATCCAGCCCACATTTGCTTCCACTATAGAGATGTTCATACTCAACAATTGTTTTCATTCACAAGTGTGACGAGGGATGCAAATCAGAGTGTTTGGTTGTAGCGTGTTGCATTGTGGAAGTAAAACTTGCCCTTTTCAATTAAATGAGACATTTAAATATATTTCCAAAAACAAGAATATTCATAAAGATTCAATTATCACTACTTTTCAATCTATACCTGTGTTTCTGGTCAGTGATATTTCCATAATCTCAAGTCCAGCACATTTTTACAACTGCTGCTGTATCACCTAACCAACTGAAGCATTGGTTAGTTAGTAGTATGCCATTTAGCTGACAATTGTGTGTTAAGGTGCCTCACTCTGTCCAGCATAGCAGATATTATTTACTTTTTCAGTACAATTGCATCACACCACTCAAAACACAGGCTGTGTAGAGCAGGTTCTGTTACAAGGCAGATCCTAGTCCTTGCAAAAATTATGGAGATTTCATGTAACTTGGTATAATTCAAATCTCAGAAGATAAATATCTGCCCACCCCACCATAGCAGCGATTGTCATTAAAATTTCTAGAAACTTATCAGGGCAAAGAAAAACCTCAGTGACTCAATATTTTACTGCATAGTCTCTTGACATTGTCTTTTACAGAACAACATTTATTGAAGTAAGGAAAATCAGTCAAAGCATAGACTGGAATTTATTAAATACCACTTACCTGTAACATAGATACAGATTATTTAGACCTTCTCCAGCAGTCTGGTGCTAGAGAATAGCAACGATTTCACTGAGCTTTGGCTTAATTCCCATTGGAATTATGGCAAGAATCAATCACAGCCCAAATATCCATCAGAAAACACCCCAGATCATACTAAGTCAAGAAGGAAACAGCAATTAGCACAGATTGTTCTTCATCTCTCTAATACAGAAAAACAGCAACTCACATTTAAATAGCATTTCTAAAGCACCAGTGTCAAAGGTTGTCTCACTTACGTAGGTTGCTTACTGGAAATGCCTTAATTAATGCTTGTACAACCTTAAGCTGGGTCCCCAGCACTTATGCACTATGATAAAGATTTTAATGAGTTGCTCACATACTCTTTCCTTTTTTTCCACTGAACCCCTGACCACAAAAACTGTAAGCATGTATAACCATGAATCAGAACACAGTACTGAATCATCTTCCGTGGAATTTCTTTTATCACATGTTGTAAAAGACACAAAGTTGTCGAAAATTGTCTAGGGAAGGAATGCAAAGTGATGCACCAGAAAACTGACTTTCACTCTACCACACGGAATACAAAGACTTTCTTTTGCAGGTATCAGTAAGTATGGGCTCTCCATTTAGTAGCCATCTGGCTTGAAACATCAGCCTACGATTCTCAAAAGCCTCAAGCACTCTACCTGCATCTGGGCATTGCAGTTGCTCAGTGTAGTTTCAATGTTTGAATCATTCTTAAAAACGTACCTCAAATGGGTCAGCCAGAATCCAAGGGAAGTTTAAGCTCTAACCACTGGTTACTCAGTTCCCTCCCCTGTAGGATGTGGAAAAAACATCCTCTTCTCTCAGAGGCCTATGAAAATAGATGTATAAATGGCTGTGAAACATTCAGGCAGAGCAGAGATTAGCATCAGGGAAAAACCCTGAAGGAAGTGCAGTCATTGGAGCAGTCTGAAAAGGGATCAGGCATGAAGGGACACCCTGGGCAGCAAGAAGAGCAGATGCTCTCCTGGAGAGCCTTGCTTATGCTGTTCATCAAGTAGGACCTGACAGCATCGCCAAAAGCCACTCTGGCTGCAATCTCCACTGTAACTTGGCCCTGGCAGACAGCTGACACAAAAAACTCTAGCCCAAACCAATGAAGTTTGGCAAATCCTTAGCAAAATTAAATCGGAGTTCAATAATAGGAAGCATCACATAAACTCAATGATAGCTGATACTACCCACTCTGCTTACAACGCTGCCATCTCTCAAGATAAACTGCCAGCTTCAAACTGCCCACACAGAGATTCATTGAGACGCCCAGAGGAAAGTACTGTGTTGCTTTGTTCAGAGGGAAGTGTGAAATTTATCATATGCCTTTTTTTTTGCTTTCCTTTTTCCCCTTACTTCAGACTGACAAGTGCAAATTAAAATTTCACACCCAGCCTCAAGCAGGGAGCATGAAATTCTGATTGGGTGGATTTAGGTAGATTTCTCCAGGATTACACAGGCAGCAGCTGCCCAAGCCAGTGCCACCAAGCCTGCCCCGGCCAACCCACTCTGCCCTCAGCAAAAATTTCTTGGTACAAAAGTTGAATGGGGACAAAATGCAGGTGTAGCACTGCCTAAAAGCATTATTGAACACACATATTTCTGTTTTCATTATTGATAATAATTAAAAATATTGATGATAGTTATATTTATAATATTGGTACAAATAAAATATGGATAATAATGAAAATATTTGTACTGGAAAGTAGCCTCAGTTCAATTGAATTGAGGCCATAAACCCTACATGAACAGAAGGCTGATTCTCAGTGTCAGTGCAACAGGGCCACATACAGTGTACTCAAAGGTCACCAGATGCTACTTACATCAAAACAATATATAATCAGTATTGAACACTAATTTTTACTGTGCCCTTTCTGGAAAATGAAAAGGATTTATTACTTTGGATCATTTTTTAGATATTCCCTGTCCTTAGAAGCCTATTGCTGTTTTCTCTCCCTGTGGAGGCCCCACTAACCTACTGAATGTTCTGGGAATAGCTCAGGACAGCAGAACGATTGCTGAGACGTTGACCTTGAACTCTTCAGCATGGTTACTTCATGTCAATCTAAAGGATGCTTCTGGCATTGCTAAAGATGAGCCATGGAAAAGAGTAATAGGAGGCAAAGCCAAAAAGGATTGAGAAATTTTAATACTGTGAGGCACACCAAGCACCTTCATCCCCTTTGCTACAGCCTGCCCATATTCCATTAGAGACCTCTGGAGATGCACAGGGATCACCACCTCCCTGCCTGCCTCCTATTTCCTTCACAGTTTTGTTGGATGATTCACTGATCCTTGAGAAGTCCTGTCTCTTGTTGTGACTCAGCAAGTGTCTCTTCAATACCAACAAATAGCAGCAAATGAGGGAATAGTTTAGTAAAATTCACGAGAGGCATTTTTACATGCCAAAAACACACCATGACACTCTACCAAATGGGATTCCCTGAGAGAGCTCCCAGTGATCTCAGAGGAACCACGGGTTTGATTGTCCCAAGTTCACGTTGGTATGTGTTGGGTAGAAGCACGTTTGGCACTGTAGCATTTCTGATGGTTAATTTTTGACTTTCCAATTACTTTATTAAGGAAAAAAAAAGTTATTTCCAAAGCACTTGGGTGAATAACAATAATTCATTGAACTTCACATAGATTTGGTCTCATCCCTACTGCCAAACCACTGCAACCACTGCTGGATGAGAGAACACGTGTCAACATTACCAAGTGCCACTTGCTTCTGGATTTGTCATTACCTTGAACAGTGGAGTTCCATTTTTCTAACATTAAATTCCCACCGGTTCCTGCTTACATCCTTGATTTACCTGGCAAGGACTGCAGCAAAATGCTGAGCAATCCATTTAAATAAATACATTGGATATATTAGCTAGGAATTTTCTGGCACCCGTTCCTATGTTTTGGTTAGTATATACTGCAGCACAGACATTCAATGATCTATTTTCCCCTTTGCAAAAAATAACATTCTCCCCATTTTTGGAAACCATCTAGCACACATAAAATAAAGAGGTGGGACTAGAGTCAACTCTCAATTGTGCTGGTAGATGTTTAGTGTAATCTCAATAAAGTCAATGGCTTTAGAGAGTTTTGGACCATCACTAGTGTAGTTGAGAAGTTATTGACTTAGTAACTCTTGAAAAGTCTCCGTACGAAACAGAGTTTGTCATTTAACACCTGCATTAAGGGCTTTGTTTGTGACTATATTTTACTATCTTTGAAACCTTTTTAAATTCAAAGTCAGGATGTGATGTCATTCCAACACCACACAGCCACAACACTTCTGGAAAAGTATCCCTTAAAGAAAATACATACACTCAATGTCAGGACAGCACTGCAGGATTAACAGCAATCTCCACATCTGATTATTGTTTTGTCCCAATCCCAAATCTATAAAAAACCAGCCTCACTCAGTCAGAATGTTTTAATCACCGAGACTTATTTGGGAATACAAATGTATGAATAAGAACCATTCCTCCTTCCAAACACCACCAAACCACAGCAGAACATGAACTCTGCTCAAGGACACACGTTCACTCAGCTGATGACTGTGCTGCCAAGCTGACTGCACATTTGCTTTATTTCTCTTTCTTAAGGGTGTGGAAATCTTTGTTCACTTAAAGGCATCCTTCTGGTTTATTGTCCTGGATCGCTTACCTTCTGAGTGATGATTATCAGTACAAACAACAGTGTGGGGACTGGGATAAAGGGCTCTTACCTTGAGCAGCATTTGTCTTCCCACAGAACTAAGTTACACAACAGCACAAGCGAGTTTGCATCATTTTAACTACGGGAGGTTACATTAGTACGATTTTTGTATTTACATAAAGATGAAGATGAAGGAAAAAAAATAATCATCTACAGGAACTAAAAAGTACATCTTGATTGAAAGATGGCTGAGACAACCTGATAACAGCTTATGTGTCTCAAAAACACTGGCACATGGAAGGGAAGGATTTTTTTTTTTAAGAAGAAAGTGGGGGAGGGTTAGCTACGAAGGATAGATTGTGAAAAATTATTAAATCTAGACCCAAGAAAACATTTTAAAGCAGTGAGATCATTTAGACTACAATGTAGGTTCCAAGTGTAAACTGTTGAATTTCTTTCTCTGGAATTCTTTTAAATGTCTGAACAATACTCAGGAGGGAGTGGTGATACAGGGGTTCAGGGTGCTCTGAAGGACCAAAGAGTTTGTTTCCATGGTAGACAGAGGAAACTGATACTGCTGCTGCCTCAATGACCTCAAAGATCTGGAGTATTTGGCTTCTGAATCATAAAGGATCATAAACATCTCACATTCTAAGCACACTTTTAAGGGTTTGCTTACACTGAAAAAACATGCATCAGATGGTACGCAGAGTGACGCAAGGCAGACAGATGCAAAGAGAAAGGAATCATTTGTAACCACTGCAAATTGTCCCTCCACGGGGAATCCTGCATTTCTCAGGGTTACATAGAAATGAGGTACGTTTCCTGCCCATTTGCTCAGAGGAAGTGAATATGCAGAATGGAAAGTAACAGTTTCTCAAGACAAGTAAAATTTGAGAATACCAACAGTCAAGAAACAGATTGGAAATGTCAAGTCAAGGCAGGACGTTCATTTCCATTCAGAAAACCAGTACCAAACACTCACAGCTAGGAGAAAAACACAGCCAAAACCAACCAACAGCGAGGAAAATGCCTTCAACCAAACGGAGAACTTAGAGCCCTCACAATAAATCATTTACATCAAATTTCTTTTTTTATTTCTCAATCCTTCAGCTAATTATACATTACTTGGAAAAATCAAACTACAATTCACTCCTGCTTTGATAAGAATGGTTATAAAATCAAAATAGGCTCTGATTTTGGCCAAAATTTATTTTATTTTTCCAGAGGGGGAAAAAAAATACAAAATCAGAAAAAGAAAAAAAAAGTAGCTATACCTTTGTGGGTGGCCTCCTGCAAAACTGGCAGAAGAAACCCACTGCTTTCCAGTTTCACTTCTATATTCAGACATGTTTGCATAACTTTCGCATTTGGAAAGAATCTTTCATATTTCAGGGAAGATGGTTCTAGTAAGAAAATGTTCTTTACCCAATAACAAATTCCTTTTGTATTCTTAAACTTTTAGTTTAGCAAAGAAAGATTCATCTTGTTCAACAACACAATCCAAAAAACACTGAAACTTGATTCTTATCAAACGCAACCCTAACAAAGCTCATGAGAACAGTACATCCTTGAGACTAAGGTTTTGACAGTAGTTTGTTCATCCAGGTTCCCTCTTATTTCTGTTCTTTATCTTCCCTCAGATTTTGCCCAGGTGGAATTGAGTACACTGACTGTTTATCTCACACTTCTAGATGTCCAGATGTCTGACCACACTACTTGTATTTTGGACTTCTGCATGGAAGAGATAACCAGTTCCATAAGCGTAATAGATCTAGTGCAGCTGCAAGGTACTGGAACAAGTGAGCCACACACGTACCCAGTAAATTTGGGATGTCCTTCAGAGCTGCCTCACAGGTGCTGAACATGCTGTAGAACTTTCCAAGCACGTGCAGCAAGCAGGATGCAGCTGGTAGGTACCGTGCTTATAGTGTGTATGTAGACCAGTAGTGCAGGACATGCACACTGTGTCCCACATCTTGCATATTAATTCCCACACAATTTGGACACCACAGATTCATGCTGCTCAAAGCAAACATTCTTGTTCGGAAAATTTTGGACAGAATGATGACATGATGACACTCAAAGTCTAACAGATTTATCCAAGTCCTACTAAAATGCAACAAAAATCAGATGACACTGAGATTCCTCATGAAACTTGATCATTTAACCATAAGGATATAGACTTCTTGCAAGATACAGCTAAACCAGCAAAGAACAACACTTCAGATTGGAAGGCAGATTGGAAGAATCGAGTTTTTTGACACTGCTTAATTAAGCTATGCTGCTTTTCACACCAGGATTGCCAGCAGAAGGCAAAACATATTGCAAGCATACAGTTCTCTCTACAACCAGACACTAAATGGCACTCCTTTCTTCATTTCCTCACTCTGCTATGTGCCGTTCCACCTTGCCTACCAACCATCCTGGCAGGGAACAGTCCTGCACTGAGCGTGCACCAGAGCTACTCCACACCAGGAATCAGGTGAGTCGTGCTGCTGTCCTCACCCAGTCAGCCCAGCGACCAACGGGGCCCCTCAGCCAGCAGGGACAGGACACTACGTGTCTGTACTCTAACCAGGAAAGTTTTCTCCTGACAAAGGGCAAGAGCACTGAGGAATGAAAGCACCTGCAGCAGTGGTGGATGTCTGTCTTTAGACTCAAAGGGAGGGCAGATCCCAGCCTGGATTTGTACAGCAGCCCCCTCTTCCAGCCAAGCTTGGCACTTCCAAGGGAAGGAAATTCACCCTGAGTTCTTGGCAGCATTTCTGAAACATCCTGTTAATCACTTTGTGGTTTTTAAAAGCAAAAAGTGAGATTAAATGAAGTCCAAGAGCTTACCCTGACTTTGCCATTAAGGTAACTGACAGGGAGACACGAGGAGAGTAGCTAAGGCATATGTAGAGGACCAACTAGGAGCTTCAAAGTGTGTTGGTGCCTTATTGAACCTCCCTTCAGATCCTGAAACCAATAATATTACCTTCTTGAGATCCTTTCCACAAAGGCAGAAGACCATCATTTCTTCTAGGTATCTAAACACTTTGAAAGTTGTTTTGAAAAACTATTTACATTTATTCTAAAGGAAGTGAGAAAGGTATTTGCATATGACAATGACTTCTGGAAGAACGGGGAGAGATCAGTACTGCAAAATGCTTTTGGTGTCAGTGCACAGGGAATTGTGCTTCTATCCTTTCCAGCTCTAACAGAACAGAGAAGTGTTTTGCTTGGGTCTCACGGATACTTCAGGATTTAGGGAACAAGGATTGCCTGTTGGGTTTTGTTTTGACTCAAATTTGTCCATGAATGAGAAATTATCTTTACAAACAGAATTATACCAAATTCTTCCAATTCTGCAAATTGGAAGAAAATGAGAGCAGCAAGAACCTCACACAACATGACATCTATGGTACACAGTGGTCAAAATACTGAGGGGCCATGACTGGTTCCTTAAAGAAATGTGAATAAGAAGCCTGAAAGATACTAGGACATCCAGGAAAATGGAAATTACTGAGACATCACCTGGAGACCTAAAGTAGCTTTGCTTGTTAAAAAAATAAAGAAGTGGCTCAAGCTGGATGGGACAAAAAAAAAGAGGAACATGAAGAACAAACCAGTAAGAACAGAGATGAGGAATAAAAATTTTAGACTTCATACAAGACAGTAGAACTTGAAATATTGTTGGTGAAATGAAGAAACACGGAGAAGAACAGCCCAATACTAATTCAATCATTGAAATCAATTGAGCAGTTTTCAGAAAACCAGAACAGAGGGATGAGAAGGTGGTACTGCTACAGGAACACAAAGCAGTGGCTTTTGGAAAGTACTATGGGAAAAGGAGGCACTATGTATGTCCTGCAAATTGGATTAAAAATAAAGTATGAATGGAATAATGAGATTAAGCACAGTGAAGTGCATATCCCAAAAGAGGGCTGTACAAAGAAAATTCAGAAAATTATTTAATCAGAAAGTACTAGAAGGAATGGAGATGTGATTATTACTGACAGAGCTTAACAAAATTACATCCCAGCTCTGAATGCATCTGTAACAAACACTGGAGAAAGGCCTACCTGACCAGGTGATAGGAAGAAAGACTGCACTCATTAAAAAGTAAAAGGAGCAGCTTGCTCTGAAAGCCCAAGATATATAACTGGGCTGCTTATGATCTGGAAGCTTCTTACCAGAATCATTAATGGCAAATAGGTTGAACTGGTTGAAACTAATGATGTGTTTCTTGAGACAAGGAACGGTATGGACAAAGCATAAGTGGGGCGAAAGAAAAAAATCATTTCATGGTGGCCAAGCTGCCAAAGAGACAAAGACTCTACCTGAATGCTGAGCAAATTACATGAACGTGTATAACATTGATGAAAGCACATCTGTTGCAACTGTAATGTCTGTAAAACGGCACATAAAAACAACCAACCCGTGTGTGGAATACAGTGGTAAAACAGTAGGAAAAATAAGAATATTTTCCAAGGGGATTTGGTAATTTGGTAAACAATGAAAGATGATGCTGCTTCTCTACAGACATAAAAGGGTTGTTAGAGAGTGCAGAACCACGTAGTATGGCTTCAGTAGGAACACCAGCTCCATCCCATCAAGTCTGTAGGTACACTCCATCACTAGGAATACACAGGTCGTATTCTCAGTGTTCAATTCTCAACATAACTTCGAGTTACAAATTAGTTTCAATGTATTCAAATGAGTCTCAAAGTAAATCATGAAACCGAGATTGTTGAGCAAAACAGAAGCAGACAAAGACGCTTTGCAACTCAGGCAAATTCAGCCACCCAGTTTCCCACAGCCTTGCACTGGGTCTACCCCTACTAAATTCACTGGGAACTTTTCCATTAAAATCAGTATGAACGGGATCAAGTGCATGGCTTGGCTGAACCCTATCCACTTGTCAACCAGTAATTTATTATTACAAAAGCAGTTCCCAGAAAATGCATTCATACATGGTCTGTGAGAATTAGCTATCACATCACATGCGTTGCCTACGGGGATTTTGAAAGAGACATTGTAATTTATTTGGTGGGAGTACAGTTCCATCTCACATTGCAAAGACTCCAAAGATCTCCTTTAAAAACTTCGAAAAAAAATGAAAAGAAACAATCTTAAGGAAGAAATGTGGCTTTTTAGCTCAGAGACTCCTTCTCCTGGAGATTCCTATCACTTCAAAAGACAGCTGTCTGACCTGAGACAGTTTAAATCCTACCAGTGCAATCAATCCTATCTGCTGCAAATCTCCAGAGCTTAGACACACCAGTTTTCTTGTAAGGAACACTCTGCCCTTTGCCTGTGCTTTCAACAGCACAGAAGACCACTTAATTCTCTTCAGAATGTGTGATAAGTGTCCCAAACTGAACA
This sequence comes from Tapera naevia, assembly GCA_033556795.1. Classification (NCBI taxonomy): domain Eukaryota; kingdom Metazoa; phylum Chordata; class Aves; order Cuculiformes; family Neomorphidae; genus Tapera; species Tapera naevia. The sequence goes on along the minus strand of JAUMJJ010000272.1, from coordinate 2,737,106 downwards.
GCAGGCAACCAGTTATTACAGACCAGTAAGCACCTCCACATAGATCCAAGCTCAACTAACTTAGGCCATGTGCCCTTCCCACCCGCATCCTCTCACCATTGGCAACAACCAGTGTAACAGCAGCACGAAGGCAGCAAGTGGGGCTCTCTTGAAGTCTGTTAGCACTTCTAATATAAGTGTAATAGGAGTTGCTGCAACATTTTAACAATCATCCCACCTCTATCACACATCCAGCCACAAGTACAAACCAGATCCATGGGCAAAAAAAATGGCAGAAACCAAAGCCTCGGGGCTGTCACTTGATGTTATTCACTGTCAGTAACTTTCAGCTCAGAATTTATTCAAAAGCCTGTATTTTCTCATCCACGTTTTGTTGCTACACTGTTGTCCATACATTTTCCAGGACACTGATGGATTTTGTCAGTCTTCCAAAAAAATTCTGCTTTAGTAATTTATGACCTGCAGGTCAATATCTGAAAAACTACAATGGGTTGCCATGGAAATGTCAATACCATCCATTTCTCCGCATACTTATAATTGGGATGTCCAAGAAAAATGCCTGGAAATTTAGAAATTATATTCAAGTCATCTTATGTTGACCCAAAATCAGATTTTTCCCCTTTGTTATATTTTACATTGGAGATTGAGTAGTGTTTCAGGGCTGCATAGGACATTTAATACCCTTAGCTAGAGTCTTTGGGCTGCCTTTTTCTAACAATTTCATAGTTTAACAAGTCTCCAGAGACTCTGCTTGAAGAAAAACAAAGCAAAAAATTGCTTCAGCTTGCAAGTAGAATATAAAGTTAAAATGTATGATTTTCAGCCTGCTCTTTCATCAGAGCTTTCTTAACAGGGATTGGGAAAAGACTGAGTGCAACTGGCTGGAAGAATGGCCAGCAAGCTTGTGAGCAAGGATTCAAGCCCAGATTTAATCTATGGCTTTAGCTAATATATCATTTAAGCTGAGATCCCTGAAAGAACAGATTCCCATTAAATCCATTTTTTTTGACAAGAAATGTGCTTTAAATGCCACTGAACAGATTTATCCAAGCCTCAAACATCTAGGATTTGGCATACCCAACTTAAACATGAATGAGTACGAGAGCACCAAGATCACAGAATCATAGAATAGAATCATGGAATGGTTTGGGTTCGAAGGGACCTTAAAGATCATCTAGTTCCAACCCCCCTGCCATGGGCAGAGACACCTTTAAAATTCAGAGATATCTTTAAAACGGGGACCAAACCTCTGCCCTGTTCCACAGGAAGAAATGTATGAATGACTGTGATCTGTTCATTACTATAAATAAGCCTCTCTCTTAAAAATGAAAACCCTAGAAAGAAAGAAATCCAGTAGGTTGAATGAACTCTGAACACTATGATACAGTCAATTAGACAAACAGGATTGCTGCCCACTCAGCAACACAAAACACAGCTGGTAAGATGCAGTTTTCAGTGCCTATTAATTTCCTATATATTAATCGTCAGTCAAGGGCAATTTCTTATGTCACTGTTTAGTTACAGTTGCTACCAGTCATACCAGATGCTTTCCCATGAACCCATCTTTCTGGGCTTGCAGACCTACAGAAGAATGGCTTTTCCAAAATGCCACCACTTCCTACATCCAAAGACCCATTCAGAACCCCATGTCACTTTAAACCACATTGCCCAGTCATTCCAAAGAATAAAGGGTACTTCACAGAAAAAGAGATCAGGAAGAAAACAAAACAATTGTTCATGTTTCTTTAAAATTTGAAAAAAAATTCCTACACCAGCAAGGGCATCTTTCTCTGCTGAGTTCTCTGCTAAGCGTGCAAGATGGTTTTGGAAGGGAGACACAGATGGCCATTCCAGAGGCAGCTGATCAGGTATAAACAGTTTCTCAGTGTCTCTCACCATCCACAGTCAGCAAGCACCTTTGACAACTGTAATATGCTTCCACATGTACAACAGGATAAAAAAAATCTCCTGACAGGCAAACAGGTGTGGTCATAAAGTACACAGATTCCTGTCAAGATTATAAGTTGCAAAAATTCCCACATATGGCAGTTCATAGAAACCACTATTAGGCTTTTGTTTTCAGGTTAGTTTTAGGATTGAGCATGTCTTCTGTACAAGTCTTTCTTTGGATAGAAGAATCCTACCTCAAATGTTCCATAAATAATCACTTCAGTGTTTAAAAAGCTACGATTGTTGAAGCAATGTTAAAATATCAGGGTTACTGGCAAAAAAAAAGAAATAAAAGGCCATGTGTCTTTTAAAATTGGCAGTCTGTAGCAGCCAAAACGGAGCAAAGCCCGGGGAAATGAGTTTTGTTCCAAGGACAACTGTCTGAAGCCCAGCAGTGCTGAAGAAAGTGATGCTTAGCACCATGAGGCTCCTGCAGCATGACAACCTCCAAGTGAGGGACTGCGGAGGCTGAGCCGCCAAGGACTGCTGCTCCCAGCTCCTCCCTGCCACTGGGGATTTTTCTGGTCACCTTTCCTCACACATCCATCAGACAGTACTGCAAAGGGCTGCTGAGAGACCTTCTCTGAAGAACTACCTACCTGTGAAACTGTCATCTCTGGAGTTGAAATAAAACCAATCCCTGACCCCCTCACCATCCAGATTGCGGTTAATAATTTTCCCCCCTGAAAGCACTACACGTTGCTGGGCAGGCGAGCTGTGCCAGATGGTCTGAGCACACACAGAGAGCTGGAACAACTGAGTGACTGCACAAAAACTCACAGATAAAAGGATGAGCAAAGATGCATACCAGGCTTTTAATCACAGAACCTGCTGAAAAATAGACGGTATTTAACCCATTAACAAGCACTGCGGTTTCAAGAGCCGTGCAAAATCACATAGTAAAGGAGAAACCTCTTGGTCTGTAAGAGACTTCACCCTTTGCACAGGGATGGGACAACAGAAAGCAGGTGCCACTCTCTGTGTGTCTCTTTCAAGACACACAACCAGTGGAGAGCAGGGTCTCCATGGGTATTAAAGAAAGCAATGCACTGATTCAGTTGCATGCCTTGGTGTTGTTGGACCATCCAGTAGCCTCCAGCTGGTGACTGCATCCCTTTGTGGCTCAGATGACAACAGCTGGCAGAGGGGTTGTGTGGCCAGCAAGAGATGTTCTTATTACAATACTAGAGTTTCAGCAATTGAGTATCAGGAAGGAAGTCTGTGCAGGCAATGCTGCACAGTTCAAACCAGGCAAGAGCATCACACAACGTCTGGGATGTGACAGTAAGTCAGGGAAGCAGCTTGTGGCTACTGCTCACCCGGGGGCCTTTGAGAGAAATGGTTCAAATCCTAGAAGACACCTCTGTATGAACAAAATAATCATTGTTTGGCTAAAGAGTACATCGTGGTCCAAGTCAGTCTTGCAGATAGAACATTTTAAATCTAATACGCAAATATTAGGTAACACAACAGCTGAGGTTTATATTCAAATGAGCAAAGAAAATTAAATTCAAACTATCAGAAAACATGCAGGAGGGTCTTTGTGCCATACACAGTTTAGGATGACGTATTTTGAAAAATACTTCTAAATCATTTATAACATGATCGTTTAGAACAATCAGAGTTGGTGCTCATAGTTTGCAGTTTCAGCTACTGCTTCATCCCACATACTTATCCCGCTGTTTCAAAAAAAAGTGTTTCTGCTGTACAGAAATGCACAAATTTTCAAGCACAAAATTTATTGTACCAAAGTAGGGGTTCAAAGCAACTGAAATCAGAAATGTTAGTGGCTTTTTTTCCTCTTGCCTTTTTTACCTGGGCTGGAATCCTCTTGCCTTTTATAATTTCAGGAAAGCACAAGGGAAAGGAGACTTGTGCTAGCTGAAATGAAAGCTAGTGCTGCTGTTGCTTGCTTTTCAAGTGAAAGTTATTTTTACCTAAAAAGTCCAGCCAGCCCCAAGCATTGCTTAGGGAATACAAAACACAGAGCAAACAAATAAATAATCAAGAGTTACAAAACAGCTACAGAAAGTTATTACCCAGCATGGGCTCTAGCTATAAACTAAGGCTCTGTAGCCCAGGCACCTAATTCATACCAACCACCGGGTTCCTGCAGGTGTAATCCCAGCCTCCTACAGAGCATAACACATGCTTTGCTGTAGCATAAGCATCAGAGAGACACGTGCTTCCCTGCTCATCACTGCACCTGCACACACCAGGGGAAGAAACAGACCCAGAGAGCTGCATCCCCCTCAGACCCTGTCTACAGAAAGCAGGTGAGATGCTCTGTATGCTCTCCTTCTGACCAGTTTGCCCAGTAGGAAGTAGTGGTGAGCAGTAATTGTCTGCGCTGCTGCTTTCCCCCAGCACTGCTGTATCTCACTGAGCTGCGTGTAACCCCCAATTGCAATGGGGAAGGGAGGCAGGGCAGACAGTCATGGCTACACTGGGAGATGGGTTTAGGGCAGTGGGAAGAATAACCCTGAAGAAAACAGTGCGTAACACAGAGATTAAACTCATTATATCCTGCATAAACTACCATATGCACGTCAGCTAAAGAAAACAGCCCTTTGGCTCAGGCATCAGCTACCTGGGCCCTCACATGATCCTTCCAGTGCCCCTTCTGCAAGCATCAAGATACCAGCAGCACTCAGCAGTTCTCACTGACCAGCCACAAGGAGCAGATTTCACACAGCTGAGAACAGTCAGAACCAGCTGGAATACATTTTTAATCCTTGGTCCACTTCACAAGGCCTCACATTTGGCTCTTCCGTTGCAAGAAATGACAGAAATTTAGATGTTTGAAGGATATCCATCTCCCTTGCAATTCTGGGCTTGCCCATTGCTTTCATTTGATGATGCCTGGAGCTTTTTGCCTGATCAAACCACTTTATCATCATTATCATGGACAGCAGACAACATTTATACCGCTTTTAGTCAGAAGACATTTTAAACAGAAAATGTTTATCGGCATTTTCTCCTAGAGCTTATTTTAGTGACGCATACCAGATGCTATTTTGTGTATTGTTATTAAACACAGAGTTTCAATCTCATGGTACAAAACAGCAAACACTACATGCTACCCATATTTTTGAATTCCCAGTTCCAGAATCCATTTCCTAAAGGGAAATATGGGTTGCAGAACACTTTCATTTTGTCAGAACAGAATATTAAGGTCTTTCTGTGAACAAGTTTCTCCCCCTTTATTCCTGGCAGAGACATCAGAACCCACTGGATCATTGCCATCCTCTGTCTTTCTCAGCAGGTTGGACAACATGAACACAGCTTGTAAATAAACAAACCCCAATAGGATGACACTTTGTGGAAAAACTCACCAGTAAATGTGAAATTGCAAAAACCATGTGGGTGTGCACATACATTTTAATAAGCACAAACTCCTCACATGCTTGTGGGCGGCTGCCCACGCTCGCACATGCGAGCGCTCGCTTGGGCTCCAAAGGCAAGGTCTGACTTATGAACTGCTGCTCTGATGAACTCTGCTCTTACACTGGGCTGTTACCAGCAAGAAACAAGATCAGCTTTCAGTAAAAACAAGGTTTATGTTACTCTTGTCCAAAAGGCAAATATTTTGTTCTCTCTTTCCTCCCAGGAGACTGAGAGGCTAAATTCATTAAGGATTGTGAGCTCAATGGGTAATATAAGGAAGAATAAAATCAAAACTTTATGAAACCTATTCTAAAATATTTTGTCTCTAAAAATGTATCTAAAAACAAACAAGTGTTGACTAAATGTAAACATAAACAAGTGATTAATCAAGCTTAGTTTCACACACACCTCCAGTGCTGAATTGATAGAAAAATGTGAGAAATAAACTGAGCACTTTCTCCATGCTTTCTTCAGAGCTTCTTTTATGAGAACTGGAAATTATTGTTTTATAGACCAGTATCAGCTCTGTTATCACTTTGTTATATTAAGAAACATTTGGTAACAGGCAACTCCAGCTGTAAGCTTTTGGCAACACTTAGGGGAGCCTTACCATAGTGCTTGAGTTTGGTATAAAGGCTAAAATGAACTCGGTATAGACACTAAAAATGAACTCATCAGTTGAGAATGGAATGAATGTTATTTTTACATTAGCTAATGATACAAGCAAATCAGTGATATTTAAATTAGCACAAATAATTCAGTTGCTCACCTGTAATTCATGCGTATCAATGGAAGTAACTTCCCAGGCAACTTGCCTCACAACCCAAAGAGGGGTCCACCTCCATTCAGAGTGAAAAACATTTAGCCCAAGGTACTTCTCTGAATCCCACTGATACCTGTTTGACTTAAGTACCTGCTTAAAGTTAAGCATGCTTTTAAGTGTTTCCTCGAAGCCTACACGGATCTCAAACTGCCTAATGAGAGCAGCTGGGACAAATAGAGAAACTGAGCTTTTTAACATATTGTTGTTGCTGTATTCCATGTTCAGTGGCAGTTTATTACAGGAACGACTGCAGTTTTGGGGAGTTGATGGGAGAGGGAGATAACAGCTCAACACCAGGAATCTGCAGCACAGCCGGTCCATGCGGCAGCTCCTTCTCAGCCTCTCCCTGCTCCCAGCCCAGCCGTGTAGGACAGTGCCCTGCATCCTCCCGTTCTGCCCCACCAATTTGATTTATCTATGTGAGGATTTCTGTTGCCAGCAAAACAAAAAGGTACTGCAGCTACTACAGCATTTGACACCATGAAAAAATAATAATTAGAAAGTATTTAATGCGCACATTCAACTGTTCTAAAACCATTTTTTAGCATCTGGGAAAAGTAGATATTTTTTGATTAAAAGCAAAAAAACCTGAAGATGCAATATATTCTCCAAAGCATTTGAAAATTCAAAAAAGCCCACTGTAAAAGTAGCCCACGCAGCTCTCCACTGGTCCCGATACACAAACGCATCACCACACATCTCTGGGTACACCAGCACCTCCCTCTGCTCAAAAAGTTTTTAAAAAAAAATTGCATTATCTTCATCATAATTTTATGTCAAGGCAAAAGAAAACCGTCTCAAAAGCACAGGCCAGGTTGTCTTTATATCTGAGACCACTCTGTGGCCCAGCTAAAGACACCCACTGGGAAGGTCTAAGGTAGAAAATTCCATCACACCAAGCATATGTAAGGGCATTGTTCATCAGTATTCACCTAATCATCCCAGATGATTTATTGCACTGTTATAAAAATAGAAGCCTTCAGATTTATCCTGAAGTTTCATATTAAAATTGCTGCCACGAGGCTTATTTGCCTGTGCTAGCAAAGACCAGCTTCACCAAGCTGTGCCTACGGTTAGGAAGGATGTCATTCAGTGGTCTAATATCACTCTGGAGACTTGTTTTTTCACGAGTGCATAACCTTGCTTCTTATTCAAAAGCTGAACTGCAACTGAATTCTCAATCTTTCTCTTCCTCCCAAAGAAGCCCCATGAATCTGCAATGTGAAATTCAAAGAAAACACAAGAAAGGAGAAAGACAGATGTATTTATCATGCACAGATGATGTAGGAAGGAGACAAAAATATTGTCATCAGTGCCTTACTGACTGCAAAAATAAGGGAACAGTAATTAATCAGCAAGAGTACATGCTGAGAGGAAATATTGATTGAATTTGGAGAAACTTGTGTTTCCTAAAAGGAACTGTTCCCTTGCAAAGGTAACCAGGAAAGTTTCTGTAAATTAGAATGGCAACCAGCCAGCCTGCAGCCAATCTGAGTGTCGTTTCAGGCAATCCAGAAAAATATACACCAGATGCACATTGGTTTCTAAAAAGTAATTTAAATACATTAGTAAATCAATGGCATTGACAGTTTGATGGACTATGATGGAGGAGTCTCCCTCTGAAATATCATCTTATAAACCTGCAAAGCTCTGGCAACTGAGTTGTTACAACTTCATCATATTTTTAACTTCCTTATCTTTTACAAGATCTTCTAGTGTTTGGTTATTTCAGCTTCTGTCAACATGGATTTCTCTCCTGCTGAATTGGCTCCCAGCCCCTCAGGACCCCCTAATGTTCCATCAGAACGAGGAGGAGGAAAGACTTTTGTCTTTCTGCATCGTGGAGGGGCAAGAGATGTTAGTAACAAGACTGAGGGGAAAATCTGCTCTGATGAGGTTTGAGTGTCTGTCAGAAAGGAGACAGTTGCCTTTATTGAGTAGAAGCAGCAACTTATTTCTGTCCTTTTACCTGCTTGTACGCATTTATGGCCAGGGAAATTAAACAGTAATAGAATTTAAAAAAAAAAATAAAGAAAAGGATGGGTTTGCCCCAGGACATACATCACAGGGTCACAAAAAGTGATCACATCTTTCAGTGCCAAGCCACCACCCCACTGAAGGTTTGACCACAAGCAAACCCAAGCATTGCTGTGGGAAGGAGTATCAGCAATGAGTATATTCATGACTGGACTTGCGTCAGACTGGCCTTGGCCATTCCATGGGATTTAATTAGCAGTTAAAGAAACAACAATCTGCCTGGTTTAAGCACAGTTGGAGAGTTACCTTGCTGTCCTCCTCAGTAATAAACTGTTCTTGGCAAAGGTCATCTTTCATCTGCACAGTAAATAAAACTGTCAACTAGAGCTGAGTTTCTGTTTCTCATCAGCAAAGCAACACAATAAAACTCAGAGCAGCATATTTGACAATGATTTTGAGAGAGAAATCAAATCTTAAGGAAGTCTTTGTACAATAATTTCCTCTTAGTTGATCAACGTAACAGACAGAGAAATTTAGCTGGGGAAGTGTGATATAAGGCATATAAGCCTGATAATCAGGTTGTCTTTAGAGGCAAAAATCAAGCTGGTTTTCCGGACCTCACCATAACCATTAATTAAATACTTACTGTCTCGCCACCTAACATGTAAAGAATATTTAAGCAAAAATCAGTTTCAATTAAAAACCCAAATCCTCTAGCTTACCTATTTAATTCGAGTTCAATTGTGTAGGAAATTTTACTGCTGTTGAGCAATATTTCCCATCCTTTTAAGAAGGAATTCAACTGGAAATACTAAAATATTTTCAACATGCTCCTTATTTTTATCTAGAGGAAGAAAAATTATTATATGCATGTATGTAGTAGAAACAGTTGCCAGAAAGAAATAGGGTTTATTCCCACCATACCTGCAATACATCAACCACTACATGAAAATATTTCTCTTTCCAAAACAATTAGCCTAATTTGTAGTAAGCTTGCACAGCCTTTCCCTCTACTACTCTACTGCAGAATATTACTTGCTTAAAATATGATGCTTACATTTCTCCAGTACATTAACAAATTGTTTTGTCTGAGAAGGGAAAACCAGGTAGAAATATTATACCCTTTACTCCGTGCACATTGTCACAAACACCAGATAATCCTACACGAGTCAGAACACGCTTCAGGCTGCCAAAATAAGTATTTACTTTTCCCTATATTCTGATACTGTTTTACACAAACACAAAAGCAAACCTGGTATGGTCTGAAATCAGATGACAGCTCTGCTGCTCATTTCATGCCTGTTCTAACCCAGCACTGTCTTTTGCTTGTTTGTAATTTTTAAACAGATGGAATAAAATCTCAAGTTCCCTTACTGTAAAAGATACATAATGGCATGTGGAAAATGTCAGAAAAACCCTGCTGTCATGTCCACCTCATCATACCTGTTAACATAATCTAGAATTTACTTCCACAGTTGGGAAAATGCATTTGATTTTTTTATTTAAGCATGAATCCATCCTCACCATCAGTCAATGGACCTTCCATTAGTTCTAGTTTTCTTTTGGGGAAGACTGGCTGCCCATCACCTCCAGGGGCCTCTCTCCTGCTATTCTGCAGCTCCCTGTTGGAGCTCTCTGCCTGAGCAGCCATGGGAGCATGCAAATTGACTCAGGGTACTGAGATCTCCAACAAACCACCACCCAGTGTAACTGCATTTAGAAGACCATGTTCCCATGTAGATCCATTACCAGAATAACTAAAGGCAGAACAAGTTTGCCTCCAAAGTCTCACATGACTAAACAAGACTAGTGACTCACAGGCAGCACATCGGCCACAACGAGCTCTTCATTTCTGCATGGAGATGGGAGGCATGAAGAGTCCTCCTAGCATGTACAGTCCTGTGCCCTGTGCTGCAGGAGGTCCCCTTTGCCCAGGTGGCTCTTCTCCACAGACCCAGCCCCACATCTTCAAGAGAGAACCTGGAAAGATTTCCCTAATAGCAGCATCCTAAGAGACCCACCAGCTGTGGGAATCAATCCCAAAGCCCTTGTGCTATGTGAGATCCAGCATTACCACTGGCCAGTGTGCAAACCCCAAGTCCTTGAAACGATGACCCAACTCCAACCTCAGAGAGATTTCAGTTCCTTCACCTACTGTTTCACTGAGGAGAGAACAGCTTGTCCTATTTCTTGTAAAAAGAGTGACAGAGATAGGACTATTTATACAGAATTCGCATCTTTCTATCCAAAACCAAACATTCAAAAATCATGAGTCACAATCCCCTCCCAAATCATAGGATTAATTTAACATATCATGGGATTTTGAATGATGCTATCTTCAGAATTATGGAACACTATATGCATTGTGTTACTCAGTACTTGAAAATATTTATACAGTCAAAACCTATAAAGTTTTTATCCACAGTTAAAAGAGCCAGAAGCTCACCTCAATGAAAAAAAAAAAGTCATCACATATTCATAAGATTCCTGGGGGCTGGACCTTTGAAAATAGTCCAAGTGTTACAATTCATCACATGTAAATTAATTGGACTTGAAAACAATGCAGTTGTCCCCAGGGATGGTGGAAGAGGGGCAGTGCTCTTGCTTTATCTCTTTTTATATTTTTTTTTCTTCTTTTCCAAATAGATACAGCATGCTGAAAGTACCCAACTAAGTGTTTATTGCCTAAACAAGCCCACTGATTAATTTAGAGCACTATGGAAACACGCAGCACAGTGTGCTTATCAACACCCAGTCACTAAATATTTTGACATTTGTTAACCAAAACTAGATGCATTCTAGAAAAAGACAAACTGGAAAATAAAATTACAGGTTTTGAAAGCATGCCCTTTCTATGCCTGTTGCCTAGAGCAAATCAGAAGTGGGAAGACAGGTTTAATAAAAAGTAGAGGAGAACAGACCAGTTTTGGAGAGGCCATTCACTTTTTTTGTTAAAGGCAAAAAGAATGTCACACAAAAACCCCTGTACAGCATAGTGGGGTTTCTTCCAAAATAAAAATCAATCCTTAATCAATCTTACAAATCAAAAGATGGTGGATGGAAGGGAAGTTGTTACTCTTAGCATTTTTCTTTATTTTAAAATTTGAAATATGAAAAATCACAACTCTTCCTGCCCATCCCCAGCACCTGCTGGTCCAGATGTGGTCAGTGCTACACCTCAGCCTGCGCTCATTCAGCCTCGCTTGTGCTTTTTAATCCCTCAGCACTGGCTGATGGCTATTATTGTGTTGTGCCATTATACTGGAGCCTACAAACTTCAGACCTTAAGCAAGCGCACGGCGCAGGTGAGGTGACAAAGGCAGATGCCTGGTGGCACCACACACCACACGTAGCTCTGCTGCTGCTCACAGCGGGCAGCCCACGCGGAGGCTCGCCGGCAGCTCCACGCGAAGCCACGCAGCACGGTGCTGCCTTTCAGAGAGGTGTTTTCAGAGACTGCTGTCAGAGCTTTCCTTCAGCAGGTACCGCGTGCCAATGACTGGAGCTGATCTACAATTTATGCTTTTCTGTGTACCAGACTCCTATTCCTGAGGAATACTTACCACCCAAAACTAAAAATACTGCCATAAGGTGTGAATAAAATCAAGTCTCTTTTGTTTAAGAGGAAACACAAAGACTGGCTGATATTTTCCAACACTGTAATAATTTATAAACACCTACTAATGGAGCAACTTCCTTGCAGTGATTTTGGGATTGTGGCACTCAGACTCCTGCATCCCTCAGCTCTGCTCTAGGATGAGTGCGAAGACAACCAGAAGAGCCCAACAACGTCCTGCGTCAGTCACAAGATCCATGGCTCATTTTGATGGCCAAAGCAGAAAAAAAAAGCATTAGCTGAATGCTATTGCTTGCTTTCTTTTTTCTCCCCTTTCCAACTTGAACACAGAAGCTTGCACTGTTCACTTGGCCCTATTTTCAGTCCTCCATCTCTGTGACGATCTGTTCCTTCAAGTAGTTTCTGGGAAGTGCTATATGCAAGTGATGGTAGAGTTTTTACAACAGGTACCATACTCATTGTCTTTTGAAAATGATGAAGGTAGCATAGGGAGGGTTGGAGATCACTGGGGAGGTTTCTACAAAGGACATTAAAATGCTCTGTATTATACTTGAAAACTTCTTATACTGAAATACGATAATAATAGGGTATGATAACTCTGCAGTTTGGTACACACATTTAGAACAAAAATGTAGCTATTTCGTTGTTTCCATCCAAATGACCCAGTTAATCTCAGTGTTAACATCAGCTGTCAAAACATCCACTTACCACATTTGCATCCCTTATTTATTGAGCAAAAAAGGTGCAACATCCAAGCAGTTACCAGAGAAAGAGAAAATACTACAGAGAATGAGAGTTCATGTTTAGCTTCTGCTATTCCATCACTGTCTATCACATACTTAGTACATTAAATTCCATATTTGGAAACACATAAATAAATCATGAAAGTTTGTGGTCATATCAGAAGATGCCATTCTTTCCCTGTCAGGATGAAATCCAGCCTAGCAAAGACACCGCCAATGAGAAATCTGTGTACCACATCCGCCCTTGTGTCCTTGTTGCAGCCTTCCAACATGGCCTTTGTTGCCGCCTGTCCCCACCCCTGTACCACTGCTCCATCCACCATCCCTTTCCTCTGCTCTGACCTAGGGAACCAGTGGGACACATGACTTTATGCTGGCTATCTCCAGAGGCAAGGAAACTCCTTAAACCTCACAGTCCTGCCATCCCAGAGAGGGTTTTGGCTGCTGCAACTCCTTCGTAAAATGTTCAACTCCTTCCCAAAGCGTTCAACTCCTCCCCTACCTTTTCATCTGCAGAAGGAGAGGAAAACATTTCCATTTTCAAGGATAAAAAAAGACACAGATAGCAGATCACATTGGCTACATGCCTTCAGCTACACTTTATACATCAGCTGGTATTAATGTCTCTGCCTTACCTTGGTACAGGGTATCCGCGTTCTCAATAGGAAGCTGCTTCTTGGCAGCAGCTCTGCGATAGACCACGTGCGTTCTGCCTCCTCCCTCCTCATCCTCCTGGGCCCCCTTCTCCAGAGGTTCAATGAAGAACTCGTCCTTGTCTGTGCGAATCATGCCAGCCTGCAGCGACAGGGCAGAGATCGAACATTTTGCGTTACTGCACACACAGCAGACGTTGTGAGTAAACAGTTACAATATGCTTAAACACACTTTAGTGCTCCCTAGAGAGCAATTAGAATGCAGAGAGGAAACCAGGTGAATTGTTTATTAGAGCAAAGTGAAGCATCATTTCCCCAACTTGACAAGAAAGGACAAAAGGTACAACCCTGAACCAAAAGGACTTCTCCTCGAGCCACTTGAATGAAGTACAGGTCTAAGAAACTGTCCAGGAATCTGTCCAGCTACAATGAAAGCTATTGTGACCTTAGCTACCTGTCAGCCTCAACCCACTCCAGTATTTACTATCTTTGCTAAATAAAAGATCAGTTCAGTGCCACAAGCTGGTCCTCGTGCAGTTCAAAAGTCAGAAAATGTAGAGTCACCTTCCTGTTCAAAAGCAAGACAAAAAAGTACTATGTCTTACACGGTACTTACATGATTATTTCCCCCTTGATATAAAGGGTTCCACTGAAAAAAATACTCTTTCAAGAATTAGCCACAACTAATTTGGAAAAGTATCAGTAGTGCAATGCTGAGAGATAAAAACTTATTCAGACTGGACCAGATACCCTAGTGTGAAAAAAAAAAAGAAGAAAAAGAAATTCATACTTCTACAGAGCACCTCAAAGGAACATCATGCAAGTGATTCTCACTGTGTTCAAGGGAAATCCTTGTAAGGACCAAAAACTTTAAAAGAAGAAGTCTTTTCATCATCTTCATGCGGGTGAAACAACTTGGGCACCTGGATCACCTACATTTGTCTCCTCTTCCAACCCTGCCTACTGCAGAAGGTCACAGAAACTAGAAGCTGGCAGGCAGAGATGGTTGGCTTCAAACAATTTTCCTGCATATGTTCACACATCTGTGTTTGAGAACTTAAAAGCTAACGAACCCTTAGGTTGTAAACAGAAAGTCTTACTATTAACGTGAAATAAATTGTTTAGATTGTTGAGAGAAGCTCCAGATCACACTCTTTCCCGTTCTCCTTTCTGGTGACCCTGGAGTCACTGGACTTATGGAGTGGGCACAGGAAAACATCACAACACTTTGACACACTTCATCTTGGTGTCAGAGCTTCCAGGAACCCAAATCCCCTGCTGGGTGAAGCCGTACCTCATGCTTCCAGGAGAACCAGTTTGACTCCTTTGAACCCAATATCCTCACTTGAAGCGAGAATCAGCTAAACACTCTTCTCATATCCCAGCACTAAAGTTCTCATACATCACATATTTTCTTCCACAAGCAGCAAACTATATTCCTACTGCTATAAATACAGTATGTTCTTTGGTTCCCTCCTTGGAAAAATGTCAGGTTCATTTGTCATGTCTTAACTTACATTAGGCAAGATTTCCAGTCCCAGATTTCATATATATAATGTATACAAAAACAGATTGAAGGGGAAGGATTAAAGAAGAACAATTATATCGAAGCGATTTAAACTGATGCCATCCTGCCTGTGTAGAGGAAACTGAATTTGAAATCCTGTCCTGTTTCTTATCTAATTCAGATTCTACATCAGACACAAAAAAAAATGTGAGACAGGCTCAGCAGCTCAAGGAAGATAAGACAACCGAAAAAATAAGTGTTGAACCCAGAGAGACAGCAACGCATGTTTTAATGTAAAAAGGAATACATGAAAAATTCAGAATTGATGTTATTCTCTGCTTACTGCATATTTTAAGCGTATACATGCACGCTTCTTCTGGATATTAAATATTATATCCAGAAATTAAGTCTTCTTATGAGACATACACAACTAAAGATCAAGAAGGAACACCATTTTCATGCTCAGCTGCACAGAATAAGAGGCACACACCGCACACTCAGGAGAAATACAGAGAGCTTGACTGCCATATGGGAAAAACATGATTTTGCTTCCTGCAAGTAAGCTACATGGTTACACACAAGTTCAAACGTATTTCTGGAATTATTAAACTCACTATTAACTAAGTGGCTAATGCCAGATCTTAGTTTAAAATGTAGAACATCCTTCAGGATCCTCAGTCAAGTGCTGCTGTACGCTGTACGCAGCAAGGGGTACTGATGGGGTTTGGAGAAGTTCAGGCTTTCTAAGAAAGTTAACAGATAGGCAACTTCTACAATCAGTAGCTGAACTGATTAGACAGAATAACCAGCTTTTATAGGTGAACTTTACTTTCCAGGGCATCGTGGCCTTCTGGAAAAAGCAAAAACCTGTTCAAAGTAAAGAACCCCTGAGAAGATGAAGATGACAGCCTGGGACAGATTGTAAGACTAAACAAAAGAGAAATTTGAATGCTGGTTCCTCAAACATAAATCCGATGGTGAAATGCTGGCACTTCCTGCAGATCATTGTGTCTGGTGCTGGCCCTTTTGCATGCAGGGATCTTCATGTGGCTCTGAATGTCCAGAGAAAGGCCATGAAGGTGATCCGAGGGCTGGAGTACATCCCCTGTAAGGACAGGCTGAGAGAGCTGGGGTTGTTCATCCTGGAGAGGAGAAGGCTCTGGGGAGACCTTAGAGCAGCCTCCCAGTACTGAAAGGGGCTCCAGGAAAGCTGGAGAGGGGCTCTTGATCAGCGAGTGCAGGGATAGGATGAGGAGGAACACTTTAAACTGGAAGAGTGGAGATTTAGATTAGGTATTAGAAAGAATTTTGTTACTGTGAAGGTGGGGAGGCCCTGGCACAGGTTGCCCAGAGAAGTTGAGTCTGCCCCATCCCTGGAGGTGTTCATGGCTAGGCTGGATGAGGTTTTGAGCCCCCTGATCAAGCTGAAGATGTCCCTGCTAACTGCAAGGGGCTGGACTGGATTGCCTTAAAGATCCTTTCCAACCCAAATCATTCTGTCGTTCTATTAGGGAAGAATTAGTTTGAGTTTGAATTGTAAAATAATTATTTTTATACACTCTATATCCTACACATTCTTTGAATTATCCAACATAATCTGATGTTCTAAACTGAAATAAAATAAGTGAATGTAGCTGTGTTTAAGACTTTTAAGAAAAAAATTCATTTAGACTGCAAGGCAAAGTTCCTATAGCAATCCACATGTGCCTAATAATATATCCACAGTTATAAATGATTCACTAAGAAATACATGGGGCTCCTGAATGTCTCCACCACACATTTCCTCACTGCTTTGAGCAAGACATTTAACCTCTCTACTTCCATTTCTCCACCTCTGAACCAACATAACAACAGTCTTGCAGGATAATTACAAAGT
The DNA here is from genome assembly GCA_033556795.1 of Tapera naevia. Classification (NCBI taxonomy): domain Eukaryota; kingdom Metazoa; phylum Chordata; class Aves; order Cuculiformes; family Neomorphidae; genus Tapera; species Tapera naevia. Next base: position 2,720,613 of record JAUMJJ010000272.1, on the reverse strand, counting down.
CTGATTTGTTATTTTTTTGCCAAGTGCTTTGAACATGAAAAGCTCAAGATGAATTGCCTAATGCACTTTTTTCTGATACTACTCTAACACCCTCAAAAAGCCACCATGAAAGGGAGATTGCTTTTAGCTATCAACTCCACAGCCAAGCTAGCAATGTAACGGCACTGCGCCTGCAGCATGAGTTTGCTCATGCCCTTCATCCATTAGTGCTGTTCTTATCCACAGATGCTACCACCTTTGTGCAAGCTTGGCATGCCAAGACAAGTGTCAGACAACCACCAACTTCATTATGACAACAGAGAGCATTAAAGTCGCTGCAGTTTCCTGGAGAATTCCTCTGGATGGCTAAAACAGAAACGCTTTATTGTTTGAGCAAATTTGTGCCTTCCCTTTGACACAGATTAAGACTAGAAGGACTTCTGAAAATTCTTGAGCCATCCTCTGGGCATTTACAATTACGATTGCCCGAGTTCTGAGCAGAGGAACAGTAGTTGCTTTCAGGAAGTAAGAGCTTAGAAGCACTGGCTGATAACAGTGGGTTTATCTAACCTGTACTGCTCATTGCCCATCCTGGGACTGCTCTGCTTCCAGGAGCTGCAGATCAGTGGTGCCTCCCTCCACTACCATCCTGCAGTCACACACGTGCTGTGAATTCAGAACAAGATCTGGGACTGAGCATCTGCCATGGAAAAGACTTCCAACTCCAGAAAAATAATGCTGAGCTAACTATTACCTCTCCCCTTCCTCTTCTGGGACTTTTAATTTGAAACTAAAGTGAACTTAGGAATATTGCTAAGTAACAATGGCATTGGTGACTGTGTCCTGTGACTAATAAAAATATAAATTAATTGAAAACGTGTTTGCCCTTGGAATGCACTAAACTGTAGCAAAAACCCTTAATATCCCAGTATTTCCCAAAGTGGGATATCCCCAGGCCTTCCTTCCAAGGGTTTTTAGATCCCAGCTGCAAATTACTCAAGTCAAGCACTGCTTAGCACTCATTAATATGCATTAAAGACTAGAGCAGAAGATACTTAATCAAAAGGAAACTGCAGTTCAGAGAATCAAAACCTCCTGCTACAGTAAGCAAGGTGGTTATTTAGAAGTGAAAGCTGCACAGAGAGAGTGACTGTCCCATTTAATTAAGAATTACATTGATAAGACACAAAAGAGTCCATTGTAATATATATGGCTGGGGTTTAGAGTTCCACTAATCTCTTTTGGGGGTAACAGGCTTGTTGCACCTCCCAGAAGAGCTGCCAGGCTTTCAAAGACCACAGGACCTATGGATGCTGTCAATGGCCACCTGGACCCTTCTCTACCACTCAAGCTCTACAATGCAAATCCACTCTTGCCTTCAGGTCACCATCTCCACTTGGGGCTTTCTGTCCAAGGTTATTACACCAGTCCCATCTCATGATGGAGACCTCCCCCCAGGCCCAGTAGACCAACCAGCAGATTGCCATCGCACTGCAGAGCTCAGCTGAAAAGCAGCCCTCTTCTCCAGTCTCCTCAACACCCCCAACCCCTCTTGCATTTCCAAAGGTATTACTTAAAAGTCTAATTTGACAGAAAAACTGCCTGACTTATTTAGATCTACAGAGATCTCCAGGTTTTAGAGCGTTAGCTCCTGTGGATAATTAAATGTCTCACTGGCTCTGCACTTGGTGAGCAACTTAATTGTCTCCTCATTCCCATTCCCATCACAGCAACCTGTTCTAGGCTGTAATGAAGTAACTCATCTAGCTGCTGCTTCAGGACTCCAGAGCCTCAGCCCATCCTGTAACCACAAGTTTAATTAATGCTCATTTTCTTCCTCATTAGTACAGCTTTACAAAGTTTCTCATTGCCATAAAAAGGCAGATTTACTTCCCAAAGTACACGATACAGATAGGAAGCTAAAATTAAATGTGAACAAACCTGAAACTAATACAAAAAAAAAAAATCTGTCTGTTTAGTCAATTAAATAAGTAAACTACAAAACCAGAATGTTTCAGATACTCTTGGAAACAGGATTTCTGTGAATAGAGTGCTCTAATTTTTGAGTGTTTGATTGTGTAAAAGGTAAACAACCACACAATGTACCTGTGGATGAACAAATCTTGAACACAGTCCTGAATTTTGGATGATTTTCTTGATACCAAAGGGCAGTTCAAACTGTCTGGGTTAGGAGTCTGCACTCCCTGTGATGTCAATGAAGCCTCCAGAGGGGAATTTAAAATATGGGATCCTCCTAACAATCAAGTTGCAGAGAAAAAGAGAGAGGAGATTTGCAATTCGTTAAATAGTTTCCAAAAAATACTCTATAGATGACTTGAAAGAGAAAATATTTATATTTTTAGGACAGCATATTGGGCAAGGTCTTATTCTATTTTATATCAATGTGCCTGCACTTTAAATACACGACTGCTTATACGTTTGACCAAATCCAGCACTAGCACAGCACTTTCAGCAGTGAATTTGACAGCAAATTCCAATAGTTATTTTTATTTATGAATCCTTCTCTAGGCCTTAGAGCCACAGGAACATGCTTTTCCCAAACAGTAGCACGTGTCCTCCCAACACTGAAGTCAAGTACAGAAATATTATTAGTTCAATTACATTAGAACTGACCTTATTCCCCAGAAGCTCCAATAACTGGAGTGAGATCACCTGGGAAGTCTGCAGCAGAAGTCAGGACATAACACAGACCTTCCAAACTCATCCCTGCCCATGGGGGATCTCTCAGCATTTTCAGTTCTGCAATGTGTTCATTCCTAATCACACTGTGCATTGATTCAGGAACAGATACACTTGGAGATTAATTTCCATTTAGCTACACTCATACAGATAACAACGCAAAAAAAAAAAAAGCTTCTTATCTCATATTTGCATTTGATTCTTTGAGAACATATCTTGAACTACTGAAGCATTGCAGAATTGTGCAGTGCTTCAAATTCATCTTTCCTTACAGCCAATGGAGGCACTGAAGGAATTGTAGCAAATATTTGGAACATGCTGCCACTTATTGTGCTGTATGCTGTTACTGCCCTAAAGCTACGCTGACTTATTCAGTCCCAAGCTTGATGGGGAAAGGGAGAAAAAGAAAGTTTTTAACCAAGCATGTATATTTTTATTATTCTTAGTCTAAAAGAGTATTTTTCAGCTTTTTTTTTTTAAGCTACTTTGCAATTAAGCTGCGTTATTTTCACATATCCTCAAAAAATTAAGGGAAGGAGTAATTAGAGAATCATAGAAAGGTTTGGGTTGAAGGGACCTTAAAGATCATCCAGTTCCACCCCTCTGCCATGGGCAGGGACACTTCCCACCAGCTCAGGCTGCTCAATGCCCCATCCAACCTGGCCTTAAACAACTCCAGGGATGGGGCAACTTCCCTGGGCAACCTGTGCCAGTGTCTCACCACCCTCATTGTGAAGCATTTCTTCCTAATGTCTAACATAAATCTTCCCTCCTTCCAATTTAAAGCCCTCATCCTGTCACTAGTTGCCCTTGTAAAATCCATCCCCAGGTTTCCTGGAGCCCCTTTCAGTACTGACTCTAAGGTCTCCCTGGAGCCTTCTCTTCTCCAGGCTGAACAACCCCAACTCTCTGAGCCTGTCCTCATAGCAGAGGTGCTCCAGCCCTCGCCATCATCTTTGTGGCCTCCTCTGGACCCACTCTAACAGTTCCATATCCTTCTTAAGTTGAGGATTCCAGAACTGGACAGAGGGCTCCAGATGGGGTCTGACAAGAGCAGAAAAGAGGGGAAGAATCCCCTCCCTCATCCTGCTGGCAATGCTTCTTTTGATGCAGCCCAGGACATGTTGGTTTCTGGGCTGTGAGCACACATTGCTGGCTCACGTGGAGCTTCTCATCCATCCCCCAGCACCCCCAAGCCCTTCTGTACATTATGTATACACATAGGAATCGTATAAACTGACAGAGAGGCAGAGCCTGCTGGGTACCCCTATGAAAACAGCAAGTTAGTTCGGGCCCCTATTTATCCTCTGCAGAATGAGGATAAGGTCACATTTTACTGCACTTCAAGACCAACTAATGAAAAGCAGCAAACAGGAGCCATTCGCACTAAGAGTGCTCTCATGATTGATGGGCTCCTTTTGTACAGTCCTTGTAGCTCAAGGGAGGATGGGTACCCATCCATTCATGCATTCATAGACTTCCACTGCTACCAAAAATAAAGTTTTGTCCCTGGAGCCCAGCTTAGTCACCAGACAATTGCAGGTGAGATTAATAATAGCAGTGAGACAAAACTGCAGCCAGTATAACCTGAAGTTAAGAAAACTGCATTAGTTTATAGCGGATGGGAATCTGGACAAAAACGTTGCATTTGTATGGTATAACTTATTTTAGAAACTCAAAAGGGGTTTGTGGCTTTTAAGAGACACAATAGTGGGGCAAACTATGTTTCATTCTCACTGAACCATCACAAAAACAGACACTATTACAGTGATTTCACCAAGCACTGCCAGTAGATTTCAAGACAAGCATCCTGGCCACAGGGTCTAGCTTTTACCAGTGGACAATGCTAAAAAAATTGCTTTCAGCTGCTCTGCTGAAAATTACCAAATTCTCACCTCTGTCACTCAGTGCCTGCCCCAAGCCAGGAGCAGTGCAGGAGATCAGGACCAAGGCCCTGAGCACCACCTCCCTTCCCTCCTGCCTCTGTCCCCCCACAACCTGCCCCATCCTAGCAGCCGCTCACCTCTGAATCCTGGTAGATCACAAGAGGTAAATTTTCAACAGGTTTAGATAATACACTGAAACATAGCTTTCTGAAAAATGTGGAAAACACAGAGTGCAGCCTGTAAAAGTAAAATGAGTGACTTCAGGTAAATTCAGAGCAGGCTTCCCTGCAGCCACTGTACAGGGAAGTGACAGCGCACCTTTGCCAGGTTGGCTTCCACCTTTCAGGTGCTCCCACCACCAAGAGAAGAAACTTCATTTCCAAAGAGCTGAGCTTAAAAACTATTACAATTCTGTAGCTTTTTAAACAGAGACAAGCATATTTTTTTAGCTAAAATGATGCTTAAGCAAGAACACTTTGGGAAGTCTCTAAGCTTGATGTCCACAGGTAAGTGTAATTCCAAGAGGGAAAGAGGAGAGTTATTAAATAGCTGTTAAGAATGAAAATGATAAATGCAGCAGATCTTGCAGACTCAGGGGACCATAAACTTGATTGTTATTGTTGCAAGCAGGGAATAGTAATTGCAGTTCCCTGCAACAGTTTTTCAATTTTAATCTTTCAGAGAGGAAAAGCATGAATATCAAGCCTATGAATTTGCTAACAGCAAGATCCAAAAGGATTAAATTTTAACACAAGGAATTATTTGAAATAAAGAATTTCTGAGGTCACTTTGACAAAATGCATATTTGAGTCCTACCCTCAGCAATAAAAATGAATTGACATTCTGCAAGAAAACACGAGTCCAACTGGAAAGTTCTTCAGCTCAAACTCACAAAATGGGATGGTTGCTACACAAGTTTCTTTTAAAAAATATATTTGCTTAAGGCACAAATCACTACCCACTGAAGTCAACGGGTGTCACATTCATAAATCTCAAGGCCAGGTTTCATAAACGGATTCATAAATATTAAAGCAGTTTAGTCTGACCTTCTATATAAGACAAGCCAAAGACTTCACCAAAGCATCACTGCAGTTTCCCAAAAAGTCTTCATCCAGAATTCAGCTGGATCAGATCCATTAATCAGTAGGGAACTCTAGGTCTTTGCAATGGTAAACAAGATAAAAGGAACCAGACCACAAACTGGAGAAAAAGTTTTACTATATTAAAAAAGTTTAATATATTACATTCATCTGAGTAAAAACTTAGCATTTAATGTCATTTAAAATTACATTATAGAAACCCTGAATTTTGCCTTTAGAAGATGTCACTGCAGCAACATTTCATATTCCAAATGAGTCTCTGAGCTGCAAGTTCAAGCTACAAGGCAGCAGGAGCCAGCTCTGGCCAGAGCCATTCCCATCTCCTGCTCCTCCACCCCTTCCCACACAGCAGCCCCAGTGCCCACAAAACCTACAGTGACCAGGTTCAGGAAGCCTATCCCAAAATCACCATCCTATAAAGATGTGCACCTTGGCAGAACCAGCTGCCCCTGGACCACAGCTTCTGATGTCAGCTTCTAGTGAGAGCAAGACCCTCAGCAGGTAAGAATTCCCACCTGGGAGAGAGCATCTTACATCACTTTGGACTGTTCCATGCAACAGCTCAAACTCCAAATCCAGCCACAGGTTCAAGGATGACCAATGCAGTTACTCATGGCTTGAAAATCAGATAGGGTCCTACATGCTCAACCTGGATGCCCGTGAGGGTGAGGGGAAAAAAAAGCACCAAAAGTTTGCTGCAGTTGGGACTTGTTTTGATTTCCACATCCTATAGTTGCGCTTATTTTAAACCTTCCTTGTCTTACCCTGTGTTGGAGGAATGAACCTGGAAAGGGGTTATCCAAATGAGAGCATGAAAACCTAATGAGAGATGAGTTTTCAATTTTATACTGCACTCAATTGTAGGCTCCCAGTACAAGATGTCAACAAAGTGCAAGATTCAGTACAGAAACTAAAATAATTAATCCCTGGAGGAACAGGCTTATTAAGAAGGATTAAATCAAAGAATTAATGTGCACTATTTGTCTATATGACAAAGAGGAAGGGAAGCATACGATAACTCTCCAAGATCTGAAAGCATGGAGAGACTAAGAATTGCTGACGAGAAAAGCTTGGACACAAACAAAAAGAGAAGAACTATGATACAATTTTACCCTGAAGTGTTATAGGCAGTTTTACACAGCTTTAAAAAAAAGTTACCTCAAAAGCTTGTCCTTAAAAATCTTTCAGTTCATATTCCTTAATTTTCACATTGCACTGGTACCTACAGTTCAATGAACAAGATTTAGGCATTGCACAATAACAAATTTTAATAGTCTTCTGCAGAGGAAGACAAATATCAGCTGAGCCCAAATAGGCTCAGGGAACCTAGCAGTAGATAGTGATCCTTGGAAAAAGAGAATCAAACATGAACTGGGCCTCTTCTGTGGGCCCCTTGCTTGAGCAGAGAGCCCCATCTGGCCCAAGGCTCTGTTTTGTCCTGACTGAGCCAGCCAGGCAAAGGGGTGCTTCAGGGCAGTGGGAGCTTGGCTGTAGCTGGAAAGAAGCTGGAGGCTCTCCATCCCTAACTTCACAGGCCAGCCACAAAAATAGAAGCCAGACAGACCACCCAGAGATACCTGAAGCAACCGTCTCATTACTACAAGTGAAACAAATGAATACCATTCCTTAAAGGCAATGTATACGTATCCATATGGCAATCTAACTGCTAGAGCAAACGTGCTGGATACAGCATCAGTTTCTCCACATCATCACTGTATTGTACAGTGAGAAGGCTGGTAAAGTGCACTTTAAATAATTGGAGAGGAGGACAAAGAAGGGTAAGTTTGATGTGAACTGGTAAGAGCGTATCAGACACTCAGTGAAAAGAAGACAATCTGGGGACACTGTAACAGCAGGATAGGAAACACACAGGAACACACAAGCCTGCCAGTGGAGAAAAGCGCCTAGAATTAACACAGATTAATCATTTAACACTGTTAAAGAAGAATCCAAAATCCCTCTAGATTAGATTTCTAGGTGTATATAGGAAAAGAATGGTGTAGGGTGACACTGTCAACTGCTTGACCAAGGCAGCAACATCAACTGAGATGCACTGAGAACAAAAGTGTTACAAGGGTAGCCAAACACCTAGTAATGGAAGGTGTCTAAAACCTCTGTGTAGACTGGGTGAACATCACCCTGGTGAGTGGTGCTGGGGATGGATTTTTAGGTATAATTAATGATTTCTTCATGAAGCTCTTGAGACCAAGCCCTGCAAAGGGGATGTAGCCCTCGACTGCATGAGCAGAGAGAACTGCTCCATTAAACTCAGTAGCACTGACCATATCATGCTTTTATCTGATGTTCTGACAACAAACCCTGTAACATTTATGCTGCACTGTTCACTTCTAGAAAGAATGACTACATAAGAATAAAGAAACTTGTTAAACAATTAAATGGGCACCTAAAAGGGAACCTCACTGCAGGTAGCACTGAATTGTTTCAAGACAGTGTATTGATGACCCAGAGCAAGCACGATACCATCCACCAAACTAGTTCAGAAAGAGCAAATGAAAGTCAGCATTGCTAAACAGCAAGGCAAGGGAGGGTCATTGGAAGCACACAGGAATTCTACCAAAAAGAAGAAGAGCCCAAATTAGGAAAATTGAAAGAGTCAAACAGGCAGATTAAAGGTAAAATCACAATAAGGGAAGCCAAAAGAGCGTCTGAGGAATAACTTGCAAAAAGCATAAAAAATAATTATAAAGCCTTTCTGAAATACATCAAGAGCTAAAAGCTCATCAGGGTATCTGTAATGCCAACAGATTATCCAGGTTTAAAGGAACACTCACAGACAAAATTAAATTAGGTTCTTCAAAACATGCTCAGCTTGGAGAACCTGGAGGAGGCCCCTATGTAGGAGCAAATCTTATCTAAGGCTGAACTGAAGGATCTGCTTCAAACTGAAAAAAATCAAAAGAGGAGGTTATACAATAAAATCTACAATAAAGAGATTACAGCAGTTCATGCTGACAAAACTAAGAAATGAAAGTCTAGCTACTGCACATGTCATGGTCTGCTCAAAACTGCTTCAGACCCAGAGGAATGAGTGTAAATGAAAATGCAAAGAAAAATCTACTTAAGAGAACTTAGGTAGGAAGGCCAATAAGCCTGACAGACCATATGGGTACAGCTCCATACAACACACATTTCAGTTTTGGAACTCCTTGCCATAGGAAGTGTCAACAGAAAAAAACAGAAGGCTATTAACGCTAAGACACCAAAGACAGTCACTACTGGCCAGTTCTGAAGACAAGATAAAGACTTGGAAGGACATCTGGCCCATCACATATGGCTCGTGTGATTTTGTCTTTCCCTCATCTTGATCATCTCCATTTTTTTTATGGGTTTTGCCATTTTTGCTTTTCATATTTGTCTCCTCTACTCCCTCCAAGGCTGTAGGCTACTAATAGAACAATTTATTATTGCCTGAAGTGAAGAACAAGAATGTTCCCTCTGCCTATTCCTTAGACTATGGCACCAGGACCCATAAACTTTTCACCAAACTCCATGCAGCATAAAAGAACTTAAAATACTCACAAACAGACACGAAATACTAAAGGATACAACCACAGTTAGATAATAACTGTAGAAACATGAAAAATTAGCAAGTGTTGAAGCAGAAGGTAGACTTAATAGGATTTTCTTTTGGAAAACAAAAAGCACCTATAAGATTAGGCAAAATTAAGAAAAGCGTCTGTTTTCTCAAAAAACAAAAAAAAAAAGGAAGCTCTAACCTTTTCATAGCCACTACACAGTCAGAAGTTGGACACAACATACACTGAGTCAAATGGAGCCTGTAAGGGATGCACTCCATGAAAACAAGAGTATGGAGAAATAAATGCAAAGAAGGAAGCATAAATCAGCCTGTAAATCTTTCAGAACTACTGGAAATCAAACTAGATACCATACATCAGTGGGCTTGTGTATTCACTCCAGCACAGCTGGGTTAGGGCCACCACACATTCTTATAATTTTACAAGTGGCATGTGTTAATCTGGACAATCCTATTACCATGAAAGGCATTAAGGAAATTCTTCAAGAGGGGGATTTTCATAATGTACATACCTTCTATAAAATTATGTGGCTTTCTTATTTAAAGTTGCCTTTAAATCTCATGAGATTACTTTATAATTAAACAGACGTTACTAATTTAGACTATGAGGCAGAGAGGAAAAAAAAAATTTGCTGCTCTAGAGCCAACAACAATGCTTACCAGCTTCTCAAAGTCAATTGTCCAAATAGAGTTACAAAAACTACAAGCCAGCCATCTGGATCAGAGGAAATAATTTAGTAAGAAAGCCAGTTATCTCCCCTTATAAATGCAAAAAATGTTAGTTTTCAAAAGAAATTATCAGATAATCTGTATCAGTTCCACCATCCGAATCAATGTCACTTACTGAAATCATCTCTCTAGTTCTGTCTAGAGGAGGAACGGATATCCAGCACAGAGCAAAACACAGCTGCTCTGTGGGCATGCAGAATGCTGATGAGGATAACCATCAGGGCCTGAGAGTGAAACATCCCTCTTCTAGAAAATAGAGGTTCCAGCAGACTCATGTGCATCCCACACCACACAGATGAACATGCTCGTGGTAAGAGGTGGCCATATGACCAGTGAGCCACTGAGCTTCATGTGAACTTGTAGCATTTCTGAATAATTCCAAAAGAGGTTAACAAAACCTTCACTTTTCCACTTTATATTCACTGCTAACTGCACAATTGAGGATAGAGATAGCACTATCAGGAACTCAAGAGACACAACTTAGGAAGATCATGGAATGAACACACAGGGAACTGTCAAGTGGAAGCTAACCCTGACAAGAAACTAAAATGCTTTGGCATGAGCATTTAACAAACCTACACATCTTTAGAAGTCCTAAATTAGCTACTTCCAACTCAGGTGAGGTTAGGATGACTATTGCAACAAGTTCAGTGAAGATTTCCTGTCACTCTACAGTCAAAGTCAACCAGTACATACAAAAAAAAAAAAAAAAAGAGAGAGAGGAAAAGAAAGGATGTTTAAATATGGGATAAAAAAAGACAAGACAGATGGCATTATTATTCTGTTACACAAGTCAGTGGCATAGCTGCATTGAAAACACTGACTTTAGGACGCCTGCAAATACAATCAAACTGAAACGTTTCCAAAGAAGTTGAATGGGAATGACCAGGACCTCAAAACCACTCTCTTTTCAGCAGGGAGACTGAAGACATTAAATATTTGCTTTAATATGAATGAAAAAGACAGAGGAAAACAATTAATGGTACAAAAGGAATACCTGAAAGGCATCTCTGCATTTCACAACAAAGAGTAAGAGAGTATCAATTAAATTAAAACATGATTTCCCTTGCCTCCCTCTGCCTGAAACAAATCACAGCGTAACTCCAAGGTTTTTATTCTCCAGCTGACATCTTATAGCAAATTAAAGACCTTTAATATAAACAGTGAGGAGCCTCAGAAGCTCCAGGGTGCCCCTGAAAGAACAGAAGCAGGTCTGGATTTCTTGGTCTTGGACTCCAGCCAGACCAGAAGACTTTATCAGATGAAAATGCCCAGAGGATCTTAAAGTGAAAAATCTCTTCTGGTTTATTTTTTTTACCTAGTGATACTCCTTCATATTTACGGGTTGAGTTTGTTACTGGTAGGTTTTGTTTTTACAAGGCTATGTTTCAGCTGACCCTGGTTTCACAGGACTTACACCTACTGTGACAGTTTTACAACCTGTTGTAGCTGCCCCACACAACACGGCCAAAGTCGAGCTGTTCTTTTGGTAACACCATCAGTTTTCATAGCTCTCCAACAAGTTTCAGATTCTATTTAGGTACCTCATCTCTATGGTAACTGCCAACACTACAGAGCCTCACAGCACCATGTCGGAGGAAAGCAATCCCCCATCCCTCACTGGGGAAATGGGATGTTGAAAAACCAGATGACTTGCCCAAGAACATGCAAGAACTCTGTGGCAGAGACAGGAAAACAGATGTCCTGAAGGCCAAGTCCAGAGCACGAACCACAAGATGCCCTTTCCTCTCCCACCAGCAAAACCTCATGCTCAAAGGGGCTCTTAGCATCAGAGTTGCCTCTGACCATACCACGGTTCTCAGTTTACAGAGTAAGAGCCTTAAGGGATACATCATTATGTGTTCCACCCCTTTGCACTCTGCTGCAAAGAGTAGGTCAACAAATAACTCTCTCTTGCAGCCTCTTGCCACCAGCACAGCCACCAGCCTGGGCCAGTCACTGCAGTGCAACGAGGAGCTTAACACAATTAGACTTTCATGGGATTCATCTGAGCTCTGGGGAAGCAGGAATTTCACAAAGCTATAAAGGTTGTTTTAAAAAGTTTTCCAGATTTTATCATTTTTCACACAGTCTGCAATTCTCCTTCCTGGCTTTTGAAAAACGACACACAGCTGTGCTTTGGATCACAGCTGTGCCTTTTGGCAGCAGGTGGAGGAGGCCCGATGCTGGGCTAGGGTAGCCAGCATCACCCTGAGCTGCCCAGCATTTCTGATCAGCCAGGAGGGACCAGTCCTCCCCTACCAGCAGAGCAGGGTGCGGCGTTGTGGGCTCCTGCTGTGTCACAGCATTTCTGAACTATTAAATACCAATTTGGATCTGCTCTCCCGAGTTTCAAGGAAATGAACACACACATGGAAGTCAGTGGGGAAGGTACAGGAGGAAAATCTAACGAGTGCTGGATTTCATCCCACTTTATGGCAGTTTTCTTTCTTGTATTTTCTACTTCAAGTTTTTGTTTTGTTATTTTCAGTCTGTTCTGGTGTTATCCAAGCTCCTACCAATTCTCAGCATCTTATTTTCACATCCATCTTTTTCCCTAGATTCTGAACATATTTTCTGCCTTTTCCAAAGAGCTCACTGGGTTTCATGTAGTTGCAGAACAGATGGCACAACATTCAGATTTCCTTTAGTAAATGGACAAATGTGATTGCTTTGTTCCTCTCCCCTCATGTCTGTGCTCAGTGGAGAAGTTTGCCTCTGCAAGCCAGGTGGCCGAGGACAGAGATGCTTTGGCCATCAGCCAGTGACAGGGCAGGACCAGGCACTCGCCAAATCTCCCAGAGCCAAATCAGCCCTTGGGCAGCATCTCCCAGTCAGCAGCACAAGAACCAAACGCAAACAGCCACCTTCCCACCACCTGAGGGTCTGAGGGAATAACAAACCTTAGGAAAGTACTAAAGCACAGGGAGAGACAGGGAGAATGAAAAGCACAAAAGAACAAGATACACTGACTCTCCCAGAAGAGCCTGAGGACAAGTAACATCATTTTTAGCCATATTTCAGCCTCTTAAGCAGCTTTCCACCAGTCAGAATCACAGTGTGTGGAAGGAACCTGTTCTGTCTTGGAAAGCCAGAGGCCACTCAGTCTCTGACAGCAGACTGTGATCAGACCCAGCTTTTTGCACAGAGTATGGAGCAGTGAGAATTAACCCCTGGCCTGCCAAGCACTCGCCTGTGGTGGCAGACACACACAGCAAGCCATTCATGAAAGTTCTGACTGGTGATGGATGAAATAGTCTTTTATTTGAAAATCCAGACATAGCTAGGTCACATCATGCTTGTAGAGAGGACTCCACTCATTCTTCGAGTGAGATCTCTTGTGATCACAAAGCACAAACAAAGCCCACTGTGGCATCTCTAGTGGTGTCTCTCTTTTAGTGGTCCAGATTTCTTTTGGGCACAAGTGGCTCATAAAGAAAATATAATGATGAGTTCACACTTCCAACTGATCACATCAACAACCAGACATGCATTTGAAAGAGGTCTGGGCTATGAGAACATTTCAGGTTACTCCTGCTTTGTCTTCCTAAAGGTTTAAAATTATATGGCAATCCTTCTAGCCCTCAGAGGTGATGCTTGCCTTCCTTTTACTGTATGCTATCAGCCTTTCCTCCTTCTCCACTAAATCACCAGCCCATTTCAGAAGGACTGTACTTCAAAGGAAAGTACTTCAATCTACTTCAATTCATTAAGGAATTTTCAGATACCTGGGTTTTGTTTTCATTTGGGCTAATATCCATTTAGAAATAGGGTAAATTACCACGAGGAGATGTCATTTTTCAATCCATGGGGATAATCTCAGAGGAGGAAGAGAGGAAGTATATAGAAGGTTAATTAGCCCTGAGGTCTTGCACTGGGAAAAAACATAATACATGAGAACAGGGATTATTAGAACACCTGTGTGTTCCCAGAGCTCCAACTCTTCCTGGGTTTATATTGGGCTTGTGTTCATTGACATCCTACATTTGAGACATCTTTGCTTCATTAGCCAATGTTAATACAGACAAAATTTTAAACATACTAACACATCCCTGGTTATAAAGGCAGCAGTATGTTCATGGGAATCAAATGGCTTTAGCATGAATGAACTTGTTCATCTGCTCTCTAACTTCTACAGTCACAGGTGTGTTGTATTTCTAAAACAAGTCACTGCAGTAACAATACTTAAACACAGCTCTGACAGAAACAATCTTTGGTAGCTACTTCCTATATTGCACAAATGGGAGGAAGAAAAGAGAACAGAGTAGTAAGGGTCCATATTTTTCTATTTTTTTTTAAGGGTTTTCTTACAGAGTTTCCAGTGATTTCTTATAGTTTATTGAAGAAAATAAACAGTAATTTGAGTTCAATGTCACAGGAACTGAAAATTTGTTTTTATTATTTGACTCTCTCCAAGTTCCTTTATGCATCTCTCCATCTCTCCAAAATTTTGGGGTTTTCCACATCTTGCAGACATTTTTAAATATTAGCATCACACTTCAAAATTAATTGCATTTTTAAACTAAGAATAACTTCAGCTTTCTTGCTGGCAGTTACTGAAGTGAATCACATGATTACACAAGCCACAACCAATATTTTGGTGCCAAAAATACAGCTCAGCAGAAAGATGTATAAATATTGGCCAAACCTTGGAAAATAAGGGTTACGGAAGTAGATAACAGAACTCTCCTTTCAGCAGCTATTCAAATTTCCTTCCTTTTTAACTTCCTTGGAAAGGAATCAATTAAGAAACAAATGTTTCTTCAGCTTCTGCGCCATCCTCTTTTACTGCTTCTGTCTCATGGGAGAAAATGACACCAGAAAATTCTCCCAAGGCTTCCTTTCAGAAAGCAAAGTCACTCGCTATGGCCAGGGCTCTCCATGCTCAGCTCCTGTGTTTGAACAATCACTGGGCCAGAAATGCAAAACCTCAAGAACTATAAAATTCAGGTAGCAGGAACTGGTCCTTGGGATTTTTATTCTTCTCCTAGACTTTCAAGCGACTCTGCAGCAATCAAGACACTTGGCACAAGGGAAAGATTTGTGCAAACAGAGGGGTTTCCTATTTTATAAGTGATTCATAGGGGAAAAACTGCTGAAAGACTCATTTACTTTAAAATTCTTTTTTGTGCTCCACCAAGGTAAACTTGGGCATTTGTACCTTTCTGTTCAGTATTTGTACAAATTTTATAGAGGGCTGAAATTAACATGCAGGGACTCCTAACTACACCTCATGAAAAAAGAGCTGAACTATAACTAAATATTTGTATACATAAAAGAGTAAGTAAACTTGCTTTTCAAACCTGGACCTAATCTTTCTTCAGTGAAGCACACATGCAAAGAACAGGCAGATATCTGGCATCTGCATCTTCTCCTAAAATGAAAGCCAAGGCCTGATATCAGGAAGCCTCTGTGAATTTCATTGAGAAAACAAAAATCATTAAAAGGAGAGCATCAGTGCCACAGACCAACTTTGCAGTGCAAATACATATCCAGATCAGCACAGACCATGTTATCACATTAATGTGACTACTGTGTTTTTTAAAAGCATTTGATCCACGTGGAAAACATGTGGATAGAGAAGCCTAGAAAGATATTCCTCCATCTGCCACCTTTTCCTCCAGTGACTCCTGGCTCACCAGTCATGCTAAGCCTGCAGCTCTTCTTAGCAAAGAAAAGATTAACCACACCCTTAATTCTTGCTGGAAATGCCTGCACCAGAATAGCCAGCATTCTTAATATCAAGACATATGGTTGTAGCAAGAACCTTTGACTCTGCTTAATAAACACAGTACAGACCTGTGGGTGTCTGATCTCACTCTACTACTACACAGAAGATGAGTGAGTTAATTGGCTGCATTTTTTCCGTTTATTCTACACAAATCTGGTTTGCATCTTTTTAGTTGAGCAATACAGATAAGATTGAAGTCCTCTTGAGTGAGCTAATGCACATTAATATTACACATAGGTTTACTGGAATTTGTTTTTCCTCTTTCCTTTGATCCAAGCGTAAAGAAGTGCGCAGTGAGAAAAATATATGGATATGAATATGTCTTTTCTTTCAGACACGACAGCGTGCCTTTCCCTACACATCCCATTTAAGGATGTATAATGTCAAACCAACAAAGGTTATGTTCATCTCCTCTATTATTAACTTAGAATCTTCAGTATAGATTTGAGCACGTTTACTCTGTGAAAACCTACATATCACAATCTACAGCTAAGAGCAATACTAGACACCTACATAAACTGAATAAAAGCAGTAAGAATTCTGCAAAGCAAATGAGCAAACGCTAAATAAATTCCATTATATTGCTTTGACTCCGTTGCAGTGGAAAAAATGGAGAACAAAGATTGAACATGCAGTATTACCATTTATTTTTGCTGAAGTAGCTCAGGAGTACAGGGAGAGGCATTGCATAAATATGCAGCCCACAGACCGTTTAGGATCAAACTACAACCCTGCACGCAAGGACTAGATACAAAAAGGAACCAGGAGTGGGGCAAACATCAAGTAATCAGAAAGGATTACGATCTGCCAACATGCAGCAGCTGGAGATGCTGAGACAGCCCAAGCCAGTCCTTGTTCCCCAGGTGCACACGGTAGGGATCGCATTGCTCAACTATGCACTGGGACACTGCAGCTCAGGCACTTCCCTCCCTCCTGTTGCAGTTTGCATATAGAATCAGAGAATCATCTAGGTTGGAAAATACCTTCAGGACGATCGAGTCCAACTGTAATATGCACAGTCCAGGGCACAGAGCCCTGAAGGCTGACTCCATATGGGAGGCACATGTCAGGCTCAGCGCATAACCACGCAAGGAATGATGAAAACACAACACCCGTTACAACAGATCACCAATTATCAATTCAAATGCGACAAAAGATCCCTGTGGGCAATGCTATTTCAAGAAGGGTCAAACTGGCAGGGCAGCAGTTGGGTCCAGGAGCGTGGGCTGCCAGTCTGTGCTCTCCTGAAGTTGCACTTCCAGTGCTCTTCCAACAACATAAAATATAGTAGGGGTAGCTTATACACATTTCTTGAAGTTCTTACGGGATTTTATATGGCATTTATAATGACAACTTGATCACTGAGATGGACTAGAAAGAGAGGCAACAAAACAGGGTATTTCATAAGGTTAGCATGGCTTTCCAGCTTGCTGGAGTCCCCAACCTCAGCCCAGTGTCAGGAAGGGTGTGCAGGCAGAGCAATTACAGCCAGCAAACCTGCTGTAAGCAATACGCAGCACCTTGTCAAATAAGCAGCAGTATACATGTCTAATGCCTTTAATTTTGTATATTGCAGTCTGGTGCATTAATAAAGCCCATTATAATTAGCAAAAGAAAGATTGGAGCAATTTCTACAGATCACTGTGCTTGGAAGAATTACTTCAGCTTTGAAAAAGTGCAAAGATTCACGGCTCTCATTAGCTGATAAGTTTTGCAAAAATTACAGAAAAGATATTTGAACATAACTAATTCTTACTATTATGCAATGGAGTCATTAAAAAAACAACACCACAAAAAAAAAAAAACAAAACCGAAAACATAAACCAGCAATCTACTTATACAAAACTTGATAAACTCTGGGCCTGACATGGAGCTGTTGTGACCCATGGTTAAGAATAGAGAAATGAAGGAAAAGAAATCTCAGTTCCTTTTCATTCACTCTGCAAACTTATGCTTGAAAGAAGTCAGCGCTAGAGTCTGGTAACATTTCTGTGATGGAGACGGCCTTTCTATATTGGTTACTAGGAAAGTCAGAAGTTAAGTTTTAGAGTAGGTAGAAGACAGGAAAAAATTTGACAGTTTATATTTTTTTAATGAAATTGCTTCATCTGCCTTCTAATGAAATATGGTTTTGGCAGAACAGCTGGCCAGAACTTGAAAATTTGGCAAATACTGCAATATTTTCATCCACTCATGAATCAGAAAACTCTGGAACCTTAGTCAACTCTTTCAAAGAAAAAATCAGCAAGTTACAATATTGTAATCAAAAAAAGGAAAAATATAGCCTGGAATTTCTGTGTCCAGCATTAACAGCTGAGCTTCTGAACATCAACTGCTCACAACAAGTCATTCGTGAATGAACTACAAAGTAAGGATTGCTGACAGAAATTATTTGGTGCATGATTTTAAATGAACAACTAAATTCAAGCAAGTCATGCTTTATTCCCCAGCAATTCAACATAGAAAAATGTGACATTCATAAAATAAATTACTCTCTATGAATTATTTACCAAGCCCTAATACCTTTTCAGAATTTCCAATCTGTTCACTAAACCCTACTGTGAAAAGTTCAATGCCACATTAACTAAAATAAACTTAATGTAACTGAACCCTGAAGGAAAGCACACAAGGATTGGTCATTACAACCAACTGTTCTCCACCTGAAACTCCTATTTTACACAAATGCAGAAAGTGTTATCTTACCTGAGGATTAAAAGACATATCAACACCTGGGTCACAAGCACCATCCTTCAAAAGAAACTAAAGATATCTGGGCGTGACCTATTGATCTACTTCAAGATAATCAATGGCAGACTTAAAAGATGTCACTTCTTTCCTGGCCATGGCCAGCTGTCATAAATCTCAGGATGAAGACCTGATCATAGATCTTTTCCCTTGCCACGTGAAAGAACATGCCTAAGGTAAGATGAGTCATGGGCTAAGGAATTAAACTTTCCACATCCTGACCTTCCCCTTGCAGTAAACCACCACCTGGGTCTGTTCTCCAACAAGAGCAGGAAAGAAGCATACAGGCTCCTGAAATTGCAGCTCTCTCAATCCACACTGCCAGGACACAATCACAGACCCTCTGGTGACTCATGAACGTAAATCCTACAATGGAGACAAGCAAACCAAACATATTCACTGACCTTTGCTTGGAGAAAGCAGTATAGTGATGAATGAAAAGGAACTTGAGCTGCCACTATCTGTATTACTCACCATAGAGAGTTCACTTCTCCCCCATTAGTAAATACAAAAAATATGTAGTTTTATTGGCAGCCAATAGCCAGGCTGTGGTCCTCAGAGGATAATCTGGCAGTCATCACAGCAAAGTTTCTCCATTTGGTTTGATATTAAGTTAAATAAGATGTCTCAAATCTCTCTCATAGCAGTCATCTGGTGTGTTATCTCCCGTGTATATTAGGAGGGCTGTTTTCCCAAAACCTAATGTATCACTGTAACTAGCATATGTCAGGGAATTGCAAATCAGCACATTACAGAGCATCACCATAGCCCCAGCCTTGAGAAAATACAGCCCCGTACCAGCTCTGCTGGGAAGCTGCTGCTGCTCTGGGCAAACCAGGACGCCAAATGCCAGGCAGAACCAAAGAAAGGAGACCCACAACACAAATCTAATATTTTGAAACTTTCCCAGAATTCCCAGATTGTCAATGGTATGCTGGCAGTTCAAGTAAACCCACAGATGTATACAAAAGCAGGAAAAGCAGCACAATTCTTCACTAGCTGAAAATAAACACAAGGATCCAGGACAGGTAGTGATGTACCTCAAAGTCTCTTTGTCTCTCCAGGGCAACAGGATGGAGTGGAGAAGCCTGTGCTCACAGAGGAGAGATGAGTGATGTTGCTATGCTCAGCACTTCTGTGCACATGTGATGCAGAAACAGAGGAGGGGTAAGCAGGGAGGAAAGGTGGCTCTTTGAAAGGAGCTCCCCATCCACTTCCTGAGATATACGTTAGCATAAATAAATTACCACTGCCCTTAATTAAATAAACATTTTCAATAAGAGTTCTCTACAAATCTCAAAAAATTTGATGTTTCATTTTTAAAGGAAAATCTAAATTTTGCATAGACATCTCTGAGCAAATTTGCGGGTTAAGGTGGGGAAAATATGTTCTTTTC
Organism: Tapera naevia; assembly: GCA_033556795.1. Taxonomy (NCBI): domain Eukaryota; kingdom Metazoa; phylum Chordata; class Aves; order Cuculiformes; family Neomorphidae; genus Tapera; species Tapera naevia. The sequence goes on along the minus strand of JAUMJJ010000272.1, from coordinate 2,700,791 downwards.
AGAGGGAAAATGGACCAAAAACTTCCAAGTAACCCTAATGAATCTACAGCTGCGCACCCTCTGCTACGTCATCACCCTGACTGTATGCAGTCCCAGCCTCTGGTTTGCATCCAAGAAACATGACTAACGTGCTGGAGGAGTAATGTGATGACTCAAAATCCTGGACAGTGACCTTGCAGGGCAGCACGGTATGACCTGAATACAGCACATGCTGCAAGTCACCAACGGTTTAGGCATCTCTTGAACAAGTACAGGCTGCAGAGGCAGTTAGCAGAGCAAAAGGAAAACAGGCTCGATAAGTTGCTGACCCAATCCCTGCTGCTCTTTCCACCCCATCCCAGCCTAACACCCCAGAAAATATTCTTGGAGCCTCAACAGACATGTAGCCGAAAAACGCTTCAGAGAAATGCTCTGTGTGCTGTGAGCAGGAAGAAAGGAGGAATGGGAAGGCCCATAACTCAAAACACTCAAGGGAAGGAAGGAAAAGAGATGAGAAAGGAAGAATGGGCAAGAAAGTAGAACCTACTGTAAGGAGCAAAAAGGTCCAACAAAAAAGGCTCGAGAGGCAAGGAGGAGAACAGAGGTTTAACTGAAATGTCACTAGTTGTTTTCTATCCAGCTGTCACCAATGAATCTTTAGAAATTACATTTATATCACAGGAAACATAAGGTGATGAAAAATTACCAAGCCAAGAACATAAATCAAAGTTTCTTCCTCACCACATACACGCCTGTAATTATTTCTTATTTTTCTTATTTTTTTAAAGGAGAGGGAGAGAGAACAAAGCCCATCGCACTGATCTCAGAGATCGCTGCCCAGGTGCAGCAATAAAACACATCCAGCAAGAATGAACCATGGCAAGTGAACACTCATGTGCAGTTCAACAGCTGCACCTTGTTTTAAAGATGAACAGAAGCAGACAAAATACACTTTGTGTTATTTTAATATCTACATGTATAAATATGTCTAGTAGGTAAAGGAAATCGAAATCCAAAGTGCTAGCAGACTGCCAAAAGCAAAAAAAAATTGGTATTGCTGTTGGCTCCAAAGAAAACGGTTTGTCTACCTTCTTCCAGGAACTTGAAAAGACAGTGATGGAAACAAAAGGAGAGGAAAAAAGAATATATATAAAAAAATAATATTACCATGTAAATTGAAACCACATAGGGAATCCCATATGTGCATCACATACTCCAGCTCATGGGATGTACCAGCCCTGTAACTCACAACTTCAGGTCTGTGCTCTCCACTGTTACCACTCTCCCTCTAACACACATCTGCTCTGGGCATTATTACATTCTACAGCCTATTTGTTCATGTAGAGACAGTGCAAGATTACCTGTAAGTAACAGTCAATTTACATTATTAACAATACAAAAAGGGTTTCCTGAGAAAGCTTCACACATTAGAGCTGAAGTTCTTATCTCCTCTCTGGCAATGAGTTTTGCACTACCTGCAGGAGCAGGTGGGGAAGGATTCTAACCCAGAGAGGCTTTCACTTGTGATGACTGGAGCAGAGAGGTCAGAGGTGGACATGATCCCATTCACAGCCATTAGCCACATCTGGGCTAATCCCCAGCATTTCTTGTAAACAACATTTTCTATAAAACAGTAAAAGCCTATGTTCTGATTTGGAACCACTGGGTTGGAACTACTTGATCTTTAAGGTCCCCTTCCAACTAAAACCATTCTATGATTCTGTGATTTGTGATTAAGCCATGTCTCCCTCCCCTGTGCTAGCCAGGCTCCGAACCTCAGCAGCCCAACAGAACGAGGACAGCGGATCTGGGCAGTGCGGATGCTTTGCAAGTGGACAACTCCACTGCACCATTTAGACATTGCTGCAACTGGTTTACAAACAGGGCTGTGGGCACCAACCATGAAATGAGATCTCAAAATACGTGTAAGGGGAAAATTTATGAGAGAGGTGTTTCAGGTGTTTGGAGCACTTTGTAAAAAAAGTGCTTCCTACCAGACAAAGAGGCATTAGAATCCAAACCTAGAAGGGTGTGCACAATAAGCAGAGGTCAATGCACCAACTAGTGCTACAAAGTTGATGCACATCATTAATTCCCCAGGGCTTCATGGGCTTATGTTCATCTGGAACAGGCATTTGTTCGTGATAACTTAATCCTACCCAGAGATGAACATAGAGCAACTACACCCACTTTATTGCCAGACAAGACCATTCTGACAGAGGCTTGATATGCTCTAGCTAAACTTCAGTAAATTCATCATTTTAGGGAGTTTGGATCAAATTTTTTGGTTCTTCATGTAAACAACCCTCCAGGATTGCTAAAGAAATCTTAAGACCACTACACCATGTAAATCGATCAATATATTTGAGGGCAGAAAACAAACACAGCTTCAAACTGGGATAACCTGATGTCTGCTAATAATCTTCATGTACCTACAACTGGGACATTTGACTTTGGCAGAAAAAAAAATGATTAATGGGGAAACAGATGTTAAGTGATATGATAAAGCACTTATTCCTGACATGCAGTGAATATACAATCTCATTTAAATACAGTGGAACCCAGCTCCCCCTGCGACTCGCAGAAACGCAGTACAGGCACGGCTCCTGCTCCACAGCTGTGTTTCCTCAAGGAAGAGGAGAGGGATCAAGAATGTGAACACGCAGAATTCCTGTTGGTAGAGAGGCAACAAAAACAAGATTGTACAGTCTGTGAATTCAGACTGATAATCTAAGTTTTTGCCACCACTTTTTGTTTCATTGTACATCCACAATTTAATGAACCTGGAGCCAGTTATAAATTCGGCTTTATAAAACCAGGATTTGCCTTCTTTAAATGCACAGAGCTTTACTGTCCTGCGATAAATGAAACCTGCAACCTTTGCACTTTAAGGGACATTAATTCAAGTGAACACAGTAGCATGCAACTACCATAAATTACACTTTGTTTTTACAGATGTTTTCAAATTGAAAGATAAAATAATGCAAACCTAGGCAGGAGAATTAGGCATGCAGGCAAAGTCGATGTACAGGTATGAAATATAAAGTAGGACTGGCATGCTGACAGGACTTTGGTACTCTCTAGGGAAAACTAACTTTATAAGAGGGTAGAGTGTGCAGCTTGAGAAAATCTGAATGGCTGAACATAGTTTCCTGTTTACATAAATTAACAGAAGATTAGTCTTTTCCAAGGTTTGAGTTCAGCAAGTGACGTGTAAATTCCATGTGACTCACAAATCCTTTGCATATGACCAAAGCGCATAGGATTTTCCATCCCAGGCCAGAACTTGGGTCCAGCATTTTATTGTAACGGTGATTTCCAGAAAGAGGGATAAAAACTCTAAGACATTGCAATCTTTTTTTCAGTCCACATTTTAAGGCAGGGCTGGTCTGCCTTGGTAACTTTGTTTTTTTTCAGGAGCAAACCTGGGAGAAATGCAGACCAGATAGAAATATATAGCTATTACAAACCATCTAAGAAACAAAGAACCAAGCAGCATCTTCTCAGTCTGAAGCCAATGTCCCTGCAACATAGCACTTGGTATTTCTCCCTGCAGAATGGTGAATGAACTTATCCACTCCATTCCCTAACATGCGGGTTAGAACAAAAGTGGGAGAAGTCCTTCCAGGATGACAAATAATCTACATTGCAACCACAAGGTAAGAAAGATGGGAAGCAAACTCTTACCATGTTGGGAATTGCATATAGGGCCTGTATCCCTTGAGGAACATATTCACATAGACCAACATTGACTTTTCAAGCTTCGTACATGCCATGAAAACCAGGTAAGATTAGAAAATCCCTATGGCTTCATTTCCCACTGAAGCAAAGTGCCATTTACTACAAACAAGGAGTCTTTGGTGACTGTCCCACTGCCTGAGTGGAAAAGGCAGGCACCCAGCAAGGACAGGCATCACACTCGCTATACGCTAACGGGAGGAATCATCTGCTGGTTGTTTTAGCTGGCCTTGCAATCTCCTCACCCACAGTCCAAACACTCCTCGTGGGAAAGCTGGCAAAACCTCCAGAGAATTACAAAATGATGAATTTTACTTGAACAGGAGAGATTGCCAGAGTTAATTATGAAGCATTATTTAGACATATTGGTGAGAAAGACATAACAATCCTCAATACTCAGACCTATTATCAGGCCTGCCAAATTCATGCCTCTGGGTACAGCACTGCACGTAGACCAAGAAATTTCTTCAGAAATTGGCACTGATAAAATTTTATGAATAAGCAAAACATCCCATTAGCAAGGGGTCTCTGAACACCCATTAGTCAGAGCAGAAATAAAAGCATGGGATGGAGTAGCCTACATAGTCATTTCTTGCCCTGCCCCAATGACACGGATCGTGAGAAAGGTTTTCAGCCACAAAAAGACCCAAGAATGTTGATAGTTTGGGAACAGGCTGATATTTTGCGCTGTTAACTGGAGGGACCAGGGAAATGAACCTGCACATTGCCAAGAAATTAAACCAAATTTTATTTCCCCATCTTGGGCTTTTTTGTGTCTTCTCAGCTTCTTGCAAATCAGTCATGATGTCAAGAAAATAACTTAAAAATATCAACACAACCACAAACCCCATACTGCTAAACAAATGGTGAATGACAAAAAGAAAACATATTCTCCAATGTCTGAAAAGCTTTGATGCCAACTGACAGTTTCTTAAGAAGCTACATGAGAATAAAGAAAGCAAGTAGCAATGTTCTCAGAATACCCCTCCTACTCCCAGCAAACTGCTAATCAGGGATTTCCTGAAGCAGCACTGGTGACTGGATACTTCCCAGACCTTAATCAATTTTTCTTCTGTGAGTTTTTGAACTCACACAACACCTAAACTCAGTATCATCACTTCCTTGTGTTTGTCTGAAACTAATTGTAGGTTTTATTTAATGTCCCTTAGTTATTATATTGGAAGAGACATAGGATAGTGATTACCTATTTACCCTCTCCTGACCACCCATGATTTTATAGATTTCAATATCTTGGCATCTCTTTACACAATTCCCTCCTCTGGAATTGTTCTGCCCTTGGCAGCATTCCTCAACTGTCCTAAAAGGATACAGGTACGTGGTAATCCCTGTTCCGCTCCCAGGGAAGAAGAAGACAGTTTCACCTAGTTCCCATACTGCCATACAAACAATTTGACCTTCCAGAGGCTGGAATGAGGAAGAGATTTGTAGAAATGCTACATATTACCAGTGCAACCCCCTAGCTGTCCCTCTCCACATGCTAAGTTCCGTAATAGCACTGCATTTCATAGCTTTGTTTTATATTATGTGGTATTACACAGCACACCTCCTGCAGACTCACTGCAAAGATCCCATCTACTTGTTTAGTCTCCATTCAAGGCTAAGCTCAATCTGAATACACAATTTGCAAGTTATAATTCAAGGTAACAGAACACTATAGTTGATTAAAAGTGACAGACAGCAAAATTAAGGGTTTATCCTACACAACCACAGTCTCTTCTATTACAGTAAAGTCTTTTTTCTACCACTATAAAGTTCAAGCAGTTCATGCTTAGAGGAAAGAACTCATTTCACAATTTTATCACTGTTGTTATGATACCAGCAGGGTTTTTTTTTAAAGCCTACTCTGGCAGGAGCATAACTCCCTGTGATTCTCTCCCTGCATTAAGAACAAAACAGCTGTAGCTGTTGTGGTTGCAAAGAAATGTTCGAACTTCAATGCAATCTTAGAAGCTCAGAGGAGGCAGCAGATATAAACCCAAACATGATGAGAAATTAAGCAACGAATATGAGGGTTTTTAACCAAATCTCATTTTCTGAGCAATTGGATTTAGCACAGGAAGCCCTCTCTACCCTCTAAGGACAGTCTGCCTGCTGCCTAACATCGCGCCTACAGCTCATGCAGGCTAAGGCTGAGTAAGTTTAAAACAGGCTCCTTGGATATTCATTTCACCATGAAATCAGCTCAGGGTTATTGCCCTGAGTGATGGGGCCGGCAGGAGGAGGGAGGCTGCAATTACAGGTTGGTTGGGGGTTGCAGCCACTCCATCAAGCTCTTGCTGCCTCAGCAATGTTGTTACCAATACTGTTATTTTAAAGCTAGTGCATGTACTCTACACAAACTGCAATCATACCTTTGACTTGAGGGCAATCCACCTAAATTGAGTTCAAGAGGGCTTCAGGTTGGATTTAGCACCTCAGAGCTTCCCTCTGCTGTGTTCCACGGTTCAGAGTACAACTGAAGCATCTTTTTCGTTCTGTATATCAAACCAAGTTACAAAACAAATTCACATGAACCCTGAAATTCATGTTATTGTACCCAGCTTCCATGTTCTCATGCCTGTTTATATGAAATAATCACATATTTTAAGGCTCTGCATAAGCTGGGAGCCTAGAAATGGTAAGAGCTGCTCTAGGAAATTGGTATTCGCTTACAGTTTGTTTACATTTGATTCAGAACTTCTTTCCAAAAGCTTCTGAATTATTATTAACAGCTCTTATACAATGTTGAAAACATACAGATCAATTTACAAATAATACAAAGAACACTGTCTGTACAGAAAGCTTAATCATAAACTGAGTTAAGTTGGACTCAGATTTCACAATCATCTCTATTTGAGAATATGAATAGCAATACGCACTCATTTGATCAAAATGCCTTAGAAGTCAGCTAAATACATGTTTAGATGAATCAAGCAGGCAATTATCTGACAGTCTTGGCATGTACAAAACTTATTTACAGCAAATAAAAAAAAAAGGAATTTGAAGATAAAAGGCTTCAAACATTCAGTGTTATAAAACTAATCCATAATTGTTCTCAGCAAAATCAGCAGCACATTCACCAGCTACATTTCACGCCCAGCTCTGGGAACTGACCCTACCCCACCTCCCTTAATTTGTTTTTGGCTTGTGACTTGGCAAACTCTGAGCCTGTTGCTTACTTTGACAAGCATCGACATGCTTCCCGCAGCATCGCATTCAGGCCCCAGCTGTCTCCAGCCACGTCTGGACACATTCACAAACGCTACTGGGAAATTCCCTCAGAAGTTTCAAGGTAGTTCTCTGAGGAAATATTCCAACTGTGAGACCAGCTTTTTATTTTTTCTTACTTTTTTAAATCCAGGTCACATTACGTTGCTCTCACATCACTTGTTTTAATTGTCTCCCTTCTCTAGATACACTGCAACTTGGCAGAAGATAATTCTGCCTGGCTCCTGTTCTCACAACAGGCTTTTACCTTCTATATATTCCACAAAAAAAAAAAAAAAAAAAAAAAAGGCTTTTTTCCCCCTCTCATTTTAAATATCATGTGTTCAAACAGACATCAGTGCCCTCTCACTGTCCAGACAGCCTAGTCTCAAGAAAGCCATGATGAAACCACAGGCTGCAACCAACTCTTTAAGCTGTGCATAGAAGCTGCATCCCATCTGCAGCTCACCAGGAAAAGTCTCCAAAAATGCCATCCTTTATATAAGGAAAAACCTGTTTGGTCCTTCTGAAGGAGAACATCGTGTTCATGGTGTTGTTGGATAGGAGAGGATAAAGAAAGGAGGATCTTTTCCTGGAGACTTTGTGATGTGCCTTTCTGAAGGTACTGGAGGAAGAGGAGTTCTCCCATCCACCTTCCACATATGTCAGCGCTGGCATTCCTATGGGTTACTGCTCTGATTTAAGTGTCAGTGTATCACCACCTAGAAGCTTTTAGCAGCTGCGTGAGTTGCAGTCAAAGCACTCTAGACATCTGTCCAGAGTGACCAGATACAACTTATGATTCCTGGCAGTTTCTACTCATTTACATGAAAATCTGCATGTAAAAAAAAAAATACCCACAGATGCCATAGGAATCAACAAAATACCTGAGACAGGCAGAACCCATTTATCTGCAGAATCTGACAACAACTGCTGACACCTAAAGCTGGACCTTCTAATCCAGCCAATTTGTAAAACTACAGGAATTCATTCCAATGCTACACAGCAAGCAGGCTCCAGCAGAAAATCAATTCCAACAAGCAAAGGACTGTGGGAAGCACAGAATACTTATGTTCATGTTTGCTGAAGGCTGAGGTGGTCATTAATTTTTGGTTTACCATTATTATCAGCACTTTTTCCAATGCATGAATCTAGCAAATTTCCAGGGAAACAAGAAGTCAAGATGACACAGAATAAAACTGTCTGCTCGTAGGTTTGGTGGTTTTAGGATCTTTGTGAACCTCTTCAGAACAGGTTACAGATCCCGACGGATGTTGGACTGCAGAGAGAAAACGATTTTTGCAGTGGATTCACAAAACCACACAATTCTTCCAGACATAAAGCCTAGCTCTTCATTACCTGTAGCTCTTCTCTATCCACTTTAAATGTTTTTTCTACTGGCAACACTTATTAGTATTTTTAAAAAAACAACACATTTTCTAGGTCTCATTTATGGGATAGATCCAAGCACAGAGCGATTTCTTTCTCCCACCATTAGGTCAAGTTTTGCTGCTTAACACACCACTATTTTCAGACAGTTCACATTTTACAAGAAAATCTTAAGCTTAAAAAGAACAGATCAGAATCCCAGAACCCCAAGCCCCAGATACTGAAGGCAATCAAAATTCTGTCAGACTGGATTCTCATCTTGAGCTCACAATGTGAACTGAAACACTGAAAAAGCAGGTAGTTTACCTCATAAAATATTCCGTAGGCTTATAGAATGGGTTGACTTGGAAGGGACCTCAAAGCCCATCCAGTTCCAATACCTCTGCCATGGGCAGGGACACCTCCCACTGGATCAGGTTGCTCAAAGCCCCATCCAACCTGGCCTTGAACAACAAAATGTTTAAACAACACGTTACGGTGGGACACTTCGTGCATTGTCCATCCACAGCAAACAAATGAGAACTCAGGGAAAAGTCCTCCCACATCACAAATATTTGCTGACAGGCTGAGAAATACCACTGTCCATCGACAGGCTCTTGAAAAGCACAGATCTGGGACACCTGAAAGATCACTATGTCAGGGAGATTCCCTCTGCAAGGACCCTGCCTGCAGGGTCGAGCACTGAGCAGCACTGAGGCAGAGATGTGTTTGGCAGCCTGTGGTGGGAGCACATCCCAGGGACCACGTTGAAGGAACTCTGCTGTAACCCCTACTGATTATTCAAATTACAGCTCTACTTTGAGGCACTGAGTATCAACCAGAGTGCTCGCACCTTCTGCGCCCAGCAGTACCAGGCTATGGTATGGAAGGAATCTAATGGACTCCCTGACCTGAAGTCAATTTCTAATTATTGAAGTATTTGAAATCTATTGTCTCCTTAGTTGTAAGCAACTGTATGTTTACCCTCTTGGTTTTATCAGAAGCCTCACAGGGTTGAGTTTTAATTCCTGCCTTTAAACATGTGTGAGTGTATTCATACAGTGGAATTTTAAGCAGAAATGTAAATAAAGAAGCAAGCAATTTGAAACAATTTGAAATACAATAGAAAAAGTCTGAGGGTCAAGAAATAAAAGGAGAATGTGAATAACTAAAAATTATTTTTTAATTCCTTTTTTTTTTTTTTTACATGATCCTGTAATTGGGGGAAGGGGAGCAGGACTGAGCCAGAGTGTTTTAAGTTGGCTTTACTGCAACACAATTCCAGGAGGATTTAAGCACAGCAAATGAGAGCAGAAGCTTTGGTGTTCAGCCCAAGAGCTGTCTGGATCAAAGGTTACAGACAATATCACGAGGCCGCAGATGCATTTGCACTTTGACACGTGGGACCTCTCCTACACCAGGTCCTGCCCAAATTCTCTGCAAAATAACTGTGAACAGCAATGATGTCTATAAAATGTGTCCAGACTGCAATGATATGCGGGGTTTTTTGAGTTCTTCAAAGGGATCAGCAAATTTCACACTCTGCCAGTAAGGCAGAGAAATCTTAATCTTTCAATTTGTTTTGCAACCAAATAATGGCTGCTGAAGCATATTTTTTTCCTTTATGCTTTACTCACGTACTGGAATATCTTCTGCACATAAAATTGGCTCCTGTCTATGACCCCTGTTACCCTATGCAAACTGCATACTTTAAAAGAATATTTAATTATAGGCTACTAATATTAGCATAACACCATGAGTTTATTTCACAACACCCATTTGTGTTGCAATTGTGATCAGTTATTTGTCACACTTGCTTGGTGATAAGGTTATGGCACAAAGAACTCCATCAAACACATCTGCCATGGCACAACAAACTGCATGGAGTGAGAACAACATTAAACATCCTGTTTATAGCACCAAGCATGTATGTTTAATGGTGCCTAAATGGCAAAGTATCACGTCTCCCACATTCTTCCCCATAAAGTTAGGTAAGCGTTAGGAGCAGCTTGCTTGTCTGGAAGTGAAACATGCATTTTTCTATGGCAGCTTATCTTAAATTCAAGCTTTCAACCTTAAGGGGTAAATAGTCTGAGGATTTAAGAATAAATCTCAGTGAAACACATGGAAGATTTACTACAGACTGTTTGAAAAAAATAAGAGGAAAGAAGCATTCTGACAGAAAATTATTTAGGTCACTGGGATAATTCATTGTATATGCCCTAGAATTTATTATGTCACTTGCTTGATATACTATATGTATACATTAACATGCATATTATGCTCTTATATCACAGTTCTGACACATGTACTTCACAAACACTTTTATATTCAATAAATATTTCCATACTGACACAACTACATTTACTTTTTGCCCTCTCAGTGTGACTGCTCCTCAGGAAGGCTGTCCCTAATTCTCATCTTAAATCTGAAATAAATTATCACACCCTTCATTTTATATATTGCTTTTACTAAGCTGGAACAGTTGTATGTTACACAGTCAGCCTCTGGTGTTTTTTTAATGCTGTTTTGTTAGCCCTCAAGAGTTTCTCAGCAGCATTTAAGAGAAAATGGAAAGCTTATATACTTTTTCATAAACCATTTTGATACACTAGGAAATGCAAGTTTGGGCCACATTGTGAGAAAGTCACATCACAATTCTGCACTTAAAGAATATTTAATTTTTTAAAACTGAGACATACTGGAAATGCCCATTTACAACAGACAATGGGTCAGGTTCTGACCATATCTCAGCACATTTCTGATAGGAAGATGAGTCTGACGGGTTTCATTCTAAGAGTAAAGTAGAAGTGATCCAAACTCTGAAATTTACAAAAGACAACAAAGATTTTCAACATATTTACTGTCCCAAATGGACATAAACCAAAAAACCAGTTCATAAGTGAAATTAGATCATTAAGAAGAGCTCAAAAGGTTCAGTTTCTACAGCACAAAGCGCTCGGTCTTGTAGTTGATAGAAAGCAAACTTTGGCATAAACTCTAACAGGGCACACATGGATGTGGTCTGGAGTTCACATATGACACCTCTTCATGGAGGCACAGACAACAGGAGCATCCACAGTAGTCAAACCAAACTGAGCATATTGCAAACACAGCTAAGAATTATCTGGAAAGCCTGTGCTGGCTAGAAAAGCCAAGATGACTAACCACAGGCAGAATTGTGCTTCTAAAATTGTATGACTGATCCACAGTCACATCCTGCCATTAATCTGCACACCTAAAGTCACACCTTTAACCTGCTTACTAGATCCAAATCCCATCGGTTACACTAGTGACATCCCCACTGGTCTCAAGAGGGTTAAATCACCCTAAGAGAAGACATCATTTCCTGTGGTTTTAAGGGCCAGCAACCTTGTCTCTTTTTTCCCCACATCATCTCTAGTACAACAGTTTCAAACCACTCTGTAAAATTAGCTGCATAACCCTTCCACAAAGAAAGGGCAAACATCCTCCAGAGTTTTTAATTCTCCTCATACATCCCACTCACTTGCCACATAAAACTCTCTCATTCTTCAGTGCCACTTCCATTTTATCCAAGTGGATTTTAAGACCAATGGGTTTCATCACATCTTTACATTGGTATCAGGCAAAGAGGACCATGTCACAGTGCAACCTGAAAAGACACCTTGCTGTTAATACGAGAACCTTGGAGAACATTCCCCCTGCCTCCCAGTCCCCTTTTAAATCAGCTCCACACAACTCTTGCAGAGGGCGATCATCTGCAGGAAAAGAAGAAACTTTGTGCCATATTTTTTCTATTAACATCCATGGGATTTCAGAGTGCTTCACACTTCCTAAAATCAGGTCCAATGTCAACATTCCTACCTTTAGGAGACTAAGGAAATTCCTCTGGCTTGCTCCAAGCTACTCAAGTGCTGCGCTCAGAGGTGAGCAATCAACTTAAAGTCACCAATCAGGGCAATAACCCTTGAGGAGCTCTCCCAATAGTTTTGATTGTTGTTAAAGGAGCATATATATACTGGTAAACCAGCTGCAAAAAAAGTTGCTCAGAAAAATGACCCACTAATTACTCTCAAAAATTTACTATCATTTTCAGCTGTTTTCCAAAAGGTTTAATAATGAGCAAATGAACTACAAAAGATCCATACCTCTCCCTTCTTTTACACTTATATTTCCTAATTATCCCCAACTGTAAGAGGCAGCTTCCTAATTAAGAAGTAAATCTCTTGGCTTGAAAGGACACCAGCCAGTAATTATTACTGCATGTTCATTTTCATTCTCTGCAGCTTTCCATGATGTTTGTCAACACTTCCTTTGCCCTTAGATATTTATTCTTTGCTACTTTCTTGACGAGTTACCTGCAAAGAGACTGGATCCCACTTTTATTTAATCTTCTCTTTCCATTGGATTCTTGCAATGCAGAGTCTGCAAAATTAACACAGTGCTGGAAGTAGCAGGTTTCAGTTACTGCAGTTTCTTGAATGAGCAGGAAACTCATAATGAATTGTGGCTTCAAGTCTGCAAGACAGAACTCTATCCTCAAATTCACCAGGCTTCCTAAACAGACACGAGATCGTAAAACAGGCCCTTCGGGTCTTTACATTTGTGTAACAATTTCACTGACCACAGCAGAGTTACTGCCTATTTTCATTAGTGCATGACAGGGAGTTGTACCTTCTAATGTAGTCATCATAAAATACTGAAGACAATTTTCAGATTAAAATTTTTTTAGATAAATATATGTATAAGTGAATTTCAGTTGAAATATTTCATGTGCTTCAGAAATTTACAGTACAAAAAATTATTGGCAAAATTAAATCCTGTGCCATTTGTAATCTCCATGGTCAAAACACACATTTGACCGTGCAAAGTGGCAGAACTGCTATGGAGATTTCTACCCTCAGTGAATGCTCTGTTTAGAGGGCAGCATAGTGTAACTGTGACACAAAACTCCAGCCTTCTCCTAGCCCTGTCAGAGACCCTTCTACATAGTTGCCAGAGATTGCTGGTTTGTGGAACAGGGATGACAAAAGGGACACCCTTGCTGGTGCTGCACGGAAGGGGATGGTGTAACATGACCGCCTGCACCAGCAGCAGAAGGCACGCAGCAGCTCAGGAGGTTTGTTTCATTCAATGCTCTTAAAATAATTTAATTTATGTAAAGTACTTTGAGATCCTTAAATAAAAAACTCTATTTAATTGAAGTTCTTTTTACAGGGCATTTCCATCAGTTCTCTATGGGGCATAAACGGGAAGGAAATAATTTTTAGAAATATTAATAAGAATATAATCCGACTAATACTCTTACTATTTTAACTTTATCCAGGTTTACCTTGTTCAAAGGAGACCAATAAAATATTGCAGTGGAAAAGTGTAGGCGTACAAAATAAACTGTAACTACAAAGTTAAGTTCTATAAAAACTCAACCAAACCCAAGCTGGATCTAGCTGCAGCCTATCATTATTCCAGGTACCACTTCCAACCCATTCACAAGCCCTTCCCTAGTTTTCAGTGAGTTCCATCTCAGTAAACTGAGCCACGCAGAGAAGTTAAAGTTTAGAGACAGTGGTAAACACTGTCCTTCAGCTGCTTTTCTATAAAAGCCAGGGCCAGCTTCAGTTTTAGCTAATCCAGTTTCAGAAGTTCTTGCAGTTTACAAGGAGACTTCCTCCATGCAGAGCAAAGCCAAGCCCTGTGTGTCAGGCTGGAGGATGACACCAAACCCAAGAGTACATTCCGTGCAGTGCTCATCATCTGCACGGCCTGTGTTGGCCCTGGGATAGGCAGTATTTGTCCCTAACAGCAGTTGTTTCAATATTTAGAAGTGACTACCTTGAGATGAAGGCCTTAGCAGTCACAATAAAATAGGTAATGATGGAGGCTGTGAAATCTCAGTTTGTGATTCTTACAGGTAGATTAAGTTCTTACAATTGGATTACAAATAAGCATTTTAAAAGTATGGCTCTCTCTTTTTTTTTTTTTTTTTTTGCTTTTGGAGGAGGATCAAAGGAGGAGGAACTGGGATGAGAAACCGCCTGCAAATCTCAGTGAACAGGAAAGAAAAAAAAAGAAACACACATAAAGCCAAGAAACAAATGCATAACTGGAGAGAGAAGAATCCCTCCCCTTTTCATCATCCACGCTTAAGTTCCAGGCAGACTTTCTCTTAAATTGTAAGCTGGGAGCAGTAAAGAGAGAGATGGTGCATTTGTGATCATAATGGAAGCAACAGAATATATCAAAACAGCTCTAGGCACAAATGCATTAGCTGGGACAGTAAGCCCACTGCCCAAGGCTGCTACCACAACCCTCTGCCTCAGCCATAAATGAGTCTTAACATAACAGGCTTTCTGTTCCCATGCTCCTCCCACACTCCTGGGTCTCCCTTTTTGTTTTTATACATATCTGCAGGGAATGCAAATACTTTTAAGGAGGAAGTGGTTCTCATCTGCTCATGGATTTGACAGCAGGAGGCATCATCATCACAGAAGACGCAGACCTTGCCTCTGGGAGCCAAAAGGCAAAATAAACCAAGAGGAGAGAGGAGAAATTCCAGCAGGGATCTCCAGCCATGCTCTGCTGCTGGTGCATCCTGTTCAGGTCAGGGAGCTGGGGCTCTCCTGCTCCTGTTGCTAACAGCACAGATGCTCCACGTGGCCCCAGGCAATGGGTGGGTCATGGATTTGGTAGTGCCTGACTGTGGTCTTTTTAATGTCGTTTATTTAAAGCCTTTCTGAAATTTACTTTCAGACTACAGCAGAGCAAGGGAAGGGTAATTAAAAATAAAAGCAAGTTTTCATCTGTTTCATCATGATCAAAGGAGAAAGTAAATGAACGTGCGAGTCCTGAGGGACCCATGTTCCCCATGGCTGCACAGTCAGCTATTGTCATAAAACACAGCTCTACATTTTTCAGGCAGTTTTGCTTAACAGGATATTCTAAGATGCAACATCTCATTTTCATGAGAGGCCTCAGGGGATAGAGTGAAAACACCCATCCTGACCAAGTAAAGAGCATTTAAATATCAAAGAAAGAGGGAAAAGAAGGTAGAGCAGAAAGCTTTGTCCAGCTATAGAGTCTAATGAATGATGACCCAGGTTCATTTACCATTAGCTAACTGAACTTTCTCAGTTTAAGTAGGGCTTGGGATAAATTGGGACATTTATTTCAGGTGACAGGGCTAGAGTAAACAAATACATGATTTTTAATTTCCCCTTTTATTGGGGGGGCACAAAAATTCGATGGCAAAGAGACTGCACAGGGGAAGACACAGAAGATTTAGATAAGCACAAGAAATATAACGTTGGCACTGAGTAAAAGTTTGCCTTAAGAAACAAAAATTGAGCCTTTTCAGTCTAAAAGGGCTCATCCTTAGAGAAACTGACAGTGTCTTTTACCCTAAAATTACACTCCCTTGTACACACCCCTGTTCACCTCTCTCTTCTGTTAGCATGCTGGTGTCCTGAGTACTCCTTATCTTCTTCTCTTCATAAAAGTAGCAATGGTTTAAAATCCTCTCATATCTTGTGAAGAAAACAAAACAAATACCATCACCCCAGCTAAACTAAAATTGGAACACTCAGTTGCATGTCTATAGGTTTGGCTCTTCAAATCCCTATTTGAGCACTTAAAAATGACCTAATTTTAAACGCTTCTTGAATACCCAACCTGCTTTCATTCCATTGAACTGTGGAGCTGATTTACTTTTGCTGCAGCTACCTGTATCACCTTCCCGAGGAGATTACAGGCCCTGATATCACATCTGAAGTAGCACTTGTTATTCAAAGACAATTAAAGAAGGGATTAAGAAAACCTTAGATACTTTATCCCTGAATAAAAATAACACCACCTTATCTCATGCAGCAAAGCACACACCAAGCAAAACCAGTCACAGGTATTCTATGCATGAATATAACTGCTGAGCAGGACCACCAGGATATCACAGAAAGTTCTATCCCATCATCATTTAAGAACAAGAAAATTAAGCAATGTGGTGACATGCACGTAATCAGGGCTTTACACAGAGCATCAAGTTGTGCACCTATAGGAATTGTTTCCCTTATTAAGGATGATGCCTTGTTCAGTACACGGGTCTTATGAGTTATATCAATTTTTCATAAAAATTTCATTGTATTTTTTATTGCTGCTGTTTAAGCCTTAAAAATCAAAATTTTTCCAAAACCTTTCCCTAACTCCGAAAAAAGCCAGAAGCCTTAGGAGTCTGGTATATGCTATACTTCCCTTGCAGCTATCTCTTTCTAAGGCTTTTTTAATTACAAAAGGAAAATGGCTTTTGGAAAGCACAGGAACGGTTCAGCAAATTACTGCCTAGAGCACAGCATAAAACGCAACGCCAACAAGGGAGCACGTTCAGAATTTCGGTCTTAAAGGTCAGAAATACCAGCTGTAATGAAAGATGGGTCGATTTCAAAGTGCCAACTGACAGCTGTGGTCCAGAGTGCAGGATGACAGACTCCAAAAGAGGAGAAATCGGTGTATGCACATCTGGTAAAACAGTATTCAGTAATTTACTATGGGTCTAATAGAGCCTTAGCTTTCAAGGCAATATAGTTGGACATGTTTGGCCATGGTTTTAAAAGGCAGATTTCAAAATGCAAAAAAAAGAAAGAGGTATGATACATATAAAAGCTCTACGTAAGTCGTTAAGAAATTTACTGTCATGTTTTTGGATCTGGTCCAAAGGCTGAAGTTGACTGTGGAAAACCTCACCTGGCATCAGTGATGAAGGTCTGAAGAGCTATAGAGCAGAGAGAGAGAAGAATAGGACCCCTGCATGGAGCAATCTTACAGATAGATAGATTCAAATTTCATTTTTCATACTGGAGGAGAGGGAAGAGTTCTATCACTCTGGAAGAACTTGAGCCAAAGATAAATACTGTTATTAAGAGTAACACTAATGCATATGATTAGTCTTGCAGAATTCAAGTAATCACCAAAAAAAAAAAAAAAGAAAAGAAAAAAAAAAAGACAATGGGGACTCTAGAACTTGATAATATAACTTTTATTTGATAGATTTTTCATTTGATAATTTCTGATTATGACCAGATGTATGAAACACCTCTGATAAATGCATTTTTTTTTCAAATTAAAAGTAACTTTTTGTTCTAGATCCAACTCAGCATACATTTTGTGTTAAGAAATGCTGCCAAAATTCATAACTTAATTTGAAGAAATCATCTTTTTCCTTAGTGTACAAATTGTTACATTCCAAGCACATCCTACACAGCCTGGTCAAATTAACATAGTCTAATAAACCTTAGCAGTGCTGTTTTCACTTGTCCTGGCAAGTCAATATGACAAGGTTGAATATTGCCTATGATGCTATTAGAAATATTTAGAAATGAAGATACAAAACATGGACATGAATAACTCAGTGTAAGTAAACTCAATAGTATTGGACACATCTATTTATCTTCCTCAAAATCATATTCTCAGTCACTGTTCTTTAACATCAGAGTCTATTGTCCAACAGATCATCTGTAACTTTGTCCTTTTCATTGCAAGCTTGTCCCTCTTGCATTTTAAGTCCATACTATCTCAGGGAGTTCTTCTCCAGTCTTTCCTCATCCTAGTTTACACTCTTGCATAATGCAACCTTATTAAAGATTACAATCTGCTGTAAAAGGCTTTCTTCTGCCTGGAACTACAGAGAGAACTGAACTAAGGCTGGCATCATTTCAGCACTAAGTCAGACTATTTCCAGCAAGGCAAACTAAATAATTTTCTGTCCTAATTACTTTGGATAATCTTGAATTTAGCCCTTTGCCATCTCTCTATGTAGTATTTAGCCATGAACTGGAGACTTGCTAAGGCACCCTGACCTCCTTAATTGGAAGCTGAATCATAATTGATATCAAAACAGATATCAGAGGAAAACGTTAGCCAGTTCACCAAATTTCCCATCCCTTCCCATGCCCAAAAAAACTTCAACTGACTCATTAAGAAATTACTTCGAGAAATGAGATATGGAAGAGCAGAGACATCCTAATTAACAGAGCAGGAAACACATAATCTGAGGGAGAATCATTTTGTGTAGTGAGTGCACTGCTATGTTTTTCAAGTCAACCAGGCAAAGGCTGGGTTCATACCTGTGTTTCCCTCCATTTATGGTACAATTTTCTCAATACCACACACTACTGTGAGTTGAAAGAAACCTGCCCAAAAATCAAGCCATAGTAATCTGCCTACCAAAGGCAGATCAGCTCAAAAGATGTGCAGAATCACCTCTTAATCTCATCTCTTGAGATTAGAACCTCCTCCTGTCTGTTTCAAGGTTTCCTAAAATAAATATTTTTGTTCCAGCATAGAAGAATGTATTTTAACCAGAAATAGGCCAAGACTAAAACAGTTCTTCCAAGCCCTTAACAATTCAGGTGGGGCGCACATCCAAATCAGCTTTGGATGCAAGTCAGATCCAAAGCTTGAGAAAAACTGTTTTCTTGTTCCAGTTCAAATATGGACAAAATCTCAAAATCTCTCTTGAGACAATGAACATACGGCTCAGATGAAACATGATTAAAAATACTGTTCTCCCTTCACATCTTGCTTTAATTCTGAGTAGATGGTCCCGCGTTGCCCTCTTGCAGGATCATGCCCAGCCCTGCTGTTAGTCCATGAAACACTGAAGCAAAGCAAGCTTCTTTTGCCAGCTACAGACTTCCCACCACTCTCTCCTGTTCCAACCCAGATTTAACACTTTAACAAAATCCGATTTAGCCTTTTCCATTTCCAGAGTAGATTCCCACAGATTAATACACATGGGTTTATGAATCAGTGCATAGAGACTTAACTTGAGAAGTTCCTCCCTTTGCCCTCTCTTTCTGTAACTGCACTACATATTCTCAGCTACAGGAACTACATTAGAATACAAATTACTTCCAGATTCATTAATTAACGCCTTAATCCATCCCACAGGAAACTAGCAGAGGATTCTTTTTCTGCACAACCTTGCTGGTAAGCAAGGCTGATCTACACTACCACACATTTTAAAATCAGCAGTTTTTCCTCCTCCTTTGCCCCTCATTCATTTTCACTTCCACCTCGCAAATACAGCTTTTAAAACACAAAAATACAAAATTATTAGAAAAAGAAAAGAAATTCTGACTTTCTCACACAAGCAGCTGTCTCAGAGTCTAAGTGGACCAGATCGCACACGGGGTGATGTCAGGCACCTCCCTGCATCTCACAGCCCTTCCAAGACAACCAAGGCACACTCTGAGAATGGGACAGGTAAAGACGCACAGACCAAAGTTATTCTTTATCCAAATATATGTGGTGTACTCAGAGGCACCAGTGAGCAACTTGTTATTTGGGTGATAATTACCTTCTTCTTTAATGTTATAGGGAAAATGGGTTAGGCCAATTCCTTAGAAGCTTAAGAGTTCAGCATAACATATAAGAAACACTTTTTTTCCTACAACAATCTGCTCTTTGGCACACCCTCAGAATACTTTACTGCCACGTCTTACTTTGTAATGGGAGGATGCCAAGAATGAGATAAGTGCAGACATCCATGACTGGGAAACACAAGTAAAAAGGCCTTCTCCAGAGCCAATTGCAGCCTTCAGCAGACAAGCACTTCAAAAAAAAAAAAACCACAAAACTAAACAAACAAAGAAAAAGCAACAGTAAATTTGTCTCTCTATTCAAGTAGAAACACAGCATTTATTTCTTCAGATTAAAAGACTCTCTTTTCTAAATTAAAATCTCAAAAATATCCAGTCAAAACGAAATAAAACCTTTGTTTCTACAGAACTTTAGTCTGAATTCTCAAAAAAAAGTATGAATGCCCACATTATGACATTAAAGAAGAGATCATTCTTTATCTGCTATTACCCATTTCAGGAATGGAAGCCTATATTGCAGCAGAGACTCACCATGAGACATAACTGCTTTAGTGGCCGGATTTGCCTTCTGCCAGCTCCATTTAGCTTTCATCTTCCTTAAAATCATGACAGTGTTTTATCATATAGTTTTTCAACTGCTAAACATTGTAACCAACATGAGGCAAGAATGCCAATGTGACTACTATCATCATTTGAAACCGTATAGTTTTGGCATATTTCCTGTTGGAAAAGGAAGAGTTAACTTCAGTCAATTAGGCAAAACGTGGTATGAATATCTTATAAACTATCAGGACAGAAGACATTGAGTGAAATTAAATAAGCCACAGCAAGTAATTGACTATTTAGATTCAGCTTCATACACACTTAAGCCTATCAAGGACACCAAACTGATCCATTCTGCATCTACCATTCTTGTCTGGTTAGAAACATCTGGCTGTGTAAAGCCAGCACCTTGCCAAGAAAAGCCAAAAGAAAGGCAAAGGCTAAAAGGTAAACTGCAAAGGGGATTTTTTGGATGATGCATGATCACTTAGCACGTCTAGGGAAGATCTCAGAGAAGCAAGGAGGGGAGGTCCATGTAATAGAAAGACAACACTGAGGTATCAAGTCACCCAAATAAAACTGCAACTGAAAACAGCTCTGAAATATCTAACTTCAAGGAAGTTCACAAGTGAATGTTCTTCAGCCAAGTCAGCCCTAATGAAACTCACAATTACCATCAAAGAGCGCTACAAATGTACTTTAGCTCCTCTTCGCTTGCCTGACCTGTTCACGCTGCTTCATGCAAGAGTTCTGGCTGCTTCAAAGTCCTTGGCTCTGCTTTTCCTTCTTTGCTGGAACAGTGATGTTTATCAGTGTTATTGCATAGGGGAAACATAAATCATGTTTTTCAAAAAGCATAAAAACAAGTCCAAAGCACTTTGAAAGGGATTGGAACCATATTCGGAAGAGGACAGTGAAGTCCAGCATTCCTTCACTTCCTCAGGAGTCTACAAAGTGGATCCTAGAAAAGTCAACAGCTCACAGTTCAGAAACAAGCTGTGTGAGGTTCCATGTCCCAAGGTATTTACATATCACAGAGCCAGTAGTAGGATATGCAAAGCCCACCAGCCCCAGTCAGATACTCTAGACTCTCTGGAGGTCTAGCAAGTTAAGACTATATCTCAGGAGCACGTGGAAGTTGCAGTAGGTGTCACGTATCTTTTTTAGTTCCCTACATAACTCTACTAAAATTTGTGCTTTGGACTGGATTATGGAGAGGGGGGTATATACGGAGTAGTTTGGAAAGTCCACCGTAGTCTTTGGTATCAATGGAAGTTGCAAAAACTTCTCTTTCTGAAAAGAGTGTTTTGGGTCTCAGACACTTCCATCAGGTTGGCTACAGGCACGACTGGAGATCTTGCGGTTCGTGTGAAACAAGAGATCACTCATCGGTGTCATAAATATTGTGATGATATTAAAAATAAAAGACAAAGGATTGCAGCAATATTTTTGTGAATATTTGCAAAAAATATTCATTGCTGACCACTTAAACTCCTGAACTTAAACTTTTAAACACTTAAACTCCAGCTGATCACCATGAACACTGCAGAAGAACCTAACACTCAGCAGACCTCTCTCAGCTGTTGAACCATTCACACAGCAGTGGTGAAGTGGCAGGAGCCCCAACGAGAGGAAGAAGTCACAAAATAATTGAAATGGTTTTGTTGAAAGTTTCCACACAGAGGAGAATTTCCCTT
Organism: Tapera naevia; assembly: GCA_033556795.1. Taxonomy (NCBI): domain Eukaryota; kingdom Metazoa; phylum Chordata; class Aves; order Cuculiformes; family Neomorphidae; genus Tapera; species Tapera naevia. Next base: position 2,678,911 of record JAUMJJ010000272.1, on the reverse strand, counting down.
TGGCCTAAGACCAAGAACGAAAAACCCTCAGTCCCAAAAAAGAATGCTTTGGCCAAGGCTGCGTACAGCTTGAAAAGGGGGCTTCTCGTGAGAGCTTGAGTGCTGTGGTTAGCCTGGCATCTGCTATCACATGTTTTACATTTTCCTTTCCTAATGACATTATGCTCCCTGTAAATACTGAAAGTAAGAAAGATTTCCTTATTTTACCCATTTTTCTCATATGCTGTAGAGGTGCATTAGCAGCATTTGCCAATTTATTCCATTTTTTTAAGTATTTGGGGAATTTTGAATGTACAATAATCTAAAGTATTCAGCCTAAATTTCACTTAATATTTTACGTTCAGTTTCTGTGAGGTCCACAAAAAAACAATTGACTGTCTTTTGCAAGAGGTGGTACTTGAACTATCTTGAAAATACAATATAATGTTACAAGTGTAGTGAAAAATAACGATATACACAGACTGCTCCAGGAAACCTCTCCTTTCCAGTAGTTTCCATAAATCTTAATCCAGAAACTAAAAAGATTATTTTTTTCCAAAGAAAGGAGCAATATGTAAGGTAACTATGCAGAGGATTAAAAAAAGGAATGCATACAAATACATTGCTGAATCAGAAGTTTCATGCTCTCTTAAGCCCTTCTCATTCTCTCTTAACATGTAATTATTCTGATAGTATTCTCTAAAAACCAGTTGAATAGTAGTGACCCCTACTATTGGGGTTGACGAGGCAACCACAAACACAAGAAGAAAAAACATGAACCTGACACTTGATAAAAAGAAAATTACTGTTACATGCACTTTCATCCGTTAGTTTTTAATTGCACTGGCCCAAATAATTGAGTAATTCTCAATTTCAGAATTGATGCTATGTCTGTAAAATAATATTACAGTCACTTATTGCTGAACTCAGCCGAGGTAAGCTCTTTCAACTGATTTTTGACAAATGGGAAAGGGAGAAATAAATGCTTTACCTTCCTCTTCCTCAAATAGTTCCTATCTATGGTCTGGGGAAGCTCAAAAGAGGGAGATAAAACACTGTCTCTGAGGAAGGAAGGTTTATATGCTGCATTGGGAGAACTTTCCCTTTGCAACTCAATAATTTTCTCTCCCACATCCCCAATTTACTCCCTCTTTATGTGGGGAGGCTGAACCAATGCCTTGGGAGGAACTGCCACTCAGTGCTGCTGGTTGGGAAGAAGGAACCTGGGGAACTGCAGCTCACCAGCAGCTCGGAGGGTGACAGTACAAGCCAGAAAGATGGGTAACAAACACACTATAAAGACACAGATGCTGGGATACTTAAGTCCTTTGGAAGAGGCAGTTGAGCTCCGTCACTCAGAAGCAGTGAATGTAGTAGGTAATGCTATATTTAGTTTGGGACTCAACGTGCAGAAGAGCAAATCAAAGCAAATCAAAGAAGGGGCAACCGCTTCAGAAGAGTTCACCTGAGGACAACTCTGGAGAACAGGCAACATTTCTTACAAACAAGGGGCAAAAAAGGGAATTTCAGAATTCAGTAATTCCCTCAGCAACAACAGAACACAACTTTCCCAGACATCCAAAGAGGATTTGAAAGTGGTATTTACTGGATTACACCTCAATGAGCCAAAGATGCAGAAAACTAACAGAAGAGAGCAATATGTGTATTTACAAACCTAGAATTTCAAGGGAACCAGCTATATTTTGAAAGGAAGGAAAGGCCACCCTCTTGTCTGAAACTGGATTTAAGGAACACAGAAAACACAAAGCTTTATGTTATTTGTATTAAATGTTTGGTTAGTTCAGAAGAAAACTTGAAATTCTTTATCTGAAAATTAAAGTCTGCAGAGTGACCAGAAGGCTCTCCTTTTTTTTCAGAAAGAGACTTTTTATACAAATTATCTCATTTCCTGATTAGCAAACTAAAAGTATGAAATTCTTTTCCCCCTGGCTGTATCCCAGCTGTATCAAAGCACTGGCCCAAGAACATACTGTACCAGTTTAGTAACTGAGAAAGTCCAGGAGAAATTCAAGCATCTACATCTCGCCGCTTCTGATAAAATTATCAACCCTGGAATGTAAACATAGGCTGGATATGTAATATCTGACCAGATACTTGCCCAGATAGTCTTATACCTGTTTTTTGTTGCACCGTTACACTTCAGCACAAACAGTACCTGCTCTGCTTCTGGAGCACAGTCCATGTTCAGTCTCAGACAACAAATCACCAAAGTTCATTACCCCATCACTTCTCTTCCCGTGTCTCATGAGGAAACATTTGTGCCATACATGGAAATAACGTCACCTCTAATGAGGACTAGGGGGCTGCAGCTCACATGGGAATGGGTGTGTTTGGGGGCCAGCTCATGGCACAGGGGCACGCCATAAGGAGCACCTCAGGGGTGCCTGAAGACAGTTCCTCATAGTTAAAGATCACTCCAATATCTATTTTCAGTAAACACAGAGGAAAGAATCCACACCTACATCTTCTAAATGCACAAGGTCATCCATGAAAGGAGTCACCTGCTCCAAGCCATAAAGCACAAATCAAGACAAAACAAGTCATTAACCTGTTTTTATTTTAATATGGAGACAGACCATTGGAGTAAGGATTTAAGGCCATGACAAATACTTCTGGGTAAATCCGCTCTCTCCTATGTAATCATGTGAAAGATAAATCCAAATACACACTGACAGCCAAAATAAGAGAATAGTACTCCTCTCTATTTGGAACAAATAGAGCTAACCTTCAGGAAGGTGTCTGTATAAATACCACAATAAGTGAGAACTGATTGCTATCTTCCAAAGAGCAATGTTAAGATAGGCTTTAAAAAGAGATCAATAGGTATTTTTTATTAGTCACATTTTTGGCAGCATGCCCATATCTGCAAATATAGATTTTAGGAGTTCAAATCAGCAGCCAAACCATGCTATGTGCAGAAAAAGGAAGACAGTAAAAGCACATCCCACAGAATTATATCAATGCTACCTCCTACCTAGAAGAGAAAGTTTTACAATTACATCTGGCCAGTCAAACTAATTCCTCTTTGCTGCTCACTGGAATACCATCCCTTCTGTTCCCTCCTAGCCAATTAGGTCTTTTCTGTTCCCCTTCCTCATTCTTTTATTTCATAAGTGTGTTGCAAATACATTGTCAGTTGGCTTAGACTTCACTTACTTAACCAGAAAAGGGTTCACCATTCACTAGGCTTAAAACATGGAATGACATAGCAGCAGAGATCGTGGTCAAGAATAACTTGGCTGAACATGGTACCTGAGAAAAGTCAGAGACGCTCAAAACCACTCAGTGCGGAGAATCAGAAACAGAACTCACAACAGCCCTTGTGAACAAACTAAACTTTGAGTTAGTTGTTGGCTGAACCAGGCTTTGAGCTGGGAGCAGGAATCCATGTCCCATTGACTGATTCATTTTGAGCTCAATGAAATAGGACTTCTTATATTCTTTGGAAACAAGCAGGAGGTTGGAAGAGTATCTGACTCCACCACCTTTCCCTAACTTCAACTATTTGCAAGAACCCAGTTTTTGACAAATATCACTCAGGTCCAAAGAGGCAGCAGTGTGTGTAAACGCTTCATAGTTTAAAATGTCATATGTTGATGCTGACAAGTTCAAGACACGAGAAGAGGTTGCTATGGAAACACATGCTGTATTGCCTGGAACATAAGGCAACATTTTACATTAAAAAAGGAAAAAAAACTTGGATCAACAGTTACCAAATAAGGTTTTGTGTAGGGAAAAATTAGTTTGTCATTTGTTCTCAGACAGAAATATTTTAATTTAGAAACAATGAAGCTAAATCTGGTGAAAGCATTTACATTATATTTTGGATTGTTTCCCCCAGCGCAGAACAAAAAAATAATTTTATATTGAAAGACTTTCCCTTGCAGTCTAAGTGCAGCAAATCCATCTCTGTATTCCCATGTGCTGGAGGCTCCATCTCATTTTCCTTTTACAATTAATGAAATCACTTTAATGGACAGTCATGTTCTTTGAAGAGTTAATCCTGTAATTTATCTGTGTACCCTCATGGGCCAACGGAACTAATATAGGACTAGAATTGATCAGAAATGCACAGTATTGCATCCTTGAGCAGGTCTTAGTTGCTTTATAAACCCCCTTTTATAACCTGTCACTGCTGCAAGTTGACGCCTGCCCTTCTGGGGTATCACTGTGCAGTAGCATCCTTCAACGCCAATCTCTCCTGCTTCATTCCCCTGCCCACTCCACAAGTGCAAGAACAATTTTAAATTCCCCAAACAACAGTTTCACTCTGCAGGCTCCATCAAAAGCCTGATTTGAAGACTTAATTCCCATAGACCTATTTCCTCAACATAAAAAAAAAATCTTTCCAACCTATCTTTCTCATATAAAGCAAACAGCCAGGAGAATTTTTTTCTGGAAACTTTCTAAGTAACCACTGGATTTGAAATGAAAGATTTAAAAAAGGGAGAGGTGGGGTTCTACTTCAATCACTCTATTTTTGGAAGCACAGAAGGAAGTCTGAATTGTTAAGCGTGAAATCAATTCCTTCAGCCTTTCCTATTTTGACTATTCTAGGAAATTTCATTTCAATAGGTTATTTATTTGATTTGGATTTTTGGCTGTCATAGCAGTGACAGATCTAGAAATCTACAATTCAACTTAAACATCCCCATTCTGCAGCTGATGTGACCTTCATGATTTTGGCAAATAGAAGGTCAAGAGATGCTTACAATCACAGAAGATGATGGCATCACAGTATCATAGTGTCATCATCAACATTTTTGCTTGATATTTTTAATAAAAATCTAAAACAAATTGTACACAATATTTCCTCATAAATACCTGAGTAGCAAAGGTGGGGAAAACCTCCTTTTTGCTGACTGAGACTGAGAGAGAGGATGTTCAGCAGACATTGGCAAGCCTGAAGACAAGAGCATCTGACATGAAATAACCTTGTGAACCGGCATGAGAGCACAACCCTTCATCCTAAACACATCAGCAGGTGAACAATGCCAGAAAGATGAGGGTAGAAAATTTCTCATTTAGGATTGTATTTTCCAAGTTGTCTAAGGAGAATTGACAACCAAACACAGACAGGCACCTGGCCGCCTCAAAACTTCAGCTTACATGGTTACAGTTCCATTCTTACACATCCAAATTTTCTTAAAATGTGGGGGTTTTTCACCAACCATCCCTCTGCCATAAGGAAACCCCTGTAAATGCCTTTTGCTGGAGAGCTGAGCTCGTTGTCTCAGTAGTGCTGGGGGCTACTGAATTCAAGGCCTCCTGCTGCCACCCAGGCAAAATGGATCATAGCAAAAGAAACATGGAACAGCATCTCGTGAGTTTTACATGCCAGACCATTTTTGCATCCACCCAGCAGTGCATATAAATTCATTTATTACTATATTTTAAATCTGTCTGTACATGATGGATTCTGTGGCTAATCCCATAATAGCCTTTTTAAAAATATACTGTGTATATTTTTAAATGTAACCTACTTTTTATGTAGACTTTCCAGATGTGTAGAATATGAACTTTTACCCCTAACTTCTACTTACAGAATCAGTAGCACTGAAAACCTGTTTTCTTTTTTCTTTAGAATCTAGAAAATCTGTGCTCCTCAAAAACCTTACAAGAATATTCATATAAAATAAGTGTAAATTATTAACAGCTGACAAACATTGTTTAAAGTCTATCTTTGTCTTCTGTCACACTTCACGTCCCATTTTTTTCATAATACAACCTTCATTCAATAAATGGTTCCACAGAAACTTTTAAAATATGTAAGACAAGTGTAAGGATCTTTATAAATCCAGTTCTCTTAAAAATGCACAGTTGTGTCTGTTTCAGAAGGACTGAGGCATGGAAATATGGAAAATCTCATCTGCAAAGATATTGGGACTTTGGCCGCAGTACACTCAACTTCACAGGGTTCATCACAACAGTATTTGGCTCTCCTCTCTTCTGTTTTTTTCACTCCTAATGGATACTTTACTATTTAATTAGTGCAGCATGATCCAAATCCCATCAAAGTCAATAAAACTCTTTTCATTTATGTTAATAGGCTTTGGACCAATTTTGAATTAGGACCAGAATCAAATAAAACACCCTTAGGAAAAGAATAGATACACCAAGCTTACACTTTAAATACAATCTTAAAACCTTCCTAAGGTTTTTAGTCACTTTAAAGTAAATCTCATTATTGAACATCTCACAGAACCAGCCAGACAGCCCCTTTTTACCACTCTGATTAAAATGTCAAAGGAATCAAAATGTAGGCACCGCTTTGCTGTGAAAAACCTTCCCACGATTAGGACAGCAAAAGGTTACATAGAATCATAGAATGGTTTGGGTTGGAAGGGACCTTAAAGATCATCCAGTTCCACCTCCCTGACAAGGGCAGGGACACCTCCCACCAGACCAGGCTGTTCCTTCCTGAAGCTCTTTCTGTGGCTCCTGCATTGTGCAAGTGTCTGAGGGTTCACTCTGTGGGAAGACAGATTTGGCAATAAAACTGTATTTAAAAGGTCCTGCCCCCAGACACTTGTTATTTCTCTGGCACCACCTGAGCTGTGCAACACAGCTTACCTGTTGGGCTGCTCTGAAGAATGACAGATGACATCCAAACTGACCATGTGGCATCCAGACAGTCAATGCCTGAAGAAGCCTCTGTTCAGTAGAGCAGTCAGCACTACATGTAACACAGCTGAATTTCCATAACCACTTTAATTGAATTAGCAGGAGAGCATCAGCTATTTTTATCATAGAAAGGAGGCTTTCTGCTCTTAGACTATACCCTAGATGCTGCAAAAATTAATGAACCACAAAGCAAGCAAAATGATACTATGTAAACAAGGATATTAAACCTTCATATGATACTTCTGACCCATTTTGACAATACCAACCAAGCCACACAAAGCCAATGCATCATTACTTACATAGCAGTGCTTTTAATGGACCAGCACATTAAACATCAAAGCTTTTTGCAAAGTTTGACCACAGAAATGACATTCAGAAATCACATCCCACCACTGCTGACTCAGCGGCACAGCCACAGAATACTTTAAAAATTCCCGAAAGCCCAAACAAAAGAACCAAACCTGTGCTGTTGGTTTGCATGTGTTTTTTTTATTATATCATGTTAGTCCAGCCTGGCAGCACAGTAGGCTGGGAAACAACTTTCCTTGAAAACAGCTTTGGCAGAATGTTAATAGAGAAGGAAGAAAATTCCAGATGAGCATGAGAGGTGCTTCAGTCCCTTCCAGGCTGGAGCTTTGAACCCTTCCCATGGAATCAATCATCGCAGCTCTAGAGGGGACTGTCCTGCAGTGCACAGGACATGTTGGTGATGCATGCACGTGGCTCCACCTCACTGCTCCCATCTGCCTGGTGCCTCCGGGCAGCCCTGACTCACCTCGTACCATCACGTGTACAGGTTTGTGAGGTGCAAGAAGTTCAACTTCCTCTCCAATGGAGTCAGTATTCCAGCCCTGCCCTGCAGATTAGCACTGAGGATAAATGGGGACTTCACTTCTTGCTTCGTTCTTCCTTCTGGAGGCCTTTGTTAAAGGAGAATGTTCATTGAACAAGGATTTTGTTGTGAATAGCCAAGGAAGACAGCGTTTTCTGTTCATTCCTTGCTGCATGGGCTACTCATAAGCTATTCCCATCACCTCAGCACTCCAGTGCCAGGGCTCAATGTCTTGCCCTACTGATGCTGATCAGATGTCTCTCACTGCTCTTTCCTTTGGCCTTCCTCTCCCTTCTTCTCCCCCCATACACAGGCAGAGACAGTCATCTTGCTGCTTCGAATAATACGCTTCTCCACAGGAACCACAGTGCATTCTTCTGCAGTGAAGAAAGTATTTCCAGCTCAGGAAAAGGAGAGTGGTGCTGCACACCAGCCCAGCAGCCTGTGGGGAGGCAGACTTTCACATAATCTGTGTAGTTTAGGAATTCAACCCCGTTTACTGTGGTGGAGTGCATTAACCTCCTCTTGGCAGCAGTTACAAAGATGGCCATTTGCTCCACATTCCTCAGCAAAGGAGCGGTGCTGAGAAGGTCCCTGGCTCAGTGAAGGTGAGGAGTGAGAACGCACAGGCTTGGTCATCACCTAGAACCAGCCTCAGGAAGGACTTCATCAGCTGCATCTGCACAGGCTGGAAAACACAAGGGCTAGCCTAGTCAGTGCACCACTGGCACTGCCTGCTGCTTTCATGTTTCAAGAAGCACCAAAAAGTATAGATAATACACCTGATTACCTGTGATTCTCTATTTTGATTACCTTCACAGAGGTAAGTCCATTCCCAGAATTCACTGTATTGTTCTGTGTAGCTTTCTTCCAAAGCTGACCAAAAGCAGCAGATTAAGAAGAAAAATTACCTCTTTATTGAAGACTAAGCCAGGTTCTTAGTGATACTTGTGCTATAATCAATACCTGAAGGGTTTGAAGCAAAGGTAGCTGTCTGCCCACTTCTGTCTCTCTGCTTTGCCACCACTGCCACTGCTTTACAAGGCTGGGAAACACAGACAGAGCTCACTTGCTTGGATGCTAAAGAAGCTTATGGAAAGCAGCTACTGAATAGCAACAGGACTCTACATGAAACTTCAGGCAACCTGCACTCCTCCTACAGCCAGTGCCAACGGGTGTGTTTCTGATCAGTATGACAGAACACTCCGGGGCAATATTCACTAAGTGGTTCACCAAATGATCCTGAAGTTTAATAGAACTTTGTTTAGTGTTTTTTTAAAAGGCTGGGCAAATGGACAGCTTTATGACAAGATGTTCTATGTGCATTTCTGTCACTGTGTTCTCCCTCATGACTCTGCAGTATCACAATGAAGCTGTGAGGTCATCTTCTACTAATTAGAAGTATCCAAAAGCACAACTTCACTGTAGCATCTCAATGCCATTTCAAAACTTCTCTGAGTTTCCAGTTTGATAAAATGTTCCAGCACTTTGTAACCCATGTTCAATTGCCCTCTTTGAGTGCTAACAACTCCTTCTTAAAGCAGCCTACAGAAGACCAGAACTTCCTCAGGAGAAACAGAGGGTCGGTCTGTCTTCATTGTTATTTCAAAGGATACTTTAAAACATCTCATGGTCTGTTACCAATAGCATATAGGTCACTAAGCTGCCTGTATATATAAGGTTCCACCTGTGACTCTGTCTTTTTTTCAGGTAAGAATGTGATGCCCTAAAAACAAAAATAAAATTTGGTAGACTCATTGCAAATGTTGACATTGCATTAAGTCAAAGCAATAGACTCAGTGTACAGAAGAGATAGACAGAGGATTACATTTGACCTGATAGGTCACTGACGTCATGAAAAGTGGTCTTCATATAAACAAATATAAAATGGAAAGAGAAAAAAACAACAGTTTCCCATAGTGGGATTGCTAGAACATGCTGTAGGATTTGCAAGCAGTGATGGAAAATTCAAATATTATATCCTTGCTTTAAAGACTGCAAGGAGTAACAAGTGATAGGATGAGAGGAAATGGCCTCAGGTTGTGCCAAGGGAGGTTTGCATTGGATATTACAGAAGATTTCTTTAGCAAAAGAGTGGTGAAGCATTGGGACAGGCTGCCCAGGGAAGTGGTGGAGTCATCATCCCTGGAGGTGTTCAGAAAGCGTGTAGTCATGGCGCTTCAGGACACAGTTTATTAAGCACAGTGGTGTTGGAGATGGTTGGACTGGATGAGCTTAGAGGTCTTTTCCTGCCTCAATGATTCTTTGATTCCATGATGATTCTATGAGTTCACTCTGGAAGGTCTCTATAAAAACATTACCTAGACTCAAACATCTCTTCTTTCTACAAGTCAAAGCAAACACCTCTTTCAATTATCCCAAAAGAATACAAAATTGCCAGAAACAGCTAAACCCTTCAAAACCTAAGTATATCCATCACAGATGAATTTCACATTACTAACATCGTATTTACTCTACAGTTTTGCCAGTGGCATCAGAAGTTCTACAGGCTTGCATAACAACATGAAAAAGTCACAAGAATTACATCAGAACGGTGCTTCAGAGAGAGGAAAGCCATGAGGCTTGCAGTGAGCCCACACTTTGTGTGACAACAAGGAGTGCCCACAGCTGTGTCTTTAACCCATCTGCCCATTCAAGACCAAGAACTCTGAGGAACCTCAAAGACGCTGGGATCCCTGATCTCCTCTCCCAATAGATTCTGCTATTTCCAAGTATGCAAACAAATCCTGAATACATTACTTAACAAAATCTCATGTTAATAGTGCACATGCATTTATAGAGCTTGTCCTGCTGCCTCCTAAGAACAAGTGTATCTCTTTGCACACCATGGTAGCCTGAAACCCAGGCTGTCAGAGGAGGGCACATCACCAGAAGAGTGTGAAAACATCTAATTACATAAGGCCAGGTCCTCAGCTAATGCAAAGTGACAGAGCCCCCAGAAACCCATGGAGACACGATGAGCAGATTAGCAGAGGTTTGGCTCACTATAATTGAATAGACCCAACTTCTAATTTTCCCATCTACTGACAGATTGTTGGAACCCTGACCACCAGAATCTCAGAGGGCAATGGAGAGCTGAAAGGAGATTGCATCAGAGAAAGTAAGCTCCAGCTTGGCTAGAAGCGTATTTACAATACATGAGTTTCAATTAGCTGTTGCAGAGTTATCACAAAAGTCTGTTGAGCAGATGTGCAATTAGAGTTTTTCTTGTGTTGCTGTCTCCTATAACGTTTTTTTTTGGTGGTGGATTTGGTATTATGAAGCTTTTTCTGCAAGTGATGCTAGTTTTATTGAGGTCAGAGCTAATAATCTTACACAGGCAGAGAAAGCTCTTCCCACCCACCACACCTCCAGCACTACAGAAGCAAAGAGGGGCAGTCTCAGAAAGCAGAAAGATCTTTCTCCTTTCTGACCCCATCTTATAGGAAAAAGGAGGCAGAAAAGCTGTCAGAATGAGCCTGTAAATTCAAGGCGGCTGGAATTGCCTCATCCTCCTGGCACAGACAAGAGGAGGGTTTCTCCTGATCCCTCCCCCTTGCTTAATGCATCACCTCTTCTGTGGTGGGGATGTGGTGTGAGGCAGAAGGGGAAGAAGGTTTAGCAGAGCTATTTCAGTTTTAGAAGCATGCAGTTCTGTCCTCTTCCATCCAGCACACAGGATATAAACACCACTGGGAAAAGCTGCACTCGAGCCTCTGGTACTCACCTCCCTCACCACCACCACCACTGCACCAGGGAACAGACAACAAGGTGAAAGACAAGGTTGTGACGTGGAAATCTCCATGGCCTGCTTTTTTGTCCCAAATTCTTTGCTACCCATACAAAGCCAAATGAAATCAGTGAAACTAAAGACACGTACTTCGACTGCTTTGGAACAAACCCAAAGATTGGTTACTTGCTGTGGGACTTCCCAGGCCTTTATGCAAAATGATTCTGGGCTATGACACAAAAATTGAACTATTTTGTCTCTGTGATTCTCTGTTTAGATAAATGCAAGATTATACTGTGTTTTCATAGATCCAGAGTTTTTATTCTATTTCACAAGACACATACATTGTTGCACTTAATTCCACTGCAGTGAACTAACAACTTTATTTTCCTGGCAAATTCATTACCCTCTCCTACTGAGGAGTTTAAATAAACAAAAAACATCTTGTAAATTGTCTTGTCTTTCTTTCCTTGCCTATTACTTTATCCAGATTGAGCTTCATATTATGCTTTCAGAGTAGTAAATCATCCTTTGATTAATCATATTTTTACACTTACTGCTTATGTCAGCCTCAATGTGTCATAACTTTGCAAACAAAGGTAATATTGACAGGCACTTATTTGGGGATTAAATATTTTGTTTTACTGATGCATTGTGGATCTGCCATTTTCACAATGAAACCTAAAACTATTTAGAAACCCTGATTTCAAGCTCTGTCATAAATGAAATCAATCCAAATTCATCCCTAAAATTTCTTCATCCCTGAGCTCTTGATTGGTGTTGAACTGGGGTGGTGTAAAATTTGTGCTTCTGGGTTTTGGGGTTTTTTTGTTCCCAATGGGTAGAAGACTGTGACCTTGTGACTCACTTTAGCAAAGTGTTTTGAAAAAGTTTCAAGCCCATATTTTTTCCCCAGCTATTACTTTAAGTATATGAAAATTTTTAGACATTTTCAGCCTTGCAAGCTTCCAAGCCTGCCAGCGTCCAATATAACTCCTGGCACGTGAAGGACTCTTGGCCCAGCTCAGCTGTCTTCATCATCAGGTAGTGATTTATTTCTCAAAGACTGTTTTTTAAATACATTCTGGTTTGCAGAATGCTTTCCAAACAACATCTCTCACATTCCTTCCACAGCTCCTCTGCTTGAGGAAAGAAAGAAACCTAGCAATTTTAACACTGTGAAGAATCAAGAAGAATATTCTTCTGCATATGAGTTGGATGAACATGATTTACCCAAAAGCCATGATTTAAAACAAATAAAACAACTATTAAAATAGTAACCACAGCCTGTGCTGCCACCTATGCTTAGTCAATCTTGGCATTTTCTGCAGGCTTTTTTTCCTCTTCCAGAGTGTGGGTTCTGCCCTTCAACTGATGTCATGGTCATGGACTGGTCCTTGCACTGGTCTTGGGAGACACACACTTGACCGCACAGATGCATCTGCTTAGGGCAGGTATTGGATGTCAGTCCTGTCTTCTGCACATGGGGGAAATACCAGCAATATTAGCAAGCCTTTGGAATAAAAACTGTGCTTTTCCCTCTTCCCTTCTAAATGCTATCATTTTGCTGTATTTGTATTAAAATTTAAATAGTTTATTACTAAGTTTAGCTCTTGAAATATTTTTCACTCCACAGAAAATAAGCCTTTTCTTTCCTATTTCACTTGCCCTATTATTTTGTCTTTCTCCATCCCATACTGTACAACAGTCATTATATCATGTCAAAAAGCATATGTTCAGAAGCACAACTTGAAAAAGACACTACAGGCCAACCTGTGCAACTGAATCTGCAGTCCCTGTCCTTCTGGTTGCACTGTGTGAAGGTGCCTTTGGATGAGTTTGGCCAAGGTGGCTCATACACACCCACCAGACATGCTGGAAGCTGCTGCTGCAGCTCAGTAGCTCACATAGAAAACTGCTGTATTGGATACAATAATCGACCACTCCTGACATTTCATGAACTGCTTCTCGTAGGTACTCAAGTGATGAGGTAAAAGAAAAGAGGTCAGGAAGCTGCTGGCCAACCTGCTGCAGCCATGCAGTTTCTTCTCCACATCAACCTCATTATTCTCACAGTGGTAGTAAATCAAAAAGCACATTAAAAAGGGCTTAAAGACTCAGTGCCTACATCAAGATGTGGTGCTGTGCTGTCCTAAAATCTCAGAAAGATATTTGCTTTCGTATATTTAAAGATCAGTTTAAATGTTGACCAGTTACTTTCTTCTAGTTTTCTTGCTTCAAAAATCTTGTAGAAATAGTTCACTTCCATTAAAGAGCAGTAAGAGCAGCTATCTGTAGTCAATAAACCTAGTGAAGAAATAACTTAAATGCATTAAATTAGCTTTATCTAGTTACAGAGAGAAGGAGTTTTCTTATCCACAAAGACACCAAATACGTTCACTGATTCTTTCTTATTACAGGATTAGTAGGTTTCATGCTTATTTTCAGTAGAAAATGGATTGTAATCTCTTCCCTGAGATCCACTGGACTGAAGGTTAAATGCTGGGAAAAAGTGGTCTGACCATGTAGTGAAATTCAAACATGGGGGTGGCAACTGCAGGAGAAGTTAAAGGAAACGACAGTAGGAAGGAAACTTAAGTAACTTTATATATTGTTCATGAAATCAAAAGAAAAATGATAATACTGTACTTTGCAGGTGTAAAACTCAGAAAGTACCACAGACCCTGGGCAATTTCAACCTCTGCTTTCTCCATGGAGAGATGGATTAATTGTATTTATTTATTTTGAAGATAAAGGTCAGGAGGGCAGCAGTAAAGAGGCAAAACATTAAATTTGACATAGATCAATACAAAGGGAATAAGAAAAAATATAAACCTGACAGGAATGCTGATAAACTGTAACACACAGGATACTGAGACCAAAGAGTAACAGCAACAAACGGGACTTCAATTTTAGCAAAACAAAGTTTTGGAAAACACACTAGTAGACACTTTCCTACAAGGGATATGAAATGGAAAAAAAAAGGCAAGAATACAAATTAGTGGTCAGGGCAGGTTCTCCCTGTGGCACCAGAGAGGCTAAAATGATACTGAAGTTACCACATCCAGTGACTGAGTCTCCTCCACTTGAGCAGCAGCCAGCCCACAGAACATAAGCCAGTGGATAAACTCTCTCAGAAGTACACACAAGACACACAAGAACGGAGAGATCCCCATCTCTTGCTTGGTTTTTACCATTGCCATTCCCTTCCAACTGTTTCTCCCACCCTCCCTTCCACCATCAGAATAACTCTCCTCCTCCCCATGGCAAAAAACTTCACTCCTTTCTCTGATCCCATAACGACCCCCTCCAATGGTGGAATTTTATTGCAAAGTAAAGAAACAATCAGGCAGAGCTGGAAAGCAGAAAGCCATCACCCACAGAGCAGAACAATTTGTTTGTCCAAAGCTGCAGTTCCAACTTCTGATGCCCAAAGGCACAAGTCAAGCTCCCTTAAATAGATCCATTTCAAAATCATAAGGATGTGTTTTTACTATACAGTTTGAGTCTATCTGCAACTGGAGAAGCAATCTCACTTTTCTCCTCGAGCCCAGCTGAGGGCATTTCCACACATCCCTTTGCCTGGACAAACGTCCACCTCATCCCACAGCAAACCAGCTCAAGCAGCTAAACCAGCGAGCAGCAATCCACTGGTTTGGCCACTGACCCTCTGCGTTATTGTATGGTGGAGTCAGACAAGCAGGGTGCTGGAGCAGGGGAGGATTGGGAGCACAGCACGGGCAGCAGCCAGGGGAAGAGCATTACCCCTCCCAGGAGCAATGAGGTGCTGAGATTCAGCTGTACTGTAAAATGACACCTTCAAAACTGCATACTTGGGATGATTTTCACTGACCTGGTGATTTTTGAGACTTCAAGAAACACAGCTTCAATCTCTCTGTCTTGTGCTTGAGGGAAACTCTTACTTAAAACCACTTAATTTAAACAGAAAACACTTAGAAGAAAACATTAAAAAATTAATGTGAGGTTCACACTTATGACTCCAGAAACTCCAGATCTGAGGGAAGTACAAGACATTTTGAGCCCTGAGAGTAACTCAGAAGATCTATAGCACAAACTGTGATTTAGAGATGAGGAAGCAACGTGCTCTTCAGCACTTGAAGAGGACACTCTTCTTTTCAATGTTACAGTTTAATGGAACAGTGCTGAAAATAGTGTGTGAAATGTGGGCCTTTCATTTTGCAGGCTATTAAAACTGGGAACCCGCTGTGTCAAGACTCTGCAAACAAAGATGAATTTAAAACACACAGAGATAAAGGGGCTAAAGAAACCAGAAGTGATGTGCTAAAGGACCTACTGAAACTTTGGAAGAAGGAAAGCAATAAACAGAGAAGGTGGTTTGAAAAAGAGGGTGGGCACATCAGAGCTATTCATGGGAAGTAAACACGAGGTTGTGCAACCCCCTACAAGAGAATGAAGACCTGCTCCCAGATTCTCTCTTTAAATCAGACCCAGTAAGAGAAATGTCCCGATGTGCAATTAAGTAACAGCATGACCTGCTTACAAAGCAACAGTCACCCTTAATAAAAAGTGCTCAGAAGTAGGTCAAAAAAAATACTAGCATGATCTGTGGAGGAAAGGTCCATACAACAGCTGGAATTCTGATTGATCCAAAAAAATATTTTCCAGCCTTCAATAGCAAAAGGCAAACATGTAGCTAAGTCAAAATGTGGGAATGTCTTCCCAGTTGCAGGAGTCTGTACCTTTGAATTCTCACAATATTTTAGAAGCGTTTGGACAAAGCCCTCAGACACACGGTGTGAATATTGGGGTTCTCCTATGAAGGGACAGGCATTTGACTCAATGATCCTTGTGGGTCCCCTTCCAACTCAGGACATTCCATGATTCTATGATTCTATAATATTGGAACACCTTTCCACACCATGAGGAAGCAGCAAGCTGGTAGCTATGTAAGCTAATAGCATTTTTCAAGGGACATGCCTCTGGAAGCCAAAGAGGGGCAGACTTCTCAAAATAGAAAGTAATCATGACCTTATCAAAATTAGTTACTATATTTGGATCTTTCAAGATGGAAAGTAGAAGGAGCCATTCGGCACATTTTCTTGCATGTACATGGTTTAATATTCTGGTTGGAAAATTAGTTCTTGTGTGGTCAAAGAGAGTAGCACAGCTGAGATAGTACCACAATGAGGACAATGCAACACAAGGTCAAAGAGGACATAAGGAAATACCTATCTTTCATCCAAAGGCCTACAAAATACCACAAAGATACCCATTTTGATTGCCTGAGGATATTCTGTCCAGATGGTGTCCACCTGTATGATGTAGGGAATTACTTACTCTGCTCTCAGATAAAATGTAGGTGAGATGATCCATGCACAGAAGATGCAAAGAAAAAAAAAAATAGTACTTACTGATGACAGAGTCTCTTTTAAGGACAGTAAAATGAGGATAATTTACTCCAGATAGAGGCTGAATCATAATGTTTACACTCTCTGTGTTTCAGACTATAACTTTTAAAAGGGAAAGCCTCTGGAGTCTGCACAGCAGAAGGGGCTGCCCAGCTAGGCTGGTGTTGGCCAGGGACACGAACAGTAGAAACACAGAGAATGAAGCAAAGTCTCTATCCTGTGAAAGTACCTGGATAGGCTTGAGTGTCAGGCATCAAAATAGCTCCATTCTGTCAGGCAATGAAGGTCTTTTATATCATGTGTGGAGATGTGGATGTGCAGTCAGGCTCAGATTGTGCTCAGATGTACAAACATGCTTGGCATAAACATGTAGAGACTCCAACTCAATTCAAAAGACCATGTGGGTTAATGGAGACACCACTCTAATCACCTGCAGATTAAGGGCTGCTGTTTGCTTAAAGAGAAAATGGCTTTTAAATTTTGCTCTATACTGTGTCACAGGAATTTTTTGCATTTCTTCTGCCACTGTATTATAGTTCTACTTGTCCAAAAAGTAGTCCAAAAAGTTCTACTTGTCCAAACAATCCCATTGTGTTTTTGTTACAAAAAAAAAACCCAAATGGCAAATTTGGTTTGATATTGTTTTAACATAAAGAGAAAATGCTCCCAATGAAAAGCTTAAATACGTCAAATTTTAACCCACTAAAATTGGATGCAACCCAATCATGATGTAAATGCTAAGAACTTAGCATACAGAAAACAATTGCTGGAATTATTTGTATCAGGCATCTGTTTTAACTGTCAGGCACTCGACCTGACCAGACTTTGAAGACAATATTGTGCTACCTTGAGTTCTGCTTTTTTCTACATCAGAAACCAGTGTAATCCAAAAAACAGAGAAAACAGAAACAAAACTAAATTGTAAATCCATGTGAAAGCAGGAGATGGGATGTCTAAAAGGAAAACACAAAATAACAAGAGTTATATAAGCATGTTTGTCTTCTCCTGGTGTACTCATTGTGAGCAGATCCTTTGACCCTCTTACCCAGGTAAATTACATGATCCACAAAAGGCAAGTTAGGTACAACTTCAGCTCTGTGGCCACTTCCAATAAAGCATCTCTGTCAGAAAGGTATTTAGAAGTATAACCTTAAAACTCACTGACTTCAAAGAGCTCAAGCTCATGCTCAAAGGGAAGCAGGATTATACTAAACAAGGACAGATTTCACGAGGTGCTTAAATGTCTTCAGGAATGCAGGGAACATGGCGGGAGGGAGGGGTGGAATATTCCCCCAGGAAGGAGAAAGGTGGGCATTTCACATGAGTAGTTGAAACTGCTCTTAGGAAACACCGTTGGACTGAATCTGGAACCTGAGCTCCTATCACAATTCACAATTTAGATTTTTTGAACACACCCTTGTAAAATACAGGCTGAAAAAATAAAAATATTCCATTATCTGACTTTAAAACCAATAAAGAAAATAGTAATAATACAAATAATACATAATAAAGTCCTGGGACAACCGACACTGCTGTTGACGTGCACTTACATTGACAGCAGCCAAAGCACCAGTCAGTTCCTGAAGATTCTTGACTGGCTAGTAAAGGGAATGGATCACCACAAACCCATCCAAGTCAGCCCAGTACTACAGTTACTCCTAGTACTGGGCATGAGTGGAAAAAGCAATGCTGGCGTCCCAAGCATTTCTAGAAGAAATAGCATCTGGGCAAGCAGCCAGCCACCAGGCTTCTCTCAAACAGTTTGTGAGGGTTATTACAGCATACAGGAAAAACTGAAATGTTGCAGAGCAAACCCTGCCTATTCCATCACAGAAGAAGAAATGCTTATGTCCATGGCTTGGTACCCCAAGACATGTAATGCTTACAGTTCCAAAAGAAAACATACAACCTTAGATGTTCTGAACAATTTCTATTGGTCTACTTGTAATAACTTTCCATTTTAATGACAACATAGTGAAACTTCTGGACAGCTGATATTTTAACTTTTAAAAAAGGAAGAGATAGTAATGAAGCAGAGTTAAGACATCATGTTGTGTTACTGAAGCTGAGGTTCCTCTATGTTCTTCAGTGGGTGCTAGATCATACTGATTACTCAACATGAAGCTGTGATCCTTGGTCTTTTAGGATCCTGTTAGTGAGTTTGACTCTGCACTGCAGCCTAATTTAATCATGTGCTCATTATCCATACCAGATGTGGTGGTGATATTGTGTTTCTCCTGAATCTGCTTGTGTTTAAGCACACATTCTAGCCCACAGACTAGGAATGTTATGAGGAGGCTGGGAGACAGTTTATATCTCTGAAGTTTCACAATCAAATACCGCCATCCTGTCAACCTGAAGAAGATATTTTTTGGAACACCTGCCTCAAGCACTGCAGAAATACTTATCAAAATAAGAAATTCAGATGCATAAAGAGTTATTCTACAACGGCAGGTTCATCTGCTGGGGTGAAAAAAGGGAGTTCCCACAGTTCAGGCAATAATCTAGGTGGAATACCATAATACAAACTCTTTATTGATTTATGGCATCTTTACAGCCTTCAACTACTTTGTCTTCACAACTAATCCTTGGAAAGGACAGCCAACTCCCTCATCCTCCAACTGCATCCACAGTAAGGATCTGGCCAAGGACCAAGAATGTACTCAAAGTGCAATATCCTCCAAAACACCCTGCAGGCCACAGACATCCAACCATGTTGGTGCTGCACACTCAGTGGAAAATTAGTTTGAATGCTGTCATGCCAACCAAGACGATACCAAGTTGTCCAGAGTGTTTTTATCTTAAGTGGGAAATGTTTCACAAAACTTTGTTTTATATGGTAAAAATCACATCCATCATTCAGAGAGCTGTTTAAAAAGCCATTGATTAGCTTTAACTTTCCAATGATTTGTAAAGACCCACAAGCTGCATTCTTCAGAAGTTCTCTTCATCTGTCTCTGATTTTATTTTCAGGTCAATAAAACTAAATTTGTCATTGACTTCTGTTACAGAAGATTGGGAGTATCAAAGACTGTGTATCTGCTCAGACAGGGCAGGAGATAAGCAGATAAATCTGTATATGCATTCACTGGACCTTTCCATTTTTTAGAATTATTACAGATTAAAAACCTCCATCATTTATAGTATAGTTCAAAAATCTGTTTGCAGACCTACTATTTTCATGTAAATGCCTTCCAACAACTTCTCATTTTGGCAATACCAACACCACCAGACAGACACTTCTCAGACAATAATTGGAAAATAAGACACACTTGGCAGTAATGTGTAAACCAAAGGGGATGTTCAGAGGAAATAACATCAGAAGTTGGCAAAGTGGCAGATGTATTGAGTGACTTGAACCAGATTCAGTCAACAGAAGTTTGCAATATGAAGATTAAACTCTGAAATTTCAATTCAAATATTATTTCAACCCAAATACCTGGATGCAAAAGCTGAAAGCCAACTAGAAGCACAGATAGATGTCAAACCACCTTCAAAATCACATGCTTCAAGAAAATACTAAGAATTAAATGAAGGAAAATGTATAACAAACAACTCTTAACACCTGTCAGTTGACAACTCATTTGTCAGAGAGCTCCACCATTCCTCTCTTCAGAGAAATCTAGAAAAGGAGGTGGAAATACTCAGGGTATGCTAGGAACATTGCCCACAGTGTGTATATTGTCAGGCAACTGAAAGAAAATCCATGACAATACAGAATCTCTCCACTTTAAACTAGGTGTGAAAAAAAAAACATATAAAACCAGTTGAGAATAGCCTTGTCCATGTCTTAATTCACATATGAAATGCCAATAAACCTGAGAATAGTGTACAGCCCAGTGGTGTCTAAGAACGTGTTCCTAGTAATACATTGCCCCAGAGACTCTTCAATACTCCTTGCAAACACAAGAAATAAAAAGGTAAACCGAGAGACAGTTATGTGCAGTATTAACTTCAGTGGGTTCATTGTTCATTATTGCTTCCATAGCCCAGTGGCTTTTGGGGAAGCACTAGTATCATTTCTTGGAGTTCAAGTAATCCTATTGATAATCTGTTTTATAGTCTTCCCCCCACAAGAAAGAAACTGAGATGAAGCAAATGGGTAGAGATGGAACATAGCACCCAAGGGACTGGAGTTCAATTTGTTGTTCCACAACAGATTTACTGCACAATCTCAGGGAAATCATTATGGCCAGATGCTTCAATGCACTGAGGTAATGCTTCCTGCAAGAAGGCTTCACTGGGCAGAACCAAACATGGTCTCTGCACTGCAACATGTACCATGTAGACACACACAGGAGGAAACAATGAGCCATTTCCAAATGCATTAGCAGAACCACAGAAGTTGCTGTGCCATGTGAGAACCAGCTTGACATCCAGACTAGAGTATGGCAGCTCCCGCGCTAGACCAACTCTCCCGCTTCTTGCAATGAAAACAAGGATGCCAGAAAAAGGCAGGCACACAGGTTGTAGATACAGGTTAAAAACTAAAATTCTTTTGGTAGCTTTCTGGATTCCAGCCGTTTCTGATTGCCACGGAACTGAGCCTTGGCTTCATTCCTTTGTGCTCAAGAAGCTGCTTACAAATATGGAAAGGGCAGTGTTTTATAAACACTTTGTCATTTACACATGTCAGACTTTCAGAGTCTTATCCATACTTTGTCTTTAACTCCTGTTATATCCATCATAACTCTATTCTCCAAACACAGGGAGTCCACACACTGGCTAACACTGGAAGCAGAAGGAATAAGCTCCCCACTGCCCTTACAGTCAACAACTGTACCAATGAGATGAGCACAAGGCAAGGAGAAGCCACCAACAGGACCTCCCTCAACCTTTCAGCACAGCTGGACAAGGACGAAGAGCGTTCCTCCACCACAGTTCTGCAATGCCCAGAGCAGTAAATGTTGCCTTACACAAAATGATCTGAGCTAGGTATGGGCAGAGCACAGAACAACTTCTTCCCCACCAGAGGCAGGCCTGCAGGCTCATACTCTGCTTTCTGACTTGCTCTTCTTGCTCAGTCCTGGTGCTCCTCTTGCCCTCAGCCAGCTGTCCACATCCATCAACTGCAACATTAAAACCTGTTTCTCGAAGTAGGAATGCAAAGTGTTGGGGGAAACCACAGGAAAGGAAGAAGTAACAGGAAAAGTATTTGATTCCCTTTTATTCTCAGATAGCCAACATACTATCTCCATACATATTATCTTCTTGGCGCAACAAATGAACAACTTCCTATGATTAAATAAACAGAAATACAACTGACTCATACTGGCTTTTTATGCAGAGAACAGAAAGCATTAAAATCAAGTAATCTCAAAATTATGAATTCTAAAACATGTAACAAAAAATATTTGCTGGATATACTGTTCATCATCCAAAATATAGCCCTCTTCTCCCTAAACAAATTCCTATGCAGTAATTACTGCTCAGATGATAGTATGACAGTTTAGGATGTCAAGGAGAAACATAATTTGACTGGTGAACATGCACTCCAGGACAGAACGCTGCAGCAAGTTCTAAAACACACAGCTTTGCAAACTGTATCACAGGGAGCTGCTTTGCTTATGAAACTCAAACCCTTTTGTGACTTTCCATCAATCACTTGATTAGGCAATGAAACTCACTGAAAGATCCATGAAAACAGACTCTGAATAAATTAAAATTTTCCAGGGCAGAAACATATTTTACCTATCAAGTTTGTCTCCAGGGCAGTCCAGCCCATTATTTGGGATTAGCTCTTCTAAAATTTCCCTTCACAGACTGGAAGTGAAAAGTGGAAGAAGATGCCGAGAACGTGCCATATCACCCTCTGTTTCAAAGCATCAGACACCTCAAAGTAACTTCACCACAAATCAACACAAATCCTGGCTTCAGCTGCTCTATTCCAGAGTCGCTACCACAGAGCATGTGCTCAAACTTCTACTGCCACTGTCTGTAAAGAAGTGCCTGGTGCAGCGCAGCTATTCCCACACAAGGGAACATTAGTTAATTTGCATTCACAGTTACCATATGAGGTGTGAGTTTCTGACAGTCCACACATTTTATATTTAAAGACTGTAGAAAATTAATGTAATTATCTTTGATATCATAACAAAAGCAACTTACCAGCCCATCGCAATTGCTGATAGCAACTGAAGCATTTGGCAAATCAGTGATATCCCCAACATAGAGGCAATTCCCATAAAGAGGTTCAACGCGAGTCTCATCAGAGTCCTCCTGCCATTCAACTGTTGCTCCAGGGGCCACGAGCCTGGAATTTGGCCGCAACCTGAAGTGAAACTCTCTTCCAAAAACAGTGACATTGTAAAATATTTGCTCATTTGCTGCTTCACTTTGCAAGTCCTCTGCAGCTCTCCTGAAGCGTGCTTTTGGCGGTCCGGACACCAAGTGGGATAGGAACCTGCCCTCTGCATCGGTGCTGGTGGGGATGACAAGGCTGTACTCCTCTATATTCATCAGAATTGGATCTTTACAGGGAGAAAGCAAGAGAGGAGAAGGATACTAGAACTAAACACATCCTGATGCCGCGGGATTTTTATTCCATTATTCATTAGCACAGCAGACACTTACATAAGGCAGATGGACACTGCACTCTGGACGGGCACTTCACTCACCGGCAGGAAGTGTGCAGAGTTCATTCAAACTTGCCTTTTGCTCCCCAAAACACCTCCCTGTCCCCCCAGCAGAGACCCCGCACCCCACCCCACGCAAGGGGTCCTGCTACACTTTGCCTGCCCGGCGGGGACCCCTCCCCACCCGGGTCCACTCGTGGTCTTTGGGGCCACCCGAGGGGCCAGAGATGCTGAGAAGGCGCTGATCCACTTCGGGACTGCTCGGAGGGGCTTGGTTTGCAGGTGGAAAGCCTGCGAGGGAAAGGCATCGTCCCTCAAAGCTGCCCCCGGTGCGGCGGGGATGGGAAGAGCCGCGATGGGGACGCGCTGGGCAGCGCTGTCAGCGGGAGCCCCGGGAGTTCTGGAGGAGGCAGAGAAAACTCCCGTGTGTTTCATCCCGAACTCCAGGCACCCACCCTGCCCGCCGAACTCCTCCCGGCGGGGCAGCAGCGGGGCTGCGGGCGCTGTCACCGCCGCCGGGGCTCGTCCCCATCCCCATCCCCATCCCCATCGCCGCTTGCAGGACACAACTGGAAACCCGGCAAAAGTCGCCGCAGAAGAAGTTCAGGGGGAGTGCGGGGAGCTGCGGGGCGAGGGCTCCAGCGTGGGGAGCTGCCGGGAGCACCCCAGCCCTTACCTGTGTCCCCGGGGCGCCGCAGGGCTCCGGCGGGCAGGGCGAGCGCGCAGCAGAGCAGCAGGCAGGCGATGCCCGCGGGGGGCTCCATCGGGGCGGGCCGGGCGGCTGCCCCGCTCCGCTCCGCGCCTCGCTCCGCGCCCGCTCAGCGCTGCCCCGCGCCCCGCCGCCCGCGCATCCGCCCAGCCCAGCCGCAGCGGCAGCGCCGGCCGCGCTCCCTGCCGGCTCGCAGCGAAGCAGAGACACCAGGAGGCGGCGGGGGTATAATACTGGGAACGCGGGGCGTGCGGGAGCGGAGTCAGCCTGATTGACAGAGGCGCTGCCACACGGCGCAGACGGGACGGGGGGGAGCGGGGACCGCCCGCCCTGCTGCCCCACCGGCATCCCCACCGCATCCCGCGCCGGGACGGGCGCTGGGAGCGAGGACGAGAGGTGGTCGGAAGCAGCCCGCAACAGAAACACACACACACACACCCTGCCGGGCAGCCCCGAGCTCCGCACCGCATCCCGCATCGCATGCCACACCGCACAGCCCAGCCGAGACCCGCGCCGCATCCCGCACCAGGACGGGCGCTGGGTGTGGGCACGGGAGGTGTCCACAAGCATCCCGTAACAGAGAGAAAAACACACACACCCCGCCGGGCAGCCCCTAGCCCCACGCCGCATCCCGCGCCGCATCCCGCACCGCATCCCGCACCGTGGACGGGTGCTGGGAGCTGGGACGGGAGATGGCCACAAGCATTTCGCGACACAGAAACGCACTCACACCCACGGTCAGGATCTGCACCGCATCATGCACAGGATCTCACACCGCACCACCGGGATCCTCACCGCATCCCTTACTGCGCTGCCCCGGTCGGGACCCGAACCGGGACGGGTGCTGGGAGCGGGGAAGTGAGTTGCTACAAGCATCCTGTAACAGAGAGCAAGACACACACACGCACGGCCGGGACCCGCACCACATGCCACACCGCATCCCATACCACCCCACACCACATCCCTCACTGCATCCCATATCATCCCACACCACATCCTGCACCGCACTGCACTGCTCTGCTCTGCACCAGGACGGGCACTAGGAGCAGGGACAGGAGGTGGCCACAAGCATCCCGCAACAGAGAGAAACACACACATCCACACACCCTGCCACCATCGGGACCCACGGGCACAGGGCAGTACCCGCTGTCGAGGCTCCAGCCTGAGCACCCACACAGAAACTGGTGGCTAAGAAACCCAGAGCCAGGCTACACAAACTTAAGGCATGAGTTTTGTTGGAATCTTATTTCCCATTGGAAGCAAGGACCCCAATAGGAAAAGTGCCACCAACATCAGCAAGCCATGATCAGAGATCTTCATCTGAGCAAGCGAACTACTCTAAGCAGCCATTTCACAGGAAAAAATGTTTGGACTCTCTGCTAATAAGACTGGAATTACTTGCTGCAAAGCCATCTTCTATCAAATATCTGCAAATGAAGAGATAGACCCTGAAAGCATTCAGGAATACTATAAATATGATCTAGAAGAAGAATTTTTTAAATAATTAAATAATCGAGAGTGGCCTTTATGGAAAAAAACAAGTTATATTTGTTTCCATATGGCCAGGATAAATGCCATACTGCTTATTCCTTACAGATAGTGTATGTATTTACTCAGCTGCTACATTATCGGGATCATTCACTGGTTTCATCACTTTACTCTTTAACCTTGCAGATCCTACTGTCCCTTCTTGTGCTCTCCCTGTCCTCGTCTGTCCACGGCCTGACCTACCGCAGAGTGACTCGTGCTGTAGCTGCATGTGTTATACCCCTCTGGAAATTTGCATGCAATGGCTTCCTGCAGGAAGCTGGTCCTCTGCCAAGGAATTTTCCTGGGTATCCTTGACTATTCTTGCTCCTGGATGACTAAGGGTCCGGTTATTACTTTCCACCCTTATGCTATGGACACAAGTGAAGGGTATAGAAGAAAAATAACAGCTAGCTTGTATTGCTGAATGTCAGTGACTAGGTTTCACTAGCCCCAGACCTGATTAGTTATGGCAGGACATGATTTCTGCTCCCTTCATTTGTTGTTGGATTGAGTTTCCCATTTTTTAGGTTAAAGATAAAAAGAGAAAGATTATTCTTAAGAATGGAGCAGAGCAATTTGTACATTACATTCAAACATCCTTTTACTTATCTTTTCAAATGACCTCTGCTTGGAATTGCTGTCTGCACTGGGCTTCTCCCTGTTCTTCCTTTTGGTTTGTTTTTGTGTTGGCTCATTTTTTGTTTTGTTTTGTTTGTGAGTCCATATTGAGCAGCTTCTCTTACTTAAAATCTCATATACTTTCATCAGTACACAGCTGGTGAAGTTCCAAGTTCATTTTTATTGGACTTGTATTTTAAGCTGATGATGTGGCTTTTTTATGTTCCATCCATCCCCTCCTGTTCAAATTGAAATAACTTTGCTCATAAACTTGAAAGGGAGAGGGGTTGGCCCTGTATTTGAAACCAAAGTTCTTATTTGTATATGATGCATCCAAGAAAAAATCAGGATACAGAGTATATTATAGAAATGCAAAACAACCTAGCCAATAGTTCTACTAATTAAGACGTATTTTTATTATTGAAAAAACTGGAGGTTAGAAAATATGCTTTAATATGGATAACAGCTGTACTGCAGAGTAATGATATAAACAAAAAGAATCCCTAACTGCCTTCATGTAGAAGTTTTTTCTATACAGAAACCAAGTTCTGCGTGCACATGCTATTATCTTATCACATAAGACCAAGACCCTGGGCTCCAGGGTTGGTGGAGCTGTTTTACAGTCACCTTTAAAGTTTTCTCTTAAACAAAACCAAGCTGAGAACAAGTGTCAGACAGCGGAGCCAGATCTGCAGTTGCTAAAAACAGTGCTGCCAGTGAACTCACTGGAATAAATCCTGATTCCCCACTGAAGTCAGTGAGAGTTTCGCCATTGACTTCAACAGAGCCAAGGTTTTCTGCAGCAGATTCACAATGCCAATTTAGACCAACTGAGGATGTGCCACAGCAACGGGCCCATTATCCTTCCAGAGGAAAAATGGATCCAGATTTGACCCTGAGGAAGTGGTCCAAAGTATGCCAGCTACCACAGAGCCTTAAACAACCGCAGTTCAAGAGGAGCAGTTCTTACATCCCTGCTCTCACACCACCGCAGCAGAGAAATTCAAGGGAATACCCTTCTCAGAAATAGTCCTTCCCCATTTCCTAAGCTATTTGCCCAGGATTCTGGACATAGACAGCCAAGGTCACTGCATGGTTTCCATGGTAGGGCCTTGCCATGGCTGTCTGCAGTAGGATGCTTCACAGTTTTTCAGAATAAGCTAGAAAAACTCCACGTTTAGTCCACAAACCTCTAAATGAATTGGTGTAAATGAAGTTAGATCATGCTTATTTTACTGGAATGATGGGAGGAAGACTGATACTGTGACCGTGCTCCGATAGTTTGATCTGAGGGTATGGCTATGCTGCTGCCTAACATGACTACCATCACACAGATATTTGCCTTCGTTGGAGACAGGCATGCAGAAAGGAAAAAATTGTGCTGTGTCCTGAACGAGTACCCAGTCTGACTGAGAACTTGTCTATGCTGATACTCAAAGTATCTTTAAACAAGGTCGCTGAGCTACGAACACCACTGTGACTGAACCAATGTGGAGCTCAGCACAGACTCCCTGTTTACTTGGATTTTCTTGTCCACACCAAGTCTGCACTATCAGTCCCTGTCGTAGCTAGGGTACATCTGTACCAACTGCAGTCAGACCTTCCCTGTGGAGATCTTCTCTCAACATTTGATTTTGCATAGTCAAATGGAAAGATCCTAAGCTTAAATCACCAGCTATCACTATGGAAGTGTTCAAAACACATATTAACTGCACATTGCAACCAGAACTTTTGTATCTGAGATTTCTAAGATGTCTTGTTGTTTTCAAGGGAAAATCAATCTTTTCCCTATGTTAGCAGCGCTGTGAGGGAGATGTTGGGCTGCACCAGAAGCCAAAGTGTATGCCATCACCTGAGCAGGTAACTTACAGCCTGCTCACAGCCCTCATGGTCCAAAGCAGTCCAAGCTCTTACACAAGTCTTTCCCCAGAAAGAAGAGTTCTTATTTCAGACCTCTTTATGGGCAACAAAATATCTTTCAACAAAAGGACTGTACATTGCTTGCATTATGTTTCTCATGTAGAGCACTGTCTTTGCTTTCACCCTTAATTGGTATGCAACATTATAAATCTTAATTAAAAAAAAAAAGAAAATTAAAATAATATGCCAGTTCATTTCCACACTTGACATTTCCAGGATCTGTATTGTTTGAACACTTTTGCCCTTCATGTGGCAGTATTCTATACTACCTACAAAAAGTACATGTATGTGATACTGATTTTGAAGCAGTGTATGCTAAAGAGCAGTAACTGAAATTGAAATAGTCCCACCTTTTCCCCCTTTACCTGAGCACAGTAGTGAAACAAAGCATCACACAAAAAAAACCAGATCAGTGTAACAATAAACTACTAAAATACCAAGATCTTCTAAATAATTTCACTTCCACTCCATTTTTTAAGAAAGAAAATGCCAAAGAAACAGTCTAAGAAAAGCAAAGTGATGGGAAATGAAATTAAAGGCTAGTCACTTTGATTTCTGGAGTAAGAAATTAGGTAATATGACAAAAATTATGTACAACTTTAATTGGTAACTAATAAAAATCTGTCTACAAAAGAGGGGCATCTCCTCTGCCTGCTCATCCTGAGGTTTCTGAGAACCAGCTCCTCTGCCTTTACCAGATGTGCTCAGACTGCTCAGGCCAGCAGGTCCTCAGAAGACCTGGGTGATCCTGCCAAGAGAGGAGCAGCACAGGACATGTCCCAGAACTTCAGGGACTTAAGGAACTTTAGTAACAAAAACTTAAGCAGTTAGGGAGTAGCTTTGAAGGCAGTCACTGCTGGAGTACAGGACTTAACTCTCAGTATTTAGCTATCTAAGATTCAAGTGTGCAGTCTTCCAGGACAGAAGAGAGCAGCAGGCTTATTTACCAGCCATGCTCCGTGTGCCAGTGCCACCCACACAGGACACCTGCAGCCTGGGCTAGTGGCAGTCGGGCTACCTGCAAACTTCACAGGTCAAGAGATTCATCTGCCAGATGCTGGCAGATGCTTGTAGATGTTGAGTTGGCTCAACTGTGCACACACAAGAGTTTGCACTCTGTAAAAGAACCAGGGGGATGGAACCAAGTTTCCTTCACCTTCTGCTGTATCTGGTTCAACCGCTTTGTCCTGACTTTGTGCCTACAGTAAATGTTCCATTTTAATTCCCTGTCAGCATAACACATCAAATTCCATCGTTACCACTTCTTTCACTAACCATCTGCATTTAACTGCTAGCATAATTGTCTTTTGATAAATAGTACAAACCCTCCCCTACGTTTTCACCTTGATTCTTTCTGTGCAGATTTATTGCCTCTCTATTAATATTCCAGCCATGTGATTTATCCCAGCATGTTCCCGGAATACTTGCCTTCCCTATATAAATATTTGAATGATCTTAATTTCAACTAATTAGTACTGGGACATCTGATTTCCCTCTTGAAGAATTCTCATTTGTTACTGAGCAGTTCCTTTCCCGTTTCTATCTGTTTTGAGGGGAGAAAACAGAGTCACTGAACAAACCAAACACATTTTCAATACTGTGCTACCTTTCTTCATATTGTTCATGTCAATCTGGTGCCAAAATAACTCTTCTAGTCCTGAACTCTCAGAAACATCAAATGCACAGGAAGTGACAATAAAGCTTTCTTCTCCTGCCTATCAACATCCTTCAGTGCTTACAGAAGGACAGACCTTATTTAACATATTATTATTCCACAAATTTGGGAAAGACACCAAGTTTGGATTTGTGCAAGATCTGGGAAAGAGGACAAAAGTTAGATAGCTCTAAGATCTGTCACCCTCTGGGGCAACAGTGTGACTGTCAGTTTTACCTGTAAAGGAAGCTTAGAGCAAGGAGACCCCAGTTGAGGGTTTGGGTTTTACTCCCAGTGCAAATCCAACTACACATAATTTTCCCTGGAAAACATTTAGCAAGTTTGGCTGAAATATTTTGGTTTTGTTCACCTTTGTTTTTTTCTAAAGAGAAGAATCAACATCTTCCAGAGCAAACATTTCTGAAAGAAAAGCATGTTTCCAGTCAACATACTAATTTATTGTTGAGAAACAGTTTTGATGGAGCAGTTTCAACCAGCCATACTTACAAATTGTTCTGCGAGAAAGAAAATGTCTCAGAAGCATTTCAGCCATGCAGATTTCTCCACCCTCCAGAAAAAAACAGACCATTCATTTTCAGAGATTCACCCACTGCTGACAACATTAATCGGTTGTTCAGTCTAGGCATTGTTTTAGTGAGTAAGGATACACATAAAGAGTATTTGTTAAGAAACAAAGCAAAAATATTCTTTGTGACTACTAGAAAATGCCTCTGGAATATTTGTTAATAAATCTCATTAAGAACAGATGAAAAGCAGGATTTTGCCCAAAACAGAGGAGTTGAGAAACATGAGTTTTTAAACAAGCCTTATCAAGATCTTCAGATCAAATTCTCTCTTCAAATAAAACAAATTCTATTTCCCAGTGGCCTGTTTCACAGCTGCAACTCTGATAATAGGGCACCTTAGTAATTTATATCTTCACTAAAAACAAATACCCATTTAAAACAGACCAGGAGATTTTCCAGCCTCAAAATCATTATTAGTATATTTGTATTGAAGAAATGCCTAGAAGGCCCAGTGGAAACTGAGGTCTATTGAGTTAGTAAGACAGTGAAGAAAGTGACCTGCCTGAGTACAAAGTTCAACGCAGCAGTTCAGTGAAACTAGTAGAAAATAAGTATTTCCATCCCAAACTCCTGACAGACGGAATAATCTTTCAAAAAGTCTTCCCTGCAATCCTTATCTATTACTTGTAGACACATTCTCCGAATAGTATTTACTCTTTACATTTACAAACAATTCATCTGAATAATTATTTCCTTTAACAACAGAATTCTGAAGCTACTTCCCTTCTCACTGCCTACACTACCACCTCGAGAGATGCTGTGTGTTTGCAACTTAGCCTTTTTCTTTTTTCCTTAATCATGCTTTCTGGGAGCCATAAAGCTGAAAGGGAGAAAACCGTAAATAATTGCATCTTCAGAGAAAAGTTTAAGCTTTAAGCAGTGGCAGAAATACTGAGTTCATATCCCAGCACCACGCTTGATCAGAACAGTCTTTACAAATCAGGTTAAGGAAAATTTATTACCATCCAGGATCCTGTATTTTAAGAGGTTTTTCATTAGCCACAGAAATTATACCATTTCTGTATCCGCCGTCTGAGTATATAAGTAACACAGAAGGAAAAGCACAGCAGATTACCGGGATCCTGTCCAATATGGAATATCTGCAGCCTCAAGTCAAACAAGCTCAGAAGGTTCATGGAATTTGACTCAGTGAGAACTGCCAACTCAGGGGAAAGGTCACAATTACAGTGCCTAAAAGATAAAGGAAAAACACTTCTTAGGCAATTGGGAGATGGAAAACTTTTGAGAATGTGCATTTTCCACCCTACAAAAGGAGATTGAAGTTAGAGTTGTGAATTCTGCATTTCCTTTAGCTCCAGTCTCCAAGCCTGCCAAATTATGTGACATTGCAGATGGAAGATCTACCTTCATGAAGCTCCTTCATGCATTCAGATGGAGGAATGAGGGTAGAGATTCTTTAGGAATATTTGAAAGCAAGCCTCTTGAATCAACTGTCACTAAGAAAAACTCAAGACAGGGAATAGGACAAGGATAATTTCCTCTACTCCTGCAGAAATTGAAACCCATGCCTGCCTTCTTTTTAAGCCCAGAAAAGAACTTACTTGAGTGTGAGCTGGCACTCCTAGAATGTACTATAAATTGTGTCACACTAGCATCAAAGGAAAATAACGGAAAATCTCTAGCAAGCCCAGGGCTACTGTTGAAACACATACGGTGAAACAACCAAATGTTTCTGGCTGTTCTTCAGCTTATTTTTAAAATGACATGTTAGGGTCTGGTCTGTAATATCAATAGCTCTATCTTGGGTAAGCACACTGTATTTTTGCCTTATAAACTAATGAAACCTCAGTTATACAAAAAAAAAAATGTTGCAGCTTAAGAAAGTTAAGTTTAGTGGAAATAATAAAGCAAGGTTCACAGAAATGGAAATTTAAGGAAACATGTTCGGAAAGCGCAATAAGAAACAATTTTCACTTGAAAATTCAAAGCTGTAGAAAGCTGGCTTGGTAGAGCAAATGCAAATTACACGTCAGGCATTTCAGTGCCCCAAGGGAATGAAGGGAAAATCTGGATGTTTCTAATGACCTTCTTCATTTCACAAATGTAATAAAATCACTTTCAAATAGATATCTAATGTTTAGCAAATTTATAGGTGGTTTTTGCTCCACTTTCATCCAATGGCTGACAAGCAGACTGCAGTGTTCAGTCCATGACCTGAAAGCTTGTTAGCAGCCTTCCTTGTTCTTTGGTTCTTCGTATTGATTTCAGAGTATCACAGGGAGTATCTTATGATTGTTCCTGTCCTTTATAGACATATAAATCAAGACTAAATTCACTGAACTCAGAGCTGTGACCCTCATGTGAAATGGATGTTAATACAATCAGAATCACCTACTGGCAACGTGTTTTTGAATTATTTCAGCCTGCTGTGCTTATAGTGTCCCAATCTCTAACATGCAGGTTTTGGCAATTATTTAAAGTGCATTTCATAGTCAGACAGCAAAGAACCCCTAAACACAGAAGCAGGTGAAAAACGTGTAATATGTCTACTAAATATGATAGCCTACAGTTTATCTCCTCAGCCATCACATTTGTAATTTGTGGGCTTGGGGGCTGCTTGAGTTTCAAATTAGTTAACCAACTGCAATGTTGTATTTTATGGATCTGTTTTCATGCTCTCTATAATGATGGGATGCTGCATGAGGGATACTGTGTCAGTGATCAAAGTGCATGTGCTTTTCATTCCCCGACAACCTTTTCCACCTACAATAACTTTTGGGTCCTGTCTTCTTTAGGCAGTGCTATTCATGAATCATTGAACTTCAAAAGCGGTTTGTGTATCTTGTCTATGTCAAAGACAAATTCCTTAAAAGCAAGAACTCTTTAGTTTCTGAACTGTCCGTGTTCATGAGTGCAAGGCCTGTTCATTTCTCCAAAGCATTTCTGAAAACAGCACAGCAGACCTGCAGGACTCCCTGCAGCTTTCTCCAGCTAGAAGGCATGTTTTAGTTGAGTGGAGAAAGCCATCAGCCACCATAAATAGCTTTTCCCTTCCCTTTGCATATTTGCTTCTAGCACTCCTGTTTACAAATGTTGAAGATGACTCTTGCATGCAGTTCTGTGAAAGCACTGCCTGAGTACAAAGATGTTCAAACTCTTCAATGATGCAATAGGTAAAATGGCATCTGCTTCTCAATTGAAGCCGATGTAATTTTTGATAGAACATGTGTACTTAATGTGTTACAGTTTAATAAAACTGTGTAAAATATCCATCAGCATTAGGTGATGCATTAACAAAAGGATTTAAATAAAACCAATTAACAAATAATTTATCTAGAGGACCAATGCAAAAAACCCCCGAGATTCACCCTATAGCTCAGGAACCAAGAGTGGGAGGGAAGAGACAAAGAGATGGTTACAGAACATGTTTTATCCTGTCACAGTGAGACAGGACTCAGCGCGATCGCTTCTCTCAGAACAAGTGGATGTGTGTTCGAATAGAGAGGTTTTCTTACCCTCAGTTGGAAAACGTCAGTGTGCAAGAGTGAATAGTGAGTCCACATCAAGTTTCTCGCTAAACTGAAGAAAACCACAAAGGAAACTTTTGAATTACTGACTGAAGTTTATGTGAAGAGATCCTAAAGATCCACTTGGTGCTCAAAGGAACCCATTTTTGTCAGTAGAAGATCCTCAACAGCCTTTCTGAAAATGATCTGTGGAATTGCTTTGAACGCTGGCAGCATCATCTTAGCACTGTGTCAACTCAGCAGGGAACTGTTGTGAAGGTGACCATAGTTAGTTTTCTTAATTTGCTAATTAAGAGATTTACAGGCACAGTCTCAGGTTTTTTGGTGTCGAATTTCATATCCTGATCTTTGGGCAAATTCTGTAGAAACTGAAAACACAGCTACCATTGAATAGAGCACATAATAACACATCTCCTGCCTAAGTATGGCTGGTGTCTCATTGCTGGTCAGGCTGAAGACACCAAAATATGCCTATGCATCAGTCAGACTCTACCAGTTCTGTAGACTCCAGGTTTCTGGTCCTTTCTGGAAACATTCCATTCACTACAGAAGAGAATTAAGTTGTTTTTCTGTTTAAATCAAACCTACACAGGCTCATAATCCATCAGGCAACTTCACAGCATATACACATCTGCATAATCCTCCTGAAGTTGCATAACTCTCCAGCTGTCCTCATAAGAGGGATTTCATTCCGTGCCTGGCAGGTTTTGCAAGAAGTACATGTTCTGCAGAATATACGTGTACCAATGTGCGTGATACTGGGGAGGATGCTGAAAACTAATCAGTTTTTAATCTCTGTACCTTCCTTTTGTAAAACCTGCCTTCACTACAGTTGTGTACACACAAATACAGATGGACAGACTAAGGAACAGACATCAGCCTCGCCATTTCTGAAAGTGACTCCAGCTAAGTATTTTAGCAAGAGTCAGATATTCTTCTGAATTGTATCCTCTCTTATAAATATGCTTGGAATATTCTATAGATATGTTATATTTATCATGTCAACTGGCAGTAAATTAACAATTTAATATAATGATAATCATGGGACTTCTCATATACAAATAGAGTCCTAAAATCTATATAAGATCTCTATGTTTTTTAGTATTATAGTCTCTTCTTAATAATGGAAAAGCCCAAACTCTATTCTATTTTACAGAAGTTCATCAAAAGCGAGTGCAGACTTTCAAAAATCTTCTCCCTAGTTTATTGCAGCTCACGGATCTTGCAGACCATTCAGGCACTGTAACTAATAGCAATTCTTTTCTGAAACCCTGAGTATAGGCAGCCTCTGAATAGTTTCTTAACTTCCTGACCCACTGTCTTAAGAAGAAATAACCCTGACTGTAAATTATGCTGATTATGAAATATGTCACATCAACAGCAAAAGTGGAAATGCAGCTGTAGCACAAAAGAATCTCTTCCTAAAGAGTTGCAAATACCATCTCTTCACTCTAAGTTGCTACTCAATCATTATTTGCTACTGGATACATAGGTATCAGAAATATGAGTGTTTCTGGCTTTGAGGGATGAGGGAAAAGCAGTTGGTTTTTAATATGTTCACGAAATCTACAGTACTTCTTCCTTCAGCTGGCATTGTATCATGGCCAAGAGCTGCCATGTTCCATAGGAGAAGAGAGAAAAGCAAATGCTCCTTATGACCAGACTTAAATATTTCTAAAATGCTATCTTTTCCAAGACTAGAAAGACAAAGGGTCGCTGCATTTGTTTGCAAGTTTGTTTACAGATTTCCTTATTCCAGTGCTACCTCTCTTGCTTACTGAACATGTTCCACTTGCCTTCATCCTTTAAATGCAATTTCAGCACAGATATTGCTGGGATAAAGTACAAACATGAAGCTTCTCACAAAGTTGATATTCTCCTGTTTTTAACTGGATGTTCTGAGGAGGAGGGGGAAAGGTAAACGATCATCAAAACAAAAGGCAAATCTTGCTCCCCTAAAGGATTCTTAAAAGTTCTTAAAAATTCTGCCCTCAAACTGACGTGCAGCTGAGCTACTGGTGACCAGTGTTACTCCTTAAACTGATATTCCAACTCCTCTGACCTTTACTAAAGCCTAAACTAAATAGTTCTCAAAGCTCTCTGAGGCCATTAAATAACTAGATTTGAATTCTACAGTTCAACATCTTACAACTTTAATAACATTATGAGAATATCAGTATGAGAGGATTAACGTAGAGATTCCCAAAAGAAAATGTGCCATTGGCGATTGCAGTGAATTAAGAGCCAGAATTATAAGTAATTATCTGAATCATTGTAATGTGAAGCAGATTCAAATGATATCAGATCATATTGTGCTAAATCCTATTAAATAGAGTAAATGACTCCCTCATTTGTAAACATCTTGCTGTTTACATAAACAAGACACAATAAACATGGTAAGAAAATCACTCTCAACAAGTAGGGGTATAACTTGCCTAGGCTCATACAGCAGGTCAGCTGAAAAATCAAGAATAGAAGCCAAGTCTCAATGGACCATGCAATAATTACCTCAGAACATAATCTAAAATCACCATAATGAATCTGCACTACACTTGGATAAACATTTGTTCATTGTTACAATATGAAAGAATATGTAACTTACATTAAACATCTGCATTCAATCCTTTCTCAGGTATTACTACATGTTAGTTGTTGATCAAAAAATGTTTTAAATTAGGCGAGAAACAAAAAAGGGAAAGCCTACACCTTGTATCCTAAATATTTCTCCACTGAGAAAAGAAAAAGAAATATTGATTCTTGTTTGAAGGTCAACCATGTGTGTGTCTTCACTCTAATAAGGCTAATTACAAAAGAAAAAAGTTTGCCCCTGCTGTTATAATCATTAAATTATGCTTATGCAAACTGCCACTTATGTCATACTTTGCTTAGTTTTATATTTAAGTTATCCCAAAATATCCAATATTACTCTTTATGTACCAAAGCTCCTGTACACTACGTGGTGTTTCTTCTCAAAAGAGAAGCTGACCTCCATGGACCTGCGCTCAGAAACTACAGGATCTCACATCATGCTAACTTGACATGAGATTTCGAGGCAAAGGTTATCTCCTCCTCAGCACCATCCCCTTCTCCTTCAACAGGCTTCTGAATCAACAGTTTCAGCCTTCTTCCTAGGAACTCTTTTTAGCTGTGCAGTGATTAATATTTTTTCATTCCTGACATGACATTTTAAATTGTTTAAACTGAGGGACCAGAGAGATTGTTATTGTAACCAATCTGCAGATATTGAGACCTCTCACATACACACCACGTGGCTGCTTGGAACATCATGGCAACAGCAGTAATAGAAGGCTGGATAATACTAATGAAAAAAAAGCCTGCATATTTATTTTAAAATATGGCATCAAGGGAAATTAAAATTGAGCTGCAAGTTCAGCAATCAATTTAAGTTTGAATACAGGATTGTTTGGGGGCTCATCCACTTTTTCAATGCAAGCTGATCTTGCATCTGCCTGTTTTCTTTCTGCACACGCTGTTACAGCCATTGAGACAAAGATACAGCTTACTGTGAGCAAGTCTATGACGTGCACCCCTCTCCAAAAGAACTTGAGGAAAACATTGTGTTTTTTTAAATTAAGACAGAGAAGCAGACATTTCCGACGGAGACACAGCAGATGGCTGCCAGAAAATGGTAAAGAATTCAGGAAGATGAAGGGCGAGGCAGCCTGTGGGCTTTGGAAAAGAGACAAGAACCCAGGAGCAAATGAAGTGCTCTTGTATACGCGGGGCAGAGAGGTTTTGAGTGGCAAAAGTGTGTAGGAGGCTGCCTTTATGCACTTTTGCTGGCATCCTTTTGATCCTGCTGCAGTGAGCTTCCCATTGCAAATTCAATTCTAAACACAAGCGCTGCACATCAGCAATAACTTAGCATTCCACATATGACAAGGAAATGTGTCTATAAGTGCTCTGCTCTGGCCTTTTTGGCCTTTTTTCAATACAACTGTAACCAGAGCTGTGTTTCCTGGGAAAGGTGGCCTTATTCTGGTACAGCAGCTCTGCAAATGCTTTTCTTAATATTGAAAACAGTTAGCATTGGAAGGGTTGAGACAATTCCACAGGAAGCCCATCTAGCTGTAGAGCTTAAGAAACATTTTATTAGCGGTACTAACAACTTTTATAATAATAATAGGCAAAGTCAGTATTTCCGTTCATTTATGGTAGGAGGTGTTGATACAGATGCTTTCTTCTGCAATATATGTTATTGCAATGATCACATTTCAGGAGAGGAATTTTTTTCTTTTCTTGTTTAACTATCACAAAAAAAAAAGTTGAGATATCCCAATTCAAGCATGTTTAGCTTCTCATTCTAAACTGCTCAGCAATTGCTTATCTGAAGCCTCAAAATAAAATGTAATCAGATGTGGTAGCACAGGACTGCACATAGTTCAAAAGTTTTTTTATTTGATCACAGCTGAGGTTCAGTGTGTTGTGATTAGAATGTTTCCTCATTCTAGGGCCTTTTTTGGCACTGATTTCTAGGAGTTCATAGAATCTACTCAGGGAGGTAGATTTTCAGCTTAGCTCAGCTCCTGGTTCAGAGTCTCAGTGGATAACAACCATGTTTTCTTGAAGAGGCCAGCCTCAACGTTCTCAGCCTTCTCCAAGGCAAAGGCAAGCTGCTTTGCAGTGGAATTCCTTTTCATACAGGATAAATACAGCCCTCAAACAATCTTTACCAGTAAAAATATCCATTCAAAGGATTTGATTGTATGAAAAGCAGTTGTTTCCTCCCTAATCCATTTGAATGTCTAAGGCGATTATCTCAAAATTAAGAAGAAATGCTATGAATGCAAAATACAGCTCTGTGAGCTGTTTATTAAACAAGTCCCAAACTTATGATACACCAAATGCAAAGAATAGTTATTGCAGGGGGAACATTCACCACTTACAAAATAAAAAGACATGAGGTTTCACAGTCTTCCTTTTGGATCACAAGGTCTCATCAGCATTTACTATTCTATTTAAGGTAAGTTTCAGCACACACACACACAAATTAAAACACTTACTGTACATCTTCTGAATGTAATTTAGTAGCTGAAACTATATCATATGGTCAGTCAGTTCTTTGAAGGTAGTTTATTTGCATGTGCTGCACTGATCCTCTTCAAGTCCCTGTGCACAAGATAGACAAGGGCAACTCAGTAGTGTTCCTGCTTTCACATACTAACCAGAGAAAGTTCTCCTTTAATTCAAGTGAGATATGCACTTGGTTGGAGGACAAGAATAGCTGCTTTCACCATCAACTCTGAGGAAAGGCATTCAACCAAGCAGCGAGTCTTAAATCGTTGTATTTGCCATAATTTACAGAAACAATTTGCTCACAGTCTCTACTGTTTGTTGGGAGCTATTGTTGTAGAAATTGTGGTACGAGGACAGTTGCAAGATATCCTCTATAATACAGAACATCCCACATCACAATCCCAAATTTTATGTTCGTTATTAAAAGCACACAGAATGTTACTTTCCCCCTATTTTCTCACCTGCAAGTGGGTGCTGGAGGCCTTCAGAACATTATTATGACACTGATTTACATTTCTGCATTAGAAGAAAGAGACATCCTGGAGAAGACTGAATAAAAATATGCACACACCCTTGAGATTGATTTTCTTTTTAGTTGCATTTTATTTGTGCACAGTTTCTTCCTTCTGCACTAAAACATTTGATTTTATCTCTCAGAAGTGCACTACTGTCAGGAAAGCGAGAGAGGGAACCCAAAAGTAATGTAAAGATAAAGGATGCTCACAAACAGCAGTAACCAACTGTTCAGCAAGCTTCTGCTTCATTTTACTGGAGGATGGTGGAGAAACCTCTCACCAGCTTTCCAGAATAACATCAAGAGAGCTTCCACAAAGACACTCTCTAGCCCTGCCTCCCACTGTTGTAGGAACATAGCCTGAATCTGGAGTCTTGTTTTTATTGGCATCTTGATTAACTCTATAGAGCAATCAAAGTAATTCATTCCAACTGTTTTCTTCCAAAACAACTCACATTCACTGCCACACCTCCGAGAGAAACCAAATTGTTAACAAATGGCTGAGGTCTCAGTCACAATTAAAACAATAATTGTGAAGCAGAAATAACAATAACTCGAACATAGCCCCATCCAGATCTTGCTGGGGTAAATTATTCCTGCAGAGACACGGAATTTCAACCCAAGGGTATGCAATGGCTTTTTGTTACTTGGCTCAGTGATCTCGAACAAACTAAGAAGCAGTACTGCAGAGTAGTGCTGCTGGTATTTATCAGCAGCAATGCCCTCTCATAGCTGGTGTACAGAGTGAGCAGTGCAGTGCTTTTGCTGAGGAGTTGTACCTTAGAAACACAAGCTTTTCCCTTTCAATTTCAAGCATGTGTGACATACAGTAATTGCCTTTCTTGATTGCAGCATATGGTTACTGGTGAGCACTTCCCAACAGCTGGCATCATCAACTTATGGCAAAAGATTTTAAACTAGACATGCCCATGTTTCAAATACTTGTGTGCACTTACTTCTCAAAAGATGTCATCTGCATCATCCACACCGAGACACAGCCAAGCATCAAACAAAAAGTTTAGGAATAAACACATGGACTTTCTGACAATATGAGATTGGCTGCTGTTCTGCTCACCTACAGAACAGATGTTCAGCTTCCTAGTCACCTCAAATCATCCAGCAGGAATGCATCATTTATATCTAGCTGCCTGTATTTAAAACACTGTGTATGGATAGTGGAATCATTAACAGATTGAAATAATTTACAACACACAAGACAGCCATTGTTACTTTTGTGCCTAGGCACTTATTGAATGACAAGGGACAAAAATAAAGATTTAAGATAAAATTGTTACAAGATTATAGAAATGTCTATTGTGCTTATATTTATAAACCATTTATAAATATAGCCTAACTTTAATATGAGATTGGAATTAATTTTTGTAAATTTTACTCTGAGATCAAATATACACAGAGTAAACTCTTTAGACCATTTCACATACAATCAATACTTATGATCAAAGTCAATCATATGCCATTTTAATCACAAGAGCAAGAGAACCTTCTTCCTTCTGTTTTAAAGCCCCCACTTCTCTCACTGTCTTTTACCCAAGCACTTACAATCCTTCATCTCCCCCAGCCCTTGGAAACAAAGTCAGTTCTAGTTAATAAGCACACAAGCAGCCCAAACACCTATGGAATGAGAAATCAGAGATAAAATATTCTGATTTTCTTTCAAGACTGCCCTGATGCTGATGCAGATTTGTTCCATGGGAAATACTATGTTTCCCGTGGGTTCCTGCACTTGGATTTGGTCAGTTCCTGTCTCCCACATTCTTTCCCTCTGAGTTGTCCTCACCACCTGCTCATCTGAGCACTAATGATATTATTTATAATATATATAGAGAGAGATTCTAGAATACCATGATCACCTCACATTAGCTGAGTAAGGTCTTCAGGACCGCCCACTTGGTGCTGTTCAACTTTCTGCAGGACCTACTCTGTCTCGCTTCTTCATCATTTTTGCTGGTTGTCTCTAAATTCCTTTCACATTCCTGCTATTGAGCTGGCCAAACCTGAATTTATTATTTCCTCCAGATATATTAGTTTGCACTTCTCCAGCCTGAATCTCATTTTGCTTCCTGCACGTATTTCTGAGCTCTTTAGATCCCTTTTTATTATTTCCCTTTGCTCACTTATATTTGCAACACCTGTCAGTTTAGAGTATGATTGCACCATTAGAAGGCAGGGCAGCTGCAGGGCAGGTGGTGCCACAGTGCCCTAGGGGAATGCCAAGCAATACTGGGTCTTAAACTTTTGGAAATTTACCCATGGCTGAGGGGAAGCATCAGGAACAGGTGCAGCTGAACTGGTGCTTAAAATAATCTGCCTGCAGATGAAGGGCATTTATCCTTGCTTCAGAGAGACAGTGTTTGTTGCCATCATTTTGTGTGAAGCAGCTGCTGTGCCTGAGTGTGGTTTTACCTGGGTGTGAGGGATCTGAAGCCTCTTCATTACAAAGGGAGCACTGCCAGGTGCTGGCATAGCATAGGTGTGCCTCCCTATCCTCCCACCACCCTCTCTTTGGGAGCACTGAACTACGAGGCAGTTCCTTGAAGCCATGATTCAAGCACATTTCTTTTTTTATCTGTAGACATTAAAACATTTCAGGACACTTAGGACTTAAAGAATTGGAACAGGCTGCAAGTTTGGTATTGATATTCTAAATTTCAGTCCTATTTAACTCTGAAATGGAAGAACAGGGATTAAAAGTTCGGGAGATTATGTTCATACTGAATACAGACATTCTTTTCACTTTGTGAATTTTTAACTTTATCTGGAGCCTGATGCTCAGTTCTTCCATGACATTTTATACAGAATTAACTATTCTCCTCAGTCTTTTTATTTCCCAAGGAAGGTCCTAGGGTGATCAGATCATAATGCTGACAGCTACCTTCAGGGAGCACTGAGTTTCTACACGTGTGACTGAGTACTTTCTCTGATGGGCTGCAAGGAGCAGCCCACCTGGCAGAGCAGGGGCTTTGTCTACCTTTGAGGAAGGTCAGACACTTCAAAATATGCACATTAGCTCTCTCTGGAAAGAGGTGGCTTTTTAGGGAATTCAAGATACTGACTTGAACAAATATCTCCCCCAAAATTTAGATATGTCCATTTTATTCAGAATACAATCAGTTGGGATTTT
The DNA here is from genome assembly GCA_033556795.1 of Tapera naevia. NCBI lineage: Eukaryota > Metazoa > Chordata > Aves > Cuculiformes > Neomorphidae > Tapera > Tapera naevia. Next base: position 2,636,561 of record JAUMJJ010000272.1, on the reverse strand, counting down.
GTGTCACTTTTCTGTATCTTACTAATTCAAACAAGAACCTTAGATCTATAAAAAGCAAGCTTCAGTGTAGGAATTTGCTGTGAGTAACGCTTGTCAGGAGCTTTTTTTGGAACCGTGTAATTGTCAGGGACAAGCTGGGGCCCTGCCCTTTCTCAGCCCTGCAATAAGCAGTCAGGGCTCCTCCCTTGTTCTTTACCCTGGCTCCAATTGTGGGCTGAGTAAATCGGTTAAAGATGTTGATCCATTGACAACAATAAGCTTAGAATCAGACCATTAAAGAGCTGAGGACTATGTGTAAAATGTCCCCTCTAATGACAAACTAGAGGAAATTATACCATTCCCTTAACAGCAAAGTCCTCATTCAAAAATAGAGCATTTCAGGAATAACCTAAAAAAACCTCATGTCTTTCTTTTTCACAGTTTGGATAATGGCTTTTATAAATAAATTATCTGACTGATCACTTAACCAAATCACCTTCTCTAATTGAAGTACAGTACGTGGTATGGCATACCTACACGTAAAGATTGGGAATAGAGCTCAACTCCTGAAATGATCCATCTGTAATAAATGCATATCTTTATTAGAATAAATATCTTTATAGTGTTAAAAGAGGTTTCTCAGAGTGTATTTTTACCACATCATTTATATTCAATAATTTGCTATAGTAATTATGTTTAGCTTGAAATTAATTGTACCCTAGTCAGTATTAAGATAAATAATAGTTACTTAGTATATACGGCTCTTACTTTTAATTTATTTTAGCCAGATTTCACGAAGTGACATTTAACAAATCCTTTCCATTCTTAAAAATTATTAATTATTTTCTTTTTAAATAGTGAGTGTGGCAAATAAGGCAGCTCCTCCAAAATGTGCTGAGTAAAAACCTATTTCACTTCAAGACTTTACATCTTTTCCCTTCTGCCTCACTTTTCTTCAGAGATCCACAAAACAACATCCATGTTTCCAATGATTCTTCATTTCAGGGACTGGGCAACTTCAGCAGTGTGGACTCCCCATATAGTCAACGGAGCCTGGAAAGGGCAAGTCAGAGCATCCTCAGTACTTAACTCTCTTCACCGTATGATTTCCTGATTGTATATAGACTCAGGTATCCTATTGCAGGCAACTGAATGAAACATCTAAATTTGGGTGGTATGAGTAGATTAACCTTAACCCCTTGGTTTTGCCATACAGGAAGCTGAAGGAGACATGCATTTTACTGCAGAATTGGGATCTCCATAAAACTAGAAATGCTCAGCAATCTGTAGCTAAAAAATTCTGATTTATTCAGAGGAAATATAATGTTGTTTAAGAGAGTCAGGAGAGCTGATTTAAATTCCTGTTCGCCACAGATTTCCCCTGTGACCTTAGGGGAGTCACTCAGGGCGAGATTTTTATGGGCATCTGGACATCTGACTCCAGGAGATTTTAACTAAGTAACTTTGCAAAGATAGCCATTGTGCTCTATTCTTTAATGTTGCATTTGCAAAATGTAGATAGTTTTATTTCCTCTCTCACCTTTTACCTACAAAACCTTCTAGGTGGAATTCTCTGTTAAAACAATAATATAAGGCTGAGAGATCATGCTGTGTGGCAAAAAAATTCCACTGCTTAAAAATATTCTCTAAACAGATTGCGACTCTCTCTAACCCATTATTTCTAAGTTTTGGGACAGTTCTTCAGATTCTCTGTAGCTGTATAATTGAAGTTTCTTCACAAATATTTGCTGCTTCCAACTGAAAAACACAACAGCCATCACTAAAGCAGTCAGGTAAAGGTATATACTAGTGTTTCAATTCCCAAAATAGAGTGCAAATATTTACAATTCAAATATCTGCCCATTTGAATTTAAAATGTAGCTTCTGAGATCTGCCAGCTAACCCAGCTTGAGTGAGTCTCACACCAAGATTCTCCCATTGCCAGAGCAGCTCTTCAAGCGATGGTACTGCAGCCTCTCTGCCCCTCTCTGCCCCCAAGAATCCCCTATTGCAGCCACATTCATGTCCAGGGTCAGAGGGCACAGAAGGGGACCCAGCACTGAACCTGGCACCACAGCTTCTGTTGGAACAGCTTCAAATGATCTTGCTAGAAGGCACAGAAGGTTGTACAGCAGCGCTTTCACTCCCATATCAGTACGATGACATTGCTGATAGGCTTCCCCTGACATGGCTCAAGGCTGTTCTGTTTCAGAAGCCAAAGCAAAGGAAACTCAGAAGTTTAGTGCTTGCCTGTTCCACTTTGGTTCACTTTCTGTAGACATTTTGATAATAAAACACAACACAAGCCAGATTTCTCTTGCCATACTCTCTAACAAGCAGCCAACTCGTGGATATGTCATTCAGCTGGGTTTCACCTGGAAGAAAGCAGCCCACTGCCTACACTGAAGTGACTTGCTACTAGATTTAATTGGCACACACTTCTTCCTGCATCATTCTGTGCTCATCAGCATGTCTTGGCTGAATCTGATGGAATATATTTTACATGTATTTGCACTTCCAACATACTGAAAGCTTGCAATACATATGCTGGGCATCACTCCAAATATATATGACCTCATAAGGTTTCTTGAATTTTGGACATTAAATTGTTTTGCAGTTATTCTTAGTGTAAAGAAATGGAAAGTTTGAATAAGAGCAGCTCTGCTGGTTAAGGTATGGTCACACTTGTAATACACCAACGGGACCACAGGAACTCTACATAACAAGTGAAGTTTGAAAACCAGAATGATTCCAAGTAAATGCATGTAAAATGACATTTGATTCACTAAGTTATTTGGCATCAACCCTTGCACAAGTTAAACAGACCACCAGAAACAGCTTCTAATGTATTTTAGCAAGCTACTGCATTATGGTGAGCAGTACCTTGCCCTTTGAATAGTCCTATTGATTTTAGTTCAGAGTAAGGTTGGCAGAATGGGGATTTAGCAACTGCAGATGGACAGCAATTCCTTTCTTAATTTATATTCACTGGGTCATGTTTGACAATTTTTTTTAAAGGAGGATCTGTCTTCTCTCAGAACAAATGTAAATCTTATCAGTGCATCTAATCTGAACGTCTCTCCTAGTTATTTCCCACTGATTTCTGTCAATCTCACTCAATCAATGGCAAAAGTTCATTGGTTTCCATGACACGTGGTTTTGCCCTTTTCTCTGGGTATTATTGTCTAGTGTAGTAATCTTTAGCATATTTCACCATTTCTCTGCCCCAGACTTCATTAATGAAATATTTCCTTCTAATAAAGCTCTGCAATATAAAACACAATGTGCTTCCAGGGCACTTTTCTTCTTTTTCAAGTTTAACTTTTTGGCAGCAAAGTCCTCACTTTCATTTTTGTTTAAATCCCAAATCTATTGCTGCTATGATCCCTGCTTTAATGATTGCCCTATTTTATAGTCAATTATACCTCCACTGTTAATACCACATCTAGAAGTATACTCATCTTTGTTATCTGATGCATATATTAATTTGGGAAGCAATTTTAAATCAGCTTCAGTGTCACATGCTTGATTTCAAATATTAATTATGTAGTTCACTGTATACCTCTTGCACAGAACATATTTTACGTGTTGGCATTAATAGTCTCAGTTCATCTGACCACAGCAATGGGTTACATCACCCAGCTTACTCTACCTCCCCATTCTCAGAAGCCAAAACCCAACAGTCTACTTCTTTGACAGCACATGAAGTCATGATGTGTTAAATTTGATCGAATATTTCCTTCCGACGTGGAGGTTCTCAGCTCTTTTACTTTAATCTCCACCACTGAAAAGGAACTTTTCATTCATTATTATGTAAGCACTCAAAAAAAAACAGAAGGAAAGTTTCTGCAACTTCCTAGGTCAGTTTGTCCCTTGGAAGATAGCAAAGCTTTTTATCTTTGGAATTAAAGTTCATCCTTTCTACAGTTCTCTGCTGGTTTTATTCCAAATGCAGCAACAAATGTATTGGCTTCTAGGTTTAACAAACTCCCTATATATCCTACATTAGTTGGGAGCGTGAAAGGAAACCTCAGCTGGCTCTAACCCAAACATGTTATTGGCCATTTTATGTTGGGTTCTGCCATCTAGGAAGATGTATTAAAGGTTTCCCTTGGTGACCAGCTTGTAGAGAATATAAATCCTAAAACCTCAGGCAGGGTGTTTTAGTCTTTTAGGTAAATTTATCTAATTGTTCACTCTGGAGGACCTTGATTTAATCCACAGCAAGATGCCATCGTATATACATTTATTCTAAGAGAAAATCCTTGTCTTCCTTAACTGCTACTGTCTTCTTTTTAAAAATGCTTGCTCCATTGGCACAAAAATGATGCACCAACATTATGCCCTTCTCTTGGCAACATAAATAGTTTTCAGTACATCTTCTGTCCCTGTTTTTTTTATCTTTGTTATTTTTATTTATACACCAGCAGCCTCTGCACACCTCTGTCTGGAATGATGGTCGTGATATTTTCTTGAAAAATCCTCTCATTAAAAACTGAGGTTCTCCATCCCAATTTAGACTATTTATTATTTTTTTTTCTTCTGCTACATCACAGTCCACTAGGGAATATCTTTACCCAAAATAAGCAGAAAAAGTATAAAATCACTAGTTAGATAGTTCTCTTCCTCTTGGAACTCATATAGCATTTTATTCCCTAATATTCTGGCAATAATATAATATTTTATTTGAAAACGCACTTCACTGTTCTTTGACCACACTCTAACTTCCTAGTGAGGGCCAAGCACCTCCCTCCTCAAACATTCTACTGATAGAATGCTGCAACAGGTACAAATTGATACAAAAAATGGGGAAAACTTGTTAAAAACGAAAGGGAACACTACCATTTCCACGTGCTGCTTCCACCTGCCGCGTTTTACTTCTGCCTCTCACTCTCAGTTTCCCAGCAACAGCATGTTCACTCAATCCCCCCAGTCAACAAACAGCACTGAACCCAGCAAGGAATTACTTCAGTTGCTTCAACCAAAAGTCTAGAAAACACAAGAGCTATTGAGGTGACAGCTATCACTTCTACAAAATAACAACCCCTTCCATAGGACTGCATGTTATAAAGCTTTGATACCATAAATGATCCCCTGTCCTTTTGTGTGTGTGTGTACTAAGCATATTATATATTATATTACAATAACATATAATTATAATAGATATATTATAATGTATTATATTATACCAGAGATCAAGCTGATCCATAACTAATTTTACAGGAAGTATCAAAACAGAGAGAGCCACGCTCAGGGATAACTGTATTTTGGCCCCAAAGACTAAATAAATAACTTTCCACCACTTAGAATAGATTTTTATTGCCTGATTTTCAAAGCTGCAATATAACATAGCCTTGTTTTATATATTTTATATTCTATTTTATTCCTTTTCAGTTAGGACACCTGGTTGTGCAGACGCTTTTTATTGCTTCAATTCTGGGCAAATCAACCTGAAGAAGTGCTGGCAAAATACTGCTTCCATGCTGGCATCTCCAGCCTTGGCAATGGAAAGCTATATGACTAGAAATAAATTTCCCATAAGAAAATCTAAGCATTTAAAGACTTGGATCAGAACCTATGATCCAGGAGACCTGACCTGAAATGGCCAGTGAAACGCTTCAGAAGAACACAAAAAATTGCTAAGTGAGGTGTGTCAGGAGGAGGGTTTGGCTCCTGCAGGCAAAAGAAATTTAAAGACTGGAGTAGTGGCTTTCAACATCACTCTAGGCTCACAGTCTGACAGCCACCGTAAGAGAGAGCCCTTGGAATTTCAAGCTGTAATTCGTGCCTTGGAGCTCAACACTTTCTGGTACCGGCTGCAGCTATCAGAGGGATGACCAGCATTGCAAAATAGTTTTTCTCTGTTAATTGAGGAACCAAACATTTCCAAGTATGATAAAACAGCAGAGTTTCGTGGAAATTTTACAGGTCTATGTAGAACATTTTTGCAGAACTATTGATTTTGCCAGAGAATTCTACATTTGTAGTCAGCCTGTTCACTTCTCTATGGAATTGCATAAGGATGTAATTCCTCACTAAAATTTATAAGACATTTCAAAAACCTTGCAGACATTAATTTTTCACTTACAGTTGTAAAATTGTTCCATAATGAAAGAGATGAGATACAGAAAATTTTTCATTTAAGCCAGCTGTAATTCAGAGTCTGTATTTCTGTCAGTACTGTATTTTAAGCAGTATAAACATCCTCCCAAAGGCAGATCTACTTAAGTGTTTTGTGATACCCAGATGAAACACTGTTTTTATAAGGCCAGATCCAAAATTTAATGAAAGTCAACTGCAAGACTCCTATTATTTGCTCAGTTTAGTGAGCAGTCACAGAATTCCTATGGAATTAGTCTTGTCCTCATCTTCTCAAATCCAATTAATTTCTCAGTTAAGCATCTGGCAATGTTGCTGACCATGGCCAGTGACTTCTACCTCCAGCCTCCAAAGTGTCATGGCATCAGCAGAAGGATTTTCTTACATCTGTGGCAAATCCTCTCCTAGAGGGGGGCACGAATAACATTTGCAAATGTATTGAAAATGCTTCATTTCAGTACATTATTTTTTTTCTTACTGACTTTACAAGGGATAAAAAGGAGAGCTGGGTTCAATTGGATTTGTTGATTTAAATGATCTCCACAATGTGTTTTGTGAAGTCCAATAAAAATGAACACTGTTCACTTGTTCCTGGCCGGAGCAAGTCACAACCCTATCTCAGAGAGCAGCTTCAATCCATTTAAAAGACCTGTGTTTTGTCCCATCCCACTGCAATGACCACTACTTTTATTTTAGTTTCTACTCATTTCGCTTCAGTTTTTATTCTGGTATTAGTGAATCTCAGTCAGGGGGATTTTTTTTAGTGAGATTGGCTATTTCACTGCAATATAAATTAGAAAATCTCTTTATTATGCCCATAAAAACTCTTCAACTTTATTATATTTGTGTAGAGTGACTGTGCCTTTTATCATCTTATGTAAAACCTTAATCAGGTCTGAGTGTAAAACGAGATCAGACAGAGTTTTACTCTACCCCTTTTTCCCTTTTCTTTTTCTGACCAGAGTAGACCTGATGGATATAGAATAATGATTTAGCTGTTACCTTTTTTTTTTAATTTTATTGAAAGATCTCTGGAGGGATAAACATACTCTTCTGGAGCTTTTTTTTTAATTAAAAGTGAATAATAAAGTAGAATGAGCTGATAATGATATGGACATAAATTCACACTCCTCTGAAATTCATATGGAGTTATATAACAGTGGAGTTTTATGAAGTCCAGCACATTCTTCCATCTTTCTACTTTCAGCCTGCATGAATCCTGCACCACTGCAGTCATTCCTTTTAATTACAATCTTTTTCTCTTTCTTTACTCTCTTAAGAGTATTAGAACCTTTTTTCATTAGTATTGTGACAATACATACGATGGCAGTAGTTGGAGTGCAAGGAAAGATTACCCCTGTGCTATGCAAACACAGAATAAAAAGCAGTCTTGCCTCAAAAGGTTTTAGTGTCAAGTGAGGTTTGAACAGAGAAACAGGTACAAGGTGATAGCATGCAGACAAATGAACAGCATGAAAAGTTAAGAGTATATTTGTAAGAAGTATGCTTCTTGTTGTATTAGCTTTTGTTTCCTTAATACGGAATATCTGGCATGGAGAATTAGGTGATGGGATGAGGTAAAAGTAAAAGAAGGCAAAGAACCAGAAGGACAGTCACAGCTCACCAACTGGCTCTGGCAGAAGCCACATCAAGGCTGAAAAGAATCTCTGAGAGATTTAAGAAAGATAAGATGGCAGCTGTAATGGTGTGGCTTGTGTGGCTTTGTTTTTTACATAAGATTTTCAAAAATCACATTGGGCATGTGAGAAAATGGTTATTTTTTAAAAGAGCATTGCCTACTACATCTCATAATCTAACACAGGGAGAAAATCTTTGTAAGATTCACATAGATGAGTTCAAAACAGAGAAACTCTTCTGGCTTTCCCACAGTTTAAAACCTTGCCTGCATGGTTATATTGACCAGGGTGACCACAGCCAAACAAGGATCAGACCCTAAGTATTGTCAAGTACCTCCTTTCTGCAGGCATTCTGTTTTAGAATAAAGGCTTTAAAGGATTATTCTGGAACAGAGCATTCCCACAGGAAAGCAGAGGCACACTGGCACCATTACAGAGGAATAACAACACCCTGTAAACATGACCTATGTTTTACCTCACCTTATGTCAAGGCATTCAAAATCCCTGTAGAGACATTCAGGTGCTCAGCAGCCAAGCCTTTATACTCTTGATCTCTGTTCTTCAGGAAGGTCTCCCTTGCTGCAGTGAAGCACTGTGCTCCCTGGAAACTCCAGGAAAAAACTGTTTATAGCAGGAATCCCTGTCAACTGACTGTGATTCTCAAACAATGCATGGAACAAGGTGGGACGACAAAATGTATGGTGCAAACAAGGAGAAGTGAGCAAATTCAACTAACTGAGAACTCTTTCAAAGATGCTGGAAGTAGCTTCAGCAAAATTGTTACAGTAAATAGTTATTTAACAGTAACTGGATTTTGCACAGCCAGATTCAATGCGGTAAGAATCCCATTTTTCAAATGGAACAAGACATTTCTGGGCTGTATTTCTATTTAAATTCAGTTTTGAGGTTACCCACCACTGTTATATTGAAAGTCTTAAATCTGACATATCACTTACCATGTCCCATCAAACACAGCAACACACTGGAAACTGAAAACTTGATGCTGCTGCATGCTTCTTTCATCGGAATCACTACACCTTCACTGGAGTTATTCTGACTGAAACCCATGTGAGAGCAGAACTAGGTGTTTGCACTTGTAGAAATAGCTTTCAGTTCATTCATGGCCAGTTCTGGTTTTTAAAGTCAAGCTGCCATTTGGCAATTTGCTACTTCACTTTTATCATCCTTAATTCTACCAGAGAGAAACACATGCAACGGAGAAAACTATCACAGACAGGACAACCAGCCAAGTCATAAACCAAGGCCTTTTATTCCTCCCTCTGTGCAAAAGGAACGCTATGTACGGACTGAGTCCCAAATCATAAAGCCCTACATTCTACTCATCTTCCCAAATAGAATTAAAAATGACAAATTTATTATGTAGCTCAGATGATCTATCTGCCACTGTGGCTGGGGACCAGCTTGTTGCAGTCCAAAGCAAAAATAACCACATATCACTCTGTGCAATTGTCAGTGCCCACTTTTCATTTAATCTTAAGCTCCATACAGTATAATTTGTAAAAAAAAATCACAGTCAGCCAGATTGCACATGTTGACTTCTAGATTTAGATTAGATCTCAGGAAGAAATGTTTTCCAGTGAGGGCAATAAGGCCCTGGCCCAAGGTGCCCAGGGAAGCTGTGGCTGCCCCATCCCTGGAGGTGTTCAAGGCCAGGTCGGATGGGGCTTTGAGCACCCTGATCCAGTGGGAGGTGAACCTGCCCATGGCAGGGGGTTTTGGAACCAGATGGGCTTTAAGGTCCCTTCCAACCCAAACCATTCCATGATTCTATGATTCTAAAAGCCTGACTGACCAATTGTCAGCCGGCAATTCTGTGAAAGCAGACAGAAATGAAACAATAATGAGGATTATTTGTCCGTAATGAAAATGCAGACACCCAAATGAGCTTACTACTGCAAACAAAAATGAAAGAAAATTATATCCACAGATGGAAACATTTAGAAGTTATCAGGGATTCTGTGAGGGATTTTACACAAATTAATCTAAGTGAGGAGGTGAAAGGAAAGGATTATTTGAGGTTAAATCTTATTTTTTCCTAATCATATACTGGGGTCTTTTGAAAAAAAAAAAAAATTATTATACCTCTGTACTCCCTAGGATGGTAGGAATGTTGCTGGGACTGTACTACAATGAATGGTAGAATGCAGGACATGAAAAGAAATATACAGGACAAACTGAAATACGGTATCGTTACTGAATAAAATAATTTGCTCATTCATACGACAGTGCAATAAATCACTTTCTACATCCCTTTTATACTGTCATTGCTGTGTAAGGATGTGGTTTCATAATCAATTTAATCTAAAACTGCATTGTCACCAAAAAGGGCTGTCCCACCTTCTGCCCTGGGCTGGCTGAAGATTAAGACAGATCAGTGGCAATTTGTCATAGATCATCTCAATCTGATTATGAAAATGCTGCCCAAGTAAAACATTGGATCCACCAATATCAGTCGTAACCACTAACTTCAGTGGGTCCTAAATCGCCCTGGTAACTTGTACTGTGACCTGTATTACATGCTGGGTCATAAAACATGTGTTTGCATCAATATAGTTTCTGAGCCACCTGTGGGCGGATCAGCCACGGTTCATAACATCACCAACTCACTGTTTAACCTGGTTTTCCCTCTGAATCAGCAGGCTTGATGTCTGTTGACACATCTGATACTGTCACAGGTGATGCTTAGCAACACTCAACTCATCTTACATTCTTGGGTACAGAGGTGGTTTAGGAAAATGATGCTGCTGTCTCACTTTTAGAAAAGCTATAAACACCATAATTTCATCATAAATACGCACATTCTGGAGAAAGAACATCTTTTCCTAGATTAACTCTGCCTTATTGTAAGCTTGGGGTGTTCCCAAGCTGCCATGTACCATTTTAATTCGTCCATGGTGAGTTTTGAACAGTAATTTGCATACAGAAACCAAAAATAGTGTTTGGGGGATACAACACAGCTAATTTCTGTCAAACATGCTGTCCAGGGGTTTAGTCGTAAAATTTTCAGCAGTAGTTGGATATTTTAATACTTCATTCCCTAGCCAGTATTTATTACAGTAGGAATCAGCATATAAAAGGAAGTTCTATTCTTTATCCTTTTTACTCACTCTCCTGCATGGCATGTTTTTAAAGTACAGCTGTCTACCAGATGCAAGAAAATTAAGACATTTCATTTCCTCTCTCTGTGCATAACTCCCATTAATGTTGATGGCAGCTAAGTATGAAAATAGGAAGAGAGCTACTGTGAACAGATAATATAATAGCTTGCCCATTTCAATTAAATCTGGTTGTTTCAAAAGAAAGGTAGAAAGAGTCACATCAAATTGCCCCAATTCTTCAGCACGAGACCTGCAAATTCGCATTTGGTTGACTTCACAGCTGCAGTGGACACGATGTGCTGAGTAGTGATAATGCTTAAATACATCACCTTCAAATTCAGTAAAATTTTAAAGTTAAGGTATACAAAAATGCAGTTCTTGACTGCAGATATTTTAAGCTGCAGCTCCTGTGATGGTTTCCTGGAATTTTTTTTTTTTTAAAAATATTTTCTCTTTTTTTGCTAATTGGAGTTTTTAATTTCCTTGGGTTATTAGGTGTTCTGTTCCCTTTGTTTTGTCTGTTCTTTGAGAGTAGTTTTTAAATCAAGGCTCAAATCACAGATTTTTCTTTTTTCATGTGATCTTGACCCAGAATGCTAGAAGTAGTCAAGATTATGTGCTGCGAAATAATTTGGAATAATAAAACTTTTCTGACTTCAGCACAGAATCAGTTCTTCAGGGACAGATTTGAGATTATCAGATTGACTTCGAAAAATCTTACTGATGAAATCAGAAGGTATCACTGATATTCTTGTCATAATTGACTTCCTGATACTAAATAAAAGCAAACAGATGGTAACACTATGAAAATAAAAATAAAATTAAAAAAAAACCTGAAACACCCAAAACTACAGTAATATTGGAAATAAGTGCGAAGAAAAAAAACTGAGTTCCCAGGAGCCTTCAAAATCTGCAGCCTATATCTGTGCAACACACCAAGTGGCAAAATAAAACTTCTACCAGCTGTAAGAACAATCAAGAAGTGAATTGCAGCAAAAAAAATAAAAGGAGAAATTCCTGAGAGACAGAGTAAGTTTCACCAAAGCAGCTGAAGAGCAGAGCAGTCCTGTTCAGGGTGTTCTGGGAAATTTGCTGGCCGAACCATTTCCAGTTTCCGTCACAGCTAAAAGTCAAAAAAATCAAACTCTGCTGCTCAGAAAGCTAAGGATTATGTTGGGCAAGTAATGTGTGAGTTTGCTTTGATCTGATTTCACCTTAACAAATGTTTTCCATCTTGATCTGATGATTACACCCTGCAAGTGCCGAACAGACACCAAGTTAGTGCTGAGCACCGCTTGCACCAAGTTGCTATTGGATCCATGTGAAGAGATTCCAAAGGTCCAGATGTAGTACATCTGCACATGATTGATCATAACAGCATTATCCCTGTTAAAATAGAATTGATAACTTTGTAATATTAGCTGCTATTATGAAGACTAAAGACTCCAAAATTGCCACCAAGGTATCATTTCTATACATTAGATTCAGAGTTGAATAAAGTTTTTTTGCATAGAGAAGGGTAAAAGTTCTGCCATGTTTAACCAGAAAAAAAGAGAAAGGCTATCAGAACTCTGTTTCCCAACTTGGATCTCTCTGGCATCAAGCAGGTCAATGTCTGTCTTGTGTTTCCAAGCTGTACTCTAGACAGTACCTGCTCCTGTGGCAGCCTGCAGTGCCTCTTCCATAAAGCCAAAACTGGCCCAAACCATCTCAGCACAGCAATAAAAGCAAGGAATGCTGGCATCTTAAATGTGTGGCTGGGTCACATTTCTGCATAACACATAGAACCATAGAATTGTTTGGTTGGAAAAGACCTCTGTGATCATTCAGTCCAACCATATCTGTTCTCTAACTAAACCATGTCCGTGAAAAACTCATCTACCTGCCTTTTAAACACCTCCAGAGATGGCGACTCAACCACCTCCCTGGGCAGCCTCTGCCTGAGGACCCTTAATGTCTAGTCATGTCCCAGGAAGGGGAAAAAAAGGGAGGGAAAAACAGGCCAGAGAAAAGGGAGCAAATTTTGGCTGCTTCTGACATAGTCCAAAGGGATGAGGTGACGTAACACAGGGTGACAGATTTTCCACAGGGGTTTCCTGCACTCACACCTGAAGTGACCATGTTATATATGCTGGCTTCTCCTTAGGCAGCAGGAAGAATCAGCTTGTCAGTGCCCTGACAGTGGGTGAGGGCTGGATTTTGCTGCCATTAATTGTCTTGCTGCCCTAGGTGACTCCTGATCTGCCTGTGTCTAACATGGGCCCTGAAGAAAGCTACAGAAAATGCAGTTTCATTAAAATCATGATGAGAAAAGTCTTAGCAATTCACCATGTGAGTTGCTTATTTACCATTAGAGGTCACTGTCCTGCTTATGACATAGCCACATTTCATTTTATGAAGATGTTATACACAAACTGGCAGGCATTTTAAAGCCTAATAAACAGCAAGGATACAAGTCATTACTTAAATCAACATTTAAAAAAATATTTTGGATATGTAAGTCCTGTAGAAGATTAAAAAACAATCAAGAAAAAGAAAGTATATCTATTAGAATATCACAATTATTTGTTCTTAAAGGTCTAATAAGGTATTGAGTAGATAGTCTTACAATTAATAGCCAAATAAATATTGTCTTTATAAATGTTTCTCTTTATAAAACTGCATTTTAACACTTCCATAATCGTCAAGTCTCTTCAACAAAATTATCTTTTTCCCAATGACTGCATGATCCCACAGCATGATCCCCCTGAAACAGGAAAGCAGGCTTGTATGAACTGGCTGTTTGAGAACTAAGAGATGGCAATTAAGAAGGAAATCAGGGAGCTAATGAGTCTTTTGCAGCTTTGGAAGACAGACCTTGCCCGAGAGATCTAAATCTGACAGTGATGTCTTAAATGACTACAGGGGACAGAACAAAAATGAAGATTGGGACTTTGAGTTTCGTGTTCCCATCCAGTAAGTTCCTACATGAAACTGGAAATGTGAAGCCAATTTCAAACCAAATGGGAGAGCAAGGATTACTGCGCTCAGTCATCTGCACTGAAGGCAGAAGGACAAGGATATTTCCCTTCCGAAAAGACCTCAAAATGGAATTTCCTGAAAGTCATTCCTGCAGGGGGAAAGCATAGGGTTTGATCTCTTTAGGATGACAGCACTGTCCTTTGCCCCCCTTCAGCCCCTTCAGCATCTCAAAAAATGCCGCTGTCGTGCTCAGTTCCACTACACCTCACTTCAAAACACATCAGTTACTGGGAAATGTTGAATGAGCATCCTTTTTCTCCACTTAAGATCAAATGGCACAGCACTGCAAACAGCAACCTCTGCTGCCTCTCACATCTGCCCAGTAAAACCGTGTCACCGCGCTGCTCCTGCGATGTCACAGAACTAAATCCAAACGGTGTTTCTGTGAGAGTGCAAGAAGGTGGAAACACCAGAGGAGATGGTACCTTTCACATCTCCGAATCGACTTCTCTTATCAACAGAGAGCAATCAGAAAAACACTCAGATGAGAATGTGTGATCACTAATTCTCTCTCTAGTTCTCTCCAGTACCCTGAGAAAACGGGTCTGTACGTACTGTGGTTTGTATGCAGTGTCTCACATGTACAACAACAAAGAGAAAACTCAATATTTGTTAGCACAAAGAACTATTTAATGCTTTATGATAATCTTTGGGTTAAACGCAAAGCTACTGAAAGGAGTTTTCTGAAATGCATTATAACCTACTGTAAAACACTGCCATGGGTTTATAATCCAATCATTACCATTTGGCCATTTGTCTTTAAACCATATTGTCATTAATGAACTTTATTGAAGCATAAATGCACGTCATATAGGTTAAGGGCATGTGAACACAAAGATGGCAAAGATGGCATTCACTTGCTTCTCGGTTTAATTAGGCCAACTGGGAGTATTTTAGCATAACATATTTCAGATGTAAAAAATACCACCTTTAGAGATGTACATGCCCTGCAATATTTTATCATCATGCTCACAATTGTTTCTCAGCAGTGAATTCTTTGTCACTAGAAAGAAACTCAGCAATATATTTTAAAGAAAAGGTCACGAGCCCTGCGCAATAAGTCCTTATTACAGGCTGATGATCTTTGTAAAACTACCATCAGTCTCATTCTAGCAAAACCAAGAGGACAGAGAGCCATCTCCTGTGCAGGTAACATCCCCCTCTGTTTATATTCTGGTGCCTCACCACATTCTGCATAATTCACTATGTAAAGTACACTTCCATTGTGTCTACACGGATGCTGGGCTGGTCATGATAAAGAACATTCGTGTTCTACAATGACACAAGTTTTTCCATAATTTTCAGTGACACTTCCCTTAGGAAAAGAGACTCAGAAACTGCCCTAACGGTCTTGAAAAGGTGGAATTTTGAAATGTCAATTCTAGGAAGATTACAAAATTAGCATTTTCATTAGTTGTCAAGTGATACTGCTGGATTCATCCCCACATACTTACTAAATAATACTTACAGTTGATTAAAATAGTGAAAATAAAGAAGTGTAACTCCCACTACTTAATCCACTACTCCACCCCATAATGGAAACTGAGCTATAAAGAGGCTGGAAAAACTGCTATAGAAATTAGAGATACATTAATTACAGTTACAATTTTCTTTTAAGCAGAACATTTTGCGAGGACCTGGGTATTAATCATATATTTCCAATAATCATTTCTATTTTGAACATCTGTTCAAAAGACTATCATAAATGAACAATAAGGTGATTCTGTAGAGAACTCAAGAAGCCAAAAATAAATACTACCTTCACACATCCCTAAAAATAAGGAGAGAGGGAAGATTTAACTTTCTTCCTCTTTGATGTTGTTCTTTGTATTAAATTACAGAATATTTCAGGAGAAAGAGAAAAAGGAAAAAAAACTTGGAAGTTGTTCCCTTTATCTTTTTTGCAATGTAACAAATACTTGCCAGGCTTTAGCCTGATTACTCATACTAGGAGGAATTCAAAATGTCATTCCAGTTTAAAACGACTTTGAAAAATGAGGGTCTTCTGAGGACAAGTCAAACCATTTAGATAAGTCAAATATGTAAAGATCATACATTTTTTCAATCGCTGATGGATTTGTGTGATGTTTTTAGAAAGTATTTAAGAATAAGTGACGAGGAAATCTGAGGCCCAATTCTGCTAAAGGAATTCTGATGATAGTGAGTAAAAAGCCAGATCTGGGAAATATACCTCCTCCATGTAATTTTGATGCTCTGCATGATAGCAATTGTACACAGCAATGTGCTAGGAAATTTATTTTCCATTTATTCCACCAGAAGGCAAGGACACGCAGTAACCAAACAGACAATTTTATGCTTTTTACATTGTTTAAACTCCCTTTTACTTTATGAGCATGATTAACAAGTATACTTTAAATGACAACTAGAAGGTCTAAAACTAACAAAGGTCTCACTGTTCCTAAAGTTAAGCAGCAGAAAATAAAAGACAGAATCTAGAAGCCTTCAATGGACAACATTTACTTTGGCAGTTTCAGCTGAATTGCTGTATCTGCAAGGACTCTTCCCAAATAATAGTGTAAGGACGTGGGGCCCTAAAATTTAACTCTGAGCTTTTGACCACTCAGTGCAACGCAAAGTAATTCTGAGCTGACTCGCTCGCAAGAGCTCGCAGTGTGAAGGAACACTGTTAGTACAGGTTTTCTGCTCAGCAGTTACTGACAGATGTGGACAAACACACACAGGGCGAGGAAATGGTGGTGAAGTAGCACGAGGGATGAAGTTCAACCTGCCTTTCTATCATCTAGTGCCATTTTTAATTATAGAAACCCCCAAATCACTTCACATTAAGATGAAATTAATACAAGGAGCAGCTTTATACTTTGAAGCCTTTGTTATTGTTTCTCATGCTCCCTTCCATTTACTACTACTTTGACAACATACTCAAGTTGTGCTTAATATCTGAAGAAGGTGACCAGGCAAGGTGCTGAAGAAATTCTTTAGCAGATCACTAAAGGAAAAGCAGAAGGAGAGGCAGAATATATTTGTCCTAACAGTTTTGTCTACAAGAATTGTATGTTTTGTTTTAAAAACTCCTTTTTCAGTGTTAGCAGAAAGAAACTCTGTATGGGCTTCATTATTATGAAAGGAAATGTAGAGGTACCTGAGCTTAATGAGATTTTGGAAAATAAATACACATGTTGAGTTGTCTCTGTGGTGGTGCTTTTTAATGAGTTTAACTTTTGGTGTATAAATAAATACTCTTTTAGATGCCATCTGAATAATGTGCAAATTAAAAGATGCATAGGATAAGCGCTTCAGTGCTAATTTTCATTCTTTCTACAGTACAATATTTGTTGTTTGTTATCTCCTGTAGGCAGCAACTGATCATTATTTCCAGGATGTGCTCAGGGAAATCATGAAGTGTTTGTTTTAGATAATGATGTGCAGCATTCCTAGCTACTTCTGACTTTCAAAAACTGAAATGAAATATTCTGAAATATCAAGCATATCATTAAAAAAGCCTTCATCACTCAAGATTTTTGCTACCTTCGTTTTCCTGTAATTGGAGAAAAAACTGTTTACTTGAATGCTTTGCAATGTGACTTAAATTAAGCATAAGTTGACTTAGCTGAGTGGATGCAATTTGATTTCGTAAGAGCTGGAGTACACTTGACAAAACTAGTGACCTACTCTTCTGACCCACTGAAGGCTGGGCATCAGTATGCTAGGAGCTTCAAATCACTTTATCAACTGAGTAAAGAAAAACAGCCTCATTTATCAAAAACCTTTTCCTCCGTTCTCAGTTAACTCTTCCAGTTACCAAATCATTAATTAACTGGCCTTGGCCTTTCTTCAAGGCTCTGTATGCTAAAAATTTGAAAATGTAAAAAAATGGCACCAAGAAAACTGTCAGCTTTAGAAAGATTTTGGCAATATGCAAATACCTACAATGTTTTAGTAAGAAGGAAACTAAATGTGAGTTGTAGACACTCGTTTAGAACCTCGAGAGTATACTATACTTTGTAGTTAATCCTAAGGAACTTGACCAACATCACTTCTCAGGTCCACCACATAGATTTAATGGATTTATACTATTTTTTTCCTTTCACACTGCTATGGATTCCACAAAACACACATTTGCTTATGTTTAATACTTTACATAGAGGTTTACTTTAAAAATCTTAGATTTTTTTTCACTAATAAGTATTTTGTTATTTAATTTGTTTCAATGCTTTTTGAGCCTTTATGTTTTACTTTTTACTTCTCTTCTCCAACCGGCTGTTCAACTTAATGGAATTACTGTACTCAGATAAATAGGGTCAGTGAGGGTCAGAAGTCCAAAGCAGCCAACCTTAGCCCAGAAATGGCAACAGAAATTCATTGTAAAGGGCAAAGGTTGGAGGTCAGGAGGCTCTGAAGCATGGCAAAGTTTAGTGGTATTTGAATGGCGTTATCCTTGTTGTGACACTCAGCAGGTTTCTTAGCCAAGGGCCAGGACCGAGCCACGCAACGTGTGTAGCAACACAGAATCAAAAATTGTCTCTGTCCAGAGAGAGCTTACCATCCATGCAAAGAGACAGGAGACACGTGGATGCTAATAACCACAAGCAGACCACAGTGAAGCAAGCACATACAAATCCTACCTGTTTGTGTACGACCTGTACACCTGTGGTGTAAGTGCACCAACAACCTAATTGCAGCCAATTTTTTTAAAAAAGCATGACTGGAAATTAGATTCTTAAAGAGAAACACGAAGTTGTACTTGAGGACATCCTTCTGAGACCTGATTAATAAAAATTCTCCCAGCTATATTAGAATTATAGAATTTTAAAATGTCTTTTTTTTCCTCCTTGGAGAGCTTTCAAAGTGCTATTCAAAAGCAGGCTCATTTCCCATAAATTCATAAAGGAACATCTGGACTTAAAACATCCTTTCATCCTTTGCACATCATTTTAAGACTTTCCCCTGATACCATTTTTGTCTTCCTTCTTGGATTTATTAGCTCCTAGGTAATTACCTTTTGTTTCTCCTAGGTGTAATCACTGCTTGGGTCAACACTTTCAAGGAGCTCTCACAGCTTTAAAAACATGGTAATCAACATTTTTTGATTATTTGCTGTGCTCTTCTCCCTTGCCCCCTCTGCAATGACTGCCAAAGCATTTCTTCTAGCTTTCTGTGTTCTGCATGTGCACTCCCTTCTTTTCATCTTTCGGGAGCTGAATATTCTCTCCTTTTGATTAAAAACTGATCTCTAATCGTTACATTGACTGGAGCACACAAGAAGAGAGTCAATAAGAAGGAAGCTGTGATGGGGAATAGGCAAGATTCTTCCACTTAGATATCCAGCTGATGGCTATACTGTTGGTTTACGCAGATGTCTACCCAGAACTCCCTCTTCTTTTATTATTACAAACAACGAAGAAGTCCCATGAACCTCCAGAAGTTCACACACAAGGTTCTTGCAGCACTATTCCTTTGCAAAGCAGGTATTTACAAGCTTTGCAGAAAAGCAGAGAGAGCACCTGTAAAACCCTTTAGCTATCCTATGAGATCTGTGGCCATGGTTACACAGCTGCTTTAATCCAGCATAAATCCAGTCTGCCAGTAAAACAGGGTACTTCTAAATTCCCTTCTCTATGAAACTATTCATTCTCTCTGCCTCTCTAATGCTGGTTTTAGCTCTCCCAAGGTTGCACAGCAAGATTGATAAAGGAAACTGATGCAACTGCAAACTAACCCAGCAACAATTCCCCCCCCCCCCCCCCCCAGAATATTTAGTTTTAGTCAAATTTGCTCCCTGATCCAACTTATGTTATAGTTCTGCAAGAACTAACACTGGAGAACAGTGCATGTGTGCAGATGAGGGTGAAGGGGCTGAAGACATTGCTCTGTTCAGTAACAGTGAGCTGAAAATCAACTGAAAGCAAGCATGAAGCTGCAGCCCAGCCTCTTCCTTTCTGTGCCTGAAAAGTGAAGCTCAAATTCCAAGCTTATTGCCACTGGTTTGTTCTCTCAGCTCCTTGTACTAACAGTCTGAACTCACATTAACACTACTTTCTGCTTGAGCACAGGGAAGAACATGCTTCAAACAGACTCAGCTCCTGGCAAACAGCTCTGCAGCAGTGTGCAAACGTGGCAGGCTGCTCGAGACCCATCTCTCAAAGCATCCCCGTGTGATCTGTCAGGCAGCAGGAGGAGGAAGGCACTCGCAATTCTCTGCTGCAGCTCAGCTTTGGAATTTTCACTGGGGTTCTCAGCAGCCTGAGCTTCCATCGCATAAGCAAGACTTCAGCCCCTCTGCTGCTCTGTAAACCCACAAAGTCAGATGCAAGGTCTGAGCGAGGCTGCCACAAAGAACACTGGGGAGGAATCAGTCTTGGTTCAGATACAAAACCAGGTGCAAAATGGCACAAGGGGGGAGCCAATCCATGTGCCTCATGGTGCAGGAGGCTTGACAGGTTTGGCACACTCTCAACAGATGGCTGGTTGAGATGTTTGCATTAAATTAGCTTCCCATTTTCTAGGGGGAGTGAGAATTCCTAGCTATGTTCTCAATAAAAGCAAGACATAGCTAACCACATGACCCAAGCAAGCGACAAAAAGCTGATCTGTAAGAAAATATACTGATAATGTTATTGGATTCTAATGACATTATAAACATACTTTGTTTTCTTGATGTCTTAGAAAAGGAACAGCACAGAAACCACTGACTTTAGTTGCGACAATTATACCTCTTTCCCAACCAAGTAAGTGGGAAATTCAAGTGGTCAACTGGATTTAACCTATCATCAAAAAACTCATCTACTGCAAACAGTGGTGAACAATAGAAAAATCCTTCTAACAGCCCGAAAGAACCCTTGTTTGCTTTCACAAAAATCAGCAGAATCCTGCTTTCAACAAGAATCAGAGCACAGGGTGCAATAACAAAGGATAATCCATGACCTCACAGTTACTAAAAGTCATTTTAAAATGGACAGCAATTATTTGTTCTGTCAAAATTAGCAAATATTAATATTAAAATTACTTTGATCCCACTCCCATTACAGACAAAAAAAATGCTTCCTTTAACTATCTCCATCACAGAGCTACAACATCAAATCTGAAATGTCAAATCCTATAAAAACTTAGGTCCAGTTAAGACCTAAGACCTTTTTTTTTGCACATGCTTTCTTCTATAGAAACTCTCAAGTCTAGGGAAGTTAAAGATTCTTCCACATTGTGAGCTCATGGTCTTAAAGTTCAGATACACTTTTACTGAATTAAAGGGTCTGTGAAGCCTTGCTGACCATATGTGCAAGTCTTAAATTTACGTTTTATCACCTTACTAGTAACAGCCAAATTATTCATAGGATCAGTTCAATAAAGTAAGTATTATAAGTGAACATTTTTGCTATTGTCATCAAAAATTGACATGGAAGAATAAATATTTGGTATTTATGTGGTCCTATGGTCAAGGTTTAAAACTACAGACCATGTTGAAATATTTAATAGCATTTAATCTACAGAAAAATAATTCCTACAGCACTGAATTACAAGGTCAAAATAAATATTTTGCCAACTTTTATGATATCTAGAAAGCTGAGGGTTATCGGGGTTAAGGAGCAGGCAAATCATCTCAAAGCTCCAACTACAGAGTCCACACTCATACACCATTTCCTAAAGCAGAACTAAATATGCTTTAGGAAAAAGTCAATTAAAAATATTTCTAATAAATACTTTCTAAAATACATGAGTGTTTTAATTTTGTTTTCTTGCCCCTGTGCATAAGGAGTTAATGTATGTTATACAAGTACAGTTATATAATTACAAAAATCCCCATATCAGATCTAAAAAATTATATGAAATTGTATTATTTTTAAATGTATAGCCACATACCCATGCATGATGGCCAAAATATAAGAAATGTTAATAAATACTTTGAACAAAAAAAATGTGTATTTTTAAATCATTAAGACATATTACTGCTTGCCTGCTGCACCAACTCACAAAGCTGGCTAAAGAAACCTGGATAATTTTAAAGAGCAAATCTGGTGTTGCTCAGCAACAGCACACCCTGATAGAAAGGATGCAGGATGTTGGAAGATTTAATATTAGGGAACTGTGCTTGCAAGAAGAACAAATACAATTTATTCACATAACGTCCATAAAATTGGGGCCGCTTAAAATACAATAATCAGATGAAGTGATCATGCTAATATTAATCCTTGTATAGTAGAGCTGAGTAAAAAGTTATTGCCTGGAACCAATGAGCGGGTATCACAGATTATTAAATGGCATTGATGTTTGCACTGTCTTGGTACAATATGATGAGGGGGAAAAGCAGTGCATTTTATAAGAATCTGAGAGGAATCTTATGGCTGAAGTCTTTAGTCCTAGCACTTTCTTGGCTGAGTATTTGCCAAAGTGAGGACTTAATAAGAACCCAGACCTCTGCACTTTCTTCTGGAGGAAAACTGATGCTCTCAAAGGACAAAATGGCTTAGAGAATACACGCCTCACCTTTGCTTTGGTCCCTCAGAAGTACCTCTCCTATTCCTTTATTTCTGATCAGAGTAGCAAGTGCTTTTTTTGTTGAAATACCAGTACTGTCATTTTTCATTTTGAAGTCACTCTGGCTAAATGTTCCAGGGCTCTTACAGAACAACAAAAATTCCACAGAAAATTAATATTATATCTTTAGTCAGCCATCCCTTCTACTACTGCTGGAGGTTATTGAGAACAACTGCAAGAGAGGCTGAGACTGCTCAGAAGACAGAAAGCATGGCAGGGTCTAAGAAGCAGCAGAGATCGATATATGACAGGATCAGACTTAGTGCTTTGACAACTGAGCAGCTAGACCTGTGTGAAAGAGAGAGAGCCACAGACTGGAACTCATTTGTAAGGCTGCTTATAAAGAAACATATTTTGGAAAAAGTGCCATTTTACGCCAGCAGCTCTGAGATGTCACTACACACACATATGTAATTCCCACATATGACAGGCTGCCAGTGCACTTCCACTGGTTACACCAACCCAAGACATTCAACCAGTAATCCAGTTTGATGTGGAGAGAAATTCTCTGCCTGGGTCAATTTTAACACTAATGGGGTGCGGGGGGAGAGGTTTACAGCAAAACACAGGATAAAGAAATGGAAAAGTATTTCTACTCACAAACCCTGAGGATGGGACTCAGGACGTGGTGCTGGCCTGAAAGAGATTGTAATTATTTGTCTCACTGCCTTCTAGAATAAACACTTCTTGTCCCTCCTAGACATATGATTAAGTGGATACTCTAAATGGGCTATAAAATCATAACCGTCTGAAATTTTATCAGCTTACTGAGAAAAAAAAAAGAGACTTTCTCAGACATAAATTCTGCAGGACTCTTTAGAGTAGACCTGAACAAGACTCTGCTCATCATTGTGCTGTCGAAACAGAATCTGGGAAAAAAACCTGTTGCTATAAGGTTTGTCTCTTAGACACCTGGTCTTAACAATGCAGATGTTAGACATCTGCATTACTTCTTTCTCTGTCCTAAAAGTAAATGTCAAATACTGCAAGATTCTTTGTCAATTCTCAGATGTAAAAATCATATTATTAAACAGGAGTGATACCATCTTTGTTATTAAATGATTGGCTGCATGGGAAACGAGTCTGACAGCACTTCTCAGAGAAACTGTCCTCTGGGTGACTACCTTTGGTATGACCCAGCTATACCCTTCACTTGTCAGAAGTCATTTACATCAAATAACATCAAACTTTCACTGAAAATACAAAACAAAAGCCCTTCAAGCACCTGCTGTCCCAAAATGACAAAGAAAAATGTAGACTAGAATGAAAAAATTATAAATATTTCATAAAAAATAAGCATTTCATTAAAATTTCATACTTATAATTTCCCTTCCATTCTGGGAAAGGGGGTTTAATTAAAATCTACAAGGCACAGTGTAAGGCAAAAGGCAGAACTAATATCCTCAGGAGAAAAAGAGTAGAAGGAAGAAATCATTTCCTAGGGAAAATTTATGATCAAAGTAATATGGAGATGAGGATTTGACCCCTCAGATTTCCCCATTGATGATACTCCCGCTCTCAAAGGCACAAAGATCTTAGCACATTCCTCTAAGTAGTATTAGAATTTTGTTGAATCTCCGTTTTCAAAATGTTGGGATGTGTTTGCTGCAATCTTCAAATCAGCTTGAAGTTGTTTTTATATCAGAGCAATGCCAGGCCTGTGACTGAGCCCTCAGCTACGTGTGTCAGGAACAAATCCCGCTTTACTTAACAGTCATCAGTGATGATATTTACAAAAGGAATTATGAGAACGTGGAGTTATAACTCAGAATAAAATTCTTGAGATGAAGTGGGAGAACTACAAAATAAGAACGCTGGAAAAGAAATAATCTACTACAAGTGGAGCTCTTCTTGCTATCTTTTCCTTAGCCCTGAATTTGCAGTGTGTTTTTATTTAGTAGAAATGTATTAAAAAAAACATTTATTCTGCAAATTCTTTTTTGTGCTTCTCAGCTCTGCAGTTCTGAAAAGGTAATTTTGGGGCATTTATGACCATGTTTTCCTGACCTGTGCTTCCCCAAGTTCACAGAAAAGGCAGCAGTGGAGATGAAGGCACTGAAGAGGAGGTGTGGCTGTTTCACAGATGCTACTTCATTAATTTCCAGTGGCTCAGAGACCAGAGCTGGCTCTTATGTAAAACACTTTCTTTTTGGAAGAGACAAAAACTTCTCTGAATGTGTAGAACTGAGTTGGTGTAGATTATATAAACCACAAGATAAATGAATGGCCTAAGCTTATTCCATAACTGTATTTTTTTGCTAGCAAACTTTTGAACAATCATAATCTCTTTGAAAATATCACTAAACCAAAGACTTGGAAGTCTATCCATGACAAAGCATTTTAACCAGTAGCACATGGGTTTTAGTTTAGATATTCATATAATAATAATCAGCTATAAAAACTATCTTCCAAATTAATTTCATCTGCAAAGGTGGTATATGTCTTGTCTTTTGTAAGCAATAAAAGGAAAGGAAAAACCTTAGCTGTGTTCCATAACAGACTTGTCAGAAAAGCAGAAATAGTAAATCTGGGATTACTTCCTTGAAGACAGAAAGAAGTTTGTGAAGGAAATGGACTTAAAAAAAAAAGTAGCCGTGGAACAGATCGAGCAGATTTCCATGAAAAGAAATCATACAACACTAGCAAGTCCTATTTCAAAGTAATTATTACAGAACGTAGCAAACCTGCAGGTATTTCATTGTGCAGTATCCTTAAAAAAGGCTGCATTGCAAACTTAATTCTGCAAATTTTCTCTTATGCCTTGGATACATGTATAAAAAGTAATGGAGTCAATTATGACTGGTCAATGCTTCCTTCAAATTTTACACCAGCAGTAATTCCAGAGCCCATCATGACATAAGAGATTCAGAATCTGATATGTCCTTCAATGTTCAATTACGTTTAATAGGTATTTTTTGCATTTGTATCCTTCAGCTATGCAGTGGATTAACATAGCAGAACACGAGACTTTTCCCAGGTAACATATAATTCATGTTACCACAGAAAGTTACTGATGTATTATCTGCTCCAAGACCCATCTTTATAACTGCAGTACTGAAACCAGCAAGATCTGTCAAGATAGTGAGCCAAAATGTATCCTAAAAAGTCAGCAAGTATTCCCCTAACAGGGTAACTTGCATTCTTCAGATCATTCTGCAGTGACAAAGGAATGTTTTACCTTCAATTCTGAGCACATTCTGAATTGTAATCTGTTTTGGATAGATCTGCTTCTGATGAAAAAAGAGCTTGTTGCCCTTTTCAGTTTATAATGTCACTAGAAATTAAGTCTATTTAACAGATGTGGAATTCATCATTTCAGCCTTTAACTTGCATTAGAAAGTCACCTTTTTGATAACTGATCCCGCTGTGTGTTGTATATACTGCAAGTATCAAAGGAATTCACATAAAAACAAGTTTCTGCAAACAAAAAAAGATGCACCTTTCCTATATTATAACTGAAGAACCAAGTGTCATCACACCACGTTTCTAAGCAGTTTATCAAAATAAAGTCCTTGCAAACAGAATAAAGTGAAATAAAAAATAGTTGCACTTTAAAACCTGTATCTACAGATGATCACAGTAACTCTATTTTATCTGACACATCGGAGCTCACTACAGTTAAGAGTAACACCCACCTCCCATAATACATCATTTCAAGAGCCCATTTAAACATTTTACGAGAGATGCCTAATAAATATTTAAGTCTTTTTCTCAGTATTCAAATTACTTTTACTCTGAGAAATTGCACACTGGATGACTTAGCAAAAGAAAGTTAAATACAGAGTTTCCTGATAAGCAGGTACACAAAAAATAACTCCTGTCATTTCTCTGCCTCAGTTTCCCTCCTGTGGATAATGAAAAAATAGGAAGGAAACAGATTGACTAAGTACAGTATTCTCAAATATGCAGGACCTTGATCCACACATACATCATTTTTTCATTACAAACCTACTTAATATTTTTTTAATACATACAGCTGGTCTCTATGAAGACTGTGAACCTTACTCAAACCTACTATCAAGGCTACTGAATTTGATATGATCACAAGATCCCCTCCTTTAAATTGACACAAATCCAAACTCAGCATTGCCTTGTGAATAATCTCTGTTCGCTCTTTCTTACTACTTACCCTAACAGAAACACTAAATGTTTCTCTGTAGGCAAAGGAAGGTCTAGGTTAGACAATAACCCAAATTTTGTTGCAGAAAGAAGCCTTAAAACATCCAGTCATTACTCATGTACAACAAGGACAACAATTGTTTCCGTAGATTCCTTAAAACTTAGGTGGGCTCACATTACACTCTCTATAAATGAAAATATTCCAGTAACATAGAAGGTGACTGTGATTAAACTAATGTTGGTGTTCCAAATCAATTTCCCTTACACAAATTTACAATACAAGAATTCATTAAGACAAGGAGGAAGCAGGTCTGAAATATGAAATAATATTTACCTAGAAGCTTTGGCCAAGATAATGTATCCCCAGATTCCAACAGCAAATTAGTTCCTTTCTCCTACTTCACTGCATTTCATTTACCTATATACCAGGTCCTTCCATAATAATCATAACAACTCCCTCTGCTTACTGAAATAAATGTTAATTCAAAAGAATTACATCAACATGCAAACTTAACAGGGGAAGGAAAAAATCAGTGCATATCAATTCCTGCACACTTACGTATTTCCATATTTATGAAACTGTGGTTAATACTGAAAATAAACTAAAAACTAAAATTTTAAAGTTTCATAACAAAATGAGAGGCAGTTCCAAAAAAGGGACTCATGAATTTCCCAGACAAATGGGAATACTGCTTACCTGACCTGTTTCTTCACCATTCCCTTTGTTATTGTTTTCTGTTTCCAGTAAAAGAAAACACAAATGGAAAAAAGGGCTTGATGCTACACTCATTTACATTAGTTTTAGAGTTCTGTGTCAGCTGTCTTCAGCACAGGGATTTTAACAGCACTACAGTACCATGGCACACATCTAACAGCTTTAATCAGGTTGTTCATTTACTTACAGCTAGGGATAAACTTAAGAGATGGGAACCTACAGTAAGGAGAAAGCAAGACTCAGTCTCAAACGTAAAGATCAGTTCACTTTAAGGAAACTCCATAACAGTCATCAAGACATCAAGCCCTTTTTTTTTTCTTCTGCATCCTGTGATACATTCTTGTTAACAAATTTGAAAGACACAGTAGCAGGCCTCAGGCAGCTCTGCACCTGGAGTAAATGGGACAGCTCCACTGAAATGGGTGGATTAGACCTCCAGCTGACATAAACCTCTCTGGGACCACCAAAGTTCTTCAAGAGACCACCAGCTGGAGTACATTCATATGCTCCTACTAAAATAGGTGGCATTGCTTTGATTTAGAGACAGTGAAGAAGTGGTGTCATGTTATATACCAAATAAAATAGAAAACAATATATTTGTAGGAAAATGCTGGGAGGGGAGCCATGAAACTTTATTTTTTGACATGGAGATTTCAAAACCGCAGTAGCTGTTTGAAATACAGGGTGGGCTCAGAGACAACTGCCTAAAACCGTCCCCGGAGTCAGAGCCTGCATAACATGAAGGTACTACAGGTATCACCTCTATAACTAAGCTAGGACATCAGACTCTACAGGACACCTCTGTAGTCAGGAGGGAGAGAGCACATAATCCCAAGGGCATTTCAGAGCAGAAGTTTGCTACTAACTAGGCTTTAATCCTCTGGTGAAGGAAATGCCCCTCTCTTTCCCTGCTCTGTGAGACCATAAAAAGGTGTGAAAGCTACTCCTAAGCTTTGGGTGCACAATTCTCTGCCCCTTCTACCAACCCAGCCCTCCTGTAAGGAATTGTACAAGATGTGAGTGACAGGGCCTCTATCATACCAGCCTAAAGCATGCAGCAGGAAGTTTATGAACTTGTTTTTGTAGCCCAGGAATTTAGTACAGACAGGAAAGTGTTGCAGCTGTACACAAAGGAAAATATAAACACGGTACCTCCTCAGCCTCACTCATTACTTGCCCCAGTTTTTCCCAGCTCAGTCAAAACCACACCATTCTTCCCATCACCCACCTGTTGGAACCACCTCTGCCTCACCCCTTTTTGTCTCCAAAGGAGCACTGGGAGAAAAGGGTGCAGCTGCGTTTAGCAGGGTGCTACCCCTCTTTTCTCATTCCAGCTGGGCCATTCTGTACCTGCTGCCATGGCTGTTGATCTGATTTCTTTGCATCTAGCACAGAAATTGTGTTATAATCCTGTAAGACACACCTTTCCTCAAGGTTTTTCATTTTCTGATTTACAGGAGTATTTTCAGACTCCCAGAAATAGTTATGATTGGAATCCTTGGCAAACATCCAGTACTTTCTCTTTTATATCTTTCACTCTTTAATTTTTTGGAAAAAGAAGAAGCTATGATTGGTGTTCAGGTTACCAATTAATAATTGTCACTTTTCTTCTCAGACAAGTTAAGTGTGAAAACATCTCTTCTTATAAAAATCATGCTCCACTTGAATCATTTTTCCAGAATAACAGCGAGGTTTGTATATACACATTACTGTAATAATGTCAAAGTTCAATCATACGCAGAGTTTATTAGATTTTGTTTTATTCTTTCCCTTGAATTATTCATTGACTCTCTATAATTTCTCAAAGAATAATTTCATAAAGTGCTGCAGCAATAAAACTCTCCATATATAGCACACCAGTGTGGATAGTATTTATGATGTACTCAAAGAAAGATCAGCCTGTTACATTAATCATGTAAACGTATTGAAAAATTATATTTAATCATTTCTACTTGAAAATAAAACCTGCACAGAGCTTTAAAACCTGCATGAAAACTAGAATTAAATTTCATACATTTCCTGCAACAATATATATAATTATTCAATATTTCCAGGTTTGTCTGGTGTTCAGCAATCCCTCATCTCATTTTGTCTAAATTGTGAGTTGTATTTAATCTTTTTTATTTTATTTGGTAGTTTTTGCTTAGAGCATTCCAGATTTAATCAGGAGAAACAGCAAGATGTATAAAGCTCTATCCTTAGCTCAAGATGACCTCAACAGGAAGGCATCTCCTTCCCAAAACCCAGATCTGATTCTGAGGACCACCTGGACTCTAACATAGCTTCTAGCACCTTCCGTGCTTATCTCAGCCTCTGTGACAAGAGGAGGTACCTTGCAGCATTTTTGCTGGCATCCTGGGATGGGAACAGTGTGTTCTCATAGAGTGCCATTTCCTCCAGGACCATCTGTAAGGACAATGGTCCATTCGGCAACTGGATGAAGGAAGCAAAGATGTGGCCAACTAGAGTTTATCACTCAAAGTGTGGTGATGCTGGAATTGTAAGCAGGATTAGTAAGATTACTGCATTCCTTTGAATGCCACCTAGATACAGAATGAATTTTTTCCTTATATTTGACTTCTGAGAGCACAGAAACACACTGTATTCCAATTTAATCTGTCTGACAATTAACCTTTCCAGTCTTTGCTATACTCTGCCAGTACAAAGTCAAGAGAAAGTCAATCTGAAGACACAGCCTGCTCTTCAATCGGCCAAAAAGCAGAAGTTCTGCCTAGTGCCTCTGGCAGGCTCACATGCACTGGAAGCCAAATCATGCTGACACCTTTCAGATGTTTGAAAGGCCAAACAGGCCTAGTTTGTGGCACATGAAATCAAATGGAAAATAAATGAGCATGATTCTTAATGAATCAGAATACATTGTCATAGAGCTTTACCTGTGTCATGTTTGCATGACACTTTTCATAAGGTCAATTCTTAAAAAGCTGGAATCTGCAAGTAAATGAACATGTACTTAACTAGAAAACAAAGCTGTAAAAAGATAATAATGCCTTTATGAACTCTAACAAGCAAAGTGTGTCTGTGTATAGAATATACAAATCTATCTACATAAATGAAAGCTCTTTGCAGATTTTTAGGGTCCTGCGAAGGAAGCAAAGAGTAAACAATTGGTATAATACTAAAAAGCTTAGCTTTTAGCTTTGAACATTAATAACTTATTCGAAATAGCTCAGTCTCCTGTACAGGAGCCACCCTGTAGTGTTTCAGCTGATTTTGATTCTCTTCGTGCAGAAACCTTTTAGCTAATCATTTTCGTCTCTGTGTGTCAATAAATCTTGCATCTCTAGGGCAATGACTTTTACTCAGCAAATGTTAAGCAGAAATAAAACCACCCAGAACTGTCTAAGCATGAGAATTTCAATAAGAATTTAGCAATATATTGATCCACTTCTCCCCCTTCTGACTTTTCATTACTATGTCATTCTCACCTTCTGAATTCAATAAGATAAAAAGCTAAAATAGCGTGTGACTTATGGGCTTTAGCCAGATCTACTAACATTATATTTGAATGGCTTCTTCATCAAGTGCAAATTCAAAAAAAGAAAACAGTTTTTATAATACTAAAGGCGCTAGAAAATGGTCAATAATCTGCTTTTGAAGGGAAGAGTTGGCAGTCACAGATGAGTGAATGACCTCTTCTATAAATATATACAGAATAAAAAGCAGAAGTTAGATAAAAAAGTAATGTATTCAATAGTAGGCAAACAAAGCCTGTAATGAAAAGCCATGTTTCTGTGGATTTCTAAATGTAACATGTTATTACATGTCCTACATTTCCTCTTCCTTGGAAGTCAGTTGACAAAGTATTTACATTTTACACTATAAATATAAATGGCCACTTGGATGTGCCAAATCACAGTTCCTGAACAAATGCTGTTTCCATTCCCCTAATATTTATCAATAAGTACCAGAAGATAATTAACAAGCACAAAGAACTGGTTGAAAACCGATACTACCAGACGAAAATTTTATCACTGATTTTATTTTCAGAGTTTGAATTCTAGCACAAACAGCAGAGATACTATGCCTCTTCAGTCCTAACATGAGTCAAATCTGCTTTAAGTTCAAACACAGATGAGTGTCCATCAGTAACAACTTATGCTCATCATGACATTTGATAAATGTCCACCAAGATTTTGTAGACATTTATTCTTACAGCACCCTGTGAGAGGCTGAGAAACAGATCAGTGGAGGAATGTGCAGGTTGTTTGGGACTATCACCATGCGTACAATCCCATGCTCCCATCATAACCTATCGAGCACTGTTGAATTAATGTACAGCTGAATTAACAGTGACTGCCACAGGAATTACAGTATTTACTGTATAGTACCACAGAATGAGCTGTTAAAAAAAATGTAATGTTTACTGATAAAAATGTATTCTTAATTAATTTGATTCGTTGCCACAGGAGCAAAAATTTCATAGAAGTCAGCACATCTAGCTTCTTTTATCTTCTTGTTTATATTCCCACCATTAAAATAAGTCATGTTTTCCAGTTACAGGGGAAGAATTTAAGAAAGGTATTTTCCTTTTTAAAAATCATATAAAATCATTTTGATCTCTGTAAGCACATGAAGTCTGATCCAAATAAACACAAGTTAAAGACAAGACCAACAGTCTGTATTAACCTCTCAAGTAGAAACCCAGAAGTGAAACTACCAAGCTGTAGTATTGACATAGAGATACAAAGCCAGTAAAAGAATTTATCATACAATTATGAAAGTATTTATCTCACAATTTTATTTTCTGATCAAGAGGTAATTGCCTACTCCTGCCCATCTTCTCTGCTTGCCCCTTCCCCAACAATGGAAATGGCTGAGACCTGATACTGCACAGAGTTTGAGTTCTTACATTCTTCCAGAATCTTCTGGATTCAGTTAACTGGAAAACAATTAACAAAGCTTTCTGTAAGTCATTAACAGCTACCTTACACTTCTCTAGAGACTTCTGAAGTATCCAGTCTGTGTTTGCACTGAGCTTAATGGAATGCAGATCATTAATACTTATTTCTACTTGCTCCCCACAGTCATTCAGACCATGAGGGCTTCAAGACATCCAAGATACTGAAGAGCTACAAGGACAATAAATCAGATAAATACTAGGGGGTAGCAGTTCTCAGCAGGTTTTGCAGACACACAGTTGGTCTGTTTGTGTTTCAATATGAACATAAGCATATTTTCCACCTTCTCTGATATGAGATTCCAGCTTTGGTTTTCATAACACTGGAAGTGTCAGGAAGAAAGAAATAGATTCTGGTTATCTCAATTTTTTTTTTTTATAACACAGGTGATATAATGCCAATAAAATTACAACATGTGTGTGATAACATTTAGTATGGCTGTCTCAAATAAAAGCTAAACTCATCTCAGAGTTCTGAGTGCCTTAAGTATTTTTGAAGGTCACAATCCAAATTCAGAAACTTTAGCACATGAAAAGTCCAAATAGTTTGAAGTTTGAAGCAGAGTCTTTTGCAGAGTGCTCCCATAATGTCCTCACACAACAAAGGGAAATTATGTAATTAGTCGTGACAATGGACTTCTAAAAAAATTAAATTTAGCTACAGTTTCAGCAAGAGAGTCTGCACTTTATTAGGTGCAGTTCAGATGCAAGAGCTACAAAGTCTGCTTGTTCACTCACTCTGTATGTCCCTTCTAAGATTAGGAAAAGGAACAATCTAATTAGAGACAATCCTGCCAAGAACAAATATCAAAGAAGAAAAGCTAGAAGAAAAAGCTTCCCCCTCCATTTGCCAGAGAAGTCCGTGGACTGTGGTCCTATCTCAAGCAAAGGATAAAGCTCCAACCCATTTCACAACTATTTGTTTATTATATCTTCTAAAAATAGTGTGATATTTTCCAACCTCAGTGGGGCCTGCACAAAACCTGCTGATTTTTTTTTAAAAACAGGATACAGTTTCAGCGCACAGAATATATTTAACACTAAGTAAACTGAGCTGCAGAGAAGAAACAAGCTTTGTTTTGTCTAATGTTGCTGCCTAATCTCTAACCCTCATAATGGGAAATAAAACGCCTTTTATGAGGTCCCAGTCCCTACAGAGTTATTTGGTAATAATGACTTAACAGGCAAAGTTTGAAAGTAAACCCACATTTAAGTGAGCCAGAATCACACCTCTTTGGAGATTATCACTGGAGATCAAAGCCAACAACAAATACCCAGAGCTGAACAGAGAATGTCAGGGTTGTTTTCTGAGTTCATAGAAGCTTCTGAGTTTTGGATGGTCTCCTTGCTAATTAAGATTCAATATACCTGTTAGCTGCGATCTTTGGTGTCTTCCACACCTGAATAATCTTTTCTGACATTTAAGTCAAGATAAATCTGAGTGTCTTAGTGACAGTAATGAACTGTATATGCAGAACTATATTAAAATCAGGTTTCCGAGGTTGAGTTTCCTGAGTTTCTTTGCAAATCTGGAGGTAGCAGGAGACTGAGCTCTTTTTAAGACAATCCCATGCCTTGTCACAACATTTGAAAAATAAGACAAAAATTGAATGTATCAGGGTAAAGAAAAATGTAAAAAAATATAAAACTTGTATTTTATTTCTTATTTCACAAGCAGCATAAAATAAGTGTTGCTCTTTTTAAAACTGAAAGGTCTGGGAATTTTGAGAGATGGAAATTCTAGCAAAAATTGCTACTTCTATGAAGGCACAGTTCCTGTTTCCGACTGTTTCCTGTTCATCATCATTTAAAAAAAACCCATAATATCAAGTTCTTTCTTTCGTTCTTTATAATTCAGCCTATTATCAGAAACAGCTCAGAGGTGTATGAGAGATTCTCAAGTACTAAAAACAGACCACTACTTTTAAATTCTTATGTCAGGCTGGTACTAAAGCAACAGCAAGATGATAGGTAGGAGAAATATGTCAAGGGAAAAGAAGATACAAAAATTGTGTTATTTAAAAAAAAAAAAAATAAGCCACTGAATTTCAAAGTCAGGAATAACAGCTTATTCAGCAGATGCGCAGGGCTACCTGCCAGCTCCTGAGTCACAGCAGAGTGTTGATGCCACACGTTTCTCACAGCAGCTGATTTTTCATCAAACTCTGCAGCAGAGCAGATAGGAAACTCTCCGAGGTGAAGGGAAAAGACAAGTCTGTCTGTGCAGACGATGGAATACAAAGCTGGTCAAAGCAGGGCTGACCAGCCAAGCAGAATGAGAACTAACAAAGAAAACTGAGAACATGGCATTCCTGCAGATGCCTAATTTTTTGTGTTACATATCAAGGGTCAAATTCTGTCTATTTTATCCCTCGGCAATATCACTCAAGTCAATGAAATTAAGCATATACTGAAGTTAAGCATATTGTTAAGTGATACCTAATACACATGGCTTTCTCAAACAAGCAATTACAGATGTGCTTTCCAGCTTGCATCATTCACAAAGATTAGACTTCTGTATTCATGGTCTTCCAAAAACAGAGAAGGAAAATATAGAATTCCAACTAATTAATATTTTACATGTTTTAAAAATAATGCATATGGGAAAACTATTTTTTTTTTTAATTTTGAGAGGAAGAGACTTACCAAAAAATAAAAAGGATTGCACTTATATTTTTAATTTAAAACCAAAAATTCTTGCCCTGAAACTGAAGTGATTTGTAATTTCCCTATGGAGAAAAAAGACCCCTCTCCCAATTACATGCTTTCATCCTTGTAATGACTACTGGCACTCATTTGTCTCTGGTGAGTTTATCCAACTCTCTAAACTAACAGAAAAATACTGAGGGTTCTTTTGGAGGGAGTGGGGTAGTTTTCTGCTCGTTTAGTCAGATGAATCAGCTCGTGGCAGTATCAGATCAGTACCTGAACCCACAGAAGGACAATAAAGGGAGGGACACATTGCTGCAAATGAGGGGACAAAAAGGAGTAAGAAGTGACCTCTTGGAGGCTGTGAGCCACTGCCCCGGCTCAGACCTAAGGCAAGATTTAATACAAAAGATGAACTCCCATAACCTATGCAGGAAAACATCTAAGGATTTTTTTTGTTTCTTACAATTGGCTATCAGCCCTAATTCCATCTCTGCTTCCTATGGTCCCTAGGAAAAGTGCATGCTCTATTTATATTATTATTATTAATATTATTACATTCCACTTCTCCACTGCCAACATCTATGTGCTTCACATCTGCCCTGGACAATAAAGGTTTCCTAAAATTTTGAATGAAATTCAAATAAGCCTCACAACTGCAATCATGAAGAAGGTCCCTATCCTGGGGAAATTTCCCAAAGTAAATTCTTACCAGATTTCTATGGATTCTGTCCATTTCATGAGTATAAATTAATGTTATTTCACAGAGATTCAGATCTCCTCTCGATTATTCACCACAGAGATTGAAACTTTGATGAGCAAGATCTAAAATCATTTGATCACAGTATAGGTTTTTTGTTTCCTTCTCTAAAAGCAGGGATCATATCTTTAATCAATGCCAACAAAGTTCACTTCATGAAGCAATAAAATTTTAGCAAAAAAAAGCAATGTGATCACGACAGCATCAACTCTGCTTGCTTAGAGAACCTGAAGAAGGAAGATACACACAGAAAAGCAGCACTGAGTACCTTAAAGCCCTAAGTTCAGATCTAGGCACTACCTCCAGTCTATCACATGACTGGGTTTGATAAGTTTCAAAGACTCTTGAGCAACACAGCAAGTATATTCCTTTGGGCTCTGTGCTCAGCGCATCTCAGAGCTGCTCTAGAAGTAAAACACCATGTAATGAGTAAAATCAGAAATCAAACAGCTCACTTCTCTGATTCTGACCTAAAATTGAATTTAGAAAGAGGTCAGCTAATTAGGAAGCTCTACAGTGTGTCATAGTCAAATAGAAAGAGATCTGTATCAGAAATTATTTTTAAAAGTCATTAACTTGCCACCTAGAACCATAGTTCCATTATTTTTTTATCTGCATTAACTGGAAATCAGCCTGAAAAAAAGCTGGGTTTATGCTAAAATTGTGGCAAAGACTATATATTAAGAATCAAACTGTTTTTCTTTAATTGGGATTCATAAAACATGGACATAATGATGAGAAACCGTAAGTTAGTCCTATATGGAAAAAAGATGATAACTTTATTATCATATGGTCCTTGCCCTCTACAGCTGCACTGTCAAAAAGTTGAAATACATTCAAAATCCTCTCTCGCGTCCAGTCGGTCCAGGAAAAAATGTTGCTGTCTTTCCTTTCCTTCCTCTTTCTTGTCACAGCCACATCACTTCTCAAGCAACTATGGATTTTGCAGCTCGGCCTCTACAAATAACAAATAAGATACTTTACTTTTAAAGACAGGTCATGAGCTGAAGGTAGAAGCCCGTAGCAAATTTAGTTGGCTTTGTTAATGAAAATTTATAGCTCTCACTGCGAAACATATTCTTTATGACCAGACATAAAAGTAACCGTAACTGGAAGCATTTCAATTCAACAGCAGCACTTCAGATTTTTTTTTAAACAGTAGCATTAAATATATATCTATTTACCCAAACCACATTAGCTCTGAATGTGCCAGGCATGATATATGCATTTAGTAATACAATAAGAAGTCTCCATTCCAAACAGCCTGCAGTCTAAGCAGACAAAATTAAAGAAGATAGCAACTATTTTGTAGAAAGAAAACTAAGGCAAAGTTCTAATCATAAACAATAAAAGCGTTAGGACATAAATAAACTACTACAGATCTGAGAATAGAACAAAGACCCTCCAAGTCCCTCTCCAGTGTCTTAGCCATAAGGTTTCTCCTTCTGAGTAAAATGCAGCATGACTTATTATTGAACTGTGAAGATTTTTAATCAAGTAGTATTTGTCTTACATATAAACATAACATTTTCTACAAAAAGCAAAGCCAAATGTTTTTCCCACACCATGCAACTCTTTAATGACTTCAATTTACAGCTAAAATGCAACCAGCTGTGCCTGCCTTTGTATCCCTTTTACTCATCTTTTTCAGCAGCATAGCCAGATTTTCTTCTCTATGTGAAACCAGTTGTGGATCTTTCAGAGACAAAGAAAATATTAATAGTAATACTTGAGAGCAGCCAGCAAGAACTACCATACTTGCACTACTGGGAGATGCACCTGCAAAGGTATCCTTTTTTTAACAGTTCCAAGGCAGCAGTGGTAACACAGCAAAACAAAAGAGATCTTTTCCTTCATTATCTACAGACTGCATACAGCAACCCTGAAATGGTTAAATACCGACCTAGGGCCTCAGCATTGTGTGAATGTAGCACCTTGGGTGGCCTTACACCCTAAACCATTACAAAGCATTGACTCAGGAGAGATCAATACCAACATATCCTGGCATTACTGGAGTTGGCAGCTTATGAAATCCGACAAGATCACAGCCTGAAATGGTAATTGGCAGAGAATGACAGGATTTTTTTTATTGCTCTTATTTTACCTAAAAAAATAAACATTTGCTTTATATTTATTGGAAAAACAAAAAAAAAACTGTTTAATTTCAGCCTTTATTACTATTTTAGGGCCTCACATTTTTCTTCCTTGCTTCATTCAAAAAGGCCATCTTGAGATCAGGGTTTGGGGGGTCTGTTTTTTTAAAACAGGGAGATTATTCAAATATGGGATTAGGTAATTTTGCTACAGTTACTAATGCCGTATTTCCAAGCAGCAGCCAGTGTAACATGTAAAACCTTCTGGAATTAATAGAACAGAGAGGAAAAGGAAAGATGGTAAGGCAACTGTGTCTTATCAGCTGGATGCCAATTATTACTCTCTGTTAACAAAACACAGCCATCTACCGGAGGTGTCTTTGTCTCCCCACTTGCACAAAGTGGCAATTCAATTAGAGGTCTCTTCCTTTCACACAGCTTAAAATTTTAAACAAGTTTCACCTAAAAAGATTAATGTTCTCCACTTCATTTCATTAAAGCCACTATTACACTTCTTTATTGCCACCCTAGTTATTATAAATTATGGCTCTTTCACCATTTGATAAATCCTGTATCTTTCATCTTTGTGTGCTTTTAAAGTTCATCCCCAAGAAGGAGGTCTTCTGTGTAAAAAGGAACCCTCTTGATCATGTGAGATAGTTACATGAGGTGAGGTGTCAGCAGAAACTTGCCATGGTATGCACTCCTAGCTAATGCCACCTGCAGCAAGATAAACGTATTTCATATTATTAAACCCTTCTGATTTTTTTCTAGCTGAAAAAATTTAATGCTTCCTTGGTTGTTATGTTTCTTAGGATTTAAGGAAGGAAGTGACATGTGCCCATATGACAATACTGCCAGCATTCGAGGTTAACTGAGGAACAGTACAAATGGAGGATCTAAACAGAACAAAGTTGACAGAGTAATCATTTGAAGGTTTCTGGGGAGGTTTTGCTTTTGGGCATACAGGCCTCCAGTCTACACTCAGAACGTGCTTTATCTTTCTTCTCTTTATCTAAAGATGGCTACTTCAGATGCAACTCCTAATCACAAAGTCCCTCATCCATGGGTTACCAGAAGCTTTGGGGATTTCCAAGGCAATGGTTCCTTCCTTCAAATTCTGCTCTTTTTTTCTTTATGTTTTTACTGCTGGTATGATGCCAGGAGACCCTTGTGATTGACAAAATGGAAAGAAGGATGTTTAAGATAAAGCACTCCAGTAGTCAGTCTGTCATCCGTTTTGTTGATCTGCTATGGGAGTCTCTGCAAAGAACTCAACACAGGCGGAAAACTGGGGGTTGAACGGGACAACCATATAGCAAGCAATTCTTCCAACACACAATTTGGAAAATATGAGCTTTTTCAGTGTGTTAAATCAGCAGAAAAACTATTCACTTTAGTTGTATTAGTTCTCTGCCAACTCAGTGCACTGAAACGGCTCAGCAACTCAATGACCACGGGAGTCAGGAAAGGGCTTGGCCAGCGGCATGAAACAGCAGCAAGGCAGCCAGCAGTGAGACTGCCTTAGGCTGCTGGGGAGTTACAGTCTTAATTTCCTGCCATTTTTTACCTTTGATTGGCTTATCAAGAGGTCAGATGGGGAGCAGTGCTGTTGTAAGGAAATGGGAACACACAGCTGGGGAAAAAGGAGAACAGCAGCACTCCAGTGTCCCAGCTTAGATTAGTTTAAACCACTTGAGGCAGTTCTGTTGCCAAAGGCGAGATGCTTACATACAATTAATTCCCTCAGAAGGAACAGTGAAGATATTTCTACGGGATTGTTAGTGAGAAATCACTAAGCAATCTCACTGCTAACAACTAACCTGCCTACTCAAGTTTCCATCTTACTCCTGAAGTATGGAAAGGCCTTAAAAAGAAATCAGCCTAACTTGTAATGTGAGGGGACCTGGCAACAGAGAAACAGTGAAGCTAACTGAGCTACACACTTGAAGTATCCAAAAGTTTAAGTTCCCATTCCATTCTGTCAGTTAGTGAGGTGCTTTTGCACTTCTGTAAAACATCCAGTTCATTTTTCCCCCCTTAAAAATTCCTATTGAATCAAAGGGTCTAGGATTTATACTTAAGTATGGCAAACCAGCTATTGGTTACAGCCCTGCAAGGATAAAAGCTCTGAGGAAGGAAAGGAGAGAGAGAAGATATTGTTCCTATTTAAAACAAAACAAAAAAAGCTAGCTAATGATATATTCACTTCACTTTCAGTTTAGCTTCTCTAGATATCTTACTAATTGGTATGCAGTGTCATTCAGAAAGCAATGAGAACACTGAGAAAATCAAAGGCAGCAAAAAAAAAAAGCCAGGAAATTGTACTTCTCACACCACCTGTTGCAATACTGTTTGTTTACTGCATCTTACAGACGTGACTCAGGTGGCCTTTGTTATTGTGGAGAAGACTTGGCCAGTTTGTGCCACATTCTGTCCCCAGGTGCACAAGTGTAGCATCACCAGAATTCCATGCAAGCACCTAAATTTTATCTAGTATCTTAAATGGAAAAGATTCTTTCACTATTCCTAGTGAAGAAGAAACTTAGCACTTAAATACGTTGTACAAAAGTTATATTCTTTGCTCATTTCTCATTTTTCCTTTTTTTTTTTTTTTTTTTTTTTTTTGCTGGAGCAGCAAAACACTCTGTTGTCTGATATCTGCAAAAATGTAAACTCCAAAACTCTGCCATCCTCTGCCATCATAATTTAGTAACTTTAATATAACTTTGCCTCCATTTCTATTGCTTCCAGTGAATTTGCAAGTTTACAAAGCTTTCCAGAAAATGACAGTGTAGTCTAGAACAACCAAACTTATGTCTGTGTTTGGGCAGGGAAGGGAAGGAGGGAAACCTGGAAGTGTAGTTGTGTGTCAAAAGGGTACTTGGCAGAAAAAAATATTGGGAACCACTCACCAGAGATAAAGTGATCATCTCACGATTTTTTGTAGCCATGATATAGCAAATCATGCCATGTTATTGGAGGGAGCAGGGGAAATATCTCTTAAGTAGGAGTCTGAATTTTTTTCAGCCTTCGGGGATAACTGATTAAATTTTAAAAGAACTTTCAATATTTTCTTTTATGATACATGACTAAAATAACTAACACTGGTTTTGTGCAGCATAAAGGTGCTTTTCTAGACTTCCCTAGGGACTATATAATGTATTTCATTGGCTTATCGTATAATATCTAACAGCATTCTCTTCTGCAATTTACAACATTTCTGTTACATTAATGGGCGCATATTGTTCCATTTCTTCAGCTAATTAAGTCACATGTAACTATTCTCATGTGTGCTAGTTGAAAAATGCATTAAGTAGCCGAAATGTGCACTTATTCCAAAGGTACTGTATTCATCTCTGACAAGGATCCGGGCCATAATCACATTTATAATACATTTGACCCTGCGCCCCTCAGTCCAGTCAATTTACACCATTTTTATAAAACCTTCAAAATTATACTTGATTCAAAATTGCCTGCATTCAACAGCAGAAAATAAAAAAAGCCAAGCTAGTAAGAGCCAAGAAAACAAACCCAAAATCAATCAAACAAAGAAACCCAGATAAGCCATGAAAAATGGAACCCAAAACCACACAGATCACGAAGTCTACTAAACACACTGCTCAAACAGATGTCTGGCTTGGTCTGTAGTCCAGTCCAAATCATACCATTCATCCAAACTTCCCAACTCTTGAAACATAATGTAACAACTTTTAACAGACAAAAATCTTTCATAAAATCCAAAGCATTTCATAATCGCACATGAAATTCTAGAACTGGTAAATGACCCTGCATTCATTAACACCTAGGATTACATTTAGAGACTATTTCTGGACACAAGCAACAGTCACAAGTGGAACCCTTCGTAAAAGTTAGCCAAGCAACTACTTAATTTTCCCCGAATCATGTCTATTAGCACAGCTGCATTGTTGTGCTGTATTCAGTTCTGTTCCCAACAGAAGACCACTTAAAGACCTTCTCTAAAACCCGCGCGGTCTAAAAATCTGGAATTTACAAGGCCCGCTGGGCAGGTGACACCTTGTGAGCTCTTTTTTTATCCCAGGTAGCTCCACAACACGGTATTTGTGTTGTGTCCTTGCTGTGTCAGAGGCTGCTCTGTGACTCAAGTAGTGCCGTAGCATCACCTAGTGGGAAGTTCTGCTCGCTGCCTCTTTTTACAGTAGCAACAAATAACTTGTTAAATAACACAAAGGCAAATAGATATGTTTTTACCTGATTTCTGACATCTCACGTTGCAGTCCACTACACTCCCATTAAAAGTTAGGAAAAGCAGAACGTAGTAAGTGTGCTCCTTAGTTCCCTGACTGACTTTTCAGTGAGCTCTAACAATTTTAAGTCTCAAAATTTCAATTTTTGTGATAACACAGAGTTGACATTTGTGTACTCTGGCACACCTGGACAAGCCACACAACGGGTTTTCAAAAGTAAACACTGGTCATCTTCACACGAGTAGCAAGCGCTGGACTAGTGGTGTGTAAAGAGACCACAGAAATATCATCTGTGGAAGACAGAAATGAAAACAAGCCCACGCTAAAAGTGTATAGTGTTACTCA
The DNA here is from genome assembly GCA_033556795.1 of Tapera naevia. Taxonomy (NCBI): domain Eukaryota; kingdom Metazoa; phylum Chordata; class Aves; order Cuculiformes; family Neomorphidae; genus Tapera; species Tapera naevia. Next base: position 2,594,367 of record JAUMJJ010000272.1, on the reverse strand, counting down.
TGCATAGTGCCCCTCCTTGATAAATCTGTGAATTGAAACCAAAGTAACACCACTTTTTTTCCTCCCTCCTCTTTTTTTTTTTTTTTTTTTTAAATGTGCTTAAAGTTGTATCCTGTATAAACTCCATCCTCTTTGGCTGCCCCAAATGACTCCTTAGGAAAATGTATTTTGTAAACAAAACAAACCTCTAATTTAGGGCTCACAAGGTTACAAGATTTATGTTTGTTTTAAAATAAGAAGCGTGGAGGGAAAGAACATTCAATGCTGACTTCAGCACTAAACTATGGCTGACTTCATAAAATTTAAGTCATTTTGACCAAACAGTAATAAGAGAAGCACAATCATATGGCTGTGTAGCAAAAACATTTCAGCAAACTTCTTTTGCACAGTATACAGTTTCCTATTTGATCTCAGCACAAACATGATATAAAATTATCAAATGTTTCTTTAATAGTAGCATAAGAAAAGACGACACAGACTAAGTGGCAATTTCATTTAATATTTTTACAAATTAGCTAAGTGTAAGGCTGTACAGGGGACTCTGGAGCAACATTACCCTATGGCAACAACATTCCAAAGATAAACAGGACTCTTGGTTTGATCTTATTTTCTCAGTCACAAAACATTGATGCTCCACTCTCAGATGTATTGAACAAGCAAAGTTATTTTAATGCTTAGAAATTTGTTTTGCTTCTTTAGCCAATACTGCCTTTAAAATTAACGCCAAGTCTTACTCAAGTCAGAGTGAGGTATAATCCTACAGTCAACCACAAGATAGCAACCTACAAAGCTGCTGGATACTACCTCCTTATAAGCATAGTAAAATACTGTTGAGCCCACAAGGTGGAGTAAAACCGATCATCTAAAACATTTTTAGCAAAAGCAGCTTAAAACCTATACTTGGCTCATAAGACTGATGGGTAAGAGGCTGCTGATCTCTGAAATCCTAACAAAAATGTAAGTTTCCCATGCTTTGTGGAACAAAAGTTGTTAAGTTTTCAGTGTCTGAGAAGGCAAGAGGACAGAATCAGTCTTAAAGGAGTTTGTAGTCGAAGATATAGATATGAAGATTTATTTTGTTACAAGACTACTGCTAGTGCCTGAGAACCCTTTTGGTGAAGAATTTTTTCCTGATATCCCCTGGTGCAACTTGAGGCCATTTTCTCTCATCCTATCACTTGTTAGTTAGGACAAGAGACCAACACCCACCTCACTACAACCTCCTTTCAGGCAGTTGTAGACAGTGATGAGGTCTCCCCTCAGCCTCCTTTTCTCCAGGCTAAACAACCCCAGTTCCCTCAGTTGCCTCTCATAAGAGTTGTTCTCCAGCCCCTTCAATCAGCTTCATTACCCTTCTCTGGACATGCTCCAGCACCTCAATGTCCTTCTTGTAGCAAGGGACCCAGAACTGACCACAATACTCGAGGTGTGGCCTCACCAATGCCAAGCCCAGGGGCACAACCAACTGCCCTGGTCCTCCTGGCCACACTGTGCCCAATACAGGCCAAGATGCCACTGGCCTTCTTGGACACTTGGGCTACTTCTGGCTTATATTCAGCTGCAGTAAACCAACACCCGCATGCACTCCTCCGCCAGCCAGCTCTCGAACCGTTCTTCCCCAAGTTGTTGCATCTTTAACCACGTAAATCTGGGATGCCAAAAAAAAAAAATGCTGCGTACTTTCTGATTTATACTGATGTTCGGGAGCGCAGCGGACAATGAAAACCTGCCCGCTGTGGTGCTGTTACCGTTACGGTTTGTTTATAAGCAAAATCCCTCAACCACCCCCAACAACACGGATCCAGGGCGCTGCTCCCCCAGCCCACCTGGGGAGCGTTGGGCGCGTCACGTGACGCTGCGAGGGTGTCGTAAGGGATCACGTGACGCGGGGGGGGGGCGGCGGCTGGTTGGGTCACGTGACGCGGGGAGAGGGGCGTGTGGGTCACGTGACGCGGGGAGATGGGCGGATGGGTCACGTGACGACGGGAGCTGGCTGACTGGGTCACGTGACGCGGCGAAGATGGCCGAGCGCGCGGCCGCCGAGGAGCCGCAGGAAGATTTCGAGATCATTGACAAAAAGCAGGTCCCTAACGCGGCCGAGCTGAAGAACGCCGAGAAGGGGAAGGCGGAGGAAGCGAGGTGGTCGGCTCCCATCCTATCGCTGGCCAGGAAAGCCTCGGAGAACTTGGCGCTGGGCTACGGCAGCGCGCTGAAGTCTGCATCTTTGGTAGGACTCGTGCCCAAACCGGTCAGCACTGACAGCACGGCCACGACAAGTATGGTGATGCTTACCGGGTAACCTTGCTTTTGCGGTGCGCAGATGAGCTTGCTGCCGTCAGTGCTGCTGGTCCGGGGTGCTTGTTTGGAATTAGTTTTTGAAAAAATCCAGTGCTGCATTTTTATTTTTTTAATTTAAGCGAAATTATAAGCACAGATATAAAACGACGTTTGTTGTAATCAGAAAAATCCTAAACTCTTAGTATCTTTGGGGAAATGGGCTTTATGCAGTAAGCTTTTATGTGATGCCTTTTTTTCCCTCTCCCTAAAGTTCCCCGACTGTGCTTAAGAGTGATCCAGTCAGTTCCTCATCCTTCCTAGGTGTTCAGGCTCAGGTGAGGAGGGGTGTTGTGCTTCCTGCATGTCTGAGGGTGGTCAAGTGACCTGGGATACAGATTTATTATAAATTACTTCTTATTGTGCTGAAACTGCCTTCTGTTTAACCACAGCTTGCTTTATGAAAAGCCTATTTGCATGCGTATAGCAAACATATGGATTTGTGGAACAGGTCTCTTGGAAATTAATTAGAAGGGCTTTACTTGAATTCATGTATAAACTGAATCTCAGTAGTATGATAACATGGAAACAAGACTGTTCGAATGTAGCAGTAACTGGGCCTGGAGTCTCCTACACCAGGCTCTCAGGCTGGAGCTTAGTGGTTTTGCTGCAGTGGGGCTTAGTTTTGCTAACTGATGCTCACCTTCTTCCTTTTAATGATATTAAGTATTCAAGCTGGAGTTCTATGGGCATGAATTTTGACTGTACAGTAAAATAAGTTACACCTGATGGGCTTTATATTTTGTAAAAAATCCTCAGTGTGGCATAGTCATGGTTTTAAGATTAATTCTGTCCTGACAAAACTAGATTCTTGCCTTTCCCTGAAAGTCTCACACCAGACTTCTCATAGATTTGTTTCCTGGATGCCCATCTTGAGCATCTGGAGTCTAAACCAACAAATGGCAAAATAACCCAGTCTCTTCAGCTGCACTTGGAATAATGCTGTGAATAGATGTAATTCAACAACATGCAGCATTTGGCAAGGAGTGGGGAATCAAATGTTCTTTGGACTGAAATAGAGCTCCCACACTTTATGGAACTTTTATCGTAATCTTTCAGCTTCTTACCTATAAAGGAATACGACACTACCTCCTTAGATTGTTCAAAGTATTTTGGCAATATGTTGATGAGCTTTATGGAAAATTCTATACAAGAAATCTGTTCATAACTTAGATATGAAATGTGAACAGGCACTAAATTGCTTCTTCTACCTATTCAGTATTACCCTTGACCAAGAACTATAAATTCAATTTAAAGCAGGTATTTTTAAGAAATAACCTGAGGCCTGTAAGAGCACTTCTGGGAAACGAGCAGCTTGTTCCCTACTGCCATCTTTTTCGAGAGATTTTATCACCTGCACCTGCTGCTTCAGATCCGTTGATCACACATAAACTGTGCTGCACATTGTGCAGTCAGTGATATAGAAAGAGAAAGGCACATCATAAAACCAATGTCTGCCATGTCTTGCTTGGCAGAGAAGACCAAGAGCTACAAAGAATAGAAATCAAGAAACACTTGCAATCTTAAAGACCAAGAAATGGAGAACTGCTAACGTTTCCTCATGCTTCAATGTTTTCTAACTTCAGAGTGTGCTGAATAATTACAGTAAACAAAACAAGGGCTTCAAAAAGATGTGGAAACAAATCTGTTGGATTGAATGAGATGAGAGACTGTGTGACCGCATTCTTGATGATTGCAGCATAATCTCTGTGATCTTTTACACCTGGGTAACCGGATTCTTGATCTTGAGGCTTGGCTTTGCTAATGTGTCTAATACCTGTCTGTTTTGCACATACCAACATGTACACGGCTTTGTAAAAGATGTACTTGACTGTGTAAACTCGCAACAATCTAAAAAATACTGTTCAAGTAATTATTTAACTTAACGGAACGTTCTTCATAAAGAATATTCAGTGTGGATTTTTTGTAAGTCTTGTGGGTAGTAATCTTCAGAAAGGCTTACAAACAAAATATTCCTGATAAAGTAAAAATTCAAACTCAGGAAACCATCAAAGTAAGTTGGCGAGTTGCTGTGGAAGCACTGCAGTACCTAAAAAAAGTCACTGATTTTTGTTTCTGCAGTCAGTTTTTTTCTGTTCTTGATGTTTCTTCAAAACCTGAAAGTTTTAAGATAAACATTCAAAACAGTTCAGCCCTTTTAATCATCAGTCTCAGGACAGCAGTTGTGCCCTTGCAGCCAAGAGGGTCAACTGTGTCCTGGGGTGCACCAACCACAGCTTTGCCAGCCAGTCAACACTCTACTCTGCACTGGGGTGGCTCCAGCTTGAGTACTGTGTGCAGTTTTGGGCACCACAGTGTAAAAAGGATATGAAGCTACTGGAGAGTGTCCAGAGGAGGCCACAAAGTTAGTGAAAGGTTTAGAGGGAAAGATGTGAGGCACGGCCAAAATCACTTGGTCTGTTCAGCCTGGGGAAGGGGAGACTGAGGGGAAGCCTCCTCACAGTTCACTGCTTCCTCGCAATGGAAGGAGGAGGAACAGGTGCTGGTCTCTTCTTTCTGGTGACCAATGATCAGACCTCAGGGAATGGCTAAAAGATGTGCCGGGGGAAGTTTAGGCTGGATATTAGGAAAAGGTTCTTCACTCAGAGAGTGGTGAAGTACTGAAACAGCCCCTCCCCATGAAGCAGTAATGGCACCAAGCCTGACAATATTCCAGAAGCATTTGAACAACACCCTCAGACACACAGTGTGAATGTTGGGGCTGTCCCATGCAGGGACAGGAGCTGGACTCAGTAATCTTTGTGGATCCCTTCCAACTTGAGACATTCCATGATTCTATGACATTATGTGCAATTTTGAGGCATTGCCTGCAGGCAGTGGTGCAAAAGGCTGCTGAGGAGACAGGGCTCTGTATGCTTTGTGATTATTAAGGTCAGTTTGATTAGAATGACTCCCCTTTTTCACTCGTCTGATATGGGAAGAGTTTTGCTTGTTTTTAATCCTAAATTAACATTATGTGCACAAAAAGGAAGGTAATAATGAGTATCCAGAGAGACTTGTGTGTGGTGTCAGGAACAGCATACTGGCCTGCCTCAGGAATAGAGCAGGACTAGGGAAGTGATCCTTCCCCTGTGCGACCGCACCTCGCATCCTGTGTTCAGTTTTCGATCCCTCACTACAAGGACATTGAGATGATGGAGCATGTCCAGAGGAGGGCAACAAAGTTGGTGAAGGGTTTAGAACACAAGCTCATATGAGGAGCAGCTGAGAGAGCTGGGTTTGTTTAGTCTGGAGAAAAGGAGACTGAGGGAAGACCTTAGCACTCCCTACAACTGCCTAAAAGGAGGTTGTAGCGAGGTGGGTGTTGGTCTCTTCTCCCTGGTAGCCAGTGACAGGACAAGGGGAAGTGGCCTCAAGATGTGCCAGGGGAGGTTTAGGCTGGATATTAGGAGGACTTTCTTTACTGGAAGGGCTGTCAGGCATTGGAACCGGCTGCCCAGGAAGGTGATTGAGTCACTGTCCCTGGAGGTGTTTAAAAGATGTGTAGATGTTGTACTTGGGGACATGGTCCCATGGCAGACTGAGCAGGGCTAGATCACTGGTTGGACTCAACCTTTGTCTTTTCCAATCAAAATCATTTTGAGGTTCTGTGATTCTATGAATTAACAGCCCTGCATGTGACTGACACAGCGAGTGGAACAGGTTTGACTTGGCCTTAAGGGGCGGCATTCCTGCATGGAAAGGCCCCTGTTGAGGCTGAAAATGCTGACAAATCAACTCCTTAAGACTTGTTTTGGAGTTTTAGCAAGCAGCATCCTTTATTCAGCACTGGATGTGTGAGGGAATGATTTCCATCAGTCATGTGCAACCAGACAAGAGCTGGGGACAGAATATATTTCCCATTTACATGGATATGTATAAATTTTCCCAGAAATCTTGTGCATGTTCTGTTACTTTCCAAGGACTAATTTTAATGTTATTATGAACTTCACAACAGCCAAATCTCTGCTATTTGGAGCTTTGGAGCCAGCTGTGTGTGTGACCTTGTATTTTAGACTGGGAAAGACTGTAAACAGAGGGAGACTCATCTGTTCAGCACAGACCATACCTAACACAAGGCATTGTCATTTTTCTTTGAATAGTGTCTGGAAAAAACACTATTTGAAAAAAAAAAAACCCCATGCTGTCAGGAGAACCTGCTGTCAGAGGGAGATTTTGTCCGACTTCCAGAAAATCGTTACTTAGATGAAACCTAGTTAGAAAACTAATTGTGCTTTGGCTTAAATCAGAACATTCCACTTTCTGCGGCAGTAACCGCTTGTATCGGCGTGAAGCACGGGGGGCACCGGGCCTCTCCCCAGCCTCTCCCCAGCCCCGCCCCGCCCCCGCTAAGATGGCGTCCGGAGCCCTCCCGCGAGGGGGCGGGGCGGGCGCTGTTGCCATGGCAGCGCGGGGCGGGGCCTCGCGGACCCGCGCACGTGGGGTGGGGTCCGGCGGTCCTGTGTGTCCCCCCCAGCTGTCAGCGCGGGGGTGTGGGAGATGGAGGCCGAGGCGGGGGCACGGGCGGTGTCAGCGCTGTGAGGGGCCTGGGGGGCACGGGCGGTGTCAGCGCTGTGAGGGCCGTGGGGGGCACGGGCGGTGTCAGCGCTGTGAGGGTCCTGGGGGGCACAGCTGGTGTCAGCGCTGTGAGGGTCGTGGGGGGCACAGCCGGTGTCAGCGCTGTGAGGGTCCCAAGGGGGCACAGCCGGTGTCAGCGCTGTGAGGGTCCTGGGGGGCACAGCTGGTGTCAGCGCTGTGAGGGTCCTGGGGGGCACGGCCGGTGTCAGCGCTGTGAGGGTCCTGGGGGGCACGGCCAGTGTCAGCACTGTGAGGGTCCTGGGGGGCACGGCCGGTGTCAGCACTGTGAGGGTTGTGGGGGGCACGGCCAGTGTCAGCACTGTGAGGGTCGTGGGGGGCGCAGCCGGTGTCAGCGCTGTGAGGGTCCTGGGGGGCACGGCCAGTGTCAGCACTGTGAGGGTCCTGGGGGGCACGGCCGGTGTCAGCACTGTGAGGGTTGTGGGGGGCACGGCCAGTGTCAGCACTGTGAGGGTCGTGGGGGGCGCAGCCGGTGTCAGCGCTGTGAGGGTCCTGGGGGGCACGGCTGGTGTCAGCACTGTGAGGGTTGTGGGGGGCACGGGCGGTGTCAGCACTGTGAGGGTCGTGGGGGGCGCAGCCGGTGTCAGCGCTGTGAGGGTCGTGGGGGGCGCAGCCGGTGTCAGCGCTGTGAGGGTCCTAGGGGGCACAGCCATTGTCAGAGCTGTCAGGGTCCCAAGGGGGCACAGCCCATGTCGGCGCTGTGAGGGTCGTGGGGGGTACAGCCGGTGTCAGCGCTGTGAGGGTCGTGGGGGGCACAGCCGGTGTCAGCGCTGTGAGGGTCGTGGGGGGCACAGCCGGTGTCAGCGCTGTGAGGGTCGTGGGGGGCACAGCCGGTGTCAGCGCTGTGAGGGTCCTGGGGGGCACAGCCGGTGTCGGCACTGTGAGGGTCCTGGGGGGCACAGCCGGTGTCGGCACTGTGAGGGTCGTGGGGGGCACAGCCGGTGTCGGCACTGTGAGGGTCGTGGGGGGCACAGCCGGTGTCAGCGCTGTGAGGGTCGTGGGGGGCACAGCCGGTGTCAGCGCTGTGAGGGTCGTGGGGGGCACAGCTGGTGTCAGCACTGTGAGGGTCCTGGGGGGCACGGCCAGTGTCAGCACTGTGAGGGTCGTGGGGGGCGCAGCCGGTGTCAGCGCTGTGAGGGGCCTGGGGGGCACGGCCAGTGTCAGAGCTGTCAGGGTCCCAAGGGGGCACAGCCCATGTCGGCGCTGTGAGGGTCCTGGGGGGCACGGCCAGTGTCAGCACTGTGAGGATCCCAAGGGGGCACAGCCGGTGTCGGCACTGTGAGGGTCGTGGGGGGTGCAGCTGGTGTCAGTGCTCTGAAGGATCCAAGGGAGCGCATTTCTAAACCTGTTTTTCTGTCCCCGCTCGTGTCCCCTGCCCAGGTGCGCGGTGCCACGCCATGGAGGAGCGCGCCAACCTCATGAACATGATGAAGCTCAGCATCAAAATCCTGATCCAGTCAGCCCTGAGCCTGGGCAGGACCTTGGACTCCGACTTCCCACCCTTGCAGCAGTTCTTCGTGGTGCTGGAGCATTGCCTCAAGCACGGGCTGAAAGGTGGGTGCCCTTTAGCACTCCTGCTCCAGCTGCTTGCCGAGGAGAGGCAGATAAATGAGTCGGTGTCGTGCCTGGCTGTGTCTCCACATTGACTTTGTGTGGCGTTCCTTTAACCATGTTTACTGTATGATGCTAATTGGTATTTCAGATGGAACTGTGCAGTTACCTTCCAGAATCCCCTGTATTTTGTGTCTCTTAAACTGTCACGGTATTTTTGATGCCGCCTTTTCATTGACTCATTAGGAGCTGTTACAACAAAGTAAAACGTAGACTAAAATTTGTGATTCTGGAGTTGGAAGCCTTTTGCTTCTCCTCACAAACTTCTCTGTATGCTCCCTTTAGTGAAGAAGACTTTTATTGGACAGAACAAATCGTTTTTTGGTCCTTTGGAACTAGTGGAAAAACTTTGTCCTGAAGCATCAGATATAGCAACTAGTGTTAAAAATCTGCCAGAGTTGAAGTAAGTTGATTGTTGGGGATGATGCATTTCACTTACACTGCTGGGAACCAGAATCCATTGTGTAGCCTCTCACCTTTCTTCATGAGATCTTGTGTCCAAAGAGAAAAATAGGATGTGTAGGAAGCAGTGACTTGTCCAAGAGATAAGGAGGAAATCTCAAAATACTCTGTGCTTCTGATTAGAACAATGCTGTCCGGCTGAAAAACATGTGGAAATTTCTATAAGCTTGCAAAAAAAACTGTAGAGTCTTCACAGATATTTTCTTTCCTGTTCCTTCCATCACTTTTAAGGCTTTGTCTAGTTTTGTGCACGTGCTAGCAGTATTTCATTTTGGTAGTTTAAGATGATGAAGAGAGACTGGTTTTATTGTCAGGATGCATCAATAGTTGGGTTGTGGTGGCAGTTGAAGCTATGTATGTTTTTCTGAGTTAGGAAAATTTTACAATACACTTTCTGTTTTCTGAAGCAGTGGAATTTAGTCAAATGCTTCTGTGTTCTGGAAAGAATGCTTTGTAAAGGGAGAATTTTGGATTGTGTTAATCTAGTTAATAAACCATTTTTTTTTTACGAAAACATGCAACTTTTCATTTCAGGACTGCTGTAGGAAGAGGAAGGGCTTGGCTTTATCTGGCACTCATGCAAAAGAAACTGGCAGATTATCTCAAAGTGCTCTTGGATCATAAGCACCTGTTAAGGTAACACTATGGGCATGAGTAGCTCGTGCTCACTGACTCACTGACACCTTGCATTGCTGTAGTAAGAGGTCGTTAAGTGACTACTTCAAGTGTTTCCTTGCAACCTGCAGAGGAACAAATTGTTTCTTGGTTGTGCAGTGAACCTGCAGAGGAATAAGTAGAACATTTTCTGTGAGAGCTCTGCATCTTCCACTGCATGCAATAAATTAGCAAAGAGGGAGCTTTGTATGCGCCACATTACTATTTATGTGATTTCAGTAATGGAAGCTCTGTTATAATTGTTATGATGTGCAGTGATGCCTTATAATGTTTCTTCTAGTGAATTTTATGAACCCGGTGCACTGATGATGGAGGAGGAAGGAGCGGTCATGGTGGGTCTGCTGGTTGGACTGAATGTTATTGATGCAAACCTTTGCTTGAAAGGAGAAGACTTGGACTCCCAGGTGAAGATTAAAACTTAAATAAGATCAGTCTGTATGAGATTCCAGTTGAATTAAGCACATCCATAAATCCTTTACTGAGATGGGTCCAGAATTCTTAAATGTGGTGTGCAGCCAGAGTTTGTCATTGTTTTCTTAACTGAGCATTTGAATGTCTTATGATAAATCAAAGACTGAATGAACTAAGCTAATTACAATAGAGATGTTGTCAAGATCCATCTGCCAGGGACTTCAGAAAGTTTTTGTTTTCAGGGGGAATGGTGGTTTCATTTTGACTTGGGGGAGGGTGCTGTTACATGGCTCTGCTGCTTTAATGAAACAATATAAGGAATATTTTGAGGTTGTCACACCAGACAAATAAATGCCTTGCATGAATCTGTGCTTAACATATTGTGAGTGTCTTGTAATTTGAGACCATGTCCTCGTCCAGCCAGTCTGGTTTACTTTTAAATTAGGTAAGCTTTGACAGGATGTGTCAATACCATTGCAGAAGTCTAACTTTCTTTCTAAACTGTGAATTGAAGATACATGTTGGTTTAGTTTTTTTTATTAACCTTTTCATTCTTTAAAAGATAACATTGCAGAAAGTAATGTTGAAATTATCCTGACTGTCCTACAAATTATGAACATGGCTAACTTTTGAAGAACTGAAAAAATTGCTTACATGTGTCTCCATAACATCCTGTGTTTGTTTTGAGAAAGCGTGACTTTTTTTCTTTTGGATTTTTTATTTTTGAGGGCAGGTGGGGCAGGAATGTCATGTGGGGAAGTTTGTCATGTTTCCCACCTTGAACCAAAAAAAAGTATATAAGTATGCATCTCTTTAAGTAGCAGTTTGTGGAAATGCTGTCAAAACTAGTAACTGCTAGAAACTCAGCACACTGAATGTGGTTATTTTGCTGCTTTTACAACAAACACTAGCTCGTATATTTGCTTCAGTTGGCAAGAATATAGGTATTATCTGTCTTTCTAAACTTAAATGTCAAGTGTTTACTTTTTACCAAGTATAAAGTAATGTGTGCTGCTATGCAGAATTGCACTGTGAAGGTGTGTTCATGTCATAAATAATGTTTTTCAGGTTGGAGTGATTGATTTTTCCTTGTACCTTAAGGAAACGCAGGACAGTGATGACAAACAGTAAGTATGGTGAATTAGTGATTCACAATTGTTATGTTCTGTACAGAACAAACCTGTCAGGTGGGCTGTGGGAGCACAAGAATGCTAGAGATCTCAAACTCTTTTAACCTTCAGAAGAGAGAATCCAAAATACATTTGTAAACTAAACAAAAGTACTAACTTTCTAAGGTTGAGCCCGTGGTAGCTTTAACAACAGTACAGTGTGGAGAGGTTGTGAGCTGGGACCAAATTAAAAGCACACAAAATTTTAGGTTGTGGTTTTATTGGGTTTTAGGAGATGTGCTTCCTGCACTTTGGAGCACTTTACTGCTTAGCTAATGAGGAGAAGCACCTACCCTGCTGCTCCATCTCCCCGGTGCTTCCAGTCTAGCTCAGACACAAGTGTTTTTGTACAAAAAGGAGAAAAGGTTTCAACTCAATTTGCAAGTCTATGCTGAAAACTCTAGTACAAACTAACACTTTAGAATGAAGGAGTTTCTTCTCAATCAATAAATTCTCACTTTTTACAACTAGAGATGGAGGAATTACAGCTGTCCTTGACCAGAAGCATTATGTGGAAGAGCTTAACCGACATCTAAGGTGGGATTGTCATCTGTTCTAATGTAGAAACACTTGTGCTGTTCAGCTGTTCCAGTATAACTTTGAATATCTTTGCTGGTGGTGCTGTAGACTTTTGTCTGGTATTGAAATGCCTTTTCTGATTACAAAATGTACCTAAGATTTTGGGAAATAATCTTACTCTTCTTATGGCATATGCCATGCAGAAACCCAAGTCTGTGTAATAACATTTGACTCTTTTGAGTCTTACTAGTGATAAACAGCAGATTTTGGAGCTACTTTTTCAAGAGAAAACTATTAGAAGTGTGTCTGTACATTCATTCTTTCGAGGATGAGTCTGTTCTTCCCCCACTTGTTGCTCAGTGGGAAGAGCAGGCCTCACTTACCCTCTTGAACGTCGGAGAGGTGTTAAGACTGCAAAAGCTAAGCCAGAACAGAGCTGCCAGCTGTAGGGAAATGCACATTCCTCTCCAAGCAAGAGGGGCAATCGTCCTTCCTTTGAGATTTTTGCCAGCTCACCAAAGTATTTCGTTGTTAATAACTGCAAGATGGTGAAAATATGGTTGAGGATAGGAATAAATGTTAAACAATTGTACTTATTTATGCACCTCTTTTCCTTGCTGCAGTTGCACAGTGGCAGATCTTCAGAACAAAATAGACTGTTTAGAAAAGACCAATTCAAAACTCCAGGAAGAGGTTTGTGTCTGGTCTGTTAAATATTTCTTGTAGCTGTGTTCCATCAGAGGCAAAACTCCCTAAGAATGTACCTTAGGCATAATATTTGAGTTGAAACTAATGAAGTGTTGTGGATTGGTGGGACTGGCTTGAGTTGGCAACACGTAAAGCTTTGTGAAAAGCTTCTACATTGTGTTAGTTGTTAAAATGCTTTTGGGCACCTATTTGTTAGACAGGTTTATCTTCCCCAAAAGTTACCATATCACTGTAATGAACATGATTTTTCCCTCTTCCTTCTGCACACACGTGTGTGTGTGTTTGTCATGTGAGTTAAACAGAACTCAGAAAAAGAGAAGGAAAAGAATCATCCTTCAATTAGGAAATCTTTCCCAGCCAGGAACTGAAATAGAATCCAGCAGCATGCATGGTAATGGCTGCTTTGGGGTTTGTTGTGGTGCTCATGTGTTACTGTTTGTACCTGAGTTCAGGGTGTATCTGTGTAGTCTGATCTCTGGTACTTTAGAGTACCTTCACTCGAAAATGCTGTAAGATTCTGTGAGTGAATATCAGCCCTGACTTGCTGTTCGACTTCTACTTCACACCAGAGTGAATACCACAGACCACATATTGGTGTGGATTTTAGCCTTTTACACTAAGATGCATTTCTTTGCAGAGTTAATATTTTAAAATTATTGATGAGGGCGTGAAGGAAAAGTCAAATGAACAAATGTTGGTGGGTTTATTAATTTAGGCAGCACAGTGAGTGTGGCTGCAGAAGGGTGCAGCAGCTTCTGGGGAGAGTGAAAAGGCCAAAAGGAGAAGCGAGCAGCGCACCTGCCACAAAGGCTGAGCTGCTAACTTTAGAATTCCTCCAGATGTTGCATGTGATTAAATATAGATACGTTCTCTTTGTAAACAGCTCTCAGCAGCAACTGACCGGATCGGATCACTTCAGGAAGAGCAGCAGCAGTTAAAACAACAAAATGAATTAATTCGTGAACGGAGTGAAAAAAGTGTAGAGGTGGGACACTTGTTTAAAGATGAGGGTCCTTCAAATGAATCATCTCTTCTGATCAGCTGTTGGTGCTCTCAAAAGCACTCTGAGCAGGAATGCTTAGCACAGTTCAGCATGCACTGTGTGGAGTAATGGTTTTATGTACAGTATGCTCAGATTTTGCTGTTCTTTATTACACAGTTAAACGCAGACTTGAAGAATAGAGAAAGCATTAAAATTATCAGATTGGTTTGGTTTTGGTTTTACTCTGTTCTTTGAAATGTTAGCTTATTGACACTTGCCAACTATTAATTGTAAAATAGTAGGATTTTACTAGCACATGGAAATACTGTGTTACGTGGCAGAACTTAAGGCATACTTTATATACATAAAGTTGTGATCTCATGTGGGGTTTTTTGCTGTTGTTTCTTGTAGGTGACAAAAGAGGATACAAAAGTAGAATTGGATACTTACAAGCAGTCACGCCAGGGCCTCGATGAGATGTACAGTGATGTTTGGAAGCAGTTGAAAGAAGAAAAAAAAATTAGGCTGGTAAGGAAAATGAACTGTAGCGAGTGAAGTGGAAGGTACCAGATTCTGCCTACTTTAAGGCAATGTTACAAATACACTGTGCAGTTTTTGCAGCTGTTCAGAATTCATAAAGCAATGGCAAGTAATGTGATGGACAGTGGTGTTTGACAGTGTCTGTAAAGAACTGGAAATCAGGGGGTTTTGAATGCTGAAAATACAAGGTCTTTCCCAATTTAAGAACCTGCCAGCGTTATTATGGCAGAGACTAAGATCAAACAGAAAGAGAGACAGCTGTCTTTATGGAGAAAAATACAGTGCACAACAGTCGTTTGCACAGTGAACTAATTAGTGACTGGTGGAGAGGCTGCCCAGGCTTGCTGAAGGTTGAGGTTCTGAGTCAACCCAACTCCAGCTGCCAGGAGAAACTCTTTTTTTTGACAGACCACTAAGCTACACGCTGAGCTCTGCACTTCATGCCAGCAGATCTGCACTCTTGCTCTGACCTGGAGAGCCAAAACAGTGTTTTGGTCTTACTGACTTAATGTATTATTTAAGACCTCACTGTTCTGTAAAATCATGGTTTGGGAGTGTTTTCAGAGTAAAATGGGGTTATAAGGGTTTTGGAAATGCTGATCCCTGACATATGACTGCATGGCAGTAACTAGGAAATCTCTTTGTAAGGAACTAGAGAAAGAGTTGGAGCTACAAATTGGAATGAAAACAGAAATGGAAATTGCCATGAAACTTCTAGAAAAAGATACTCATGAGAAACAAGACACGTTAGTTGCACTTCGCCAGCAGCTGGAGGAAGTGAAGGCTATTAACTTGCAGATGTTTCACAAGTCTCAGGTAGGTTCACAGTGGAGAGCAGAAAGAGGAGCTGTAGTGGTTGTCTTTTACAAATTAGTTGTGCACTGGCGATGCGTGTGCACTTTTGTGCATCTGATTATGTATTAATAATACCTATTTTAAAACTCTTTAATGTTTTGTTCTGCTTCATTATAGGTATTATATTGGGTATGTTTGGAAAGACAGGGGGTTTCCTTGAGTGTGCTGTGTAGTGTGCCATAGGATCATCCAGCCAATGCTGAGAGAAATGGAGAGCTCTCTGGGGAGAAAGTGAGAGCAAGGGGCCTTTTTTCTAACCACTGAATGGTTGCTCTTTAAAAAAATGAATTGCTGCAGTAAAGAACTGTCTTCTTCCCATCTGTGTTGCCTTTGCATTTAACACTGCACCTTTACACTTCACACTGTTTACAGTAGAAACCACAACAGGCCTCTCTAAACCAGTAGAAAACTGTTGGTTATTTTTGTCTGTCTCCTGTATTCGGTACCCAAATGGTCAGCTGAGTGCTACAGCCAGTGGAAAGGGAGCACTGGTCGTGTGGAGGGGGGAGCTCTGTGGTCAGGCTGGCCTCTGCCTGAGGCTATCAAAAAGTTGTTGGATTGGTTTAGGTTATTGTGTTACCTCCTTAACTTGGTTAGAGAAGTAAAATGAAAACCATTTTGCTTTCTGGGCCTGTCTTCCTTCCTCTGTCTCTTCCTTACCCTGGCAGTTTTTAGAGAATACTTTGCCCATCGTATCTGTTGCAAACGTTTGGGGATGGGTTTGTGGGTTTTTTCTTGGTTTTTTTTCAATTGGACAAAAAATGCACTGCAAGGCAGTTCTGCAAGGCAGCGGTGGAGTAGTGGTGTTCACACAAAATACACAGAGCTTGTCTCCATTAATGAAGTAAGAGTTTAATGAGAGTTCCCTTCCCATACCTGGTGCCAGAAACCCAAGTGCTGAGGTAACAGCCTTGCTTTCAAAAGGAGTATTCATTTTGGATTCTTTTGGCTTACTGGTTCCATGCCCACTGAGTGCATTTGTTACATTAAAATCATAATTTATATTCTTATGCTGTCAATTTAATCTGATCCTTTCTTTATTCAAGCTCATTTCCAAAGAGAAGATCTGTGGCTCGTAGCTGATTTCCTAGGTCAAAATGTAGTACAGTTAAGTTTTTTTTATTTCCCAGCTCTTAACAAAACAAGTTGAGTGTCTGCCCTGGCCTTATCAGCATTTCGTCTGTACATTCCAGTTAAGACTCAGACATGGTCTGTAACATTCTTTATCTAGTGGCAGGCTTTCATTAAACTCCAACACTTTGTGCTTTAGAAAACTAAATTGTATTACCTTATTCCTACAGAATGCAGAGTGTTCATTACAACAGCAAACAGAAACAATATCGTCTTTTGAAGGAAAAACAAATGAGATGATGTCCTCTATGAAACAAATGGAAGAGAGGTAATGATTACAAGTTCAAGAAGTCAACACTGAAGTCGGTAGAAAGTTTCCAACTGAAACCTTTACAGGATGACCTTCCACACACCTCCTATAGACATTTTGTCGTGTGTGCCAGCATCACGTTCTTTTCCCTTTCTCTTTATCACCCTCTTAACCTGCCTGTTCTGTTTTCCCAGGCAAAAATGCCAATAATTGACCTGTTCAGAACCACAGCTTTTTCCATAGGCAGGCTGTTCAGAAACCTGTTGACTTTAGTTTAAGAGGTATGACTCTTGCTTTTCGGGTTTTCTTTGCAGAAACAATTGCTTTCAAAAGTTTTTTTCTCCCCTGGCCTTTTCAGTTCTTACAGAGGTCTATATGGTAAATCTAAAAGAACAGAATGAGAGGGTGTAGGTTAAGGAGCATGTGAACCAAAACAAATGTACATGTTCCTTACTTTGCAGACTGCAGCATGCAGAAAAGGCAAGGCAAGCTGCAGAAGAACGGTGCAACAAGATGAAGCAAGAGCTTGCTGGCAGGCTCGACACTTGTCGGCAACAGATGTCCCAACTGGATAGCAAATGGTATTTAATCTGATAAAGTTTCTTTCCTTCATTTCTGCTGTTTCTTTAAGAACTCCTTTCTGCTCTGTTTGTGCTAAGGTGTAGAGAGGGGTAGCTTTGAATTGAGTGGCTTCAGCAAGCATTGGCACAAGTGTGCAGGATCTTCTGTAAGCACAGCACTTCTGTATAGTGAGCAGTTAGCACAAGGAATTTGAAATGCTTTTTCCAGAACATCCAGTGCAGAGCACTGAGTGCCAGTAGGAGTCTGTCTCTTCTCACTAGCAGTGGAATTCCTGTGGAATGTTAAGTCTCTAAAGGTTTATAATACTTATAGAAGATGCTTCTTTCACTTTTTCAGACTTCAGGGTAGAGTTGTCATTTTTAAATGTGGCTGTCTAAACACAGGTACTCAATATGTATGTAGAAGAACTGGGTTTGTTTTCATGGTTTTGGTTTGGGTTTTTTTGTTCTATCCATTCATTGCTGCTTGTTTTCTGTGACCTGAAACTGCAAATAGAGTTTTCATGTCTGCTGCCATAACTGCCCTTTTCTTTCCCTTCTCAAAACACCACTGTAGTTTTTGCCCTCTTTGGGGCAAAGTTGCTGTCTGTAGGTGCTGTAGGACATCTTCCTGCTGTAGTGTTTCATAGAATGAATTATTTTTAAATAGCTCAACTCTGGAAAAGGAGTTAAAATCCGAAAAGGAACAGAGGCAAACTTTGCAAAGAGAACTACACCAAGAGAAGGATTCTACCACTCTGCTTAAGACAGAATTGCAACAGATGGAAGGACTGAAAAAGGTATGTGCAGTGCAAACGGGTTCAGGATTAAAGCTGACTTAGTGCCATGTTTGCTTCTGTAGTGGAGTATTTCTTCTGTGCTACTTCCCTCTGAGGGGTTTCAAGAGCTTGGCTGACGTAACACAAGTCTGCACATGAAATGCCAACACAGGGCTCAGGCAATGAGAACAGCTCAGCTCGGAGAGGCTGGGGAGGTTTGTGTCTGCCCGGCTTTAGCTGTGTGGGTGTTTGAGCCATTCATCAGTCAGCAGCTGGAACAAAATGCTCCTCAGCTGTCCCGTGGTGAGATACCCCTGCTCAGGCAGGAAATGGCAAGTTCAGAGCTTTCAGTTACACTGTGAAGTCTTTCAACTGTATTCAGTAAAGTAAGAATGTGCTTTCAAGCACTGAAAACAACAGAATGCAAATTTACTTTTTCAAGCATGAACATTCTTGTTAACCTAAAAAGAATTTGCTCATATGCAGGCAGAGGAGTGCTGAATTCTAGAATGGTTGAAGACTGAAAATACTCCTCTCTCTCTGGTAAATATGGTTAAGTGATTTCATTGTTTGTGCTCTGCAAGAACCTGAGGGTAATCTAAAAATCAAGCCTTAGAAACACAACTTTGTAAAGGAGCTTATTCTTGTGAACTGCGTGGGTAGTTTGGAGAGACTGACTTAGGTTACGGATTAAACCTGGAACTCAGAAAACTTCATTTTGTGCTTAATTTTATAGGAATTGAGAAAATTGCAAGATGAGAAGCAGCAGTTGGAGAAAGTCTGTGAGGAGCAGGAGCAAGCGCTTCAAGAAATGGGACTTCATCTCAGCCAGTAAGTTCTAGAGCTGAACTCCTGAGAAACGTAACCTGCAGAATTGAGTATCAAATGAATACAGGTGAATTAAAACACATCCAATCACAAAAATCAACAAACCTGAGAATTTTAGGAGGTGATTACTACACACAGAAAAGTAAACAGCCGTGGAATGAAAGTGAAGGCAGATCCTTGCATCACTAAGATGGCTGCAATAGGAAATCATTCAGTAAATGCTCTTAGAGAGGAATTGTGCTTTTCCCACATTCTTCTGGATATACCAAGAAAGGGGCAGGCCCCAGGGTGATGAAGCTTCTGGTGATACTAAATGGTTCAGGGCTGTAACGGGGAGCTGAAATTAAAAGTTTGGATTCAATGTCTGGACAAGAACGGCAGGTGAGATTGGACACAACCAAATACAAAGTCATTCAGAGGGAATATTTTTGTTTTCCAGATCAAAGTTGAAGATGGAAGACATTAAAGAAGTAAATAAAGCACTGAAGGTACTTGACATCTCATGGATATTTTGACTAAACATATGTATTTCGTTTATCACCTTCAAATTTCACCACAGTTACCCAACTTTGAAAGGCAGCTTTCGAAAAACACCATCAATGTTGGGGAGCTGCCTTTGGATTTTGTTTTTTAAATTCATTTGTAGCTACAGTGAGGTTTTCATTCCAATTTCCTAGGGTCATACCTGGCTGAAGGATGATGAAGCCACACACTGCAAGCAATGTGAAAAGGAATTCTCCATCTCAAGAAGGAAGGTAGAGGCGTTCCGTGGATTTCTTTTTTTCCTTTTCTTTTTTTTCCTTTTTCTGTTGTGTAGTTTGCTAGGGAGGACTGACACTGCTTCGATCCCGGATCTTGCTGCTGTGGTAACTGCCTAGAGAAGTGGTTTGATCTTGTGAGGGGCCAAGTTCTGCTGTGCTGCGTTCCCTCTCCCTGCCCCGCTCAGCGGTGGCTGCCGAGGGCTCGGTGCCTTTCGGTTGCAGGGGCTCAGCGCAGCTCCTGGCGGTGGAGGGAAGCCCTGTGCAGGGATCACACCGCCTCGCCCCAGGAGGAAGTGCTGCTGGGAGGGCTGGGCCTGTCGGAAATGGGAGGATGAGGCAGTGGAAAAGGAAAAGCTTTTATGAGGTCCGAGCTGTCTCTTCCTGAAGCTGAGTTTGGGCAGCTGTGCTTACTCTGACTCTGTTCGCAGCATCACTGCAGGAACTGTGGGGACATCTTCTGCAATACCTGTTCCAGCAATGAACTGGCACTGCCATCGTACCCTAAGCCTGTCCGTGTGTGTGATTCTTGTCACACCCTGCTCCTCCAGCGGTGTTCGTCTAATTCCTCCTAAGGCTTCCGTAACCTCGACAAAACCCCTGTAATGTTGGAAAGTAGCCATTATTTTTTTTAATTCTGAATTCCAGGTGGCATCTGTGCAGCAGGCTGCCCGCTCGCTAGTATTTTCCAGTGTAAGACAGAGCTGTGTACAATAATTTATAGGGATTGCACAAGCTAATTGTTTCTTCAACTGGATTAATTAAAAAAATAAGTTCTATTTAAAACTAAAATGCAAATTCACTTTTCTGATTTTTATAGATGTTTGTATTAAAATTTGTATATGGCATTTCTACATTTATTTGATTCCTGTAGCCATCACTGTCCTGCACATCAGCTTCGTTGCTCTGTCCCTTCACTGTGGGTCCCCTCTGTTTCAGTGGCCACTGTACAGTTTTGTATTTGCTCTCAACACAGAGAAGTCCATGAGTGAGTGCTCCGTAGCGGGAGCCGTCCGCGAGTGTCAGTGAACGTGCCTTCAGGTCGCTGCAGTAGAGAACTGCGCCGGGCACGTGTTCTGGAGGCCGCTGTGACCACAGTTACACAATAAAGCCTTTTCCAAAAACTGGAACCCGGACTGAAGTTCTGATTTTTAGCAGCTGTCAGTCATGGCTTTCAGAGGGAATGTTCTTGTATGGCTGTGGATGTTGAGGGCTGAACCTAGAGCTACTAAAATGCATCTCCAGTAACTGTCCAGCACCTCCCTGCTCATGGCATTCTCATGGCAGATGAAGCCACTGCTCTGCAGCAGTGACTGGTCTGTACTTCCCAGGAGAGAAGCAGGCAGTGACCATCTGAGACAAGGACAGAGCAGGGCTGCTGCTCAGCCCAGGTACCTTGATCAGCAAGGGCAAGGCCAGCTTCTCTGCAGTGCGTGCTACTGTTTGCTCAAGCCTGAGCAAGGTCAGGCTGGCTCGGGGGGGGGTGATGTGTGACACACGGCCTCGATGGATCACCCGCTCCACTGCTGCTGCGGCCCTGAGCTACTGAACTACACCAGTAATGGGGAAGGCAGCCCCGTCCCCAGCAGCGCCTGTGCTGCTCAGTGCATAACAGCTCCTTGGCCACGGTGAGCTCAGGATTGTGCACAGCCTGTTTCTTCCAACGGCTTCGCTTGCACCAGTACAAACCCCAGCGTGCTGGCTCCTCCATCCCCTCCCCAACAGCTGCTGGAAGCACAGCAGGGATGCAAGGCTGCACGGAGCAGGCTCTGCATCTATGACAGCAGCCAGCACCCAGGTGACCGAGCAGGTTTAATTCAGCAAAGACCACAGTGTACATGGGGGGAAATGTGCTCAGGATTCAGCCCTTACAGCTCCACTGCTGCAAAATGTGACAGGGTTTTCTTCTTTGTAGAACCCCTAACCCTGAGGGAGGAACAGTTAACTGGAAAGTTACTACAGCAAGTAAAGGGAAGCAGCTTCCTTGTTATTCTCAGAAATTTCAGTGCTCAAAAGCTGGAAGGGAGCTGCTCAGAACCCCATATTAAGCATGAGATTTAGACAAGGTGCACTTATTAAGACATCATTGCACTGAGCTGCAAAGTCCATTTGTGCAGCACTGCAGCTGTGAAACAGATGCCCGCAAGGAAGTACTGAATTCTCTCTCAGCCCATCAGCAGCAACCATGCCAGGGCAGGCAGCTCTGGAGACCCCCTCAGCTGACAAACACACCCCACAAGGCCCCACTCTCAGGCAAGAACTCGCAGTGGAGCAGTCACAGCGCTCATGGGAGCTACACATTAAGAGCACTACAGGAGCACAGCACCCCCTCTGCAGGTGGAGCTGCACCACAGAAGGTGGAGGTCAAGAAGGACTGAGTTCCAGTTTTTAAAAGGAGGATTTATTTAACAAGTTTCACTTAGCGCAATACACCTAAAAAGGAAATCACAATACAAGGAAAGATTAAATCAAGGCCTCAGAATTTTATACGAACACCAAGACCAAAATCCTAAGGAAGCCATATTGCATCTCAACACGTTTCCCCCATTAACTTAAAAAAAAAAGCTTTTAACGTGCCTTACAGGATATTAAAAGAAAGAAACTAGAACTAACATGCCAAATGTTCACTTTGAATTCCAGACACAGCTTCTATATTGTTTCTTTACAAAAAAGCATGTCTCTTTCAACATGGATTCAAAACAGTGTTGGATGTAATATGGTAGAAGAGCAACATTTAACGTAATTCAAACAGCTTTAACCTAAATACGCGTACTGCTTAAATACACTCCTACAACAAAACTAACTTGAGAAACGCTCAAAATTGTTTAACAGTTATAGTCTTTACTCAACTTGGTTATTACATCCTAGATGAATGTTCATTTCTGTACGTTCAAAAATACTGAACCTGAAAGGTTTTAAAATAACAATCCTGAATTCACTTACAGTAAAGCAGAAATCACAAGCTTGTATTGCAAAACTGTTAAACTTAGTTTTTTGTTTTTTTGTTTTTTAAAAAAGATGTGACCAAAAGTCAGCGATTGGTTACATTCCCCAGCCACCACTCATGTTGGACATGTTGGACATGCCGCCCATGCCGTTCACTCCCATGGACGCGCGGTTCCCACTGCTGTAGTAGCTGCTGTTCATGGCGCCCTGGCTCCCGGGGTCTGGGGGGGAAAACCGACAGCAGGTTCACAGCTGGTTCAGGCCGATTCGAAGCATCCTTCCCCCAACGCCTGTCCTTGCTGGGCCACCTCGTAAACACCATCCACTGTGCCCAACACTGCAAAGCGTCAGTTTTACAGCTCCACATCCAGAATTTACTCTCGGTTGTTCAAAGAGCAGCTCTGCCTCGCCCTCCTTTTGAGTCAGTGTTCTCCATCACTGCTCTGTGGAAGGGGAGAGCACCCAGCCTCCCACATACCTTCCCCTGTTTGATGTGGTGCTTAGGGACACGGTTTAGTGGTGGACTCGGCAGTGTTAGGTTTACGATTGGACCCAATGATCTTAAAGGTCTTTTCCAAAACCAGTAATTTAACCCAGGCTGGTCTACAGATTCCATACTGAGAAGAACTCAAAGTAATTCAACTCTGGGAGACTGGCATTTCCTACCCCTTCCCAAATTATTCCCCCCATTTTCCCCTCAGCTCCAAGGTGCTGCTTTGAATCGCCTCCCATCCAGATCTCCTTTAGTTCTAAAATTCATGATTGCCAAGTGCTAAAAGCTGCCAGGGCTGGCGCTGCCCAGGCTGCACCGTGGCCCATCAGCACCACTGAGCAGCACGTAAGGCACATGCTAAGGCAGCAAGGAAATGCTCTTACCATAGCCACTCATGCTGCTCTGGCCACCGTATCCGCCTCCATAACCCCCGCTCAGCTGTTGGTTAGCGGGACCACCATAACTGGATTGGCTTCCTTTCAAGTTAAGGACAAAAATGTTAACAGCTTGCCTGTCAAAGCCTGCTTGTTACCAACAAAGCCCCCCTTCTGCTACCCAACAGCCCCACACACTAGCCCTAGCTCACTCACACCTAGCTCACATTCTGCCCAAGTACACAGGGTAGCCAGCTCAAAGAAAGCCATCCCATTTCTAAAGCCATTCCTATAACCAAGTGGCAACAAGAACTGCAGCAAGTGCTTGTGATTCTCCAGCATCTGCAGAGAGGGTTTACTTCTGCAGCTTCTACAGACTATATGTCACAGGACTGACCTGCTATGGTATGGAACATGCACCTCAAGGACTTGAGCTTGGCTCTAGGTGGCCTCACACCGAGTGCAGTCCATGACATGCCCAGCCCTTCCAGAGCATGCCAGCTCACTAACTGGAGTTACTCATTTGCACACAGCCCTCATGGGACTTCCTGCTGTTCCAGACCAGTTGCACATCACAGTGGTGCTACAGGAGACCTCTGCTTAAGCTTACTAACTACAGCTCTTCACCTCATCATCTTTCTATACTCCCACAACACTTCTGTGTTGTTAAAGTCTCAGCATTAGACTTCAAATGTTTTGTAATCAAAACACTACAAAAGCAGCAGTTCACCTACACACACACCCCCCAACCCGAGCTCCTTGAGAAAGGAACCCCCAGAACCAACCACCACCTTGATCTGAGAAACCAGGTAAGTCAAGTATCAAGAGGTGTATCTGCATTACAGACAAAACTGGCTTCAGACTCGTGCTGTTAACACACATTTTACATTTTCAACAATTTTGGAATTTGTTAGAAAAAATGAGACAGTGTCACCAAATCCCAAATATGTTTTCCCACCCCATGACCAGGCTTAAAAGGCGAGTCAGACACAACAGATACACCCTCCATCACTGGACTGTGTTCTGGTCTCCAAAAACAGGGACGGGGGAAGAAGAATAGGACAGGCATTTCCCACTTCACTTCCACACCCCACACCCTCAGAAGCCACCCACCCCACCACACACATTCAGCACCACAGCTTATTAAACCTATTAATTGTTCAAATGCATTCCCAAAAGGTTTATATACCTGCCAATGTGCTAGTGTTCCAATCTTGGACTACCCCTTCCGATTCCTTGACTGTGTGATTAAGACAGAATGTTGGATTTCAGTTTTTATGCCAGGCATAGAATAGGCAGGAGCTGTATAATTAGCCAGCTTCACTGAACAAGTGCTTGTTTAAAAGTGGAGTGAGACTGTTTACACATACCCATTGCTCCCATCATTTGACTGCCATAGGCACCACCAGTTCCTCCTGCTGTAGAATTCAAGAAGAGCTCTACATATCTGTGTTCTGGAAGAAGAAGATTTTACCATGAGAGCGTTTCACATCAAAGCCACAAGGCTTGCCTCACTGCAAGCAAGGGCTGCAATACAACCATTGGCATCTTCTGCAGAGCCACATATTCAGAACAGCTGTACTTACGCATATTTGCTTTGTCTTTGGACATAGCGGCCACTGCATCCTCATGAGTAGCAAATTCAACGTCTGCCTCTCCAGTTACTCTGCCATCTGCTCCGATTTCAATGTGTACTCTTACAGGGTTCAGGGGTGAGAAGAACTACACGCAAAAGTCACACAGATTAAAAGCCACCAATGCAACAGTTCAGTTTCACAGTGAGCCATTTCCTCAAAAGGAACTCTCATTAACTGCAGTGCAGTCAACACATCCAATAACGACCAGACTCCAAGAGCCATGCAGTTCAGGGAAGGGCAGATTTGGAACTCACGTTATAGATGTCATTCTCTGTCGCTCTGTAAGGCAGACCTCTCATGTGGACGCAGTGGCCAGTCGTGCTCTGGAAGGTGGACGTCCCGTCGCCGTATCTGTGGTCCGACATTCCTGCAGAGAAAAGAGTCCATTCTAGGTCTTTCAGATGTATTTTAGTTTCTTTTGAGATGTATTGAAAGTTTAGTTACTATTCCTATTAGAGAAATCTTACCTCTTCCAAATCTATCAGAACCAAAACCATAGCCATCATTATACCCATTGTAGTCATCATAACCTCCATAACCTATAAATAGATTGGACAACACGTTCATTTCAACTACAGAAAGATCCAAATACACACAAACACAGCACAACTAGTACTGCAACATCCCGTTTCTTCTAGAAGAAATAAAGCCAAGGACACATACAAACCAGACATTACAAAGCAGGGGAGTCACTACCAGGTCCAAATGTCGCCGCTTCTCAGATGAGCAGCTCCCTCTTGGGACTCCGTGTACTTACCTCCTCCATAAGCTCCACGCCTCATTCTTTCCAAGCTACTTCCTCTACCAAGACTGTTATATCCCCGCGTAAGACCGGGTCTGTCGTACGGACCAGGTCTCTGCATTGCCAGCAGCTTGCGTGGAGGGTCGTAGTGAGTGCGCACTTCCGCCCGACTACTCTTGAAGATCTCAATGTACCTAGAAGCATTTCCACAGAAAGAGGTCAGTCCTCCATTCCTTCCACAAACACCTCAACTTTACATTACAACAAACCATATAGTCATAGCCTCAAAACTGGCAGTATATTTTAAGCCAGGTTTCTTTACATTATGTAGGCAATGACATACTATTTATTATAAGCACTACATTACTTTCAAATGACTATTTTCAAGAAATTACAATTACTGAAGGGTTCACATGCTCCTCATACTTAACAGTATCCCAGCCTTAAGGGTGGGGGAGCAACATGGGTTCCCCACCCTCCTCCCCCCAATTTAAGGTGTTAGTCAAAAAACATAGGAGGGACTGACGTCCGCTCAACTCAGCACTGTTTTGCTCGCACTGGCAATGTAAACAGAGGGTTAAAAACCCAGTCTCCACCAGGATTGTAACCCATCCGGATGCTACAAAAAGCTCTGCATGTGCTAGTGAACCCCGCCTATGCTTCAGTGACTCAGCGTAGGCAAAAAGTGCATGCTTCAATGAAAAATAGTCACAAGTAAAATAGAAAACCCTTTGTGACAATTTCTTGAAAGCTATGCTTATCACATTGAAGATTAATACAGTAAGAAAATTTGTTACATTTCAACTTATAAAACAAGTTTAGAAAGTATCACATTTTCTTATGGTAATAAGAGTACTGTGCATGTCTTTAGAGCTAAAGGAATGATCGGTGCTATTTGAGAAGTTAAAGCCATAGTCTCTCAACTTTTGACACTTTCAAGCTACTGGTTTTGCACTCCTCCATTACTAGCAAGTTTTCAAAACACACTGAAGCTTGGCCCAATTTAAACTTTTAGTTTTGATTAGATCCAAATGGTCTGTGCCATGCGCACAACAGCCATATCTTATCACCGAGTTAGAGACCAAAATACTATTTCTATTTGGATGTTAATATTTTCAGAAGAGAGAATATGGATTTAATTGTTTACCATAAGAAAAGTGACAGAGCCAACCAACCATCCATCCCCACCTGTGCCCTATTCTTTCCTTGTGTTTCTTTAGAGCCTTTTCAGCTATTTCCTGTGAAGCAAACTGCACGAAGGCCTCCCCCGTACTCCTCCCCTGGAAGTCCACCGGCAATGTTATCCCATTTGGCACGATTTCCAACCCTTCAACCCAAGGACAAATAACCCCAGTAGGGGGGCAATATTAACATCACAAGCCCAGTCATGAGTTTTTCTTATAGCTTTAAAAACACCAGAATTGTAACACTTGTAAGCGAATGGTATGTTGATTCTAACACCAGAAGAAAAAAGCATGTCAACAAAGAGAGCCACAACCACATACCATTCAGTTTACATTCTTAACCCACCCTGCAGCACACAAACGTTCTGAGGGTCACAGACAACTCCTCAGATAAAAGATATCTACTGCAGGGTACATTAAGAACGCACATATCAGTACAAACCTCTAATTCTGTGAAAGTACTTAAGAGGAACTTAATATAAATTATTGAAACATAGCAAGTAAAAAAAGCTTTAAATATAACAAAAGTACTTTTACTAGTAGTCACTCAGGTAAAATAGTCTTACGCAAACATTAAGCTTCAGTATTTTTTTATCTTTAGGAGTGCTTAATTAAGAAAGAATCATGAAGTCATTTCAAAAAGATTAGTCTCTGAAGAGGCACATTCTGTATATTAAGCACATTAATAGCTTTTAAAGTTTGAATCAGTAAGAAACAACTTAAAATGCACATGCTTAGGAATTGCTGTTGCTCATAATATTACTGAATCAGAAAACAAAGCAAGTTCTGATGCTGAAAAATGGAAATATTTATACTGTATTTTAAAGCAAAACAGTAAGCTCAATCATATCTTGTTACAGCAAAACATTGTGGCTAATTTAATTTTAAACACATTTAGAGATCTTCTATTTTGAAAATACTGCCAAGGTAAATACTACATAACTCAACAGATTTCATTCTTAAGCATTTAGAACAATATTCCAGTTCCTAAATTATACAACAGCTGCAAAAAAATGAGAATGAATCAACACAAGACATTATCTCTTCATCCATAAGAACTTTCAGCTAGGGGTTCTTTTTCCTGCTAGGAAGGGGAGTGGAGAGAAGGGAAATCTGTACCCAGGGAGAGTTCAGCAGGTTGTTTTTTTCTGGAATCTTATTCAATACTAAATCTGCATTTATACAGAATCAGGGGCTCAATGCATGCCCTTCCTTAGATCCCTGCTCCTTGTATTGAGCAGTAGGAGCATTGTAGGCCCTTCACTGAACAGCGTGACCCAGCTAAGGCTCTGGGTGGAAATACCCTCCCATCCAAACTGCTCACTTGTGATTTACAAAACAAGGCACTTGTCTTCTGCCATCCTTACTTGGAACAGTATGGCCCACAAAGTATGAACTAGAGCAGCTTTTTGGAGTTCTCTCAATTATTTAATGACCAAGTACTTGAGGAATTGATCCCTCAAGCGCAAATAACTAAAAAGAATTGCTTATTTAGTTTCAATACCCATCAGTTAACTGTTGGAAGTACTACTGGGCAATCCGTGGTGTTCTTTATAGCACAGACCAATAGTGCTACAGCTACTACTTTTATCCCACATACCTGAAAAGAACTGTACAATTTCTTCTTTACTACAGCCAAATGGGAGTCCTCTAAGACGTACAAAACCATCATTAGCTGTATCAGGGCTGTTGGGACCAGTATGCTTCAGAACCCAATCCATTTCAACGTTGTTTGACTTGAAAACTGTAAAAGGCACTTGGAGTTAATGCATTCGGGAACACACAACAGTTTTAAAGTCATTTACCTTGAAAATAGTCAACTTATGATTTACAAGTCCATTTGTCCTTCCACATGCATTTTAAAGAGACTGAAAAGCAACCATCCAAAAACCCAACAAGCACAAATACAATTAGTCAGTTACGAGTCCAACTGAGTCAAACCTTCAACATATCTGTGTCCCATTGTTTCTCTGTCTTTTTTCAGCGCCAATTTCACATCCTCCTCTGATTCGAGTTCAACAAATGCTTCTCCACTTGGTCTGCCCTCCCTGGTGTAGATGAAACGGATACCTAAAGACCCATTTAGAATTTTGCAATCTGAAAGTGAAACAGGAAGACCGGAATTAGTTTTACAGGAACACTGACTTTAAAGGCTATAGACATTCTGGAAAGAAATAAAACTCACAACTATTAAGCTGTATCAAGAATACAAGATCAGCAGCATTTTGTTATAGTAACCAATAAATAAGGGTCTACCTAAAGCCGAAGTATCATTCTTGTCAAGTCTGCAGATTAGATAAATGAATAAATTCAGATTCACTATCTATTTTCTAAGCTTTGCCACCTCAGGTTTAATGCACCATCTGCTTTTGGCTGTAAACTCTCGTCAGCACGAAGTGAAATAAGGAGAAGTAACAATCAGTGTACACATAATAAACTAAATTAGAACCAAGTTCAATACACCAAACTCCTGAAGCAGCATTAAAGTCTCCAGTCTCTGAGGAAATAATGCATTGATCACCAGTTACTTCTGCAGGATGCTAATAATTTGGGGGAAGGACACAACACACGGAACACTTAACACAAGAGCGTCTATTAGGAAAACACCAAGTTTAGTTCTAACAGGAATAGAAGCTGCTCTTTTACGGCTGCTCGAACAGCTACAGCTGTTATGGCTCTCCCAGGAACTTCCAAGCTAAGCTCTTTTGTGTCTAGCTTGTGCTAGCCTGGTTTTCCATGCTGCTCCCTAGCTGTGGTATTTCTTGTATTACAGACTTTGCTAGCTGCTAAAACGCCTCAAACGCTGCCTGGAACTGCTCAGTAGAGCATTCCCACTGCCACGGCATCCCCAGGACGAACTCAGAACTAACAGCAGACAGAGCACAGGCCCCCTCTGAGCCCCTCACGCCCCCCAGTTGTACTTACCAGAGAAAAACCTCAGCACCTCGTCGGTGGAACAGGACCAAGGCAGTCCCCTGACTTTCACCACGTATCCCTCGGTGGTCTCCGTGCTGAGCATCACGTTGGGGGTGAGGCTCGGCTCCGTCTCGGCTTCTGTGGTCGCTGGAGAAGACGAAAGCAGGCCCTGTGAGCGGCGGCGCGGCACGGCCACGGCCCGCACCCCCTCCGCGCGCCCGGCGGCCCCCCTGGCCCGTGCCCGCCCGCCCCCGGGCCTCCTCTACCTCGGACCGCTGCCCGCCTCACACACGCGGAGCCGCTCCCGCCCCCGGCCCGCGCCCAGCCCCCGTCCCCGCACGCACACATGGTGGGGCTCCAAGGTGGTTCTAGGGCTCCGAGCCTGATCCGCTGTCCGGAGAGCGCCTAAGTCCCGGTCAGGCGGCAGCGAGCGGGCGAGCCTGTGGCGAGAGCGCGCTAGGAAATGGCGGCGGGTGCTCCCGCTTCCGCTGGGACGGGCCCTTCCGCCGCACAAAGAGCGCCGGCCCCGCGCGGGCCGCAGTGCCGCCCGCGCGCACAGGACTCCTCCGCCGAGCGGCGCGCGCGCGCTCGCTGGAGCCGCCGCGGCGTGGCCGCCTGCGGAGGGCGCGTGCGCAGCTGACACGCGGCGGGACCCCCACGTGCGCGTGCTCTGCCGCGCTCCCCGCACCGCCCCTGCCACGTTGCGCATGCGTCCTCGCTGCTCTACGCACCACCGCCCCCCCTCCCCGCCCTTGTGCGCATGCGCCGCCTGCCTCTACCGCGCCAAACAAAGCCGCGGCGCGGGCTCCCGCGCTGGGTGCGCCTCGGCGCCGCCCTCCGCACCGCCCGCGCCCAGAGGGCTGCTCCCCCCACCCATCGCCCGCCCGCACCCTGCCCGGGGCCGCCGGTCCCCCACATTCGCCCCCACCCCGCACCAGAGCACGGCTGGCTGAAGAGAGAGGTGTGCGGGAACTAGCACTTACCAGCTTCAAAGGCTGACGCTACCCCACGTGAAACAATCTGCTCGCTTCGGTCACTGAAGCCTGGTGTGTTTGTAGGAGACGGGGAAAGAAGAGACATGGGTCACAATTATCACAAAGAAAGGAAAATGTAACTCCCTCCCATCTCCTCCAAACACACCAGACCTAGCTAAGCATCGCCCTCAACCTCAGTACGGACAGGAGTTACACAGCAGTAACAGCCACACCGATCCTCGTGCCCGTACATACTGCCATCAGGGAACTGCAACCATAGAATGGGTTGGGGTTGGAAGGGACCTTAAAGACCGTCCAATTCCACCCCCCTGCCATGGGCAGGGACAATCCTCCATTCCCTTTCCTTACCCTGGGAAGAGCAAGTGGTTCATGTCTCGGCTTGCTCGAGAGATGAACCCCACAGCAGGAGCTCAGCCCGGACTTGCCCACAGCGATACAGGGAGGGCAGAGCCAAGCAGCTCCTCCCTGGGTTCACCCACAGCTGTCTCCCTCCCAGCCCTTGCCTACGCTAATGGATGGCCCCAGGCTGAGCCACTGCGAATCCACAGGGCCCCAGCCCCTTGCCGTGTGAGCGTTCAGCAGGTCCCAACCCGGACCGCTAACAAACCCCACGGCCGGGGCTTCTGAACACGGGGAAAAACAAGGCACTCGAGTTTATGCCTGTAAAGCAACCAGCAAAGAGAACTCGTTTACATAAACGCAAATCAAGCCGGTAAGAGGAACCGTTTTTCGGTAACTGCCTGAACAAAGCCTCCCTGCTCCCTCTCACTGGCCCAACGCCCGCTTTAAGAAGCCGCCGGGCGGGAGCGGCGCCCCCGCCTCTTCCCGGAGAGTGGCGGCGGGAATCGACCGTCCCGCCCACCGCCGGGCGGGAGCCTTAAAGGGGCTGGAGCGGCGCCGGCTCCCACCGCCATGTCCACCCCGGCCAAGCGGCGATGCTGTGGCCCCGCCGGCTGCCTCGACTCCAGCTTCCAGAAGCGCCTTAAGAAGATCTCCATCGAGGGCAATATTGGTGAGCGCGTGGGGGGGGGGGGGGCGCCTCCTCAGCGGGAAGAGCTCGCGGAGGGGACAGCGCTGCCGGCGCTCCGCGGTGCCCAGACCCGCTCCCGGCCACACCGAGAAAGCGGCGCCATCGCCGGAGGGGTAGGGGGCTCCCACCGCCCCGCCCGGGACAGACGCGCCAGGTGTCCGCCACAGCGGGGACGCGGCGCCCCCGTGGCGGGTCGGGTTTGCGAGGACTGGTTCTTCCCAGGCTCAGCCCGCGCCCCCCGGGACCATCGCGGCCCCCCCCGGCCCCGCTCCCTTCGCGCACGCGCAGGAGCCTCGCGCTGCCTCTCCTTCCCCCCTCCCTCCCGCGCACGCGCCGCCCCCGCGCGGCCGCGCTCAGCCGGCTCCTAAGATGGCGGCGCGGCCCCTTCTCGGCCGCGGCCCTCGTGCGCTGCCGATTAGAGCCCTTCGCCTCAGGCTGTGCCCCTAGCGCGCTGCGGGCGGCCCGCCAGGCTCTCTCCAAACACCCCGCACCCGCCGTGCCTTCCTGCGAGCTCAGCCCCCGCTGCGCTCCCAGTGAGCCCCTCACTCCTCCAGCCGCAGGAAAGTCAACGTTTGTGAAGCTGCTGGAGAAACACAGCGATGAGTGGGAGATCATCCCTGAGCCCATCGCCAAGTGGTGCAACGTCCAGACAGCGGAAGATGAATACGAGGTAGGTGCACTGGATCTATCAAGCTCAGAGAGCAACATGGAACTGCCGTGACGGACAGGGAGCAATCCCAAAATTCACCTACACCATGTCTGAGCACACCAGGTCACCCCTGATATTGTACCAGTTTAACAAACTCTGAAGTGTGACTGCGGCTTAGGAAGGTGCTTTTGGATGCATATTCCCATCACCTTCCTCCACTGGGATCCCACTAAATCCCAAAACTCAAATCAACCTATACTAAAGCTCTCAGAGACTGCCATCAGCTGAGAAACAAATCTCTTTATTCCTATGCCTAAGCATTTTCCTGAAACAAAAAAAATAAGGCCAGAAATCCTTACTTGAACAACAATAAAATGCTGCAGATATGTCACTATTACCTTTTCTCTCTTGTCCCTTAGGAACTGTCAACATCTCAGAAGAGTGGAGGAAATCTACTTCAAATGCTGTATGATAAGCCCACAAGATGGGCTTACACATTTCAGACTTATGCTTGCTTGAGCCGAGTAAGAGCACAATTAAAACCAGTCTCAGCCAAGCTCAGTGAAGCAGAGCACCCAGTGCAGTTTTTTGAGAGATCCGTGTACAGTGACAGGTAATTACTCTCAATGAAACAAGAGTTCAGATTAAGAGCTCCAGGTCTTTGTGCTCGATGAGCAGGAGCTGGGGGAGCACCTGGTATTATACCAATATCTGGAAGGACCAAGTGTGACAGAGGTGGTGGGAGCTGGACAGTATCAAGTACTTCATGGATATAAGAGCAGACAGTTATTTTTTCAGTACCACCATCCTGATTATACTGAGAAGTGTCTTCCATTGCAGATACGTATTCGCTTCTAACCTGTTTGAGTCTGGCAGTATCAATGAAACAGAGTGGGCTATTTATCAGGACTGGCACACGTGGCTGTTGAATCAGTTTGAATCGGACATAGAACTGGATGGCATGATCTACCTAAGAACCACACCTCAGGTATGTCCCCTAGAGATAGCAATATTTCTGTTCCAACTTCACTTTCCAGGAGCTTGAGGGTACAAAGCCCCAAGTATTCCTGACAGAACACTTCAGTGGCTAACAATGAATTAGCTCCCCGACTTTAAATGTAATGGCAAGCCTATCAACAACTCAGATTTCAATCAGAGCCCACATGAAAAGTTGTTCCCTCTGAGATGCTATTCTGATGTCACCAGCAGATGCTACAGCTGCCAGCACCCACCATCAGTAAGGAAACAAGGCTGAAATTGAACTTTTGAATGTAGTTTGACATCCCATACTGTCCTAAACTGAAGCTAAGATTATCTTTTAATAAGAACTAAGGACATGTAGCTGAAGTTGTTCAAGTTCAGATTTGGGTTTTTTGAAGAAAAGTTATTCTAGATTTAACTCATTTGCATTCAGCCAGGCATTTAAAATTGATGTTCACTGACATCTAGCATTTAGTCCTTCTGATTTAAGGACCACTTGATGTGCTTAGCTGATTTAGCCTTCAGCACATGACTCATGACCAGGCTTGCTTTTTTTTTTTTAGAAATGCATGGAAAGGTTACAGATGAGGGGAAGAGAAGAGGAACAAGGAATTGAGCTTGAGTATTTGGAAAACCTCCACTATAAACATGAAACCTGGCTTCACGAAAGGACTATGAGGTATGAACCCATTTTCTGCAAGGCAAGACTCCCTCCTACCTCATACAGAGGAATAAAACTAAGGTTTGAGTCTAGCTTCACTCAGGCAGCTGGAAGGACTTACCTTTAGACCCACTGCAGGTTTCCTGGCAGAGGTGATTACCCTAGGTGATATGCAGAGGGGCAGTAATCTGTTGGCAGGGAAGTAAAAATTGCCAAGAGATAGAACTTCCATCTAATTTAAAGCCTTTGTTGAGCATTAGCTTCAAGTAGAAACCTGTGCAGCTCTTAACTCCAGCAATGATATGAATTTTGCTAACTGGAAGTACACAGGAACAGGACAGAGTTGAGATTGTGTTCAGGAGGCCAATTACACAAAGCTACCTGCTGAGCAGCTTCCAGTTCCAATGTAAGGGAGGGCAGGGTCCCAACTACCTTTAAACTAGACTGACTGTATTTCAAGAAGGTTTAAATATTAATCCTACCTTCAAAATAAACAATCAGGAAAGTTTTTGGCAAGTACTGTTACACACAAGAAACCCAGTCAGTGATCCCTGCACACATTCACCCCACTTCTTCCCCTGTAAGGAATCTCTTAACTATCAAAGCAGACCTTAGATTTTTTTCCCCCTAGAGGAGCCTGGAATACTCTACTGAATGGGAAGCGTAACAATTCCAGGAAAAGTATGTTATCAATTGTATCTACTTTCCTAAGTTTCATGTAGGATGACCCAAATATTTAGGGGACAAGAAGGCACTGCATATTGTGGAATTTTGGGAACATTTACATTGTTTACTCATTCCAAACTTGTGAGCAAGCATTTCCTGTATTTTTTATAGCACTGCAACCACAAGTTGAGAATGTTGTTCAGCGCACTTAGTGCATTTTAGAAATGCTGTTCACACATAGGAAGACAATAACTACTACTGTGCATCCAGGGCACAACTATCGCTCTCATCTGCTCCTAACCTGTAGCCAAAATGCTCTTGCTTATCTCAGAGCCATTTTGAATACCAGTCTTGTAACCTGTTAAAGAGGTCATCCCCACCAAAGGAAGCTCTGAAACTCCATCTTAGTAAATGGATTAGCAGTTAACTGGGAAGGGGTGGGGGGAAGACAGTGGCAATTGTCTCTTATCAAAATCACATTCCTCATAATCAATTCTACAGCAAAAGGAATGAGGTGCAGGAAAGTAAGGTAATAAGCAAAAATTGTCTCTCAATTTGCCACTTCTCCAGTAAAAACAGATACTAAAAGGCCAGATTCGTGAAATACATTAAAGTTCTGATGATACAATGTTGACCATTACACAAGAGCAATTAAGGGCAGACGTGACATGGGCTTTTTACTGAAGTCATGGGCAGCAGAACAAACATCTCCTGTGGATGTGGTAATTGAGTAATGCTGCACCCTCAGGATGAGATGGAAGCCATTGAAGAGCTGGATTGTTTATACACAGTACTACTTTATACCATTTTTACTAAGCACAATGTTCTTCCACTTACAGGGTTGATTTTGAGAACCTTAAAGAGATTCCCATCCTAGTTTTGGATGTTAATGAAGATTTTAAGAACGATCAGATTAAACAGGAGTACCTGATTGATAAGGTAACCATTAAATCTTTCCTCATTTGCTTTTCTTATGCAGTAACAGCTGTAGTTATCATAAATTTAAGTGCTTGTTCAGGGCTGCTACAGTTGGTCTGCTCTATAGACTTGGGAAGCTCTGTGAATGCAGAAGAGACTTCTTGCTTTCCTTCAAAACATCATTTAACCCCACCTCCCTATTCTCACAATTCAAGAGAAAAATGGGTGTTTTTAAAGAGGGGTGGTTGTTGGGGATGTGGGTACACAGCAGGTGTAGCAGACTTCTCTCTGCCAAGCCTGCACTGCCACACTGTTAATTAAATAGTTCCCTGCATGATACTATCCAATTTGTGTCAGCCATGATGTCCTTACAAAAATCTGGCAGTCTGCTTAGAGCTATTCATGCCCCCTCACATTCTAGGGATCTTGGCTCTTCTGGGCAGAGCACAACATGTCTGACAAACAGAGATAACTGAACCTTGTACACAGTTCTAATTGCATGAACTGACACTTGTAGTCACTTGGGTCAAAACAGTGTTTAATTCCAAGAAAAGGTAAGACTTGGAAGTGACCGAAGAAAAAATTCCTGCTGTAGCAGAAAAAAAACACCCCAATACTTAAAGACCATGGGGCTTATCCCCAGCCCTGCGGAGCTGTAATATTACTTATTTCACTTACTGGGACACTTAACCCCAGCAAATTCTCCCAACTGCATAGCTCTAGATAAATGGAAGAGGGAAGCCGTGTTCAGTTGTGTAGGTATTTGTTGTTAAGTTATATCCTCACTGAGCCCATCAATTAACAACTTAGTGAATTATGAACTGGACTACACTCATAGATACTATTTTTCTTTTCATGTGCTCCACTGCAAGGCCCCCGGTGCTGCCTCCACCCTTCATCACCCAGCACCAGAACAGGCAAGGCAGAGGGGTACAGCACCATGCCAAAAGCGCTGCCACATCTTTTGCTTAGTTCAGACAATCCTTTTCTTCTGAGGAAAGAGCTACCTAATGAAAGTAAACTAATTTCTATTTAATGAAGTAACATTTTAAAGCACTGCAGAAACTACCCTTGATAAGTACATACTGGTTTTGAATAATACAGTTACTCAGTTCTACCTAGTACTAACTTATAAAAGTTAGGTTCGTGGCCATCTGCTGCACTTAAAAGCATTTCAAGTCTTGAGTTACACGCAGAGACACAACAGCACTGGAGATGGTCCTGTAACAAGCCATTCGTTCCCCCAAGAAAGGGAAAAAACTACTGATCTAGCTTTTATTTTAACATATCAAACATACACTTTTTGTTTCCACAGGTCAAGTCTTTTCTGACTTAAGGACATGAAAATGCCCCCGAAGTTAAAGAGTTAAACCCAACAACCAGTGTTTCTGATAAAATGTACTTTAGCTGAATGCGTTATCTCTATAGTTTATTTTAAGGCACAACTGAAATGTAAAACAGGGGTTTGTTTTTTGTTTATCTGACCTGTGTGTGTTTTGATAAAATTTTGTGTCTAGTCAAACAAATACACGGTGCTTCCATAACGTACTTTGGGTATATTTTCAGCTGTTCAATAAAGATTTTTAAATAATATTGGCTAAGAAGTGGCTTGAGCGGCAGCGGGGCGGGCTGGCGCCGGGGCCTGACAGCGGCGCTGCGGCAGGGCTGGTGCAGACCTGGCACAGGTCACCATTTTAAGACGAGTCTGTTATGGCGCCCACAGCCCTCCGCTCCCAACTTCTGCTCCGCCGCGCGCACGGCACTTGCGCCACGGGGACGGCCGTTAGCGAGGCCGCAAGGTTACGCCTGCGACAAACCGCAGTCCCGGCTCATCCCGGGAACGGCGGGAGGCGCCCAAGGCCCCGCAGCGGCCCCGGCCCCCACCCTGAGGCCCCACCGGGCCCCGCCACGACGCACGCGGGGGCGGGGGGAGGGGAGCGGCGCACGCGGCCCGGCCGGGAGGCGCCGAGGCCCGGATCGGGCGGGACCGGTCACTCCTCCCCACCCCCCTCCCGTCGCGTCTCCCCCCCCAATCCCCCCGCCGCCCCTCCCCGCAGAGCCTTACCCAGGCCGGGGATCTCGCCCTCGGTCTCCTCGGTGTGACAGGGATCCATCTTGGCCGCGCCTTCCCCACAGGGGCCGGGGGAACACAAAGCTCGGCGGGGCCGCTCGGACGCTGCGCAAACGGAAACAAAAGCTCGGCGGCCGCGGCAGGGGCGCTCCGGAGAGGGCGGATCGGGGCTTTTGGCTGCGTTCCTACGCTGCTCGCGAGGGGATGAGGCGCGATAGCTCCGCTCGGCCTGCCCCGGCCCAACCCGCCTGCTCGCTCCGGCTGCGCGACGGCCCCTCCGCCCCTATAAATACCCGCGGGCCGTGCTGCGCAGCGCGCTGACGTCACGCCGCGCTCGCCAGCCAATCGCAGCGCGACGAATCGAATCGGCCAATGACGTCCGAGGAGGAAGCGGGGGGGGGGGGGGGGGCGAGAAGCGCGATCGCCCCGGGGCGGGATGGAGGGCGGGGGGTCTCACAATGGCGGCAACGTGCAGCTAGGGAGGGGGTGCACCGCGCACCGGCGGGGCGGGCTCGGACACCACAGCTTGAGGAGCCGCCTCTGCTTGTTTTTCTCCCCGACGTCCAAGATGGCGGCGGCTTTGTCCCTCCCCGCCCGCCGCGCCGGTCGCTCCCCGCCCCCACCCCCGCATCCTCCCCCTTCGCGGCGGCCGCGGGGCGAGCGGCAGCTCCGCGCACTGCGGTATCGGCGGCGTCGAGCTGCGCTCCGCCTCCTGACACGGGGGGACGCGGGGTGGGGGGACGCGGGGAAGGGGGGGGTCAGGGCGGCCCCCGCGCTGAGATGGCGGCGAGGAGGCTCCTCTTGGGGCTCCTCACAGCATGTCCTCGGCAGCCGCCAAACCCTCGCCGATCCTTCCCGAGGGACCGGTTATTTGTTGGGCTCAGGTGTATTTGCGGGATCCGGACTGGCCATCCCCAAAGGCCGTGGCCACCCTTCATGCCCTCTGAGAAAACCAGTCCCCTCTGCAAAAACAAAGAATCATCAGCTACAACAACTCCGGATTAAAACAGCTGCGAGGGAGCCAGTGACATCCAACAGGGAAGGGGGGACTTGGGGACCATGGAAGCGCAGTGACTTTACAGCTTTTGATTCTGAATGATTAGGGTAAAGCAAATCCCTTTGCCAATCCCTGTGGATTTCTGACAACTAATGATGAATTTTGCCTTACAATGCACATGTTTGCTCTATGTCATCGTACCAGTCTGATTGGTCTTTTTAGTCCCCATGACTGCATTTCAATAATGATGGAAAATGGATTCTCTGTTGTTTACACCTCATGATCCACGTGACTTCGTGGCTTTGAAGTGGGCTGTACTGGCTGGTTCCAGAGAAGGCCACGAAGATGATAAGAGGGCTGGAACACCTCCCATCGAGAGTTGGGGTTGAAGACCTTAGAGCAGCCTTCCAGTATTTAACAGGGGCTACAGGAAAGCTGGGAAAGGGCTCGTTATCAGGGAGTGCAGGGACAGGATGAGGGGGAATGGTTTTAAGATGAAAGAGGGGAGATCTACATGATAAGTTAGAAAGAATATTTTCCTGTGAGAGTGGTGAGACATTGGCACAATTGCCCGGGGAAGTTGTGGCTGCCCCATCCCTGGAGGTGTTCAAGACCAGGTTGGATTAGGGCTTTAAGCACCTTGATCAAGTTGGAAGTGTCCCTGCCCATGGCAGTGGAGTTGGAACTAGATGATCTTTAACCCGAACTATTCTATGTTTCTATGATTTGTTGCTATGTAATTTTCAGGGATAAATAAATCCTGGTTTCCCCCAAATTTTCTTGATCGAATGTTTATTGTAGCCAAACAACATTCTGACACGAGTTTTCTCTTTAGAAGTCTCTTGGTAAATTAAAATCATCCTTTGTTCACACCAGAAAGAATTTCTGCTGCATGCTTATTCTTCCAATGTTAGAAGAAATGCAATATGACTTTTTTTTTCAAATACAGAATTGCTGATAAGCGTAGGCAAAATACCCGCCTGCCTTGAAACTTGACACATCCAACGGGAAGCTGGGTACAGCCACTTCTAGGGGAAGAACGTGACTGTGAACAAAGATGGAAATAGTTAGAGGAAGAGTTATAATTAGCCAACATATATGCTGTGTTTGAAAGATTAAAATAATCAACAACTCAAGGGGAGTAGCTGTTCACAGCAGCAGCCTTTTTCCTGAGGGTACGTCTCAGGTAAGTGCTTTTGCTAGAAAGGGTAGTCCCGTGGTGTGTGAGATAGGGGACAAAAATTGTGCTGGAAGCATCTGGTGCAGGATTTCATTAGGTTTCTTGAGCAAGGAAACAGCTATATATGTTTTTTATACACACAATCTTCCACGTCTTGCTTCTATGATTTCTTCTAGGACTCAAGTATCACCAGCTTACCTGGCTTTTTTTTTTTTCTCAGTGCCAGCCTGACACCTGTACCTTCCTCACCAGCAGACACAGCTAAGCTGTAGTGTGTCTGTCAGCAGGTCTGTCAGCAACTCAAGCTGCAGCTTCAGGTAATTATTTTTCTCTAAAATGGCTTTGTTCTACTACAGGATGTCACTGGCTCATTCCTGCAAAGGGAAAGGCACACCTGCAGCTCAGACTGCTGGGGAGAGGAGCTGCTCTCATTTTCCCAGTTGCATTCCCAGAAGATAAATTTCACCTCGTTCAAGTCAGCTTGGGAACGGCTGTAATCTAAGCCAAGCTCAGCCTGTTGGGTTTTGTAGGGCATCTGGTAGGAAGTGGACAAAGAGGTCGTCTCCTGGGTAGAAATGTGCTGGAGAAATGATCTGCCAGACAGTCACACAGGCCCTATGCATCATCTCCAGTTCCTTCAGAGTTCATGGCTGGCGGGCTGGGAGCAGAGACCTGCACCAGAACAGAAAGAGCACCAGTCCAGCCTGCAGAAAGATGCATAAAACTGAGCAGATACATTAAGTGTTAAGCAG
Organism: Tapera naevia; assembly: GCA_033556795.1. Classification (NCBI taxonomy): domain Eukaryota; kingdom Metazoa; phylum Chordata; class Aves; order Cuculiformes; family Neomorphidae; genus Tapera; species Tapera naevia. Next base: position 2,554,007 of record JAUMJJ010000272.1, on the reverse strand, counting down.
GACCAAAGTAAAGCTCTTCCTTGAAGCCTGGTACCTGCTTGGGACATTTCTATTTGGTACCGGTCATAAACCTCTATTGGTTGGCTTGCTTAAGATTCTTCCCTGGGCACAAAGATAATGGATAATGGGTTGCATAGGCATCTAAGCATATGCTGTCACTTGGTGTGTCTGGAAGTGACGCAGATGCTGATTTCTGAGTAGGTTTGAAGGTATTATTGCAATGTAAAAAATAATTATTTTAAGGGCCAGCATTTGCCATTTCAGGGAGAACAGTGATCAGAGCTACAATACCTGCTCTGAAGAGATGACAGATATCATTATCCATCATCCTAACCCCATCACTGTATGCACCTCCTCTCTCTCTCTTTCCTAGCTAGATGCTATCCATTTGTTCTTCTGCCTCCACCATAAGCTTCATCCCTCATGTCTCAGATACATGTATTGCATGTGCCCCACATTTGCATATAATTCAGGATCTTACAGTTAATCATAGAATCATAGAATTGATTGGGTTGGAAAAGACCTCCGAGATCATCAAGTCCAACCCTTGGTCCAGCTCCAGTCGTTTACTAGATCATGGCACTCAGTGCCACTTCCAATCTCAGTTTAAAAATCTCCAGGGATGGTGAATCCACCACCTCCCTAGACAGGCCATTCCAATGCCTAATTACTCTCTCTGTAAATAATTTTTTTTCTGATGTCCAACTTAAATTTCCCCTGGCAGAGCTTAAGCCCATGCCCCCTTGTCCTATTGCTAACTGCCTGGAAGAAGAGACCAACCCCCACCTGGCTGTAACTTCCCTTCAGGTAGTTATAGACAGTGATGAGGTCACCCCTGAGCCTCCTCTTCTCCACGCTAAACAGCTCCAGCTCCCTCAGCCTCTCCCCATAGGACTTATGCTCCTGTCCCTTCACCAGTTTTGTTGCTCTTCTCTGGACCTGCTCCAGCACCTCAATAGCTTTCCTAAACTGAGGGGCCCAAAACTGAACACAATACTCAAGGTGTGGCCTCACCAGCGCAGAGTACAGGGGAAGGATCACTTCCCTGGTCCTGCTGGCCACGCTATTTTTGATACAGGACAAGATCTGCAAGCCTGATTAACTCTCAACAAATACTCCTAGCAGCTCACTTGCTTTATCATCTGAGGTCTGTAAATGGGAAATGCATGACAATCTTGTATTGCCAGTGCTTTGTAGGCTTCTCCGTATGTGTGACCTCCAGTCAAAAGCCCTAGAATTCAATTATAACCTTTCTGTCACTGCCGATCCCTTTAGAGACAGCCTCTAGCTGTGACACCGTGACAAATACAAGCTAAACAATGCTATTAAATATTCATGATGTGTGTTCTGCCATATTAGATAACTTGGCCACCTTCATTGCCTGCTAATGCAGCCAGTTCGCAGCTTTGGTACTGCAACTTCCCTCTTGCTTTTTCTTTGGGCAATTTAAGAGGACTTTTTGTCACACTTCACTTTTTTCCTTTTAACCTGTTTTTTTTTCTTTATTCATTACTCTGAAAATTGTGGTTTGCAGCAGAGAGTGGGCAGAGCTCATGTCTCCCAGCTTTCCTAAGCTGTAGTTCACTAAGAAACCAAGCTGGTCTGGAAAACAACTGGAGAGGCTGAAAGACACTGCTTTAGTGAAAAGCAGATATCCATGTCCCTCCTTTTATCTGAGGCCATTGCTGTACTGCTTGAATCTATTACCCTTCCCTTTATACCACCAGCTCATCCACAGCGTATGCTCAGCATCCTTTGTCAAAAGGAAATGGAAGAATTACTTCTGTTCTGCTCCCTGGGTGATCGCATCCTCTCAGGGCTCAGTTGGGAATTCACCTGTCTGATGCTTTTCTGTTCATTTGTGTAACTCAGACCTGTTACTATTTTGGGTTTCTAGCATTATAACCGTTGGCAGAATACCTTTTCCTTTTTCCTGATCCAGCTACCTCCCTTGCAGCACATACAGTTCCAGCAGTGGAAAAGGAGTCTTCCACCAACACATTGTAGGTATCTGCATGTTTTGCCTGACTCTGAGCTAGGTACGCATGAGTCAGCTCTGATCCAGAAGCCATCTGGCCGTGTAGCGCTGCGCTGAGCTCATCAGGCTGCTCTCAGAGAAGGTTTCTTCACTCAAGCAGAACATTTACAGCTCTTTGGCAGTTCAGCCTTGCTCCTGCCAGGAGAGAGGTGGGCAAGTGTCCATTTGCATCAGTTGCAACAAGCTTTGTCTGCATTTCCTTGTGCCCTCCCAGAAAGAGAATGAGCTGTAAAGCTGTAAATACTTCACAGTGGGGTGACCGACTGCAGTCTTGTGAAAGTGTGCTGTAGTATCTGTATCAGGATGGATAACACAGTGCCTTAGCTCTTGTTATTCTAGCCACCTGTGTTCATGAAACAGAGACTATTTTAGCCACTCACCAACTGCATGCTCAGGAGCAGCTCACTGGCTTTGTCCTTGCTGACATGATGATCCCTGACTTCCACCCCTTGCAGGTGACACTGCAGTAGCTGCTTGGGGTCACCCAGATTTCTCCTGTTGAGTAGTGCAACGTCAGAGCAGCGCAGGTGACGCACCTGCTGCTAGCACAGATTCTCTGTTATTCTCTCAATCCAGCAGTGCTCTGTGAGGCCATCTGAGTGCTGACCCTGCTTTTCATTTTCCTAACTTTTATCTTTAGTTCTTAAACCCTGGAAATCCCTGAACAGAGCCAGGCAGAGCACCAGCGAGGGCGGGAGCAGGGCACGCTCTTTCCTAAGCCACCATAGCAAAGGCCTAGGTTTCCTTTTCAAAGGAGGGCATTCGCAAAAGGGCACATCAAGCCCTGTCAGCCTGTAACAGACTGTTGCTCTGCCCTCACCAGGTGAAAGATGAATTCTTGATGCTTTCTTATCATTTGCAAGTCATAATTACTAGGAGGCATAAAACTGGTGATGAGGTGAACTGTAACCTTAGAGTATGGGTTTTCCTGGCCTCCCTGACTTGACCTGCTAAGTGGCAGATAGCTTTGTTTCTCCTTGGATTTTACCCCACTGTCTAACCCAGGAATGGTGTTTACTGCACAGGGCTATGACCTGTGGTGAGGCAAAGGGAAATGTGCCTGTAGGTGAGGAGCGTATTCTCAAACACCTGTCTGAAACACCCTGAGCCTCCATCCACGGCTGCATCTCTGCTGCTACAGCAGAGTGTTTAACCCAAACCCAATGCTGTTAAACTGCAGCAGTGACAAAGGGTTGTCAGGCAGTGGCAGAGGCTGCCTCAGGTGGTGACTGAGTCACCATCCCTGGAGGTGTCTAGAGATGGTTGATGAGTTTCTCAGGGATATGGACATCAGGAAGATATTTTAGACATTAGGAAGATATTTTTCACAATGAGAGTGGTGAGACATTTGCACAGGTTGCCCAGGGAAGTTGTGGCTGCCCCATCCCTGGAGGTGTTCAAGGCCAGGTTGGATGGGGTTTTGAGCAGCCTGGTCTGGTGGGAGGTGTCCCTGCCCATGGCAGAGGGTTGGAACTGGATGGGTTTTGAGGTCCCTTCCAACACAACCCATTCCATGATTCTATGATTCTATGACACGGGTCAACCACAGTCCTGCTTTTCGCACCTGTCCATCTCAGTCTCTCCAGCGAGGGTTGTGCTTACTTACACCCTCTTCTTCCCCCAAAGCAAAGCACTCCCTCCTCTGATCTTGTTCTGTTATGCAACCTGTGGATCTGTGTGTCCATACATTTACTGGGATCAAGAGGATTCTAGGTCTTACTGCCCATAATGGTGTCCTCAGGTCTGATATTGGTGGATACATCATCCAACACGACCATGCTGCACACGGGACAGCTCTGAAATGCTGTTGTGGTGCCAGTGAGAACTCTGCAGACTCAGCACATAAAGTGGGTCACTACCGCAGTTATTTCAGTTACACAACCCCAGCGTGCCTGCCGTTCTTTTTCCTTGCCCTTGAAGTCACTGAAATGTAAACAAAACCAAGACAAGGGGGTAACAAAATCAGGTGGGAAAGGAAAGCGGCCCCCAGTGCTGGTCTGGGGAGCAGCATCCTCATAGCCCGGGCCAGCTGCTTCTCCAGAGCTCTGATCCTGGAACTGTTGCAGAAATAAAGACCCATTGAGAAGTCTGGCTCCAAATTAGCATTTGAATTCCCTTGTAGTCTGTCGTCAGATGGGCAGGAGGTGGGTGCTGATCTCCTCTCTCAGCACTGACACACAAAAGTGGCTTTAAAACGTTCTTACTTCTCTGAAAGAAATGCATTGCTCAAACTATGGACACTTGTGTTTTCCTTTCTTTTTCCCTCTCTTCCATCTACCTTTCTCTTCCTCCTCGCCCACTTTCCCCTGTCCCAGGCTCAGCCACAGACAGACACGTCTGGGTATTGTTAGCTTAGCCTGACCTACTTCTTTCCCTCCCCTTGGCCCCCAGTTATGGATGCTGGTGCTATGGAAACCTGGGTGACATGCCAGTACCACAAAGCCAGGGCCATCAGCTGCACCCTCCTCTCCCAGCCCCACAGGCCCTTCCCCTCCCATACACACCCCAAAGAAAGTTAGCAATGCTGCTTCCCAGAAAAATGCAAGGGTGTGCTCCATCCATCCCACCAAGGGCTTAGGTTGCTCTTCCTTGGACTTGGGTGCACGGGTGCATTTTTCCCTCATTCCAGGACATGGGGTTTTGGTGCTGGGGGCCGCATGTAAACCTGCTGGTGTCTGCACACCAGACCTATCCGTGCTCGCCTGTGCCCTGCACGGGCTGTCGCATGAGGGGTAGGAAAACACACACGGGTGCCCTTCAAGATATCAAGATAAAAATAAGAGGCAAACTTCTGCAATGTGGTACAAAAGCCTTACTGTGACCACAGAAATGGAACACCTACGCACTGCTATCCCTGCAGCAGAAGGCAGTTGCGTTGTCGGGGGACAGAGCTGTGCACTTCCATCATCACTCATTTCTTGTGTCAGAACAAGCCCTGTCGAGGGACAGAGGCTGGCTCAAAAGTTCAGCCCATGCATACTTGCCATAAAAAAGTTCTCAGTGGTTCTGCAGGTTTCCTTTGCTCTCTGCTGGCCTCTGCAAGGCTGTGGCTGTTATCAGAGTGGATTTGCTTCCAAGTATCTCACGCCAAACATTTTCCTCCCCGTTGCTGACACTGAACTGGCAGCTGTATGGAGAGGAAGCAAGGAGTCTGGGAATCTGAAAGGAACGTGCAGGGGGCTCTTGTGTCCATCACAAGCCCTCTCCAGGAGATTTCTGTGAGGCTCCAGGCCTCCCACATCCCAACAGTTTTAATACCAGGACCTGGTCCACCTCAAATGAGACCTGAAGCAGGAGAGTTTGTGCACGAGTGCCACCACAGCCACAGCTCTGTGTGCTGGGAAGCCTGCATGACCACTGCTTTGGTTGCTTCTTGGGATGCAGCTGGGATGCCCCGGGTGCCTCTCGGGGTGCAACTGGGATGCTTTGGGTGCTTCTTGGGGTGAAGCCAGGATGCACCGCGCACCTCTTGGGGTGCAAATGGTATGCCCCGTGTGCTTCATAGGGTGCAGCCGGCACGGCCTGGGCACCTCTCGGGGTGCAGCCGGGATGCCCTGGCGCTTCTCGGTGGTCATGCCCGCTGCCCCCGCCGCCGCTGACGGTCGGAAGCTCCGGCTGCCGTGTTCCCCCCCACCCCCGGTGTCCCGGCCCGGCGGCCGCAGCGGCGCCGCAGCGGCGCCCCCTCCCGGTGGCGGTGGGCGGTGCAGCGGGCGCGGGAGGGGCAGCCAGGAGCCTCTCCCGGCCAGCCCCGGGAGCTGCAGCAGCACCAGTGCTGCCCGGAGGCTGGGTTGCCGTTCAACTGGGACTCCTGGGACGGTCTTCAAACCGGTTGGGTGATGGCCCCGGAGCCCTAGGTTAGGGGTGGCAGGGACAAACCTCATCCCACCCAGCGCATCCCACCCAGCGCATCCCACCCAGCGCATCCCATTCGGCATATCCCACCCTGTAAGCCCAGACCTGGCCCCTCAGCATCCCTGCAAGTGAGCAGAGCAGTTTCATCGAGCACCGGTGTAACATGCTGTGCGGCAGCAGCATTTCCAGTTAGGTAAACCCCAAAACCATCAACCACGTCCTTGAACCACGGCCCAGTGCAAAGTAGTTTTCTTTGATCATAGAATCATAGGATCGCTTGCTTGGAAAGGACCTTTGAGATCATCGACTCCAGCAGTACCTGACCACTGCTAAACCATCCCTGAGCACTTCATCTGCCAGTCTTTTAAATCCCTCCAGGGATGGGGACTCAACCACCTCCCTGATGACAGCTATGAAACAGCAGAGTAATGACAACATCCCTGGCTGGAGGGGAGGAGCTCTCGCTCTGCACAGGCACCTGAAACTACCCCTCTGACCGTTCGCAGGGGGTGATGTGCCATGCAGCTTCTCCCAGCGGGCAGTGGGGGCCAGAGCCTGGCTGCGCTGCACCAGGATTTGTGATGGTCTTCTGTGCATCCAGCTGGAGAAGCCGGCTGCTGAATCATTAACTTCTCTCCTCTGACTCATCCTGCAGCCCCAGCACCGAGACAAGCAGGGCTGAGGTGGGTAGTGGCTCCAGGCGGGTACGGCGGGATTAGAAAACTGGTTGCAAGGTAAGATATGGAGGTTTTGTATGCAGAACTGGTGAGAACAGGCTCTAACTAACCTAAACCTAACTAAACTAAAACTAACGGGGTTTTGACAGGGAGCCAGGACCTACACCAGCAGCTGGGGCTGGTCCTTCTGTATTAACCCTCTGGGAGGTGACTGGTTGTGCTGGGAAAAAGGTGAGGACTGAGAATTCACTTCTGGAGCTGGTGGGACACAGGCAAAGTAAAATCCCACTGGGGGCAGGCAGCACATTTCCTCCTCCCTGGCCTTGCTAAGGCACAGCCAGGGTTAAAGCCACTCAGCCTTTTCCAAAGTGGATTACCAAAGCTGCTAGAAAAAAAGTTATTTTGCTGTTGTTTATCTTGCTGCAACACCCGGGAGTTCCTGTGAGGATGGGGCCCTGCTGCACTGAAAACTTTTCAGAGGCAAGTGCTGTACGTTTATTTTTGTTTGGATTGAAGCCTTTCCCTGTAGTCTTTGCCAACTTCTACACACAAGCACAACACCAAGGCAGGAGAGCCCAAAAGGGAAATGGATTGGGGGGTTTGCTGGGTGAGACAATTTAGGATGCAGGGAAGGAAATGAAACAATGTGAAAAATTAATCATGTCTTCCAAAAAAAAAACCAACCCCCCTGCCTTTTGTTCTTTCAGTCTAGATATGCAAACTGCTGGGAAAGGGAGGGGAGGACAGCAAGCTTTAAAATGTGGTTAGACTGGCCCTGTGTTAATGCAGTTATTTTTGCTTTCTGGCTTTGGCGTGAAGTCCCCCCGTGATGGTAGCACAGAGCACTGCTGGTGTTTTCTGAGCTGTGTTGCTAACGTGAGCAGACCAAGGGCCAGAAACATCAGCATTTTTATAAATCACAGAATGGTTGTGTTGGAAGGGACCTCAGTTCCACTCCTCCTGCCATGGGCAGGGACACCTTCCACCAGACCAGGCTGCTCAAAGCCCCATCTAACCCAGCCTTTAACACCCCCAGGGATGGGGCAGCCACACCTTCCCTGGGCAACCTGGGCCAATGTCTCACCATCCTCAGTGTGAAGAATTTCTTCCTAACATGTAACCTAGATATTCTCCCTTCCAGTTTAAAGCCATTCCTCCTCGTCCTGTCACTAAAGGCCCTTGTAAAAAAGTCCCTCCCCACCTTTCCTGCAGCCCCTTCAGATACTGGAAGGCCTGTCTATGAGGTCTCCACGGAGCCTCCTCTTCTCCAGGCTGAACAACCCCAGCTCTCTCAGCCTGTCCTCAGAGCAGAGGTGCTCGAGCCCTTTGATCATCTTCATAGCCCTCCTCTGGATCTGCTCCAACAGTTCCCTATCCTTCCTATGTTGGGGATTCCAGAACTGGACACAGGACTCCGGGGATCTCCCAAGAGCAGAATAGAGGGGCAGAATCTCCTCCCTCACCCTGCTGGCCACGCTGCTTCTGATGCAGCCCAGGACACAGTTGGCCTTCTGGGCTCTGAGTACACATTGCTGGCTCATGTTGAGCTTCTCCTCAATCAGTTTTGGATGCTGAGCTTCTGTGAAAATCCAGCCCTTCCTGCCACAGAGGGGCCAAGCCCAGACAGGGACCTGAGCAGCAGCCAGACTACCTGGTGGGGACCACTGTTTGAAGCTGAGCTGCTCGGCCCCCAGACAGGAGCTCAGCACCTCTGAAACTCAGCTTCTCCCTACCAGAGCTCTGCTCCCGTGGGATGTAACATTGCAGGCTGCACTCCTCAGCACAGCGGGGAAACCAAGGCAGCCGCCTTGCACTCGAACACTCGTGGGTTTGTTCTCTGCTAATTGCAAAACCACAAGGAGACACCCAGCACAGCAAGCTCAATGTTTTTTTTATTTGTGCACATTGTTGCACAGCAGTGTTCAAAGTTACACACGCAGTAGTGATTGTGAGTTGGTACAGTGTGATTCACAATATCGCCCATGGACAATGGCTGAAAACCAATAACAGACTCACACAACACGTTGGGGGCTGTTCTTGTTTACCCCTTGCCTCTTTTGCTATGCCTCAGCCCACATCTTGTTTCAAACAAATGCCTTTCTTAGGTGTGAGCCTTAGAAAAGTGGCATGAAACCGTGTTGGGTGCCTGGGCTGAAGGCAGAGCCACTGGGGGAAGGGGAACACATGAGAATTCCCTGGGGCATCTGCCTGGGAAGCTTGGGCTGAGATGAGTTGGCTTTTATATGACCGGGTTTCCTAAAGTTCTCCTTGCTTTGGAGCATTGTTGTTTCAATGTCAGGCATGAGGGAGCTGCCAGGTATGCAGCACTTGGCAAGTGTGCCCTGGGGGAAAAATACCTCCCAGAGAGCTCAGCAGTTTCTGCTGGTGCTGGGCACGGAGGGAGGTGTTAAAAACCCAGACGAGGATGGATTTACTGCTTGTGTTGTATTGGGTACAGCCAGTCTGTTACCATGGGAAGGAAGGAGGGAGTAGGATTAAAAGGCGAGGACACCGATGAGGGGCAGAGGAGCAGGTCATGCTGTGAGAAGGTGGAGGATGTTCAGCCCCACGTAGTGAGACAGGAAGAAATGCAAGACACCCAGGGCTGACGCTGCGATGAGAACCCAGAGAACTCCAGAGCTAAAGTATATCGGGATGAGCCTGGTGGAGGAGAGGGAGCCTGCTGAGACCTGGAGAAAGGGAGTGGAAAGGCAGCCCCTGGCTGTTCTCTGTCCCCTTTGTGGGGTCCCATGCCATGTTCCTGCCTCGAGGGAGCACACACACACCCACAAGGGCTCGAGGCAGCTCCAGCCCTGCCCAGAATCTGTGTCTCTGGCCCCAGCCCTATACCTGTGCCCTGGGCAGAGCTTGGCAAGGCTGAGTCATACAGGGACACTGAAGCAGCCTGAGTGAGTCCTGAGCTTCCCCAAAGCACATTATGGTCCCCAATGGAAACCCCCTAAGGGTTACCAAATACTCGAGGCTGGCAGAGGCATTTACCTTTCTGAGGATGCTGCCCTGTATCCCACAAAGTAGCAATAGCGGGCGTAGAGATAGAGCAGCCCCAAGGCTGCAGCCAGACCTGCAGTTGAGAGAGACCACAGTGACCAAAGGCTTTGCAGAGCTGCTTTGTGCTAAGCAGGCAGCCCAAAATGAAAGGAATAGAAGCTTTGTGTCCTCTGGCTCTGTCCTTCCATCAGAGACAGAATTAATGCCAATTTATTGTTTGGAAGATGAGCAGGCCCTGAGAACTGAGCCAGCACTCAGCGAAACAGCTCTAGTGACAAACCAGGTAAGGAGCTATGCTCACCTTGGTGGAAGAAGAGTCCAGCCTGCCACAGAAGTGCCAGGAAAATGGGGAAATACTCAGAGGAGTTCACCCTGGTAGGAAAGAGGAAAGTCATAAACAAGGGAAAGGAGGAAGATCTTCCTTTTTTGCTTCCCCTAACAGTTCCCAGGGGCTGTTGCTTTTTAGAGCTGATATCATCATAAAGAGCCTCCAGGCTTGCACCTTTCCCCACAGTTCCCATCCCACCTTCATTCACAGGAATAAAACAGTGGAAGGAACAGGGTCTCCAGGGCACAAGAAATTATTTAAATGATGCTGAGGTCAGGCTGCGCACAGAAAGGCTCTGTAAACCCCCACTGCCCCTTCCCAAGGGCTGCAGCTTGACCCCTGCTGTAAATCCCCAAAGCCACAGGGAAGGTCTGCCCCAGCAGGACACAGGCAGGTTGAGGATGAAGTGTATTGAAGAAGGTAAGGCCAGAGCAGCCTGGGCTTTGTGCAGGAGTGGGAGGGAGCACTGAGCTGTTTGGATCATTTGTACACCATGTCCTGTCCCCCCAAAGACAAAGTAGTAGGACCAAGAGATGCTGGATGAGGCTGAGCCTATGCTGGCCAAGGAGCAGAGAGGGGGATGGCTGAGGGGATCCTGCTCATGCTGCTTGGTTGCTTTTTCTCTAGTGCTCAGCTAAAGCAAAAACTGGAAACTCCCTCCTCACTGCAGCCCCAGCACAGAAGTTACAACAGAGGTGCTGGGTGAGGCTATGCCCATCCCAGCCCCAGCTGTGAGCCCTCTGGGAGCTCGTCCTTCCCAGCACGTGGTGTTCAGAGCAGGGTTGAAGCTGCTAAAACTAGCCCAAGACTCAGCCACCCACAGCTTTGTCTTTAGCAGCCCTACACTCTACAGCAGATATTCCTGATGGTTTCTGTCAGCAATGGCTGGTGGATTTAGGACTCATGAGCCAACTCAGTCCAGATCGTGACTCTTAAATCCACCAACTTAGCCCCAAGGGAGGTGGGCAACTGCTGAACTGCTCTGTGAGTCCCAAGAAGTAAATGGCAAAGCAGGGGAGGGCAGTGCTATTAAACTTGGGGTCTGGAAAGCATCTTATATGAGGAAATTCTTACTGTGCTCGAAAAATCCTCTCAAATTCAGGTGGGCCTGAGGTCTTTGGAGGAGAAACACCAAATGCTCTCCTGGCATAGATCACCTGGAGGAAGAAGTAGGCTGCAGCACAAGAGAGAAAAGTAGCAGCGGTCAGTGCAGGCTGGGCATGATGGGGCCAGGAGGCTGCAAGAGGTATGGGCAAAAGTTCTGTTGTGTCCTCCCAACATTGCACCCCTGCATAGAAGAGAAAGCTGGATGAAAATCCCAGATACATTTCAGACAAAGAAAAGTGATAACCCAGTGCAACAGTGAAGCAAGGAGTATGCAGTCACGCGGCACCAGTGAATATCTGCTTTCTCCTTTTCATAATTAACAAATCATTTATCATCTATAGAAACTGTTACATAGTTCAGATGCACTTTGTTATAGCCAATTTTAAGGGTTTTTTTACCCACTTCAAAATCCTGATAGGTGATTAGGGAGGGAACTGATGCCACAAACAAGCCACCCAGACACTGCATTACATTTTCATGCCATGTCTGGGAGATGTCCTGCGTGATCCACCACAGCCCTTCTTCCACCTTTCCATGCTGCAGTGCTCTTTGTATGCTAACATCTACATGAACCTCAGGAACCCATTTTTCAAAGAAAGAAATCCTATGTGTTTTCAGAGAAGAAAATCTACCAAGACATTTCTGAACTGAGGAGGTAGGTCAGTGCAGAGGAAAGGGCTTCCCAGGTGTTCCTTTTGTTGAATACATTTCAAAACCGGGACAAGATATCAGTCCACTGTCTGAAAAGCAGGGAATTGTCAATGCAACAGCAGAAATGAAACATGGAAGTGAAAGGGATCAGTGGAGGTCCAGGGAACAGTGCAAACAACAGTCCCTACCTTGCTCCAGGACTCCCAGGACTGTCACGGCAGCCAGCAGATGAATCTGATCCAACATATTGACTCTTCGAAACCCTAGAAAACCTGTTTTCTTGATCAGAAGCTCCTCTGGCCAGGTTTAGTCCTTGCTGATGCAGCAGTCGGTGGCATAGGTTTCCTCTAATTAAACAGGGAAGATCTGAATGTGGTGCTTAAACCCTGGAGGAGTCAGGCTTACCCTTACCGTGTGCACCGTGGAAATACAAATTGGCGGAGACAGGTCTGATGGAGTATTTCCGTTCCCACCCTCCCTTTTCCAGGAATGAGGTCTGAGGAACTGGGAAAGCCAACATGTGAGAGATAAGAGTGGGGAACTGGGAGCTGAATGGGGGGGGACAAATCTCAACAGCCCAGCTGTTGAGACACTTCCCCTGGGGCATCTGGTTTAAAAACTGCTCCTAAGGAAGGCTGAGGCGTGTCCCTCTTGCTGATGTTGCACGAGAAACCACAGCCCTGCTTGGGCTGCTCTGCCGCGCTCGAGCATCAGGACAGGCAGTGTTTCATGGTACGTGTCACTGTGTGCATGGGCACAACCTACAGCCACAGCACTGAGACAGCATCCAGGAAAACCCTTGAGTGAAAAGAACACCACAGTGGTGAGACAGGATGTGATAAAGTATAAAAGGTAGAGATGTGCCTTGCATGAGATGCTTGATTTGGGAACGGGTCCTGCAGAATGGCTGTCAGAGGGTTTCAGCCCTTGTACTGGAAAGGCTGGGAGCTGTGCATTTAAGGCTTCTGATTAATCCTCAGCCAAATTAACTCTCATTGTAAACACCAGAGAGAGTTCAGTGTGGGCAAAAACCTGCAGCGTTCACCAGGATATAGCAAAAGGAAAAGGGTGTTTTCACACATCAGGAGAGAGCTGCTGGGCTAATCCCTGTCTAACAGCAGAAAGCTGGCACGGCTGCGAGCGGCTGAGACTGCCAGCTTTGTCTCCTTCCTCTCCCTTCATTCGAAGAATTTTCCCTTTAGACAAGGGAAAAGGGAAAGCAAGTTAAGGCAAAGTGATCGTTAAACTTCACTATTATAGAAAATCTGATCAGATTAAAGCAGTTTACAGAAATTGCATTGTTTGCCTGATGTCCTTGATAGACTTCCTAAGAAGCAATAAGCTGGTTCCAGTTTTCTTCCTCTCTATAAGGGATAAAGGCAGCCAGAGAGGCTGTAACAATGTCCCAGCTTGATATTTCTCCAGTATCAAACACAGACACCACCATTTTTCAAGCATCAGCTCTAAAATTAATTCTTTCATCTCAGAATTGATTCTTTTTCATTCCAGCGACTGTTTAGAATTGCAAGGAACATTGTGTTTTGTTTTCTCCTATTGAGTTGTCAAAGGAATGAAGGACTTTCCTGTGTCAGCTCAAAAGGGCAGAGGTCTCAAAGTGCATAATGACATTTGATCTCCCTCTGCTCCTGTCTGATTACAGCCTGCTAGCAAAGAAAACGCAAAGCAAAACAACTAAACAAAAAAGATCTGAGCTTACACATCCATGAGATGACAGTGCAGCATAACCTGCCTCAAAAGTGTCAAATATGTGTAAGGAATTCTGGCTCAGGAGGAGCTGTGAAGGCTGCCATAGAGCACTCCCACTCCTCAGATCATCATGATGCAAAACGCTTCTGGTATCATCTAGTGTAGACTAAATATAACAAAAGCTAGTAGAAACATGAATGAATAAACAAGCACAGATGTCCCTCCCTTCCTCCCCCCTAATTTTTCAAGCTGTCTTTACCTCCTGAAGGGCACAATGTTTTTCTGTCCCTGTTTGTCACCATCAGAACTTGCCTTCTTTTCCATTCTCACTCAAAGTTTGCAAGTAGCAGACACGAGTATCCTCCTCCCAGCACCAAATGCCTTTCAACGACAGGACTGCCACTGGTGGACAGCTTCAGCATCCTGTGGTCCATGATGGCCACCAGCATCCCTGTGCAGGGGATGCCACGACAGGCTCCAGCTGGCAGACCGGATTCCCCTTGCTCCCCAGTCTCCACCACCCTCCTGCCGTTTGCACCCACCCTAAGACTACGGAACCACGCGGTGACTCGGATCACACGCTGATCGAAGAGAAAACCCTCTGGGCTGCAAGCAAAGGCAGACCTGTTTGCAGGCAGCTTGGCAAGCCCAGCTGGCTGCATGGCCACTGCCTCCCAGGGCTCTGTGGGAGGAGAGGGGCAGGAGGGGCAGCCGAGGTGGGGAGATGGGGACAAAGCATCACCACTGTCATCCCCCACCAGTGAAGACACCGGAATAAGCACATTGCAAAACCTCACCCTCCAAAACTGACACGGCCTAAGTTCCTCCTAAGCAAAGGCAAGTTATACGGTCCCAGGCTCACCTCGCGATGGCTTTGCTGAGCTGTGCCCGTCCCCCACTCCCCGGCGTGCACTCTGCTCTCCAGATTACACCGTGTGAATGTGGCCCTGCATCGCAGGGCAGCTGGATCTGGCCCAGTCCCAACTCCTCGCACCTCCCACTGAGTCATCGCTTTTCTTTGTGCCTCCTGACACCTCTTCCTGCAGCCGTGAATCCTTTCTGCCTCCCAGTTACTACTGTAGGGCTGCACTGGGGGCTGGATTGCAACACCAGTCGGGATTAAAAATAATCTTGGGAAGAAAAGCAAAGCAACACAAAAGGCTTGGAAGAATTTTAAGCAGCCACAGACTTTGCAGTATCTGTTACTCCCCAGGAGCAGCAAGACAAGGAGAAGCCAACACGACTGTGTTCAGCACCATTGCAGGCAAAACATCCCCTTGGAAATGTATTTTGTGAGAGTACAATGGTCCAAGGGATTTCTGTTAGTGGAAGAGGGAATATTTTGCAGCTCAGCCCCTCAGCCTTCAGCTGTGAAGCAAGGAGGCACCTCGTCCTTCCAAACATATTGTAAAAATATGGAAGTATTTTCTAACCTCGTTGGTGCTTTTGCTTCCTTTCCCTTCATATTCTTTCACAGCCACTGAGTACATCCAAACCCATGACCGTGGAGCTGCTTGCAGGAAGTGTTAGTGTCTTGGAAAGCCACATGGGAAAGAAGGAGAAGGTTTTTTTGTTCAAAAGAATTATAAGCCACACAGAAGAAAAAGAGTTTTTTAGTTCAAGAGAATGGAAGAGAAGTTCAAGAGAATGCTCAGCCCCGAGTGCCTTGGTCTGTTCATCTAACAGGTCCCTCAGGCTGGGCCAGCAGGGCTGGCAACACACTTTCCCAACCTCCCCTGCCTGAGCCTTCTGTTAGTGCAGACCCACATGTGTTGAGAGTTTCCTGGAATTCTTGGATTTTGCAGCTCTAAGATGGGCTAAAAACACGGCAAGAAGAGGCCAATTCATTATTTCATCCCTTACGAAGACACCATGGCCATGTGTCCCTAGGAAGTGGGAGCAGCAGCAGACAATTTCTGTTCTGTGGTTCCCATCAGGGCTCCCAGCAAGGCACAAACTGGCTCAGGTTTTCTGAGTGTTTTGAAATGTGTCCTGGGTTCTGCATTTTGCAATAACCATAAAAACTACGGATGACAAGAACTACCACGTCTTCCTAAAATGTGCATCTGTAGAGAGGCTCCTCCTTTCAGATAGTAAAACAGCAGGTGGTTGGTTTTGCCAGCAACATCCAAGCTGGTATTGTGTGAAGCATCCCTGGGAGTACAAACTCAGTATACATGGGAGAAGCGCATTAGCCTGTTCATCTGGGTGGATTCCAGATGGATATTCCTGAGATTTCCACATATGTGGCATGTCAAAGAGGTCACATAAATCACAGAATCACAGAATCATAGACTGGTTTGGGTTGGATGAGACCATGAAGGTCATCCAGTCCAACCCCCCTGCAGTGAGCAGGGACATTCTCAACCAGATCAGGTTGCTCAGAGCCCCATCCAACCTGCCCTTGAATGTTTCTAGGGATGGGGCATCCACCACCACTCTGGGCAACCTGTGGAGTGTTTCACCATCCTCAGCATAAAAAATGTCTTCCTAAATCAATATTCTTTAGGCTGTTTTAACTTTCTGGATGAACACCACTATGTGGAGCAGGACCGTGGCAAATCGCTGCTACTGGTAGTGCCTCTCTCTTCAGTAAAGGTGAAGGGCTTTGTTTTAAAGATAAAACAGGGAAAACACACCAAGACATTTTCTAAAAAGCAAGATGGAAAGCTGAGGCTTCGGGAAACTATATCCATGAGTATAGGATACTCATTTAATTAGGGATAATTTTGAGATTTTTTTTGTTAAAGCTTTTTTCTAAAGGAGTTTGGTGAGCTTTATCTGTACACATCAGCATAAAAGCAATGCCAGAATTCTCCCCTGAACCCATCTTCCAAAGGCACTGATCCATGCAAATGAATAACACCCCTCCTTTTACAGTCAACATCTGTTAAAAATATTTAAAGAGGCAAATTAAATCCCTCTCTTGTCCTGCCTTGTTTTGTGTTATTGTCACATGAGGAAACTCCTATCCATGTGTTTTGCCAATTTTCCTGCTCCCTTTTAAGCAGAATGTCAGAGACAGCAAATAAAAAATAAAAGAACAACTCCAGAAAGGCAACAGCACTTCTGGCTGCCTCGAAGAAGTATGACTCTCTGGAGCAATACGTGCATATGGCAGGGAGGGGGAGGATTTCCCTCTGTGGAGGGACAAACAAGGCTTTCAAACATCTTTGGCAGCTCTTATGTTAACACACACTTAGGATAATCCTGTAATGATGCAGGAAAAAAATTGCAAGGCTACAGGGTGCACTGAAATACATCAAAGGCTGAAGAGAGGCCATGGAGTGCAGCTTCCCTTTCCCTAAATTACAGGGGTGAAGAAATAGAACCATTTAGCTTTTCTATCATGTTTGGACCAGAAAGCCGGATGCCAGCCAGCCCTACCCAGTTATGAGACAGAGCTGGGCAGGGCATCGGTGAGTGGCTGAGTACAGGAACATCTAAGGAATCATTTTTTAGTGAGGAGATTGGCATTCCTGATAGGTTTCTTGGGAAAGAGAGACACTTGGCTTGCCAGGCACAGGGGCAGGGGGAGGAATTTGCCTGAACTGGGAGGTGTTGCTGTGTAGGATCATATTTGCAGGGATGGGGCAGTCAGGGGGGCAGTGGTCCCTCTGCCATTAAGGTGACTTTTCACACCAAAGTCCTCTCCTAAATGGGATTAGGGGAAAAGAAGGATCTTTGCGGAGAAAAGGGAGGTGGTCAGAGGGGAGACCTGTGGGAGTGTGATGTGGACAGAGATGTAGGCTGGGCCAGCTCTGCAAGTGGGTACCACACTGCTGGGAAGATGTGTGAGCTGCAGAAAACTTCTGTGAGAGCTCCCTGGTTCAGTGGGAACTGCATTTAACCTCAAACCCTCGCATTCCTTTTTGCCATGGCCACCTGTGTCTGGCCATTTGCCTCGACCCTGAGCTTGGCTCCTCACGATGGGAGGCATGGCCATCTCTGGGCTGTGTCTATCCCAGTGACCCAGCTGCTCTCTTGCTTGGCGCTGCGGGACTATGTCTGGTGGGACCCACATCCTGCTGAGCATCCTGCCCTGGGTCACCTCATCCATCACCCTAGGCCATGGCCAAGCCAGATGAACACAGACCATGGAGTCTCCAGCCACCAGCACGGGACAAGGGCCACAAAGGAGCTTGTGCAAGGGCAGAAGGTGCTGGGGTGGTGCAGCCGGATACATAAGGGGACAGATGCTTCCATAAAGCTCCTTTGCTGTCAGAGGTGTTAAAAAGGGTTCAAAATGCATCTTTGGAAGGAATCAGAGGCAGATGCTGTGGATGAGAGCAGGTCATGGTTTGAACTGTTGTTCTTTGAACTCTTTTGCTCTCATGCCCGCAGAAGATGCCCTGAGCGATGTGTCCGAGGGCATGGAGGAGCCAGGCAGGGAATGGAGCCTGGGTACCAGGTGGGATGCTGCCAGCCAGGGGTACACACACCGTGCTGCAGTGAGGCTGCAAGTGCCGTGTAAGCAGTGGGAAGAGGCTGCCCAGGTCACGTAAACAGCTGAGCCCAGAGGAATGTGAATGCGCTCTGTCTCTTCTCCCCTCTTCAAAGGAGGAGTTAAACAGAGCTGTTCTCTGTGTCTCCTGCTGGCACAGGACCAGGGAGCCAGTGGCAGCCTTGGATCACGGGGGCAAGACACGAGTCTGGGGTGGATGGGTTTCTGGTTACTGGCTGTTACTTCTTGCAGCCTTTGTGTGTCAGAGCCTGGCTGAGGTTGAGCTGACCTGGGCTCACTCGACAGCGGTGGCAGCTGTGGGGAGAGCAGGGCCAGGGAAGGGCCAGGGGAGAGGAGCCATGGGACCAGGACTCCTCTGGCTTCATGGGGAGCCCAGATGCTGCATGAAGGCTGACCCAGCTCTGCTGTCCAACAGCAAGGGCAGACAACTCCTACCCTCAGTGTCTCAAGTGTGAGAGACACGACTCAAGGTGCCAAAAGTGGAGGCTTCTTCTGAGCCTTCCACTCTCTGTCTCCACTCCTGGCTTCCAAAACCAGGCTAGAGCAATGTTGGAAGTGCCACTGGGACCAGGCATCTATCCTGGCATCAGTCCTCCCTCCAGCACCTTCTGAGGAATGCCAGCATCTCCAGGTATGGGGCTGCTGGCTCACAGAGGCAGGCAGGTAGGGGTTGTGTCATGGGGAGCTCAGACAGACAAACAGATAGAAAGACAGATGGGGCTTTAAGTTAGAAACTCTTGGTCTTCCCAGAGGCCTTTGAGAAGCAGCTGATGAACTCGTGAAGAACAGGAGGCTTTTTCAAAAGGCAAGAAACTGCCTCTCAGCAGTCGCCTAACGGTGACCAGTCCCACACCAGGACAAAGGAATTGCTTCAAAACCAGCTGGGTTTATTTTGAGAGTGTGAAATGGTTGCATGATGCAATTGTGTAAAAGAATAGAATGACCAGAAACAGTGCTAAATACCAAACTTGCCTGCACAGCCTTGCCCTAACCACTGGGAGGCTGAAATGGCAATTGAAGCAATGTTATTTTGCAGACTCTCTGCCTCCCGAAACCTGGAGGCCAGATGGGTGGTGTCAGTAAGTGCTCTGACAAGATGAGGATTCATCCAGTGCCAGCAGGAGGTTATTGATCTCCTGGTTAGAGCTGTTACTGGGTACCCTGGGGCTCTGCTGG
The DNA here is from genome assembly GCA_033556795.1 of Tapera naevia. Lineage (NCBI taxonomy): Eukaryota > Metazoa > Chordata > Aves > Cuculiformes > Neomorphidae > Tapera > Tapera naevia. The sequence continues at coordinate 2,534,997 of JAUMJJ010000272.1, read as the reverse complement.
GGGAAAGAGCAGAGAGAACCTGCTGTACCCTGAGGATTTCTTGTACTCCTTACACAAGTAGTTCGCCCTTTCCAGTTTCCTGACATAATTCCACTGCCCCCTTCCAGCGAGGTGCATTCAATGCTTGTTTTAAGGAAAACTTGCTTTCTTGGTGATATGAATCCCACACAAGCCAGGACACTTTCAATACATTGTCTGCAAAACATGTAGATGCACTCTTTTTATTTGTCCCTGTGAGGGCAATAAGCAAAACGGGCAGCACTGGGACGTGAATCCTGCTGCCCATTGCATCACATTTCAGGAAACCCTTTTTCCAGCATCCGTCTGTCCGCTCCACACTACACAGAACTGGGATGCTAATAACTTTGCACATCTTGACGGTAGCCACTTCCATTAGACAAATTCTCAGTGCTAAGCCAGTGCTCAGTGCCTCCTGGCCACCCAGGCTCTGCCTGCAGGACTACATTGACCCCACACCTCTGCATGATTGGAGTAGGTTTTTATCCGGGGTCTGGAGTGGAGTTGAACACAGCACACAGGAGCCTGGTCTCTATGTTTGAAAGCCCTGACATTAGTGCTGGTCATCACAGTTTTACATCACAATTTAGTCCTTTTGTTTACCACCTGCGGATCCCAAACTGATGCTACACTCTGCACAATTTCAGTGAGTATTTGTTACAGCTTATGTACTTCATTCCCTGTCTTGTTTTTTTCATCCTGAATACCCCTCTTAAATTTTTGGCCGTTGCTATAGTTCCACAAATACCAAAGAATAATTTGCCCTGCCCTGTGAGAAGATAAAAGAGCTCTGGTATCTGTGTGACAACTGAGCTTTTGGCAGCAAGAATAACAACACTAGAAATTAAAAAGAAAATCAGATTATGCAGGAAAGGGATTTAAAGGAGCTCAGTCTCAAGTTTCTGTCGTTGCCCAAGAGGAGCACTGGTGCCTCACAATCTATTTAAAAGATCTGTCACTAAGCCACGTGCCACAAAAAGAGAATTAGCAATAACCCGTATGACTGCTCATCATTTGCTGATATAATCCAATTCTATAAGGACATTGCCAGGGCCGAGGCAGCCAAAAAGGATTTTAATTCATTGACATCACCAAACCAGTAATTCCTTGTTGTTTATAACTGCCTGTCTGCCAGACTTTGTCGTGCAAGCAAGACTGGAAGTAGTAGTTATGAAGCAACCAGAGAGCTTCTGGGACTGCCAAACAAGCAAGCAAAATCCCTTCTGAGCCAGTTACCTGTAGTGGTGAAGATGGGCAAGAGAAGTGGGACTTGAACCTCCTTTTGGAAAAGTGTATCTGGCAGAGAATGTGGATGCTCACTTTCAAAGGGCATTTACTGCACACTAACTTTAAGGATCCATCTCACCTCGTCTATAAAGAAATGCCAACAAATTATGCTGCAAGGAAAAAATCTTTAATTTTGTATGATAATTAGCAGGATGGATTTCAAGCAGACATCAGGGTCCTGACAGAGTTTTTCTTAATTCACGATTTATGGGAGGTTCTATTAGGACAGTACTGGTTTCTATAATTTTAACTTCTGTCAAAGAAGGATATGGCTATTCAGGAATCTACAATCCCATCTTTGGGGACAGGACTTATCAGGAACCAGTGTTTAGGTTATTACTAAAGCAAACAGAAAAACTTCTGACAATAATTTCCAGCAGTTCAATATTTACAATAGATTAACACAGGCAGCCACTACCTGCAGAACACTTTTTTTTCTCCAGTGAAAATGAGTTTGAATTCCTCCCAAAATTCTTTAATGATCAGCTCTTTCAGTATTTAATATTTCTTGAACCAGTGATCTTCTTAACCGTAAGTATACGGTTTCTTAACCAGAGAGATGTATATAGATTTTTTATTATGTATATGTTTATTACATATAGGTCTTTATTATACGTATAAAATAGATTTTATATATATGTGTGTATATATTTAAAAAATCTATGAAGAGCTGTAAAGCACATCCTGGTTTAGTAATCATTTAAAAAATTAGTAAACAATTAGAAAAAGGTTTCCTGTTAAATTTAGTTCAGGGATTTTTCTCAGTTTACCTCAAATCGACTTCTTTCTGTTCATAAAGGGAGGAGGATCTCTCAGCTTCTTTTTGCTGCCTTGTAAAATGGTATCAGAAAACAACTTCTTCACAGGACAAAGTCTTAGATTAAAATGTCTCAAAATGACAGAGGAAGCCAATGATGTGCTTTTACAAATCAAGTCAGCATCTGGTTTCAGTTCCACATATAAACACTTGCAAAAAAAGAGAGTCTAATGGGGGAAATGTTTAAGGAATGGACTGGAAATGTAAAACCAAGAGTGAGCTGGTCTGATATGCACCAGGTAGTTACAATCCACAGTTTCTATGCAAGCAAACAAGGGGCAGCTCAGCTGCAAACCTCTCCTGTAACCTCGCTGCAAAATTCTTCATCTCAGCGAGGTTACAGAATTCAGGCTCTTACCTGGCCTGGTTGCTTGATGGAAAACTAAAGCACCATATTTTTGGCTCTGGAATTTGTGTTTGAGAACAGCAAAATTCCCTGAGGCACAGCTGGTATTTTTTACTCTTAATAAGACCTATCTCTTCATTCCTCCTCATTCTTTTGAGTTTCCATTGAGCTTGGTAGCAACTTGCCTTGATAATTTAATCTACATCTTTCAGTTATCTACTCACCCCATGATTAATTCAAGTCTTGAGTGATAAGATCTAACTCCAAGCTATCTGGCTTGACAATGAGAGCAAAGGTTGTCATGTTTCACTTGTGTAACCTTAACCATTCTTTTCACTCTCCTGCCAAGCAGACATTTTCTACGATTGACTCTACACTACCTTCATTTTCCTATCAGCCCATTTATCAAAGGAGGCCTCTCATCCCCCAGCTTCTATTTGATTTTTTAATAGCCAGCCAGTTCTGAAATAAATCCCCACCTCCACACTCTCTTGGGTTTCTACATTGGAAAGCTTCTGCATCTTCTGACTCTGCAGAGAATACCGCACTGCTCGTACTTGCACACAGCCACGGTGCTGCTTTTCCATCTGTGACTCACTGTTCTCCCTGGAAACATTATTAGAACAGCCATGTTTAGAGGTTTTTAACAACTCCCACCTTTTCAGCTGACTTTACTGAAAACTGGGGTGAATCTAAGCTCAGGACAGTAAGGAACAGTGAGAACATCACACTCTTAGGGCCAAGCCAATCACCCTCCTTACTCTGAAAAGAAGAAGACTCAGTGGATTCCAGACTCTTGCTTACATCTTCTTTGGTTCACATGCTCTTGTCTAGCTCTGCTTTAAAAAAGGTTATTTAATTTCTGAGATAACATTAAGCATTGTTTCCTTTCCTTCTCCCATAACCAAACAGCAGGGGCAGCAAGACCCAAACTCAGTAGCTAAGCCTGGAGGAAAGGCTCTCCTTTGCCTTGGTCTGAGTCAGGGTGGACAGAAATGTTTCGTGTTAATACAAGGAGAAACACAGGATTTGGTCTCTTGTCTGCATTTTGTCATGGACAAGCACCTCCAAAGCAGAGCCCTTGGGCACACAGGCACTTGCTGGTGACCTGGATGGTCTTGGCTTCCCATCCAAAGGGTTTTCAGATGTCTGCAAAGACAATATGGACATCATAGACTGTGTCTCCAGTTCACCCGGCACTGCTCCTGGGGGCAGTTGGCTCAGGTATAATATAAACACAGATATCCTCATGAAAGAAACCTCCTGTGCCTCTCCACTGTGCACATATTTTGCACATTACCAGATACTTTTGGGCAAGAGTTCACACTGACAAGAATGAGGGACCTGAAGGAAACCTTCCCCTGTAACCATTCAAAGAGGGAGGGAATGCACAGAGTACCGTAACATTGCCTTGGTTTTGTCAGCATGGAAGAAAATGCAGCATATTCCCACAGAAAACTCTCAGACCACCAGTTCAGAGCTGCCAAGGTCACCTTCACTGCACACAGCTCCATGCAATGGTCTGGAAGTCAGGGCTAGTGGTGGCTTTCCTCTTCATACTGCTGCCACATCTGTGGTGACTTCACTGCCGGCCCTGCCTACAGCACGGCTTGGCAATGGGTCACTCTGCTGGTGACAAAGTCCTTAGCACACACTTTGTTCTTGCCAGACTTCAGAGGCCAGGCAGGCACCGGACCACCTGGGCCCCAGCAGCTAATCCTTTCCTAGGAGATGACCGTTAAAAATACAAGCAGCAGCAAATCCTTTAAACCCCTCACTCCTGGGTGCTTTGCTCCCAGCAATCAGAGAAGGAAAACTGTTCACAATTCCTTACCAGCAAACAAAAACTGTTCACCACTGAGTGGCAAACGCTGTGCAGCCAGAACAGGAGAGACCCTGGGATGTGTCTGCACTTCTTGGGGCCATTGGCAAAGGGCTACCGGGAGCTGGGAGCCTCTGTCAGACAGAGAAGTGCTGGACATGGCTCATCCCTTGAGGCAGAGTCGGACCCTCAGAAATACAGGGTTTGCTTATTCCCCACCTTCCTTTCTGGCTCAGAATGGAGCCTTTTTCTGCAGAAAAGAGCAGGAATTTCATAGCAAGAGAAGCCCGGGCGGGGAGGGAGGTTTTTAATGCATTTTTGCCACCAGAAGGCGGTGGGGAGCTACAGATGTGAACAGTGGGTGTTCAGCAGGACTTTCCCCTGGGAGAAACAGCAGAAGAAGCGTCTGTCTCCACTGCTCCTGGTTATAGTTCTCTGTCCAGCCCCTGCTCCCTGGGGAAGCACGGCGGATTGCAGCTCACCAAGAGAGTTTGTTATCATTTTCTTTGGGAAATAAATGTGCATCGGGGTTTTTTTCTGAGTGCTAACTATACAAGACAGGAAAATAAGACCATGCAGACAGGAAGGCTGGGGATGGTCTCCAGGGGCCAGGATGCACAAGCAGCCACAGAGCAGCAAACATGTTGGTGGTTCTTTAGCTGAGAGCAGCAAGAGATGTCCTGCCTGCAAAAGGAGGGACCCCAGCCTGGGGTGAAGATGCCGGAGATCCTCCTGCTGCTCCTTGAGGCAGAACATCCCTGTGGCTGTGCAGGTCACCTTCCTGCCAGGCATGGTTAGGTCAGAGAACACCCCAAGCAGCAGAACAGAATGCAGACACCATGTGCAGTTCAAGGATCTGAAACCAGTCCTGGAAAGGCAGTCAGCAAAGAGAACAACTGGCCAGGCAAGGAGAGGTTCAAGGACCAGAGCTGCTGGTGATGGCAGCTTCTGGTGGGTTTGTGAGCTGAATCAGAAGCTGGCATCAGGAAATGGCTCTTAACTAATTTCCATTTATATATGAAATATTTTATATTTTAAATATTTCCATCTGATTAATGACAAATTTAGATTCTAACTGAGAACCTAAATCCACAGCACCCACAGACTTACCTTGCCCCTCCATCTGCTGAAACCTTCCTGGGGTGAGCACAGCCATGAATCAATCACCCCTGGCACAGACCACCCCCTTGAGCAGGAATTCTCCAGCACTGTTGCTTTTGGAAGGGGAGTTAAATGTGTCAACTCACTCTGCCCTGCAGCTCCAATTTAGGACTGAATGGTTATTATGGATACAATAAGTGCACAGAAAATCCCTGTTGGCTGGTTGGAGCCACCGTGACCACGATACAGCTGTGCTGTGACCCTCCCTGTGGGCATGTGCTCTTCCTCACATCTCACGCATGACAGGAAAGGAGCTGTTTCTCAGAAGAGTTTTTTTCCTGGGAGGGCTGTTTCTCAGAAGCAAGTCCCTCCTACACATTACTAACTTACAGAGCTCTTGATGGCAATTTAAGACATTGCCAAGTTCAGTTTTCCACCTGGGCCATCCACCACAAGATGATGCTCCATAGCAAGGACAACTCAATAGGACCTATATACCACCTCAGCCGTTCTAACCAGTAATGAAGTATTTCAGCACAAACCTGCCTTCATCAGCAATTACACTGGGTGTCAGAGGTTCAATTTCACGAGTAGTTCAAGCATACCAACCTCTGTGTTGCTCCTAAAAAGGCCAGTCCTGCTGGTCAAGCTGAGATCAAACCATGTCTCTTTTTGCTGAATTTGTTTTCAGCCAGGACAGGTGCCCAACCCCAGCCTCAGCGCAGCCAGGCAAGCACGAAGGAGGAAGTGACCCAGAGGGCAGCACTCAGAGAAATACAGAGAAATGGGCTCAGCATGAAACCATCTGCAAGATTTAATTGAAAACAGTACAGAAGTATACCAAAATAAGGCTCAAAAGCCAGCTTGCAGAGAACTAACCACATGTGGGATTGTGTCTTTCTTAAAAGAAGAGACTGATGAGGGCTTTTTGGTCAGACACAGACAAAGACCCACCAAAATTACTGAAATATTTGTCTCCTGCCATCCAGCCTCTTCAGCCCCAGGAACTGATGGCTGTGAGCAGGAGAGTGGCACGACTGGAGAGGTCACCGTGTTAAGAGCTGCTAATTCCCTGTTTATTGACTTCAGCAAGTTGGGATTAGGATGGGCCAGGGGTGCGAGGTGGCCTTGTGCTGTTTACACAGCACGTCAGGAATGCAGCTGCTCTTCCACAAGTTCTCCCTGGTTTTTAAGATTAGGACAGGGTGGGGAAGGCAAGCAGCTGCCAAGGGGGAGCACTGTGCTGAAGATGGCTCCGTTACCCTAGGGGTGCATTTGGCCTCACTGCCTGGTTGCTCAAGCAGGGCTGGAGGCGTCGGTGTCCCCTGAAGCCAAGGGGGGAACAGAGTGCAAGTGGGGTCTCCTGGGCAATCTGGGCCATGGGGCCTCGCCGTGCCCTGGAAGACCCACCTGTTGGCACAGGAGAAGAAGAGGCTTCCTGACTTCATTCCTTCGTGGAGTCAGTCAGGACATTGTCCTGTATCTCTCTCCTAAATAGTAAACCAGTTTACCTCTTTCCTTTCTCCTTGTGACATTCTACTGGAATTTCGGTTGCAATTAATTGTCATTAATCTGTCTGCCAAAACTTCAGACATTTGGAACCTTGATTATTGAGAATTGAAAATGGTTTTTGTTCTTCAAAACAAACAAAAGCTTCCTTGGTGAAAGAACTGCTTCGAAAAAAACAAACAAAACCAAGTTCTGAACTGACAGCTCTGCTGGCCACATGCAAGGTGGTACCAACTCAGGGGGGAGTTAAGTGTTGCTGTACAGACACCGGTTGTAGAGGAATTAGCACGGAATCATGAGCAGCTGGGGGAGAGCAGCTTTTGTCAGTCAGTGTCAGCCTCGGCTGATTTGAAATGCGTGAGCTAAAGCAGAAAGCCTTTCTGTTTTAGCATAGCATTCTCTCTTTTGGCCTTGTTACTAATAACACTCACAGCCCCTCCCCGAGCTCTGGCTTTCAGCAGGCTGTGTGGAACGAGCGTTGTGTCCTTTACAAAAAGTTTTGGGCATTGCTGATGCACCTGGGCCACTAATGAGGCTGTTATTGCTGGCTGGTTGGGGGTGCTGTGTTTGTATCTGAAGGGAAATCTGCATTTTCCTAGTGAGGGAATAACAGCACAATCCCCAGTGCAGCATAAAGCATTTGATGTCCAACTCCATTGCGTGTGTTGCACACATGCTTAGACAAAAATATCTCAAATGTGAGACCCTCAGGGAGGACACAGTTCTGGGGGTATTTGAAGGCCACTTTCAAGCAAAGCTACATGTGGTCTAAGAAAGAACTGGTGGAAAGGGGCAGAGCCAGAACCAAATGGTGCCCAGCAAACTGGTGCAATGCCTAAGGGAGCCACAAAAGCTGTGTACCACCCACGGAGACCATCAGGATTTCCCTTTCTTATGTCCAGACCAAACTTGCACTTGTTGTCTTGTCTGGGGTAACTCAGCTTCCGGGTCCCAGAGGTTTTCTGTAAAGTTCCTGTTCCAGGGTCACTTGTGTCAATGGTATCAGGTGGATGGGTTATCTTCTTCCCCCTCAGTACTATGTCTCCACATTTCCTTCCATCCATCTGCTAGTGTTTTGCTTCTGTTTCTCTTTTTCCTTCTTCTATTTATCTGCCTCCTCTTCTCACAATTAATTTATAACACTTCTTACATTCATGTTTATTACCTTTGAAAATGCAGGACGTTATTTCCTTTAGACACTTAGCCTCTCATTTTGATAAAGTCACTGTATCTTTTCCCACCCTTTTCTCAGGCGTGCTCTCCAGAGATGTTATTGTAAAGCAACTTCTATCCATGAAAAGCATACAGCGATGTGAGCTTGTCCTCCCTCCTGCAGTTCAAAGTTTGAAAGAGCAAAAGTCAGCGTTCTCCTGCTGGTCATCTGCCGTGCCTGCCTGTTCTCTGTCACTGTGGTGTTACTAATGCTCTGTAACTCTGACCTGCTTGATTTTCCACTCTCTAGAGGAGAATGAGTCTGAAGAGATCTACTCCTAATGCTTGAAATGCAAGGAGAAATAGTGATGTGGCAATGCCTTTCAGGGATTAATGAAGGAGGAGTTCTTCAGAGATCGAGGCTAGAGGGAATCAGGAATGGAAGTACCAGCTGAAAGTGTGGGAGGTTCTCTGTCTGGTAACAGGGCAAGAAAAGTTTCCAAAAATACAACCATTCAAAGCTGTAGTTGACTTATAAATTGAGGATTGGCTCTCACCTCTGAGTTCTGTGTGCTCAGGCTCTGCCAGCCTCACCACACCGCCAGTTTTCTGCCTTTCCAACTTTACTGCCACAATCTGAGAGCAGCGCACTCCGCTAGTGCTTCTCAGTGACACGAGGCAAATCTCCCACGGCAAAGCCTGAACACACCTGAACGGTTTTCTCTGACACTGTTGTGCTCACCATGCGGTATCTGCCACCCCTGTTTCTTTCATCGCCCCTGCCCTGGCACTCCATAGTCTGGTCTAAAAATATCACCACCGTGGCTGCCAAAGCAGTTAAATCTCTGTGCATGTTTCTTCTGTTCCCTTTATCCCTCCTTTCTGTTTTTTTTTTTCTTTCTCGATTAGCTATCTCTCTTGTGTTGATTTTGACTTCCTTTTATCAAAGTCTAAACATCTCAAAAATCACAGTGTAGGAAAGGTTTTCAGCAGCTTCTTCTTTCTTTTTTTTTTTTTTTTTAAAAAATAAAAGCAACTCAGGCTGTGCTGTTCCCCTCGATGACAAAGCAGCAGAGGCAGGAGCCGGCTCAGGGCTGCCTGCCTGTGCCATGATTCAGCAGGTTGTAAAAGGAAGGAATGTCTTCTTTTTTTGGGAAGGGGTGGGAGAGAAAGGGAGGCATGTGTGACAGGCATTTGTGTGTATATTTGGCTTCCTGGTGCTTGTGTGATTGCAGCAGAAGCACCGTGTTTTCTTGCGAGTTGTGTTGGAGTTAATTACCTGTTTCAGAAAGGGGCTTGAAAAATACTTGGCGGAAACTGGGTTTTGCCTAGATTGAGGAGGGAGCCTGCTAAATTACACTGCTTTGTTGCCCTTTAAAGTATTCCTCCACGGTGTTTTTAGTTTCTTATTTAAAGCACTTGGTATCTCCTGTTCTGCCTGTTGTTTGTTGCTGTTCCCTTCCCTGTCTGTCTGCAACTCCTGTTCAGTCTCCAGCTGTAGCTCAGTCAACAGGGAGGTTTAGGAGCCAGCTTGGTGGCTTTCTGGAAAAAATGTGAGCATTTGATTCCAAACTTCAGTGTAAACAGGGATTTGCTGATTTCATTTATGCTGAGGCTTATTTCTGAGCGTCGGGGCCCTGCTTGCATTGTCCTAGCGTGGTGGAATTTTCTCTGTGGGGAGATCTATGTTGCTGACTCATTGCATCAACTCAAACCAGATTTATGTTTATCAAAAAAAAAATCCCTCTTCTGTCTTCCTTCTTCCTGCCCCTCCCTAGCAGTAGTGAATTTGGAATTCCTATGGAATCCCTCCTATCTGCTGGGACATGCTGCAACCCACAGACCACACAGGAGCTGGCTTTAAATTGGATGTTTCAGATACAGCTTCCCATTTAATTTTTCTCAGCTGGAGCAGCTCAGATAAAACTTAAAAGTGATATTACTGATATGGTAGCCGGAGCCTGCTTTCCTCTCTGCAGGACCTTGGCCATTGCCTTCCCACACTGTTGTCTGGATGCAGCAGGAGATGGGGGGAGGCTCCTGCAGTTCAATCTTGCACCGACACTAACTCAGGTGGTTCTGTGCAAACCTGTTACCTCCACCAGCATCTCCTTCCTAGCCAGCACAATGGGGACAATTATTTCTGCATTTCCCTTTGATTCTGTGCTTGTTTGGATGTGTAAAAGTTGAGCATTTGCACAGTATTTCACCTCTACCGAAAGACATGATGCTGATTTTGGAAATACAGCACAGCTTAAAGCTCCTAGAATCATACAAGCACAGAATTGCCTTGTTGGAAAAGACCATTGATACCATCGAGTCCAACTGTACCTGCCCACTGCTAAACCAGATCCCTGAGAAACTCATCTACCCATATTTTAAACACCTCCAGGGATGCTGACTCCACCACATCCCTGGGCAGCCTCTGCCAGTGGCTGAGAACACTTTCAGACAAGAAATTTTTCCTGATATCTAATCTGAACCTCGCCTGGTGCAACTTGAGGCCATTTCCTCTTGTCCTATCGCCTGTCACTTGGGAGAAGAGACCAACACCCACCTCACTACAACCTCCTTTGAGGCAGTTGTAGACAGTGATGAGGTCTCCCCTCACCCTCCTTTTCTCTAGGCTAAAGAATCCCATCTCTCTTGGCTGCTTCTCATAAGGCTTGTTTTCCAAACCTTTACCAGATCCTTTCCCTTCTCTGGACATGTTTCAGCCCCTCAGTGTCTTTCTTGTAGCAAGGGTCCAAAACTGCTGAGTACAGGGGCACAATCACTTCCCTGGTCCTGCTGGAAATGCTGTTTCTGATACAGTCCTGGATGCCACTGGCCGTCTTGGCCACCTGGGCACACTGCTGGCTCATATTCAGCCACAGTCACCCAACACCCCCAAGTCCTTCTCTGCCAAGCAGCTCTCCAGCCACTCTTACCCAAGCCTGGAGCACTGACAGGGCTGTTCTGTCCCAAACACAGGACTCAGCTCTTGTCCTGGTATTTCACAAGGCCTTCAAACAAGCAGCTGCCTCAGGACTGCTGTGTTCTGAACACATTGGAGTGTGCGTCCAATTTTAGTTTCCTTAACCCCTCAGCTTGTTAACTGAGCAAAAAACAAGACACAATTTTCTGAATAGGCACAATCTGAAAACCCTTTCCAAAGAGCTAATGAGAAAACAGATGCCTTTGCTGCTCCATATTAGGGCCTTCGGGCACTGGAGAGCCCCTGCACCCACAGCTCCAAGGGGGCCTCGCCTCAGGGCCTGCGGGTGGGAGAAACGGAGCTCGTGAGGCAGCGGCGAAACGTCCCGCATCACCGCGGGCCTGACGGGCGCCAAGGCCCCGCCCACACCCTAACGGCCGCCCCCGGGCCAGCCAATCACCCACCACTTCCTGCAACCCGGCCAGCCAATAGCAGCGCTCCACGAAGGGCAGCGCCGTTGGGGCGTGTTTTGGGGCGGGCTGGCTGCTGAGTGGCGGCAAGCTCAGCCAATCAAAATGCCAGGCTGGCGGCCGAGGGGGCGGGCTGTGGCGCTCTCCGCCAATGGGCGAGGCGGAGCGAGGTGGGCCGGGGGCGGGGCTGGCGCGCGGTAGTTAGGCGGGCGGGCGGCTCGGGGCGCGCGGACACGTGACGGAGGTGAGGGGAGTCCGGGGGCGGCGGGGGAGTGCGGGGCCCCCCTCAGACTGCCGGGGTGGGGAGCGGCCTGGACGCGGGGTGAGGCGGCGGGAGGAGCCCGGGGGGAACCGAAGGGTGCGTGGTGGGTGCCTCTGGGCCTTGGGTGTGGTGGGCGGGGGGGGGGGGGGGGGGGGCGGTTTGCGGGGGGGCGCAGGCCCCACTGGGCCTCGCCGGCCTCGCCACAGGCCCCACCGGGCCCCGCAGGCCCGAGAGAGGCCTGGCGGGAGCGGCGGCGCTTCTAGTAGGTTCTGGGCTGGAGGGAGGCCCAGGAGCACTCGGTTCCCCCTGCCTTGCCAGGGTGGGTGGAGGGGGAGCGGGGGCCGCAGGTGGATGGGGCGGGTGAGCGGTTTGGCCAGCTTGCGGAGCTGCCCTAAGCGGGGAGCTGCCCGCGGGGATGTGAGCACCGGGCGGCCTGGGCTGCGGAGGGGAGGTGGAAGGCTCTGGAAAGGGGGGGGGGTCAGGGCGCAGAAGGGGAAGCCCAACAGGTGGGGAGGGAGGGCGAGGAGCTGGGCAGAGGGGAGAGGCAATAGCAGGGGCTGAGATCGTGTGTTCTGGGTTTTACCCCTGCATACCCTTATAGAGGCCTTCCAGTACCTGAAGGGGGCCTACAAAAAAGCTGGGGAGGGACTTTTTACAAGGGCAGATAGTGATAGGGTGGGCGGGAATGGCTTTAAATTGGGAGGGGGAAGGCTTAGATTAGACATTCGGAAGAAATTTTTCACAGTGAGGGTGGTGAGACACTGGCATGGGTTGCCCAGGGAAGTCTTGGATGCCCCATCTCTGGAGGTGTTCAGGGCCAGGTTGGATGGGGCTTTGAGCAGCCTGGTCTGGTGGGAGGTGTCAGTGCCTGTGGCAGAGGGGTTGGAACTGGATGGGATTTAAGGTGCCTTCCAACCCAAACCATTTTATGATAATACTGTATGTGTTGGGTGTTTTCAGAGTAGTAGGTTTGACATCTTGGCTCTCATTTCTGGCTGAGGGTCACATTGCATGCTTTTAAAGCAAAAAAAAAAAAATCAAACACTACAGTTTTGAATTAAAACATGCATAGCCTACTGCTTTCTTGCCTGTACTATTCGAAAGAGTAAACTTTCACATGTGGATTTGTGGTTAAGAACTTTCTAGGCTATAGAAAGAGAAATAACTGCAGGTGATTTGGCTGTGAAGGGAAGCAGATGTGTTAATAATGATAGCAGTAATAATGGTAAAGGTCCAGACTCTTTTATTATTACTGTTAATGTAATTAATGCTGCAGAGCATCATGGAAAACTCTTTCTGGGAGTATGCCTGATGTCTGAAAACTGGGCTTCAGGAATGTAATTTATTTCTAAATGCAGTGTGTTTACTTAGCATTGTCAAATAAATCTAGCTAACAAACAGCTTTTAGGGGACGTTTTCCCCACTATAGTTTGCGTTGTTGCTAAAATATTGCTAGGAGTTAGCAATAATCTATGAGGTAATACAGATAAACCACTAGTTAAGTACAGGTTGAAATATGTTTCTCTGGATTCACTCTGCACTTAAAATGACTTCCAAAGCCTCCTTACTGTTGATTTGGTTATATTACATGGCTTACCCAAAACACTGAATGGAACTAGGAAAAGCTTTGAGTTTAACTTTGTATTTGTATTAAGTCCCAGTATGTTTAGTTTAAAAACCCTATATGTTATGAGGGGAATGCTTGTACAATTCCCAGAGAACATCCCAAGCCGTGTATAAGATGTGAACTGCTTCCTGGTATCAGCTGCCCTCTTAGGAAGGGAAACCTGATGCAAAATGGTAAAAAAGCTTACAGCTTCCTTTAGATTATGGTCTCATTTAATGTGCTGCAGCACTTCACCTTAAGTAAATGCTTATAAACCCTTTACTGAGAATACGCTGTGACTTGTACTTAGCCCTGCCTTTGACTTCCTTTTCTGGCCTTTCATTTTTCTGTCTGTAGTAGTGATGCTTGCAGTCTGTTCTTGCCGGAATCAATTCTGCAGCAGGGCAGACTGGAACTGATTTCTAGGCGTGATGATCCGAAAGATCTTGGGGCACCTCCAGATCTCCCCCTGCCTAGTAAAATTTTTGTAGCAGCCCATCTGTTTTATGGTCAGAAAGCCTTGCAGTTCAGTCTTTTCCCTCCAAGGACTTCTAGTTCTGCAGAAAGGATCTTTTTGTTGACAAATGGTACATGGTGTTTTCTCCCTTACTGTGTCTGCACTGTTGCACAGTATTTTTAGAAACTGGCATATTTGAAATGCTTATTAAACACAAGCTTTGTTGCTGTCACCTTTCACACCTAATCTCTTGCCTGGTTTGTGCTTCTTGTAACCCAAACAGAAGGCAGCTTTTTTCTGTGAGGCTCTCCAGCTCTCAGGAGAGGTTTGGCTAATCCTTCCCAGGAGGCTTTCCTCAGGCCTTATGTAGCAGTGTATCCAGGCCACCCCCTCCTTAAAAATAAAAAATGTGGAAGTTCTTGCCTCTGGTCTCATGTAAGCAAGGTTCTAGTTTAGCCTTGTCTGCTCTTCGTCGAAGTTAAAGGCAGAATCTTTATACTGCTGCAAGTTGTCTAGCTGAAAAACCTAAGCATTTAAGGGAAAGAAGTGTCTGCATCAGGAATTGCTACATAATTTTATTGTATGGGGGTGGTAAGGTAGTGTGGTTGCTGTAATTATGGCATTTGGCCACAGTTTGTTGCTCACCTTTGCTTTTGAGTGTAGATCTCCCAAATAAGCCTAAAGACAGGTCTGTCTTTGACAAGTACGAGTGACAGAATTGCACACGAAATGCGGGCATTAAGCTAACTCTGCTGCTAACAGCTTAATTTCCTTTGTCCTTGGTTACTTACTTTATCTTGCAGTGCTCTCACTTGTTCTGGTAAAACTCTTTTGCTTTTGTGTTCTGGATTGGACTGGGGAATTGATTCTGGGTTAAAATAACATGGCAGAAGGACTTCGAGCTTCTTAAGCGAGCTGCTAGTTCATCATGAGGCTGTGTAAACAGTTACCCTGGCACCGAAGAGGAGCCAGGATGTGGAAGGTGGAGGCTTTGTGATATGTAGAAAAGGTTTCCTGCTCTTCAGTAGTTCTGTCTTTATGAAACTAGTGGGATACAAAGTAGGGTAGCTAAGCCTTTGCTCAGAAGCCATTAAGATGCCATTAGAGGGAAAATGAGTATCTGTGTCTCAGCCTTTCTGTTCTTGTCTCTTTCCATTTCTTGGTGTTGTGATGAATTTATTTTCTTTTGTATCTTTGTGTTTTTCTTCTGTAATTCGTGTCTTGTGTGAGGATGCATTGTGCTTGGTTTTACTGGTGTGCTTCTATGAATACCATACTGAAATCCAGTATTTGGAACACAGACTTTGGTACCGAATTTTGCTTGTCCTAGACTTAAGTCATTCAGCTGTCACTTCAGATTCTGCTGAAATAGGAACCACCAATTTCCAGTTAATTTGCTGAGGTGTGGTTCATAGTAAGTGACTTATTAAGACCCATTTCACCTGACAGTTAATTTTTTTTTTTTAAATAGAGTACTTAGCAAACTAGATAACCAGTAGCAATTCAAGTATAGTTACACGTTCTGAAATAGGCAGTGTTAAGAACTAGCGTGATGGACCACTCAGATAAGTAACCAAGGACATGATTAAACTGGTTTTGCAGGCTCCGTTTGACGTGACAGGGAAGTTACTTTCTATGTAGTATGTTCTAGAATATGACAGCAAAGGACTTGAATGTGGGCCCTTTCACTGCCTGTCCTTCCCCAGAATGTGTATGTTAGAGAGTGGTGGCAACTCCACATGGACATGTGTTGTGCGGCTAACTAAGAAGAACTTCCCCTTTATGCCCATGGAAAGGGCAATTCTAAACAAAAATAAATCTCTGAAGCCACATCACTTCCTTGAAAGCTTTGAAATTGAAAGGTAGCAGTCACTTAGCCCTGTATTTTAAGGGTATTGCTTTATGGCAAGAAACTGATCCTGTCTACGACTCTCACTTCAGTTTGGCTTAGTTTTTACTTCGTAAAAGGTCTGTGCAGTATGGCTGTTCCAGGTGTCTCTTCAATGATCTGCTGTAACTCCTGTAAATTCCAGGGAAAATACTTTGGCCTTTTGACCGTCAAGCGTTGATAGGCGGTGCTGAAATGTTACCTAGTGTGCAGAAGCTGGTGGTGGATGGACACAGAGACATTGAACAACAGATCTGTTGGCCCTGGCAGTCTCAGATGCTTTTCCTGTTTAGTACTTTGGTATTAGACTGCAGTAGTTTCCCTTTGATCCAAGTGGTGTGACAATGTCTGTAAGTGTCTGAAGACCTAAAAAAAGTAGGTGACGTTTGGGTCATCTGACTCGAGGTGGTGTTATGGTGAAAGTGACGGTTGCACTGAAGTAGAATGGAGAAATTAGAAGCTCTTGTCTATTATGAAAGGGTTCCTTTGTTAAAAGATTTTGGCAGTTGTGTGATCAGAAATATCACTCAGTTAAACATAAAGAACAGAAGTGCAGGCGGAGTAAAAAAATTGCTAATAATGATAATTGCTTGGAAATCAGACACTTCTTCAAGGAAGAAATCTGATCATAATGGAGTAGGTGACTGTGAGTCTGAGGGCGAAGACTACATTTTAGGTGACTGAACACCTATAGCTGTTAGCAGCTTAAAGCTCCACTGAGAAAGTGGTTTATGCCTGTTTGGTATAAAATTTGAGTTTCTTCTTTCCCTCGTACAGTCCTTTCTATCTTATATTTAGGAATAAACTGATTTACTAGGGCATAATCATGTTTGTTATGTCCCTAAGGATTGTGTGAAGTGAAGTTGAAATTCTCTCCTGTAGCAGTGCATCTGTGATGGATAAAAGTAGCATTTTAAATATTGAAAATGTGTGCTTCACTTAAATTGCTCTTCTGAGAACAGTGTCCTTCTTAATTCAGTTTCTATATTGTTACAGATGAACAGAATAAGGAGCTTGGCATGACAGCAGGTGATGCTGCCAGTCTCATACACTCAAGGTGTATGAATGACAGATTATGTTAAATTTGGGACCAATTTAATGTGTAGGAGGTGTCCTAAGCTGCTTCATATAGGGATGTAAACTTGTGAATAGTCCTTGCCAATGATTACAAAGAGACAAGAACATGAAACTGAATTAGCTTCTCTTCATGCTTTTAGCTTTCCTTCCCTGGGGGAGAAAAAGAAAGCTTGTTTGGGAAGGTGAACAGGCAGTACTTCTACCTTGAAATGACGTTCAGTGAGGCCTCAAATTCAGACAAAGCATGAACTGGGAAATGCAGACCTATGGGGTAGATGCCTATGGCTGTGTTGAGAGCACAGATGTGTGGAGTGGCATAGCATCTGCCCTTGCTGTATGGGTCCCTGGGAGAATTGTCTGCTGTCACTAGAGTGCTTTGACAGAAGTAGTTCTGGAGCAACCTTGCCTGTGGTGTGAGGCTCTGCAGCTTTGCCACATGTCTAAACAAGAAATGCTAGCGTTTACCAAAGTCCATTTGCTTCTAACAACTATTTCCCAAGGGACGCTGTTGGGGTGGGATTGTGGAGTAGGTGATTAATTATGTATGGAGTTGGTACTGGCATGAAAGTTAGAGGGGGATGATTTAATTCTTTCACTGAAACTTCCCTGCTGGTTGGCTAGTGGTGAGATTACTTAAGGGATTACTTGCATGTTAAATCATTAATGTCCTTTGCACAGCCTTGCGAGGAAGTAGGCAGAAACTCCTTCCTCTCCATGGGAGAGGAGAGTATTGGCTTATCTTTAAACTTCCTGTATTTTTAAGGTTAATTTTCTTGTATCATTTTCCAAATCATGAAGTGATCATTCTATCTGCATAATATAATTTGAAAGCAGTTCCAAAACTTGGGGTAAAATCTTCCTGAATTTAACTTAAAAATGTATTTGACGCCTTGTTGGTAAGACAAAATTCACCCTTTCCCTTGGAAAGATGTCCTCTGCCATCTCATCTGTAGTTGCTTCAGTCATCCAGAGGTCTGAAGATCACTTTTTCAAATGAAGTTTCAGGCTTTTGTTTCCTGTTTTGATGCTGGTGGGCATAAGTTTATTTAGAGAATGTGCTATCCGTGCAAGAGGAACTTGAACTTCCAAGGGTACTGATGTTTGCTTGACAGTTTTCATTCCTTGGTTTTGGATTATGGTTCCCACATCAGCAGTAAGATCTATGAGGTCTGTAACTGTTTCCAGTTTGGCTGTCCACTGTGCATTAAGCAGACAAGCTTTACTCATGTTGTAACACCGAAAAGTTTTTGTCAACTGCTCGTGCTGTGAATGGTGTCCTTTTGGCTCTGAGGTGTTGCAGTGCAGTGGCCTGTGCTGAGGGGAAGGGCTCTAAGCGTGCATTTAGAGCATAATCCTTAAGGCCATCACTATTGTTAGAAAATTGGCTGCAGTCGAATGTTACTGTAGTGACAAACTGGATGTGACCTCAGCACAAGTCTTTAAAATACAGTTTTGTTGTGGTTATAAAACATCCCCACTGTCATTAGAAGCAAGTTAAAGAATAATCTAAGAACAGTTCGTCTGGTATGCATCATAGTTTTGGTGTTTTGGATAGCACCGATAGGTCTTTAAGACTGTAAATTCTTTCAGTTGCCTAAATGTGCTTTGGAAAGTTGAAAGTTTGTGTTCTAGCATGCATTTGTGTCCCTGCAGGCACAGTTAACTCTGCCGGAGTTATGTTTGTAAGTCTGCAGGGCTACAGCCTGAGGCAGGAGTGTAAGGGAAGAATGGAACGTTTGGCTTTATACTTGCTTCCAAGAAATATTAGTATCAGTTACAGCTCTGATTCTAGAAGAATTGAGTATGATTCAAGGGAGAAAAGGTAAGCAAGGCACAGGTTGTTACTGTGAGTTTTTTGGCAGATAAAACTGAGCAGCATGCTGAGAGTGTTGACTTCTTTGCCAACCTAAAAGTGCCGTGAACTTGTAGCTTTTCTACCAAGAAAGTCAAATTGAAACCCATTTTACCTACAAGGTCCAGTCTCCAAGCCTGCCAAGATGTACCATATTTGAGGCGTGAGAATGCACCAGACACCTTATAAATTAGTTGAAGTGTGGTGTTTTAATTCTGTAAAGCCTCTGTGACAGTTTTCTTCTTTGGTTATCCAAATTAGAGATGGAAAGAGGGGAATCAAATCAACTGTTAAATAGTAAGAATTCTTCCCAAGTCTGCCTCAGTGTCTGACTGCTTATCGACATCTGCCAGTAGTATCAATGAATGCTGGCAGTGTTTCAGGAATAAAACCTGGGGAAGGGGACTGATGAGTGAAAACACCACTGTCCCACAGTTGAAAGGACAAATAAATATTGAACAGGAGATGAAGGATTGATTACTCCATCCTTGAAAGACCCAGCTAATTGTATTTCAATTCCTGAATGGAATGGTAACTTCAGTTTTCTGCATGCTGCATTCAAAGTTCTTCACAAGCAAGAAACAGGTTTACTGTTTAGGCTTTTGTGTGTGCATAGGCTGGGGTGTTGTGTCCATGTCTGCTGTTCTCTTGGACTGGCAGTGTAAGAGCAATTGTGATGCTTCGCAGCGTGGTCTGCACACATGGTCCTGCTCGATTAATGTCTGTTTTGGATTAAATACTTCAGCTTTGTTTTATTCCTCTACAGCTTTCAGAGCTGTCTCAACCAGCCAGGTGCTGTAAATAACAGAGCTGAAGAGAGGGGTTTGCACTTTTTTTCCAGTGGTGTGACTCGGCACTTCACCTGTTGTCTTGGATGCTCAGTTTTGTACTGAGAAACAACACTGTGCTCTGTATGCAGTGCTGGTTTGATCTCTTTGCCTTGTCTTATTTATTCAGATCATGGAGCTGAAATGGCTTCTGTACGTGACCCTGCTGACTCTGGGGACTCTTGCTGTCCGGGCACATGATATGGATGATGAAAATGATGGTGATGATGTAGTTGATATTGAGGATGACTTGGATGATGGCATTGAGGAGGTAGAAGAGTCAAAGCCTGAAACAAGCACTCCTCCTCCAACTCCAAAGGTTTGGCATGGAACTTCTTTTAGAAATTGAATTACTGGTTGTGTTGTGGTTAATGTAAGTCGGATCAGAGTTGTCTTTATTTTGCTAACATTTAATATGTTGTGATGTTATTAAAAATGTTATCTGGGATTGAGGCTTGGAATTAAGCCTGGGTGCTTCATTCCTGTTCTCATGTCCCCCACGTTCTTCCTGGCAACTTGGATCCGCCTTTGAAATCTGTGATGTGGTTATCAGGAGTCAATGCTCGTGGTCCCAACTCAATATATACTTTAGGTTTTAGTTGTGGACAAGAGCACAATGACTTGGCGCAAGCAGCAAAGGTGTTCCAAGTAAGTTGTACTTGAGTGCAGAGGGTTAATGTGCGCTGCATGTACCTGTAACTCTTTAGAGTAGAGAATACACCTTGAAAGGTTCAAAAACACCTCTCTTCTCCAATAGGTCACTTACAGAGCTCCAGTCCCAACCGGCGAGGTGTATTTTGCAGAGTCCTTTGATAAAGGAACTCTGGATGGGTGAGTATAATCTAAAGGATGATTCAGTACAGCAAATAACTGATTTTTTTGTGAAAGGCAGTGAAACCCTCTCTGGAGCCTGTGTTATTCAAAACTGAATCAAAGGGCAGTGGTTGGGGAGGACTGTGTAAGGCTGCCTGTTAAAGTGTGGTGCTAAACCAGTATTTCCTTAAGCCCTAGTAACAAGGGGGAGATGAACCATATGTGTATAATGTTTTAATCATCATCTGACTTAATTTCTTCAGATAATTTGAGGATGTTGAAGTACTTCTGTTTTTTTTTTTTTTTTACAAAATACTGAGGCCATGACCCTCTATTAGGGATGGGAAGTGACAGATGTGGAAAAACTTGCACACCAGGGGACAGAACTCCTCGGGATCAAGACCCTGGGGTGTAGTCATAGGACAGAAAAAGTTATCATAGCTGAAGGGCAGGATTTTTAGTGGAAAAAACCATTGCATGTTTGTCTTCTAGATGGATCCTTTCCAGAGCCAAAAAAGATGATACGGACGATGAAATTGCCAAATATGATGGTGAGTCCAACGCAGGTTTTGTATGATAGAGATTTGTGTTGTCATATCTGAAGATGATGTGCAAGTTTTTGGTTTCTGTTTCCCAGTTAAAGTTGTATCCACTGAAGAAAATGGGATGAGTATTTACACACCTGGCTTACAATATTAAATATTGGGCTAAACAGAGTGTTTTGAACAAGTTTTAATAACATTTGGTTATTTTTTTTCAGGTAAATGGGAAGTCCAGGACATGAAGGATACTAAGCTTCCAGGAGACAAAGGGCTTGTATTGGTAACCCGAGCCAAGCACCATGCAATTTCATCCAAACTTTCAAAGCCTTTTGTATTTGATACCAAACCCCTTATTGTACAGTAAGTAAAGGATAACTTGGTGTTCTGTTATTTCAAGGATGACATGATAGCAGGCTAAGATTAATTCCATAACTGAGCTTTTGCTGACTGAGGGTCTAGATGACACAAAATGCTGTAACCTATTATTATACTGTTTCAGTAAGAGTAGAATAGCAACCCAGATTCCCAAAGTGGAACTTAGGAACAGCATGGTTCCTTCTGAAGCCTGAAAAGGAAAGAAGTCTATGAAAACTAGACTCGGTAACCTGTCTCGGGATTTCAGTTCACTTGATTTAGTGATTGTAGTAGACAAGTCAGAGGACTGACTATTGTGCTCCTAATTGTGCAAGTATTTTCCTTTTGGACAAAAGGTGGTCTGTATGTAGGTCAGTGCACTTTCTTATGCAGTAAACTGCCCCCTGTTTCCCAGGTGGAATGGGCAGAGTAATAAAGATGCGCTCGTTTCCTCCTTCTGTTGTCTTTGTTCATCTTCCATGACAGATGAACTGCTTGCATAGCTCTGTTTGGCAATGACAGATGTAGAAGAATCCATTTGCGTGTGTGTTAGACTAGCAAGTTGAGGAAAAAAGTCATGCAGTGGGAACAGTTAAATTGTGGATTATCACCTATTTAATCAGTTTTAAACAAATAATAAGCTACTTCATGTTTGTACAAGATAATTGGTCACTATGCTTTGCGTGACTGTTGAGTTTTGGCTCAAAATACAAGGCTAAAAATAAATCCCAGTGGTCATCCACTCCAGCTGCTGGCATTGAGAGGGGACCAAGCATATTTAGCCTATTCCTGACAGAGATGTTTTGCCTTTTTCAGACTCCTTGGCATCACTAAGTATATTCTTGTATGCTTTTTAGCTCTAAAGGGTCTTCTAGGATCCAATTGTTGTTGCTTTGGTAGTCATGCAGATTGAGTTGTGAGTCTGCCATAGAAATTGTGGGGAAAATAATATAATTAAATACTAAAATACTAAAATATTATAATTATAATATATAATATAAAATACTAAAATATTATAATTAAATACTGGAAAGCTTTTTTTCATTCTCTCTACTTCTAGATGATACTCTTTTAGACCAGCACTCAATTCTATTAATCTTTTATGTCAGGTTAAGTCGTCTGAATCCTCATTTTTTCTTGTTTCTTGGGCCCTTACAAATATGTGCTTAGTCCTGAGTGCACTGTGTATTTTTAATACTCACCAGGCACGTGATTTAACGCGAGCAACAGAACAGGCTCACTCTTGATTGTATTAGAGAATTGTAATTATCTATTACAGAAGTAATTTTTCTGCGTGTGTAAATGTTCTTCCCTTCTCTATCCAAAACTAAAATTAGGTATGAAGTAAACTTCCAAAATGGAATAGAGTGTGGCGGGGCCTATGTGAAATTGCTTTCAAAAACTCCTGAATTGAGCCTGGTGAGTAATGCTGTTACTTTTGAGTATTAGCTGTGAAAGAAAATTGTTTTCATTTTGTTTCTTCCTGAAGAAACCCCTTCATTAAAGGCAGTGGGACATATTTAGGGTATAATCTCCAAAATACTTTGCACTCAACAGTTTCTGGCTTCTTGAGTGAAATCTCTGGAATTTCCCAGTAGCTGACCAGTCCTAGATCTTTGCTGAAGTCTGCAGTGCTTCAGGTTTCCCTAGCTTCTAGGACCGAAAGGGAGGAGGTGCCTTAGAGTAGCCAGTGTGCGAGGAGAAACCTCCTGGGGAAGCTGTTGCCCAGCACGTTTCATCTTCTAAAACAGACTAATGCAGATAACTAAAAATACACCTTGCATTTATTGCCTTGTCTGACACGTGAACCCTCTTGTGAGTTACCGGGTAAGTTTAAAAAAAGTCTATCCAGAGGTTGGACTGGATACAACCGTACGTGTCCAACTGCACCCCCTCGCTGTGTAGAACCATTTGCTTCATAAGTGACTTTGGAATGCAGTGTCTTAGAAGTGTGGGTAATGCAAGAGACCGTGCTACAGCTCCTAAGGATTAAGAGTGACTTTCTTTCCTCTTAGTGACATACCTAGAGTGTTTTAGCCTATTGAGACAAAGCTTAACTGCTGGGTCACCTTGCGTAGGCTTCTGCAGCCTGCGGGTTTTCTTTAGCCATCTTCCTAGACTTGATAGGAGGTATCTTTTATGACTTGTTTATGCATCCTTCTCCTTTCCTTCTGCAGTCTTATTGGAGTTGATTAATGTATTCCAAACTATTAAAAAAGTGTAGGGCACCTGGAAGACTGAGTGTGTAACCAGTTACACACATGTTCAATTTTAAGATAGCATTAGCAAGAACAAATAGACTTGCTTATATTGTTCAAAGGTGAGGTCATTATATCCCGTTAACTCTCGGAGGCAGTACACCAGTTTGTAAGTGTGTAAACTAAATACAACTTGATCTCGCTTTTAATGCTGTTTATTTTGTGTGAAGGAAACTAGCTGGACTATCTGGTCTTTCGTTGTTAACCAATAACTGGTACTTCTATACTGATTGGTTTTAAATCCTTCATTGTAATGTGAAGATGTACTGAGACGTTGTGGATGTCGCTTACACTTACCTTTTTGATAACACTTGAATAGCTGTTTTTCATATGGAAGGTAGAGACCAAAGATGAAAAATCAAGTATCTCTGATAGTACTGGTGTTTTCTCTAGAGGCTCGTGTTCATCTTTCAAGGTTTAGTGTTCACTGGCTTGATATCCAAGACACGGAATGCTTTCTAAGAAATTGGGAATTTTTATGCCAAGCAGTGACTTAAGTTATATTTCAAAATAATGGAGTGAAGTTTTGCATTTTTTTTTAAAGGATCAGTTCCATGACAAAACTCCATATACAATCATGTTTGGCCCTGACAAATGTGGAGAGGATTATAAATTGCACTTCATCTTCCGGCACAAAAACCCAAAGACTGGCAAATATGAGGAGAAGCATGCAAAACGTCCAGATGCAGACCTAAAGACTTACTTCACTGATAAGAAGACCCACCTTTATACTCTGGGTACGGTGACTGTTAACTGTGCATGTTAATAACTACTACTATGTTCTCTGAATCAAAAGTTCATAAAATGAGCCAGGTGAAAAACTGAATATTTGTGTCAACTAAAACCCACTTAAACTCTGAATGCAAAACCTCATCTTATTATACAAAGGCTTATTTCTTACTTGCAAGAAGTGTTGGTTCACGTAAGAAGGGTCGTGAGACCTTGAACTTAAAGGAGAACTGAATTTCAGAGTAGACTAGATATGCTAAGTATATCCAAAATATTATCAACATTTATAAACTGCTTGAATGCTGCCCTCTGGTAATTATATAAAACAATATAATATATGTATATATAAAATATAAAAAATATAAAATATTGGGCTTTAGATTTAGAGGGCTAGTCTTTTTTTCTTGCTGCTTTCATAGTATCAGACAAACTCAGTGGTTCTTGAGGTACAGTGTCTGGTCTGGTATATTAACTATGACTAAAATCTTTAAGGGAGTACCCAAGAGGATCTCTCTAGCTTTTCTTACTACAGAAGCAGCAATGGATGAAGAAGTGAGATTAAAATCCTGTCAGTCAATAACAGGGAGTATTACTCTTGAGTAGAGTGTGAATGCCTACATTCTTACTACGAAATCAATACTTACTGTGTCAAAGTCAACTTGTGGTGGTAACTGGTAAATCACTCCATGGGCTTCTTAATGCTTTTAGCATATTTTAAGGAGGGCTCCTCCAATGAGCCTTCTTTCTCATGAGGTGAGATAGGTTCGTCATCACTAGTTATACTTTAGCATAAGGAGAAAAGTTCTGGGTTTCTGAAGTTGTAGTTGTGCAGGGGGGTTGAGTGATACTTCATGATGCATGCTTTGTGTCATATATGTAATGGCTGTATCAATTTTTTTCCTTAGTCTTGAATCCTGATAACAGTTTTGAAATACTGGTTGATCAAACGGTTGTCAACAGTGGGAATCTGCTAAATGATATGTCTCCTCCTGTGAATCCACCCCGAGAGATTGAGGACCCGAATGACCAGAAGCCTGAGGACTGGGATGAGAGACCAAAAATCCCAGATCCGGATGCTGTTAAACCAGATGACTGGTAAACTGTTGGAGGGATGAAACTGGGGGAGGCCTCGGCCTGAACAAGAAATCTTTCTCACATGGCTTCTAGAATGTTTTGAGTCTCACACTTGTGGCCAAAACAATCAGTTTGCGCATCTGAACAGCAGTTTGGTAGACAAAGGCATCTGTGTCCTCTGGAAGTTAGTCTAGTGCTCCTGTTATTATGCTGGGCACAGATAAAGGTTTTACTGAAACATTTATGCTAGCTGACGCTTTTATCCTTGATGAGATCAAAAGATGAGCTGCAGGTAGTAAAACTAAGATGTTGGTAGCTGTGAAATGCATCGTTACAAGTGACTAAAATCTGACATCCTAAATCAGAAACTGATGCTGGGTTTCTGGTTTTGAACCTGTGCTTTGTGAAGCACATACTCAGTTTCAGGCTCAAATGTGCGTTTGCAGTGGCCGCTAAGATATGAGGTTTGCTGTCATATGCCCTTTCTAGTTGGTTTAAAAAAAAATTAGTATTGCCTTATAGTTGGTGCCATGACTGTGCCATGAGGCACATGTATGGGTGACAGATTGCAAGGCAATTCTGTTCTGAAGTTGTGGTGTTACGCTTGCCCTATCGGAAATGAAGCTGACTGATTGTCTAGGTCAGTGGACTTGTTCAGAGTCTGTAGAATCATGCCTTGGGCTTGAGTACTTTTCTGTTGTATGTGTTAATGCAAATATTATGTTCTCAAGGGATGAAGATGCTCCTGCAAAGATCGCAGATGAGAATGCTGTGAAACCAGAGGGCTGGCTAGATGATGAGCCGGAATATGTAGCAGACCCTGATGCTGAGAAGCCCGAAGACTGGTATGTTTGCCGTCATTTACAGGCAGTAAATCTTTCATGGCTTTGGTACTGGCTTTTACAAGTACTAGAACAGCTGGTTCATTTTTGCTTGCTAAAAAAGTCAGCCATTCAGGCTATCTTTCTTCAAAAGTAGAAGGAAGAGTTGATCTGAGGAGTCTTGTCTTGCATCCACCTGCACACTTCTCAACTCCTCTGTGAATGTAAGCTGAACAGGGATGGTCATCTTGCAGTTGTACCATGCTTGGTGGGGGCATTTCTGTGCTTCCAACATAGTAGAAATTCTCATTCCTTTTACCGTGCCTTTATCTACAAATCTATACTATACAAAGTTTCAGTATCTCGATTTTTGTGGTAGGATTGTTAATTATCCCAGAAAACAAACATTGTTTAAGTCTAATTCTGTATAAAGACAAGGAGTGGGCTTTAAAACTGAATTTCCCTTTTCAGGGATGAGGATATGGATGGTGAATGGGAGGCACCTCAGATTGCAAATCCTAAATGTGAGGCAGCTCCTGGCTGTGGCACCTGGCAGAGACCAATGATTGACAATCCAAACTACAAAGGCAAATGGAAGCCTCCTATGATTGATAATGTGAACTATCAGGTTGGTTATTTCATTGCTTAAACTGCTTGGCCCATGCAACATTAAGAAAAAGCAGAATGATTGAGATTCAGCAGGTGTACTTAAGAGAACAAATACTGTCTCAATTGTAGTGTTTCAAGTGGACAGATTCAAAGGCTTCACTTTTGTAGCACAAATGAAAATTGAGTCCCAAAAACTGATGAGTTGAACCCACAGGCATTGTAATTAAGTGCAGTGGATTGGTCTTTCTCTCCATTCAAAATGTGCTGAAAACCAGAAACTGTTTTATAGCAGGTGAGGCTGAATGTCTTCTGTCTTTTCCTAGGGTATATGGAAACCTAGGAAGATCCCAAATCCAGATTTCTTTGAAGACTTGGAACCTTTCAAGATGACTCCTTTCACTGCTGTTGGACTTGAGCTGTGGTCAATGACGTCTGACATCTTTTTTGACAACTTTATCATCTGTACTGAAAGAGCTGTGGCTGATGATTGGGCCAGTGATGGGTGGGGACTGAAAAAGGCAGCTGATGGTGCTGCAGAGGTAAGAAGCAAAGGTTTAATTACGTGCTCCTGACTGGAACAGTAGGAGCATTGCTGCTGTTCTCTACCACATACCTATATGTGCCAAAGGTAGGCGTTATGCTATACCTGATTGGAACCTCAGTTCCTAATCATTATATGATAATGGTCACTCTAAGTAGTGAGGAGTACTTGCTGCTCTTCTGTGAAGATTTTGCTCTGACAATTGGACTGTTAATTTTAGCCTAATTTTTAATTTGTAAACAATGGAAAAAGCGTTTGTCCAGCTTAGCTTTAATTTTTTTAAGATATGAAATATAATGTTCAAAGCTGCAAGAAGCCTATTTGAAAATTCTGTAGCTTAAACTTATCTGATGTCCCTTGCTGTATGGGATGAAATTAAGACAGTTCTTTTTATTTTGTAGCCTGGTGTTGTGGGCCAGATGATGGCAGCTGCTGAAGAGCGTCCCTGGCTCTGGGTAGTCTACATCCTCACTGTGGCTTTGCCAGTGTTCCTTGTTGTCCTTTTCTGCTGCTCTGGGAAGGTATGTGTTTCCTCTGATAATAAATAATACAAGTTGAAGAAGAGATTGAGCAAAATGTGCCTTAACATCACAAATTAACTGCCTGGTTTTGACAATTTTTCTTCAGAAGCAGCCAAGTGCTGCTGAATACAAAAAAACTGATGCTCCTCAGCCTGATGTGATGGATGAGGAGAAGGAGGAAGAAAAAGACAAAGGGGACAAGGAAGAAGAGGAAGAGGAGGGGGAAGCAAATGAGGAAAAGCTAGGTAGGTAAACTGGATAATCTTGAAATAGTTTGATTTTTGTCTCTGATGGAATGAAACAGCAGGAGTGGCAAACAGGGAGTAAAGCCAGTGGTGGAGTGAAGTCAGAAGTGAGAATGAGGTTTTTTTATTTTCCTTAGAAGAGAAGCAGAAAAGCGATGCTGATATAGGAAGCGCTAGTCAAGAGGAGGAGGAGGAAGAGGAGGAGGAAGATGAGGACAGGAAACCTGCATCAGAGGTAAGAGTTCTTCATCTTTTAGGGAAGTCTCGTGCATTGTTTTTCCTTAAGTCATGTAGAATAAGCCTTGCTAAAGTGTTGCCCAGAGTCAGACCTTTAGAAAACCTCATCACCCTACGGAATGGGAATTGCTGTGGCCAACTTGAGCAGAGCTGGGTACCTTACTAAAGGTATTGCCATATTCCCTGCATTATGAGGAGTGGAATTGTGTGGAATTGATCTTCTTGAAGCAAAAGGCTTATTCAGCTTTGTATATGCAATCAGGAAGTGCTCCACACTGACATAATGGATGAGTTAATGAGTGGAGTGTTGCCTGAAAGTAAAGGGATTTGCACAGCCGCAGAAGCAATTGAGTAGCCTTGGCAAATCTTGTCTGCTGTGAAAACGAGAGGATTTGTGTTTGCCATGTGTAGAAGGGAAGGGTAGTAACAGCAGTAGGTCTTTTCAAAAATTCAATCCTAACAGAACTAGAAGTAGGTTATTCTTTGTAGGTTTGCTTAAAAATGAGTTTTAAGGGTATTCTTAGATTTTATTTCCTTGATGTTTACACAAATTGCTTTGTTACAGGAGGAAGAAACTGTGAATAGATCACCCAGAAACAGAAAGCCAAGGAAAGATTGAAAAGTAATAAGAACTTGATCTGTGATTTCTTTCTTTTTTCCAAACATGGTTCTGGGAGAGGACCTTGGACACCTTACATTGAAACTTGGATAAACCTCAAGATTTCACCATCCACAGGTTCCAGTCACACTATCCAATGTAATGGAGTGTCTAGCAGTAAAATATTTGCAATCATCTGTTTTAAAGAACATCATTCCTGTAGAAAGAATGCATTTAATATAATGGGCTGTGGATTTTGGAATGTAACATAACTAACCTTTTCATTTTTGGTTTAAATATTCTTTTCTCTTTTTAAGTAGATTAGTAGAACTTTTCTGGTCTCAAACCTTGGCTTAATTTAATATATTAATTAGTGAAAAATAACAATGAATCTTGAAAGTGCTAGATGATAAAAATGCAGTTTTATAACTAGTTTTTTTTTTTTACAAATATCTAAATTCCTAAATGCACCAATGTCTTTATATCCCTTAAAATTTGGTAATTGTTTAAAGAAAATTTGTCAATATATTTGACAATCCCTCTGCCCCCAAGAAAACAGAGGAATGTGTGGAGAAACCAGTAGTGAAACTCTCTAATCCATCAACTTGATTCTTTTGGGGGGAGAGGGAGGAGGAGGAGGAGGGAGGGGGTTGGTCCTTCTATAGAAGATGTGTTCTGTGTGTGGCTGAAGCCCTGTTAAATATTGACAAGGGATCTAGGATTTGGAGTGGGGCATCTTAAACGTGGCATTTAATCGTGCGGACCTTGCAGTTAATGGATTTTGTTAGTTGTTGAATTGTTTTTGTAAAGCTAATGGGTTGTTGGGGGGGGGGGTGGTTGAACTGCTTCCCCCTTTCCCTTCTGTTCAGCCGTGGATTCCTTGTCTTGTCACTATACAGCTGTTTCCGAGTATAGCTTTGCCTCGGTTGCTGAGGCGCTTCATGGTCATCAAACTCTGTTTTTATAGCTTGGCCTACTCCTTTCCAGGGTCCAAACACTGGATAGACAGTGTTCCATATCCTCTCACTGTTATCACTGTCTACTCCTGTAGAAATATGGGGGAGGTGGTTGGGTAGACAAGCTCAACAGAGTTGTTGTTAAGAAAAAAAAACCCAAAACAACAAAGATGTCAGTATTGTAGGTGGGGAAGGAGCATGTGGAATATCTTAACTGGTATGTGAAACTGTTCAAGTCTCTCATCTGCTCTTTGTGTAACCAATGCATCCTAAATTATATTGTGAATGTTAGGGAGTTCCAATTCCAGCCGAATAAATTTTTTTAAAGCGTTGAGTCTGCCATATTACACTGTTTCAAACACTTTTTTGTGGAATGCAGGTGATCACTGCAAGAGCATTACCTCCAAGGGGGACATCTATGTAACTTCATTACACTGTACCAAATATGTTGGCGTTCAGATGTCTATATAAACTTTTGCCTTTGTTTAGAGTGAAATTAAATGTCATGAAATTATTCTTCTTGCACTGAATTTTAAACACTCCAGTGTTGTTTGGTCATAGCATAGGTATAGCGTGGGGGATAGTTCCCAGGGTTTGGGGAGGGAAGAGTGTTCTGATTTACCTTACAAAGAATCTAACAGATTACTAAAAGACTCTTGTTCTGGAGTTTTTTGTAAAACACCTTTTGCTGCCTGTCTTATGTTGTATCCCTTGGTTGTTGTGTTTGAAATATTAGTGATCACAAATGCATAGCAGGATTTCTTGATCTTTCTGCAGTGTGCAAATAAACTATTGTAAGCAAGATACTGGAAGTAATTTCCGACTTCTGTTGGGAGCTCTTGCATGTTCAGAATGACTTTGCCTGTTGAACACCTGGTAAATACTGCTCCTTATTGCAAAAATAGCTTATACTCTGACATAGACGATGTCATAGCTTAAGCATAGCTACTAGCTTGTTCTCAGGACTGTATTTTTATCGAGGAGCAGCTGCTATTTATGACTCAGTCCTTTGAGATGAAGTATATTTAAATGGTTTCAATTCAGCTAACATTTTGAGCACAACATAAAAATCTATTAATCTAATTTTTTATCTTAATATGCAAATTGCCTTAAATTCCTGAACAATTCATGTGCATAAATGTTTTTTCAAAGCATCAGAAGTGAACTTCAGATCTGCTATCAGCTTTTAAATAGTGTTATATTAAAGGTAACTGTAAATCTACATTTGCTTCTGCTCAGTCTCCTGAAGAGGTGTCCTGTCTGCATGTTCTGGTTTTTTTTTGATACCATAGTGTATGCTTCTTCAATAATCGCCACAATAAATGAAGACTTTCCAAAATGGATAGACAACTCCAAAGTTACTTTTTCTTCTGCTTTCTGGTTTGGGTGGCTCAATTTGACCTGAAAAATCACTCTTATTTTTAAAGCCTTGGGGGCAACGCTGAATATGTTTTAAGTGTAGCTATATTTTTGACCTACTGAAGTGCTGCCTGGGTGCAACCTGTGAACTGGGCTTGGAACCATTATGGATTTTTGAAGGTGTATTAGAGCCTTTTATGTCTGTGGATGTCCAAGAGTGGCAACTTCTGAAAAGGATGCTCTCCTTCACTTGAATGTGGGTGCGTGGGGTTAGGCTGAGAATGGTAAATCTAAACAAAACCATGGGAGAGTAGGTCCAGACAAGGAAAGAGAAGACAGTAGAAATGCTGAAAACTGTTTTTCTCCCAGAGCTGGTGTTTAGTGAAGGGAGTTCATAAAGGTGCAGCTAACCAACTAACCCATTTGGAGTGCCACTGGATGTGATATTGCCTTCCTGTGTCTGGCAAAGAGTGAAGTCTTGCAGCTTGAGGCCATGGTTTGTAAAATGCCCTGTAAATGAGTGTTTGTAAGGTTCATTCCTGGACCTGAGGAGGGATTTCTGCAGGTGCTGGGTGCTTGTAGGGATAGATCTGCATGGGTTTCTCTTTCCTTGCTCTGTGAAACATAGCATGCAGCTTCTGCTGTCGTTTCAATTGTGGATTTGTGACCACTCCTCCCTCCCAGCTGTTCCCAGTTCTTACCACTGTTGCATCTTGGTTTCAAGAGGCGTTTTTCGTGTGTTTTTCAGTCTTGCTGAACAAGGACTGTGACTTCATTAGCAGACACGACCTCTCCCTTTCCAGAAGGTACCTGTAGATGCAACTTCGAAAGGCATGTAAAAATTAATCAATAAACAAACTGAACTCGGATTGGTATTCTTTGTCTAATTAGCAAAATTGCTCCATCCTTTCTGTTATGGGGGTGCAATGGGAGGTGGTCTGGAGCGAGTGCTTGAGAAGAGATGCCGGTGTCCTGGACCTGAGGGGCTCCGCCGTTCCCTGTGCTACGGGACTGCCCCCTGGGCGCTAGAGAAGCACACGTTTTGACCCCAAAAAGGGGTTTGTGGCGCAGGATGCAAAGGTCTCACAGCTCCGGGGTGAGGGCCAAAGCCGGCCATCTGTCAATCATCTCTGGCTCCGCCTCTCGCCGCATCTGATTGGCTGCGCCGCGTCCGCACCGCCCCCTCCGTGCCTGTGCCTTTTAAACGCTGCTCCGACCACCCCCGCACAGGCCGCCCCGCCCCTGTCACTGGCCTTGCGCCACCGCCCCTTTCTATTGGCTCGGCGCGCTGTCCGTCACGGCTCGTGACGCGCCGCACGCCGCGTGACGTCGCCCGCCACCCAGGAAGCCCCGCCCCTTTGTTCTCAACTCGGCTCTAGAGGGGAAAAACAATTTCAAGATGGCGGCGGCGCGGATAACAATGGAGAGCCGGGGCTTCAGGCCGGCCCTTGCCTGAGAGCGCCGGCCGCCGCGCCGCGGGGGGAGCGCCGCGGGCTCCGGCGGGGCTGCGGGACAGGCGGGCGGGCAGCGGCGGGGGAGCGCAGGGCGGCGTAGCGGCACCGGCCTCGGCAGGGAAGGAGGAAGTGGGGCGGGGGGGGGGGAGGGGGGGGGGGGCGAAAGCGGGTCGAGCCCAGGTGAGGAGCGCGGGAGGGGGGTCCCGAGGGGGCAGCCTCGCCATGGCGAGCGGCGCCGCGAGCGGCCGGTAGCGCCCACTCCCCCTCGGCGTCGCGGCCCATGGTGCTGCCCCCCTGCCCCATGGCGGAGTTCGTGGTGCCGCGGCACAGCGCGGTGATGGAGCGGCTCCGCCGGCGCATCGAGCTCTGCCGGCGCCACCACAGCGCCTGCGAGTCCCGCTACCAGGCCGTGTCCCCGGAGCGCCTGGAGCTCGAGCGGCAGCAAACCTTCGCCCTGCACCAGCGCTGCCTGCAGGCCAAGGCCAAGCGCGCCGGCAAGCACCGGCAGCCGCCCCCGGCCCCGCCGCCGCCCGCCGCCCCGCCGCCCCCGGCCGCCAGCGCCGAGCGGAGCGCGGGCAACGGGCTGGACAGCGAGGCGGCCCCCGGCGAGCAGCACGGGCGCAGCAGCACGCTGATCGCGGTAAGGGGCGCGGGGCTGCGGCGGGTGGAGGGAGCCCCCGGGGCGGCGCGGGTACAGCTGATGAAGGCTGGTTTGTGCTCTCTTGTCACCTTCGGGCTCTGCGAGATGAGGTGATTTCCTTACATGAAAACTGCAGCCTGGGAGGTGGGAGCAGGGGAAGCTCTCTGTGATGGTCAGGGTCATCCGGAGCGTCGTTCTGCGAGGTGTGGGTTTGGGTCTGGAGGAGGCCACGAGGATGATCAGAGAGCTGGAGAACCTCTGCTGTGAGGACAGGCTGCAGATGAGAAGGCGCTAGGCAGACCTTAGAGCAGCCTTCTGGTACTGAAAGGGGCTGCAGGAAAGCTGGGGAGGGACTTTTTACAAGGGCCTGGAGTGATAGGATGAGGGGGAATGGCTTTAAATTGGAGGAGGAAAGATTTAGATTGGACACGAGGAAGAAATTCTTCACGGTGAGGGTGGTGAGGCACTGGCCCAGGTTGCCCAGGGAAGCTGTGGCTTCCCCATCCCTGGAGGTGTTCAAGGCCAGGTTGGATGGAGTGCTGAGCAGCCTGGTCTGGTGGGAGGTGTCCCTGCCCATGGCAGGGGGGATGGAACTGGATGGGCTTTAAGATCCCTTCCAACCCAAACCGTTCTATCAATCTGTGATCCAGAGCATTGTTCCATGAATTGTGTTTCTGGTTAATCCACGGGAAATGTCTGTGCAGAAACTGTCAGAGGAGTGTGAGTGCTGCGGTGACCTAGAGTTTTTTTGTTTCTTTGCTTGCTTAGATCTTTAATTCAGGCTGTCAGGGCTTAAGGGTTCAGTTGGTAAGGATACACTTATTACTGAAGGGGAATTTTTAAGGCGAATTGTGTGTTTATTCCAACCCAAACCGTTCTGTGATTCTACGTTTGAAAGGACTTCGGTGGAAAGGCAGCTGCTTATTTGCCACTCACTCTAGTGGGTGTGAACGCTATGGGAATCCCGCTCCACCCATTAAAAACTGGCTTAGCTCAAAATCTTAATGTTCCTCTGGCTTCTCTAGCATTTCTGGTTGTCAGGATATATTCACGCAGCCCTGTTTGTGTATCAAGATAGCTGTTGCTTAACTTATTCTGAGCCCTTTAAGTATACTGCTCTGCACTAACGTGTCAGTAATGTAGGTTAGTAGGATAACCTCTTAAAGGCTGCCTCTCTTAATACCTGTCCATTTTAAAACCAGGTATTTCTAAATGGTGGCCTGCATGAAAATGACACAGTGCTGTTCTGAGTGTCATTAAAATAGGATACTGCTTTAACCTCAGACATTCCCAGGTTAATCTCTAGTTTAAATTAGGTTTTTAAGGTGATCTGTGTTTGATGAGATTAGAAGGGAAGAATGCTCTGATTTCTACTGTCTTGGACCTTATTTAGCTACAGTTTTTCAAACAGAATTGTGATAGATCTTACTTTATGCTTGGGTATGAGTGTACAAGATGTGACATACTGAAACACGGGCCACATCAATGTCATTTTTCATATAACAAGCACTGGGGCAGCATGCATGCTGTTTTTAGTATTTACAAGATGAACTGAAAATGTTATTTATCTGAATTGTTTCTGTTCTTGCTAATATACCTACGAGATTCTAAGACTTACTGACTTTTCTGAAGACCAAGGTACTTCTGACACAGTTAGAGTACTTCAGATGGTTGTTAAAGGGTACTTAAGGAGGAGGAGGAAACCTAGTGCATTCCTGATAGTGATTCTGTACAACTTTCCGAGTAGCTGTTGTTT
Organism: Tapera naevia; assembly: GCA_033556795.1. Taxonomy (NCBI): domain Eukaryota; kingdom Metazoa; phylum Chordata; class Aves; order Cuculiformes; family Neomorphidae; genus Tapera; species Tapera naevia. The sequence goes on along the minus strand of JAUMJJ010000272.1, from coordinate 2,500,082 downwards.
AGTTGACTGATCTTGAATGTAAACTTGTGTCAGAGCAGAATTGACTCAAACTCATATTTTATTATCTAAAGACCTGATGGGATTTCTGTTTATGCCTTGTTTGGGCTCTTAAGGCTTTTTGCATATGGGGCTCTATCCACTAGGCACAATTTTGTTCTACACGGAGCTCTTTAGCGTGTCAAATCACGTTGCTTAAACAGCCACCACGTCTTCATATTGGTCTTCTAAAAGAAGGAGGTCTTCAGTTCATTGGTGGTGTTTCTTTTAAATTGCTTTGGATGTGGATTTGATCTAATTAGCATCTGTGATAATGAGGGCTCTCAACTGCCTTGAGGTTCTGAAATACACTGCACATCTGGGGAAGCCCTTGAACAGGAAGCTGCTGCCAGTGGCCAATTTACACAACAGAAGAGGGTTTTAGTGTATGAATGACTCGGCCTCTGCTGGCCTGCTGTTTCCTTCCTAAGATACATGACTGTAAGCTTAATTGCAGCTGCTGATTCATCACCTCGTTACTGGGGCATAAAGTTGGTTTAGTTTGCTTAGTAATTTAAATTTTGAAAAACAATAACAACGAAAAACCTCCTCTGCTGCTTATTTTGTTCTTTTGGTGTAAAAGGTACCTCTCTAGTTGGTATTTTACCTCTAGAAATCATATAACTGTTATAAAGACCGAGCATGTGCTTTGTGTGGAAAGGGCATGGGTTTAGTTTACAGTATTCAATGAAGTTTGGATGAAGATCAAAATTATCTTATTTTAAAATATCCTGGACACATTCCTTTCAAAAGAACGCTGCTAAATCAGTGAAACATGCATTATGTCAGATGTTGTTGCTGTTTCGATCCAGAGTTTTCTATGAAGCTGCATATGAATCTTTACTTGGAAACAAGTGCTTTGTGCTGAAAGTCAATGAAGCGTTTATTTTCAAAAACACTCATGTAAAGGTGAAGGGTTTGCAGTGTAGCACCAGAGGGCTTGTAGAGAAGGACGTGAAGCTGCGCTTCCATAGTGTGAACAGCACACAATGTGTGCGCTGCCGGATGCTGCACATCAGAGCGCCTTCTGCAAATTCAGAATAGTCATGGGGAACAGGATAACACTGCCACTTCCTCCTTAATGCCTTGTGTGATTGTTCACATGACCAAAATCAGGTATTTTCTCTTCCATTAGTCTGTTCTCTGTTGTAGATCCTGAAGGTGGATGGATCTTGCTGACAAGCAGTAGTAAGGGGCAGATTCATCATCCTTTTTTTTTTTTTTACTAAGCAGCTCTCAAATTTGAGCCACAGAAACCAAGAGAATACAGTATTGATACAGAAATACCTTGGATGATCTGTGCACTGTGTAGTCCTGTCCTTAAGTTGAGGAAAAATATGAAAAAAAAAGTTAACTTTTTTTTTAAATTTTGAGACCGTTATTTAATGGGTAATTCAAATATTGATATTTACTTCAGGTTTCTGTTGTTTAAGATGACATTATTAATGCTATGTTCAAAGCAGAAGATTCTTAATAATTGGATAACTTGTTGTCTGTTGTGTTAATCTTAGATTTTTAAGAATTTGGGAAGAGACAAGACTTGGCCTCTGGAACACTCCTCCTTGCCAGATTCTGATTTGAGAAAGTTCATTCTAATGTTTAAATAGTCTACAATAGAAGGGTTGGCTTCCTTGTGTTTCTCAGACTGTAGCGCAGTGTATCACCGAGCAGAGCAGAAAGCATTTCCTTGACATGTGAATGAGGAGAAAGGCAAGATCTTGATTTTCATCTCAACTCCTTGTTTTATGATGTGGTTTCTTGGAAGGAGACCTGCTCCTTGTTTCTTACTGTTTTTTTTCCCCCCCCACCTGAGAGCTGTTGTTGTGTAGATAGTTTGCTTTGTCTAGAACTGCCACAAACCCACAAATGGTATTTCTGGAATGGGCAGGGAAGGTCTGGTCGGTGGCCTGTCTTGGGAAGGCTTTATGTTAAAGCTGAAGAGCAGACCAGCAGTTATTTGAGAGTGCTAGAAGTTTTTGCGTTAATAATAGGCAAGCAGAGACACCAAGTTAAATGTTTAAAAAGAAATTTTAGTGTAAAGATAGCAGTGCAGTGTTTCTTGGTTGAAAAGACCGAAATAAATAAATTTAAGCGAATAGAGCATCTGGATTGTACTGATGAGCTTCGTAGTGTTCCACTAATGAAACTCAGGCTGGTACAGTAACAGTTCAGAAGTCCTTGGTTTTGTGTAAGCTGTGGAAAGGGGTGTTAAATTGTGAAATTTTGTTTTACCACAAAAATAGTGGATGATTTCCACATTATTTATGCATAACTACAGCGCAGGGTAGTCTTGCTGCCATTGTTTGTTTTTGCTGACAAGTCTGATGGTTTGTTGCTCAACAACTCAGACAGGTTTTTCTTTGTCTCCTTTTAGTTCTCTGTGGGCTATTGTATGTTTGAACCATTTCCCTTACAAGATTAGTTAGATATGCAGGGATGCTTCCCATATTGTAAGGATCTGGGAGTGACTGCTTTGCTGCTGTTGTTGAAGTTCATGTGAGGTGGAGGATCCAGCATTGCAGCTGAAGGCACAGCAGGTTTTTTTTGATTCAGCAGAACAATTCCTGTAGCAGAAGCTGCCCCTTGTGACTAATGCAGGCTTGGGATATTTATAGACATGCATATCCACAGCCCTTCTTCACTCCAGCAGGCAGCTACCCAAGTACAGAAGTCTTCTGGAATTAAAGTAAAAGTCAAAATTAAAATTAGTCGAGCGATTTGGTTCTGACAACACGGTGGAATGCAGGAACACAGTGGGTAATAAAATGCTTTCCTTGCAAGGGGTGTGCAACTTCAGAAGCTGTGGGCAGATGCACAGTAAATGGGGAGCTGTTACTATGTCATGTAGTCAAAATACTATGTTTTCTATCCAAAGTTCATCCACTGCGACTTCTGATGTTTGCATTGTTGTTTCAACTTAAGAGGTTGTCATCTTGGTTGTTCCTGTCCTTGGCCAGGCGGGAGAGGAGAATCTGTGTCTATAGAGGACCTACTGTAAGCTTTGGTTTGTGGGAGCTTATCTGTGCTGCAAGACGGTTACTTCCATGGCAGAAAAGCAGATATATTCTATTTTGGTTTCCCCTTTGAGGTGAGAATGCTGATATCTAGCTAGGAGACATATTGCAACTAGATTTTTTTTTGTGAAGTTTCTTAATAATACAGCATTTCTTCTTTAAAAATGACCCGCATTGTATTTTCTCTTGCTGGTATTTTACTACAAATCCTTGTAGATATAACTTAATTCTGCGACTGAAATGGTAAATTTATTGCAAATAAAGTACAAAAAAATAAAACTCCATTGAATCCTGTGGAATATTTTAATCTCTCTGACAGATGCCTTAAAAAAAAAAACCAAGAACATTATATGGAGCCTTAAAGGCACAGTATAAGAACCATAGTTTTTAGAAGTTTTATTTCTGCCATGTTCACTCGGTATTTTTCAGAAAAAATGAAACTTGCATGCAATTTCTATTTTAACTATTTATATATATTTATTTTTTTATTGTCCTCAGTTACAGGACTTGAAGTGTCACAAACTACTGGATTTTTACAAAATCAGTTTGGTTGACTGTCTTCAGTTTTAAAATTCTGTATTGTGAAGCATTTCTTGCTTTCAAGCGAAAAACGTGAACTAAACTTCTACGCATGTTAAGTTCTAACACATTGCAATGTCATTGGTTTCAGATTATTATCTAAACCCAGTTTCAGGTATGGAGTGTTTCACACAGATGTTTTGATTCCTGGAATTATATTTTTCTCTCTTTTTTATCTTTTTTTTAAAAAAATGAACAAACAAAAAACACCCAGAAGAACAAAAAAAAGGAACAGCTTTTTGCCACTGCTCTGAGCTGTGATTCTTGCCCCTTTCCCACCAAGACAGGATTGCGCACTGCGCTGAACTCTGAAGTATTGAATTCAGCCTGTGCTAACAGAAGAGCTGGAGATAGAAGTTTTAAAGCTTTTCCAATTTCTTGTTGGACTTCGATGGTAGTTTGTGACAGCTTTTATGGAGTCTGCCAGCTTACCCCTGCAGTCAAACCACAGTATGGCTGAGCATCCTTGTGGTAAAACTGGTGGGTTTAAAGCAGAGATTGAATATAGCTTATCAAAATGGTTTGTGTGTTGTCCATTGTCTGATGAAAGCCTTGTCATTTGGCTGGGCACATGTCCATCCCCAGCATTGTGGTCCTGTCAAGTGTAGCCTGTACGTACTGTGAACTACACGGTCAGAGGCTGCGTGTGTTGGACACGGCTGCTCTTGTGGTGGATGACACCTGGGCTTTATCTGTCTGTGTTCCTCAGGTGAGGAATGCACAGTTGTGACCTGACTGGCGTGTGTGCTCCTGCCAAGGAAGTGTGTATATGATTACGCAGAGGACTGTTTTACTCACGTGATTGAAATGCAGCTCTGATGATGTGATGTGGAGGAGGGGCAGCCCATGGCCCTTCAGTGGGTCTGTGAGACAAACTCCATGTCTTGTTTGGGCCAAAGCGCTGAGGGCTGGCTTACATCCCTTCCTTTGCACTGCTCCTACAGTGATTCAGACACTTTGGATAAATGCTTTTGGGGTAACAGTTTTAGGCCAAACTAAATAGCAGAGATCTTGGAGGTTTGTCTTTTGTTGGGAAGTTGAGTAGGCTGAGAAAATGGTAACATTTCTATATCTGATCCTGTGACAATGGAAAGGCTTGGCTTGTGTGTTATATGTAAAGTTGATGGATTCTGCCAAGGAAACCATGGGCAGCATAGCAGAGGGTCCCTATGCCTTGCGGAACGATGGTGTTCAATAGTTAGGATAAAGAGATTTTCATAATGAGTAGCAAGCTATGCTTTACTTTTGTCAGTGTTTCGAGGTTGGGTTTTTTTGAGTTTTGGAAGAAGAGAACAGGTTTATCTTGCTTTTGTTGAAGCGACTTGATATGTAGATAACATGTCAGTCTGTAGGCTATCTCACATACTCCTTTTTATGTTTTTCCCCCAAAACCAGATTATTTGCATAGACACAGACAAATTGAGGAAGAACTGAATTGAATATTTCCTTTTCTGTTAGGAAATCAAGAGCTGAGCTAGTATGTAAGAAATGCACACTAGAAAGGAATTTCGCAAGAGAAAGTTGCGAAGTAGTTGTATGAATGTATTTGAGAGAATTTAGAATGTATTGGGATGTATTTCTAAAGACAGAGAAGGAACTTGTAACTTTTGGCTCTCAAATTTTTATAGCGCTGTCTTTTCTTGAAAGACAGGAGGCAGAAAATGAAACACCATTACTGGGTTAGTTTTAAACTGGTTAGTGGTCGTGTAAATCTCTAGTTGGTTGCATATATTGCAGGTGATGTAGTACAATAGCAAACACCTTAGCACAGAATAATTTCTGCAGTATTTGTCCAGCAACCTGTTTAGGTTTTGCAGCCTATGAAGAGCTGTGTGCAATTACAGCTACAAAGCTACAAAATCGTAGTTGCTTTGAGCTGTCTGTATGACTTATAATTGCAGCAGTGATGCCAATAGGCTTATATTCCATTTTAACATAGAAATTTGCTTCAAGTATGAGAAGAATATCTTCAGTGTGCAAAACAAAGCTATGACTTGTATGTCAGTTTTTAGGGAGTGTGTTTTTCCCTAACGATTTAGGATTAAGGAGGATCCATTCCCCAACTCTGAAGGATTGACTCATCATACGGCTTTGGGCAAATTTCTTGTCCACCTTGAGCTTCAGCTTTCCCACTTGGAGTATTTAAGTAAACAATGAGGGCCAAATGTGATTGAGTTGAGGTTTCCTTTTTACAAAAAAAAAAAGGTAGATTTCTATTATGCTTGCAAGTCACTATTTGAAACATTCACTTTAAATCTGTTACTCCAAACTGTAGACCTAATGTTCAGCTTTGGAGGGTTGCAGTTCCAACCTTCTCTCCAAACATACACCTCACTGCATCCTACTCAGTCTTCTGCTGATCGCACTACTCTGCTGCTATTTCCAGGAACCATCTAGAAGATTGTGGTCTCTTTGGAAGCTGCAGCCTGTCCCTCAGATAAAAAAATGAGATTTTGGTGCTGCCTATGCAAGCATTACGCAAATAGTGTTTTTTTCCAAAGATCAGCTAACTGTGAACTGTTTAAAAAAAAATACAACAATTAACTGTAAACCAGCCCTTCTGTCCTTCAATCAAAGAATGGTGTTGCCCAGGCAAGTGCTGTGAAATTCCTCTGATAATTTATGCTGGCTCTACACACAACCTTGTGTTTGAGTGCTGAGATCCTGAGGTCTCCCCTCTTTGTTCTTGGATGAGACAGTTTTCCCCAGGGACTGGTGACTCCATTGTGGAGGCTGCATGTGATATTAAAATAAGCATATATGTCTTGAGGTCTGTTTAATGAGCTGCTTTTCAGCCATCTGAGAGAACTGTTGTTCAGTGAACCATGCTTCAGCCGGGTGACTTTTTATGGGGGTTCTCTTCATGTGTCCCGCTGAGGTGTGCAAAGGCTTCTTGTACAGGTCCAGAGCTGATGGGACCTTTCCCTCTTTAAGTGCTCTGCTCTGTCTGAGCAGCATATCTGCCCTACAGGTTTGTCTGCGTTGGGGTGGTGGTTCCAGCACAAGCAACACACAGCTCTTTTCACAGAATGCACCCGAGGGAAGGAAAAGTCTATAGACATCTTTGATGTGTACATGGATTCTGTTTTCAGATGGTTTTGAGGCCACTGAAAAGAACTTCATGTTTGAAAGATCGTTGCCAGGAAAGAGAAGTTGAAGAAAGGCTCTCAAACTCTGGTTGTAAAACTCTTGCTGTACCCTCTGGTTGCTTCTAGGTGGCACCACAAGAAAAAGAATACGTGCGTTCACTGGCTGTGAGCAGCCAGCTGTGGATTAAATAGGGGCTTTGGTGGTCATAGAACAGAGAGGAGCAGCTGGCACGTGCTCCAGGAGAGAGCAGAAGAGGAATAAACTGTGCTGTGATAGAATTAACTGAACTCTGAATTGCGTTTTGCACAAGTGTGAAACAATGTTCTCTTAGTGATAAACTGCTTTCTGTAGTGCCACAGACATGGTTGTGTACAGAATTTATATAGGAAGCTCTTCTCCAAAAATTATAATTGCAAGAGGAATGGTTCTTTTTTTCTCTAAATATTTAAATGTGAGACTGATTTATAAAGCAGTCTTACAGTACAATTATATTGCGGGTACATGGGCCAAATAAAATGCAGGTTTTTATTCTCATCTAAAATTTGAATCTTGGCATTCTTCAATATTTTTTCATTTAGAATAGGAAAAGTCATAATATATTTGAGTTCACAGCCATTTCTCAGCTTTTTGTTGATGTCAAAATATATGACAGTTTTTGATTTTGTTTGAAGAAGGGACTGTTTGATATAGAATGTCTCTTTGAAAGTTTGCCCTAAGAGTAAGGAAATAATCTCATATGATGACTTGTTAAATAAATCTTATCAAAGCAAAGATCTAACCATTTTTTAACCTTTTTTCTTAAAATGTTTTATTCAGAGCTAGACAATGTTCTGGTAAGAAATAAAAATCCTAGTCTATGAAACATAAAACTAAATAACTAAAATCTTCCATTTTTTTCAGCAGCTCCACGAGACTGTGAAAAGAAAACTTGACAGTGCTGCTTCCCCTCAGAATGGAGACCAGCAGAATGGCTTTGGTGATGTATTTTCTGTGTCCAAGAAACTGCGTCGTGAGGATGGTCTTGGTGGAGTGAGTAGTTCTTCCAATGGAATGCCCCCTGTGTCTCCACTCCATCATCTTGACAAGAAATCTGGCAATGGCGATACCTTACAGCTTAATGGAAAACATCCGATGGGGCTAGATGGCATCAACAAGAAATGTCTTCCAGATTCCAGCCTGCAGTTGAATGGAGGTGGTGATGCAGACGACTCATTTCCTCTCAGTTTGAACAAAGAGCTGAAGCAGGAGCCCGTAGATGATCTTCCATGTATGATTGCTGGAGCAGGGGGTTCTATATCTCAGAACAACTTGATGCCTGATCTTAATCTTAATGAGCAAGAATGGAAGGAACTTATTGAGGAGCTTAATAGATCAGTGCCCGATGAGGACATGAAGGATCTCTTTAATGAAGACTTTGAAGAGAAAAAGGATGCATTTTCTTCAAATTCAGCTGCACAGACTCCATTGCCACAAGATATTAACATAAAGACTGAGTTTTCCCCAGCGCCCTTTGAACAGGAACAGATGGGCTCTCCCCAGGTGAGATCCACTTCATCAGGTTCAGCATTTATTGGTGCTGCTTCTGTACCTGTAAGTGCCGCTTCTCCAGCGGTTGGTAGTTCTCAGGCCATGTTTCAGCCTTCCAGTCAGTCAATGACTGAAAACCCTAATCAGCCCATGATGCAGGCATCAAACCACTCCCAGAACGTCCAGAGGCCTCTCCCCAATGTGTTGTTACCTGGGAAGGGCGCAGGAAGTGCCAAAGAAATGTCTTCTGCTCATCAACTTCAGCAAATTGCTGCCAAGCAGAAGAGAGACCAGATGTTGCAGAACCAGCAGCAAGCTTCACAAGTCCACCAGACAAATCAGATGTCTACATGGCAACAGTCTGGACCTTCTCATAGTCCACTGGCTGTCCCATATACTATGGAAAATCCCACCAGCCCATCAGTTTATCAACCAGACTTCAACAATCAGAAACTCATGATGCCTAATATGGGAAACAAAAGCTCACCGAGAGCTGGAGGCAATTACCATGTGAACATTTTGGGTCATCAGCAAAACAGCTTGAACCAGAACCCCGTGAATAGTCAAGGCTCTATGCTAGACTATGGGAACACCAAACCTCTTTCACATTACAAAGCAGAATGTGAGCAGGGGGTTACGGTACCTGGTCAGAACAAGACTCCCATGCTGGCGTACATACAACAGCGCCAGCAGCCAACGCTGTCTCACGTGAACGATGACCAAAATGGGATGATCCTGTTGAAACCCAAGTCTGGAAACATCGCCTACCGACTGCCACACAGTCAGGTGAATGTTCTGGGCTTTGTTACTTTTGTTTAGTAGCAGACTTAAGGTTTTGCCAGTGAGCGTTGGATAGGCAAAGCTAGAGTACAGTTTACTTGGTATTGTTTCAAAACAGTTGCCGCGTGATTTTAAAGAAGAAAATACTAATGTGCAATAAGCTGAGACAAGAACCAATAACTCTGATTTCTGCTGGGGACAATTTTTAATACTCAGTTCTAGGTCATGTGGGAATGTGTGATTTCCAGCTTAATATATTTTGTGGGCAACAAATTATGTCACACTTCATAGAAGCTTCTATTTACAAAGATAAATAGATGCTTTGTAAACTTCTGCCAAAAATAACTCATGTAACACTATAGTGTTAAACAGTGTTCTCAAAGAAGCTTTGATTTCTTTACCTTCCTTTTAATCCTACTTGTGTCAGAGTTGGCTTACTATAAAAAGACAGCAGCCTTTGGTTCTGTAAGAGAGAGGGAAGTGGGGCCTGCATTCCAGATTTCTTGAGTGTTCCTTGGGGCTTTTCAGATGTTAGAATTTGTTATTGATTAAGTCTCTGGGGATTGAGGAAGCATGGGATAGGAGAGAAATATATCTTTAAGAATGAGTAATGGTAATACTTGTCTCCTTGAAGCAACATGCTTCAGTTTTTCTGTAAAGGAAAATTCCAGATGGTGCTGCTTTGCTTAATGTGTAACTGATACTACAGGTATGCTGCAGGTTAAAATTTATGTAGCAGAAGGAGGTATAGACTTGTTGGGATTCTGTAACAAGCCTGCAATGCACATACTACACAGCTTGTTGAGAAAAAAGGTATTTGTTACAAAGATTAAAGCTTCTCTAGTAAAAGTGTTGGAGACCCAGCTCTGGTAATACATTCCCTCAACAAAGCAGAACAAAAAACCCGTGACAAAGATCTGAATAGTCTGATAAGGAGCACACTGATATAAAAATCTGAGATCAGTGTGTGTTTTGTAAGGCATAAAAGAAGCTAAATCTCTAAAAGCAAGCAGAAGTAATGATCTAATGACATTTGGATGGAAGACGAAGTGTAGAGATGGTTGTGTGTGTCACATCTGCCCCTCACTGAAAAACATGAGGGTGACCTTGCATCTACACTGCCACGCTTGCTCTGCATTAACAGAAGTACTGGTGAACACGTCTGGACAGTTTCTCAAGACCTTGCCTATAGAACAACTTGGCACAGCATTGCCTGTATTTGGCTCATGATTTCTTGTGAAACTGCAGAGTGAGAGCCAACGGCTGAACCCATTAGCTGTGTTCTAAACTTGAAAGTAGTGTTGGTTTGCATAATTAGAGATGAGGCTGAACTGTGCTTCAATATATTAAAAATGGTCAAATGGATTTGCCACTACAAAGAGGAGAGTAACAGATCTTGAATGATAATTGCTGCATGTTGCTTTTGCTTATTCCAAGCTCCAATCTCCAAAAAAAGTAGACATGAAAAATTAATAATAGCAGGCTTATCTGTAGTAGTATTTTTCTCTGTGGAATATCATGATGGTTGGATTGCTGGAAAAATAAGTTAAGAGTCAGTGATAGCTGGCTTCCCCTTCACCTGCAAATAGTGACACTAAAAAAACCCAGGTTTAGGAGGGGAGGCATAAACATTTTCTGAACTAAATATTGACAGAAGAGTTAGGTTTTAAATAAATGTTTTGTGTAATGAATATTTAAAACATGGTGTTTGAAAAGCTGCTGTCAAAGTTAACTGGTGTGTTTGAATTGCTGTTCATAACTGGCAGCGCTCCGCTGCCTGAGCAGGAGCACACAGTGCTGTGCACACCTGAGCTGGGCTTTGGGAAGTGCTTTGTGACCTCTGTTCCTGAATGTTGTGGAGCTTCTGAACTTAACTCTGAACTGTCGTTTCTGTGCCTGGCACTTATAAAGATTTGGGTTGTATTTAATTAGCTGAACTGGGAACCATATCACACTTTGCCTTTTCTGTTAGAAGGTTCACAAATGAAGGGGCTATTGCATAAAGATGGCAAATTGTAAGAACTGATCTAATTTTTGTTAAATAGCATAAATGTACAAATAAGCAATAATTGACCATTTCTGGTTTTTTGAGATGTGTTATGATTCCCATCCCTGTGTAGGCTTTATTTATAAGGTCTCTCTTCCTTATCCTGTAAAATGATATAAATAATTGTTGTCACCATGAAAGAGCCTTTCCTCATCTGTGTGGTTACACACAATTTCTACATTCTTAGCTCCTTCTGTACCTCATGTCACTTTTTCTGTATTCTGCAGGATCAAACCCCTTCTCCTAACGTTCCTCGCGCTCCTGTTTCTGTCCCGGGCTCTGGCGTGGGTGCCCAGGCTCCCAGCGTCTCCATGGCTGGTAACCACAGCAACCCACCCTATCTCAGCAATCAGCAGCAAGCAGCAGTGATGAAGCAACACCAAATGCTGATGGACCAGCAGAAGCAGAGGGAGCAGCAACAAAAACACTTGCTCATGGAGCAACAGAAGCAGCAATTCCTAATGGAGCAGAGACAGCAACATCTTTTGGCTGAGCAGGTGAGAGGGGCCACCAGTCTTTGTTTCTTTGCACTGATTGGCTTTGGACTGAAACAGGATTTGACATCTTGTTGAATAGTTACCACATTAGAAAATAAGGAATAAACTGCAAGGCTCTTTGGTATCATAAGTATAATTGCTGGTTTATGTTTCTGTAAAAGCAACCCAAACACATAGCCCTTGATTGCCTTGATTGCCAAGGCATACTTTTTTCTGTTGTTACAAGGCACTGTGGAGAATGAGAAGAGTATAACAGGTAGAATTTAATAGTGTGAAAATGGAAGACTATACCTATATATGGAGAGAAGGTGTTATACCAGCAATAGTGGAAGAAGAAAAGCAAATTAAATCAGAGCAAAAAAAAAATAAAATGTGTGTGATACTGTTGACATGTTCTGTAGAGCTTTAAAAATGGAAGCAACGAGCAAGGGGCTCTAAGCATATCGTGCTTTCTACCTTTCTTCTCTGTGAGATCCACAGCAGTTCATGTTTCAAATTTTAAAACAACTTTCACTTGTTTATTTGCAGAAAATAGACATCTGCATCCAACTTGCATCTTATCCTGCCGAAAGAATTTAATTCAGCTGTCCATCAGACTGCAGAAAGCTGCTTTAGCCTCTCTCAGGGAAACAGGCTCCTTGAGTGAATGTTTCTAAGCTTAAAAACTTTTACAAGACTTTCAGCTGGGAATCAGCCCAAAGTACCTTATTCCCATTGTTACTGCTTTACAGTATTTTTGAAAATCCATGCAGGCGTGTTGCAGGCACTGGCACTGCTCATACAGATAAATTATCAGTATATGGAGGAAGGGGAGGATGAATTTTCAAATATGGTTTGAGACCCAGGGAGAATCTGGTATTCTGATCTTTTGGAAAAAGTGTGATGATCTGTACTGCTGAAAAGTTTTGTCTTTGAAGATAATGGGAGAGAAGAGCCATGGAAAGCACTGTCTTTGAGGATAATGGGAGGAAAAAAAGAACAAGTGGTTTAATAAGAAAAGAACAAAAAAAAAAATCCATGAGAATTGGAAAAAAAATAAAAATTTAAATGCTCTGGAGTCCTTCTACTAATAACAGTTGGGAATGTGTAATTTCCTTAATTTTCAGTACTGTTAAAAAGTGATAAATCTCAATGTTCTCAGCTTTAAAGTTGGGAGTTGTTTTCCTGGTAGATAGGATTTTCATTGGGATGATAGATTGGAAAGTAGAGTTGGTGAGAAAAGGCCAGGTAGTAATTCTGTGTGTGTGTGGACACCTTAACGTTTATTGCAGCAAGTGTCCATCAGCAGCTTTATTTAAGAAAGTAGGAAAGGATGTGGTTTCCTGGGAACTGAAAATACACAAAATCTCAGCTGGGGAGCCCGATTTGAGGGGATGTGGAATCTGGCTGGTAGGGTAGTAGAATCTACACTATTGTGGAGCTGTGGCTGTGCCAAGTCCTAGCAAATGGCTTTTGTAATCCCTTAGAGACTTGTGTTAAAATTGAGGACTAGATTGAGGTGACGGAAAAGCCCCTTCAGTTCTTGACCCAATGTAGATAGAAACGTAAGAATATGCTTAGCAATGTTTTAAAGGAAATTGTATGGCAAATGTATTTAATATTTGGGTAAAAGTACAGTTTGGTCTAAGGGAATGTACTGGTAGAAATACTGCTTATGTTGATACATATCAAACACTCAAGGAATGCCCAACTATTCAATAAAATAATATTTTCTGTACAATTTCTGTGGTCTATAAACTTATATAAATCAAGCCAGTATGTTTTAGTGAATTGTTCAATTTTTGATGGCTTGTATGGTAACATCAAATGTCAAGAGTTACCAGTTGCTGCTCTCCCAAAAACAAAGAGGTGCTCTTTGAAAGATGATGGGGAGAAAGGGGATATGGGGTGTTGGCATCCTGCTTGTCCTTGCCCTACTGGTGAGCAGTGATGGTTACAACTCTTAGAGCTGTGGCCTGTGGGTTTCCTTAGCTCAGTAGTGGGCCTGAGGGGTGTCGGAGCTCTCGGAGCAGTGGGTGGTATGTCAGCAGGGTGATGGGATAGCATATGTCAAACAGTTCTGAAATACCTTTTTTCCTCCTATTTGCTGCTGCTTTGCCAGCACGTGTTGCTGTAGTGAATATCAGTATTATGTAAATACTTTATTCCCCTCCTAGTTATGGTAACTACAGCTAACTTTTGCTTCTTGCATCTCTTCATAGTGATGCTGGGACTCTGATCCCAAATAGGAGTGGCTTTGCTTTGGAGCTGAACAGGTTTGGATGTTGCCTTCACGGCATTTCTTGGCCTTGTGCTGCCCAATCAAGAAAGATCTTGGTAGTGTTCTAATCTGATGTTTATTTCTTTGGATACACATGATTCTGGGCATAGTTTTACAAGATTTCTGAATCAGTTGATCTCTGTTTTGCAGAATTACAGTTTCAGTGCTATTCCCTGCCACGCCAAGATTTTGTTTCTTTGCATTTGTTATGCTGCATCTCTTTTTTACTTAGCTTCCTCAGCCAGTTTCTGCATCTCTTGGTTTCTCTCAGAACTGTGACATCTTCCCTGGCTTCTGTGGTCAGCCTCTTTCAGGTTTGACCGGTCCTGCAAGTAGCAGGTCCTCTCTGTCAAGCAGCCTGCCCTCCTCATTCCTCAGCATGTCTCAACAGCTTCTCAGTTGTAGACATTTCAAAAGGATGAGAGTGCTGTGTATCTGCCTCCTCGTTACATTGCACTCGTCTCTTCTTTAAAGGCTTATTTCTGTGTCTTTACCCCGGTACTCTTGGAAGGAAATTTCTGTCCCCTTCTGTGCCCTGTGCAGATCAGTAGGTAGTTGTGCATTGTATCACCACTTCAGTTACCTCAGAATTTGTCTGGTTGAAGAGATCAGTGAAAGAAGATCCGGAAATGCTGTATCTGGTACATTTCATATTGTAAGAGCAGCCTCTTGGCGGCTTATGCTGTCAGGATCACCAAGTGTACTCTTAGTGCATGTGCATATACTCTTGGCATTACCCTCAAAGCTTTAGTTTTCATTTTCCCCAAAAAATTCCTAATAGAAAATTTGCTTGTTTTATTTTTCAGATGTATTTACATAAAGTAGGTACAGGTTTTAAAGAGGCAAGGTTATTTTGAATCATTAGTAGGATTTGTTTCAGTTGGTTAGTGCCAACAATGGTAACAAAATTTGCGTAGTTTCTGTTATAAAATTAGTCAGCAGTTTTCCATAATCTTCTAGGAAAACCCATGGTGTATATATAGCTTTTTCCTTCTTGAAAACAATGGCCAGAAAATACTTACATGTTCACTTCTGTGTAACATTGTTGATATTTGACTTGTGTACTTTAATTTCTAAAGAGAGGTGTCTAAATAATTTGATCTGGGGGTAAAGAGCAAAAAAATTAATGGGAATTTTTTTTTGTATGTACTCCCTTTTGCTTATTTTTTTACCTGTTGCTAAAAATGCTTGTTCTTTATGTTACTGGTTAAAAGACTAACATAGATTTTCAGTGTTTTAAAGGCTTCAGACATGTGTTGCAATAACTCCTGTAATGCATGCTATTGTCCTTCTGTCTCTGAGTTCTTAGTCTTGTCACTCATGAGGACAAAGGTCTGAAGTTACTTTAAGGTGGCAGAAGCCCCTTTAATTACCAGATACCTTCTTTTTATGCAAGATAGTCACCTTTGGAAAAAGCTTGACTTGTTTTCTGTCTTGCATTGGCCCTTTCCTAGGAGAAGCAGCGGCAGCAGCAGGAGCAGCAGCTGCAGAGACACCTGACTCGACCACCTCCCCAGTATCAGGATCAGCCACAGAACCCCTACCAGCAGCAGGTCGGGCAGTTCACAGGTAAGTAAACATGGCCGTGGAAATAAGGGCAGAAAAAATATCAGGAGTGAAAAACAAGGTGTCCTGCTATTTCCTGGTTTGGATAGGTTTCAATTAACTTATTACAACATCTTCTCGTGTCACTGTGCCTTAAAACTTTTAGACCTATGCTCTGATTCAGTTGCAATTAACAGCTTCCCCTGTCCCAGGTATCTGGGACAGGACAGCTTAAGCTTGTGATTCTTAGTGTTGCTTTGGAAATGGCTGAAAAATCTTAAGTACCTTCATAGTTCTGAAGGCCTTTTATACTACTGTTTCCCTTTACAGGTAAGTTCTCCTTACCTTTGATATATTTATGTGGTATTAGGATTCAGGGTTTTTTTTGAAGCCTAAATTTGTAACTTCTTAAATCTATCAGAGGCCCTCATTAAAGAGAAATCAGTGATATATTATTCCGCTCATGTACTTGGATGAGTATGAAATTTTGTAATATCTTTAGAAGGAAATACAATTTGAATTCTCTTCATTACACGTTAGTGTCCTACATGTGTTTTTTTGTAGGAGAAGCAGCTTGGTATGTCTTCAGTGTATTAACACTGATAAATAAAAGATGTTGTTGCCATTAAGCTGTGTTAGGTTCATGAATGTGGAGGAGCTAGAGAACAGTAAGAAATCATCTCCTTACCTGAGGAGTCCTTACTTAACAGGACATGGAGAAACCATTTGTCTTTTTTCGTAAACCTAAAGTACAAAAAAGTACTTGTTCCTTTTGTTTAGATTCCTTCCTCTCTATGTTCCCACAGAAGTAAACACTGAGGGGGAAACATGCAAATAGACATGTGATACCCTCAATCTGACAGTGTTTATGACTATGTGGTGTCTAGTAGAGCTGTGATGAGGTTTTGTTGCTAAACTGAAAAACCTTGATACCAATACAGAAGCATTGTCTGTTATCATTAGCATCCTTCAAATATTGCACTGAAACATGTTTCCCTTCTGCCACATTTCTATAGAAATACAATAGCATGCCTGCTAGAAATGGAGGTTGTTTTGATATAATGAACATCACTATTATTAAAACTATTTTTTCCTTGTTATGATAATTGTAACTATTTTTTGCATCTTAAATCTTGGTTGTGTGTGCTACCTCTTCACTGTGCTGTTCCAGTGAGACTCCCCCCTGCTCCATAACGTTGATGGTTTTATGGTCTGCTTGTGATTATTAATTCCATGTAATTTGAATTGTATTTTAATCAATAACATTTTATTTGACTAAAAATTGAATTAATAATAATGGAGAGCTTCAGCTATCTTAAAATATGAAAATATTCTGCAGCTTAGTATTTGGGTTGAAAGTAGAGAAAGTATTGGCATAGGTAGGCTTCTCTTGGCTGACTATAAAAAGTGTGGGGATTATATGTGTTACACTTAACTGTGCTTTTTGTTTTTTTTTGCTTTAAGTAGGGACTGTTTTTCTGCAGAAAGAAACTTTTTTTTTTTACTCAAATTTACTAGAAAAAAGGACTTCTTTTGATTTGCTGAGAAGACATTTTTGCAAATCGTCCTGCTTGGTTATCAGCATTGCCTATAGCATAGTGAATATTTCATTGTGGAAATCCAAAAGGTTCTTGACCAAAACACTCGGAAAGTTGTACAAAACAAAAGAAATGTCTGGAATTGTGAAAACACAGGACTGGAAACCCTGCAGTTGTACATTGAGATATACAGTGTGTGCATGGAATAACTGACAATGTGTGTGTGTGCACTAAGTGGTGTTTTTTAACAGCCTTGCTGGTTGTGTGTGCACTTCAGATTGTGTGTGTACACCTTTGTTCATGAAGAAATACCAGTGTCCTGCCTTTAAAGTCTAATTTTGAAAAAATTGATGATGCTAAACTCTTAGAAGTGGCATTCAGATTTTTTAGGCCATTGTCATATCTGTGGTTGAGATCAAGGTGGAGGTGCTAACTAGAGCAACAGTTGATGCTCTTTAATTAAGGTTCTGCTGTCGAGTGTGCGTTGGTTGCATAGGTTGGTTTATACAGATGCAGCTGCGCTTCCTTTCTGGATTCTGGTGTCTCCAAGCCTAGCTTGGCTCTGGTTGAACTGAGGTATTTAACGTGCAAAATGTTTCTTTATATTTCAGGGTCCTCTTCAGCCATGCCTGGGGTCAGTAACTTGGGACAGTCCAGCTCCAGCAGTCCACGGATGTTTCCTCAGACCCAGAACATGATTCAGATGGGCCCTGGACACAGCTCTGTTCCTCCGCTGCAGTCGAGCTCCAGCCAGCAGGATCGGGGGGTGACTCAGTATCCCAATATGCAAAACATTCAGCGAGGGGGATTGTACAACCTGGCATCTGGTATGACACAGATGGTTCCCCAGCACGCCACGCAGAGTGCCAACGGGCAGCCTCCCATGCAGAGACCGGGCAGCTTGGGCCAGGGTGCTGCCGCTGTTCCTGCTGGGTATGGGCAGAACACCTTAGCAAACTCAAGTATTTCTCAGCAGCACAACAAAGGGGCACTGAATCCAACCTTATCTAAGCCACAGCTGGCAAGAGTACCAGCTGCGATGGGGGCTCAAAATCCATCTTGGCAACACCAAGGTATCCCTAATATTAACAACCAGACACAAGCAAACAGTGGCTTGGGACCGTTTCCTGCCAGCTCCTCTTTCCACATGCAGCAAACTCATCTGAAGATGGCCAACCAGCAGTTTGCCCAGGGAATGCCTCAGGTAAGCCTAAGCACCAGCAGACCGATGACCTCTATGAACGCTGCCGTCTCTGGGCAGATGTTGTCGTCGTCTTTAGGTGCGCAGCAGCGGACAAACCCACCCACGCAGCAGCAGGTACCCTCACAGCAGGTCTTGCCTGGCATGAACCAGACTGTTCCGGATCTGAATGCTTTCAACCAGAATCCAAATCAGCAAATGCCCAACAGAGGTAATCTGCACTGTAGTCAAGGGTACCCTGTCAGGACAACCAGTCAAGAGCTGCCTTTTGCCTACAGCGGCCAGTCGGGCAATAATGGACTTCAGAACTTAACTGGTGACACAGATCTGATTGACTCTTTGCTGAAAAACAGGACTTCAGAGGAGTGGATGAACGATTTGGACGAGTTGTTAGGAACTCATTAAAATGGGGCTGGGGGTGGGGGTTCTACTTTTTTTTTAATTATTTCATGAAATACAAACAACACTTGGACCAAAAAACCTGTGGCATTGAGGAGTCTTGCAGGCGTTAGAGGTAAACGGTTGGGAAAGGGACTGGAGGAGCAGCTTCTCAATGAGTGTTGAGAGATGGTAGCGGCGCACCAAGCGGGTCTGCAGGAACAGTGTGCTTTGTCTTGGTGTCTCTGAGGAGTCGCACACCTGAGCAGGTCAAAAACCAATTGTGTGCATCCTGGCCAGCCTTTCAGAAATCTCACTTGCAGTGTTTTAAAACTAGTTTTTATAATTATTTAAAAATAAAACAAAATTCCACAGAAATACTGCAGAAATAAAGCAAATAGTTGCACAAACTGTGCTTAGGGCTTAGTCTCCTGCAGGTATTACTTGCAATAATTAATTGTTCATAGCTTGACATGCAATTATAGTACTGTCCATCAAACTTCTGACTTTCTGTTTGAGAAGAGGTTCTATGCACCTGAGTACGCTTGCAAAATATTTTGAATTGTTTCTTTTCCCCATTGCTGAAGCATGTGCCTGTACTCTCAGTTAGCAAGTGATATTTCACAGTAAATATTTCTAGATGCTGGTGAATAGATGAAAGAAAGTATTAAAACCTGGCCAGTTAGTCTAGGTAGTCGTCTTAATATGTTGTAGTCTTTTAAGCTGCAGTTTGCACTCTGTTGTAGAGAGGCACAGTTCTTGGCTTATACCTTGCTGTGTTTAAAGGGGGAATTCCTTATGGGAGAACTTTTAAACTATAGTAGGTTTAACATGAATTGTAAAGCCATTTACTTTGCACCTGTTTTCATAACTTATTTCCAAAGGTAGTTGTATTTAAATGAAGGCTTTGCTTCGTGTCAGCTCATCTAGTTTTCTTTGTTGTAAAAAGTAAAACTAACTTCTGAGATCAGTTCATTCCCCAACCTTAGCAGTGATGCAATGAGCACAAGACTTTGTCACTTCAGGATGAAAATGAGGAAAAAAGAATTGGGCTGAGAGGTGGAAAGTCCTTATCAGCAATAATAGCACAGGCAGCCTGGGAGAATATTTGTATCAGGGTTGCTCCAATGTGGACGTCTCCCCCTTTAAATATTTTTGGTTTTAATACTGGGTTTCGAGTTTGATAATCTTTCTATGGACTGGTGGATTTACTTCTTTAATATTCCTTGAAGCAGATGCTGGTTCTTCAGCTCAGCCCAGGGAGACCTCTTCTCCATATGTTGGGGTCAGTCCAGAAAGGACAAAAACCACAGTGGGAACAGTCAGTGTTCCGAAGTCCTTACTTTCTACCAAAAAAATCCTTTATCCACCAACAAACCACCTTGCCTTAACCTTTATTTTAAAATGAAAATAAAATTGAAAGCTTTTGTTTTAAATGCACAAATACCTCTTCCCTTTCTAAATCCACTTTTTTTTGAGTACTCCAAACCCAGCATTGTGGTTTAAAAGCAATTTCCTTCGACACAGACTGGCTTCTTCGGGAGTTTTCTGCACTGCAGAGATGCATGAGAGAGTTTTTTTTCCAGAGTGGGTGAAGGGAAGTGAAGGATGACATTGATTTCGAAGAAGGAAAACATCTTACTGTATCTGCAGCTCCTTTATGAGACAATTTGCACTTTTTAAAACTGCTTTTTAACACTAATACTTTAACCCTTTCCAGATATGCATGGAACATGGTTTGTCCTGCACACTTACCCAGTGTGGATGAATTACGCTCTGTTGAACAGATTTGCTGTTGTATCACGTTGAACTGTTGGTGAAAGATGTGTGTTGATCAGTGAATCCCACTGTTGAATAGTGGATAAAATTTCACTGAAGCAGACTTAATCCCTCATAGAGCTTTTAAAAAGATAACATGAAGATCGTCTTTGGACAGGAAGTCGAATGTGTCGGTGACTTCTCTTGTTGACACTTCTATTTTCTAGAATGAGTAGCTGAGATGCAAATAACTGATGCTAACTTTTCTTATACTGGCAATCTAAGAAAAGAGCTGGTGAGTTTGGTTTACTGTTAAGTTAAACCAAAAACTGGTCCGAGGTAAGTGTGGTTAGAAGAGTATAGATATAAACTAGCAATGGCAGGGGAAGGAGTGTTTGCTGTATTTTTTATTTTTAAAGGTTAACTTTGCACCAATGTGCCTTCCCTTCCTGTTGGGGGTGCTTGGGACCTCATAATTTTAAGTGACTATTTTAAGTGTCACTATTTTTCTCCCCCCCCTTACAAACGCTTGAGAGAAATAACAGGGTAGTAGGATTCAGGTTTTCTTTCTTCCCTGTTTAGGCTGTGGTGAAATCTGCTGCATTTTCCAGTAGACTTTGTGCACAGACTTTGTTCCGAATAAGTCAAAATACAGTCCTTCCAGTCGTGATTTCTTAGTTGGAGGAAGAGAACATCTGGTGTTTGCGTTATTACTACCAAAAAGGCAATCCCACTAAATGTCCAGGAGAACGCAGATGTGCTCTTTCCTCCACTGTTTCTGGAAGCTGAGGTGGATATTGCCCTGCTTGACCAGAGGGTCTGTTCGGGAGGGTTTCTAGACTTGCTGACAGGGCCTTTTCCTGGTACTGTTGAAGTCAAATTAAGTGTGTTTCTAGGCAGACTGGCTTATAATGCCCATTGGTCATCGTATGCGACCAGGATCCAAACAGCGTTTAACCCAACAGGAGCAGCAGCCCTGGCTCCTGGTTTGGTCCCTGCCCACGCAGAGGCGTCGCTGTTGGAAACACGGTGCCACTGTATCAGCTGAAACGCTTCAATGGAAATGAAAATAGATGTCCACAGGTGCATGGGTGGGGCTGGGCTTTGCCTGTGTGCCCTTTAACGTGGTGTTGTCTATAGATGCACTTGGGCTTTCCATTTGCTGCAGCTTCAGAGCAATAAAATGTATCTCCCTGAACTGTACCTGGCCAACCGCCCATGGCTTTATTTATAAACTGCGGTTTTGGTTGGGTAGGAAAGGTGAGAGTGTCACTGTGCAACATCCACTGCCTTCCAAAAACCACAATTCAATTGAAAAGGGTGCTCAAAATTTTGTTATACACATTTCCTTTGTGTAAATAAATGTTTACAATTTTATATTAAAGATTTGAATAAGAGTTAGATCTTCTGACTGTATATTTTTTACTTTTTATAGATTTTAAAACTATAATTCTTTATATATGTGTTTGGGGGGTATTATGGTAAGTTTTATGCTTGTAAATGGAGAACAGTTGAATTTGATGCTAACCTTTATGAATTTTTTTGTCATTGAAATGTATAAAGAGTCCATTAATCCCCTTATTCTTTTACTACAATTTCTGGTGCACACCAAAAAGAAATCCTTCACTTCTGTTTTATCATTATAAAATAAATATTTTGCTAGTGTATTAAACATACCTGGTGTGACTTTATACATTGTGTGAGCTGAGCAGAGCGTTCACTGCTGGTGTTCCTCGTGAGATGGTTCCCTTCTTCACAACAAACAACTTCAGTCAGCCTGTTACTAAGGCTCAGATTTTTCTGCTGTATCTTACAATTCTTGCAGTTGCAGAAAGTCCATTTAAAGAGCCCTTAGAAAACTTCCCTTTGAAAACAAGGCTTTGTGCTACACCACTGCTTCTGGACTTTGATTTTTTTTTTTAAGGCAGTTGTAGACCTTAAGCTGAACAATGCAACTGCAGAGGTGGTTGTTTCTAGTGAAAAGCTGTTAATAGCTACTCCAGACCTCATGTGCAAGATTGTAGAGTTCAAAAATAACAGGCTTAGAATTTCCAGCTGGTTGGAAGGTGATGTTTGTTTGACATAGGCAGGCTGAACACAAATAATTGAACTGAGAAATGAGGAACACGCGCTGCAGGCACGAGTTAATGTGTCTGAACAGGGACCGAAACGCAGCGAGTTGCACGAAGGTTGGGGCTGACAGCTGGTCAGGTCCTGAACTGCCACGTGGAGCTGGTGGGTTGGAGAGGCTGTGGAAAACAATGGCAAAAGAGGGCTTCCCCACCCTGCTGGGTTGTGGAGCCTCTTAAGCTGGACACCTACATGTAAGGTGGTTAGATAGGAGGTAAAGCAAGGACCTGTGGCTCCACCAGTGCCCAGAGAAGCTCAGCTTCAGTGATGTGTGCTCGGATGTCAGTGTGTTCTTCTTAATGAGTTATTACCTGATTAATTACTTGGAATCAAACATTTTGAAGTGGTTCTCTTAGTGAACCACACCATTTGCAGCAGACCCCAAGGACTCAGCTCTGTATGTAATATTTCCTGTTTGTCAAGTGTGCCTTTTAGCTGATGATATCTACTCCCAAGTTCTAAATTAACATTGCAAGTCTCTCCAACCACAGATTTAGCAGCAGCGATAAAGAATTGCCAAGTGTGACACATGCATTTCTTGGTAAGGCTGTTCATTTTACATTTTACTGTAGTTTCAAGCATCCCTCTATGTAATAAGAATTTTAATCAGCTTCAGACATTGAAGGATCACTCTCCAGGCACTGAAGCTGGTGTCTTGCAATATAGCTAAGGTATTGAAGGCCCCAGCTCAGAGCCTTCAGATTTCCTCCCACAGTCCGTCCCGACTTACCTGAATATACTTCGGGGATATTTTTACTTTACAAGCCTGGAATTGTGTTTGGGGGGAGGAGAGGACCACCTGTAACTTCAGAAGTTTATAAAGAACCAAATGATGAGTAACAGTACCAGGATGGGCTGCTTTGAGCCTGTGGGGAGCTGTAAAGTTATTACTTTATTAGCTTTTGCCTTACCATCTCATTAAAAGAGCTGCATTGTGTTTAATATTAAGTGAAACAGAAACTTCCCAGACTGTCCCCCATTGAAGTGAATTCCATGTTTTTCAAAAGATTTTAAAGAGTTAGTGGCAGCTTGTGACCAGCCTTTGCTCAGAAACTATCTTTTTTTCCTTTTTTGCTTAATGCTAGCGTTTTTCCTGAGGCTGATGTAACTCTCTAATGGAGTTTTCTAAAGCCTGAATTATTTCTTTAAATGGTGTGAACAAAAGTAGACTCTCCTGACCTTTCCCACCTGACTTTTACATCAGATGCCACTGGTGAAATTTTGGGTCATCACCAGATTCTGTTAAGGTGAATTGGTTTATTTCTATTTCAGTCTGGGTGTGCTTGCAGCCTGGGGTTGCGTTGTGTCATAGAATGGCTTGGGTTGGAAGGGACCTCCAAAGATCACCTGGTCCAAGACCCCTGCAATAAGCAGGGCCATTTTCAGCTCGATCACTTGTATGATCAGATGGTGTGTGAGTGGTTGCTCAGAAGGGGAGGGGTTTCTCTTCTACAGGCGTTTTACAAATAAATGCACAATTGTACATTGGAATTAAGCACTTTGGGGAGCTCTCGCGATGGGGTTTTGGGGTGATGAAGAGTCAAACATAGAAGAACAAACTTGCTGCATCCTGCTTGGGAGAGACTGTAGGTCAGGTCACTCCTTGTTGGTATCTGTGCATGAATTCTGTACTGAGATTTTCTGTGTGACAAAACAGAGAGAAACGCAGTGGTTCAACTGTGTCCTGTCCCCTCTCTTCATCAATGCTAAGGGAAGACCTTAGATGGTAATGAATAATGAATACATCTTTTCCTCCTCTTTGGTTTTAAAATCTTTAAAGTCAGATTAGTCTTTTATCCATATTCTGTGTACTGGAGCAACTTTATAACTTACTGAAGTGATGAGTATTTTGCTTTTGTGGGCTGGGTAGAAAATATATTGAGGGTTTAAGTATGGCTGCTTTTCATCTTTACATTTCCCAGTTAGGATGTTGGTGTAACGTTTCTGAGAATCTGTGCTTCTAAATCCTATGCTGCCACCCATTCTGAACAGAGAATTGTTATTTTCTATGTTAGCTGGAAAAGGTTTGTTCTGCAGAATTTTAAAGACAGAAAACTCAAGAAGTGACTGAGCACTAGAAAAGGATGGGACTCTCTTTGCTAAGCTCACAGTATTAATAGGATAAAATATCTGTATGTACTTCTAAAACTTCAGAGTCCAGGAATAGACTTAAGTTATTCCAGCTGAAAATCTTTCACATGGTCAACTCTGCTACTTGGAATAAGAGCAGAAGGTCAAGTTATTAATTTGTTAATATTTTTTACAGCCTTGCATATGATTTGGATGCTTTGGGCTCATTAAAACCAGCAATAAAAGGGCTGGAAAAATTCCCATCATCTTTCAATTGCCAGCGATATGTAATTCAACCATGGTACAAAATCTGTATATATAATTGCAAGAGTTTCATAGTTTGCACAGGCAAAGTTTTTGCTATTATACCATTTGGAATTGACATTTTCTGATGGTTGAGTGCTTTGGAAAATGGTGTGGCATGGGGAGAGTTAACGCGTGGTGGAGGAAACACGTGTTGCTGCGGAGCAATAGAGCAGCTCTCTTGCAGAGCCTGCAGTAGTGGGAGGATGAGAAAGAGGATTGGAGAGCAGCTCTACTCATCACACCTGGCTGGGGGCTTGGTCCACAAGCAGCAACATGAGAAATCAGATAGACCTGCTGGCCACTGTCACTGTCCTGGGAGTCCTGGAACAAGGTAAAAGTCCTTCATGTAATGCTGGGTAGTTGTAAGCTAATGATATTAAACTTTCTGGAACTTGGTCCCTGTAGGTTGCTTGGAGTCTCTGTGGAATGAAAGTTTCTCTGTGTGGTAAAATGATGCAAATGTTTGGCCATTCAAGATTGAAGTGTTGTGCCTGAAGATGCTCAGCATTTAATAGGGCTTAAAACTATTTGCCCAGCCTCATAGGAAATGAAATTTAAGTTTTACTTTTAAATTTATAATTTCAACAATAGAATATCTTTAAGTGAAATGGTTTCTGTGATTGAACTTTAGCAAGTGATTTATAACTTAGAGTGCCTGAAGGTAGCTGAAATAAAGGCAGGTGAGGAGGTCACCCTTCAACATTATCAATGTGCTACACACGGACCCAGGGGGAAGCACAGTCGTTGCTCCCTGTCTGTCTCTCAGCAGCTCTCATTTAGGGCTGGGTCACTGCACACCCCGTGGAAGGCACCAAACCCTGTGGATGTTTTCTTAAACAAATGCCTGTTGTGTATTTAAATGGATAACTTGTTGTGCAATACACAGGTCACAGAATCAAGTTATTTACGTTTCAGATTCTTTTTTCTCCTAATTATGTTCTAATGCTTTTCTGCAGGCACGTGTAGATCTCTCTTTAATCTTGCAACATCTGTCCCGGTTTCTCTTCTCTATCCTGTTGTTTTGCTTTTATCTCCTTTGTGACAATAGGACAGTCCAAGTTTTGCAGCCTGGCTCCTTGTTTCTGTTCAATGCTTTGGAAAGGTTGCTACATTAGGACCTTGTTAATCCAAGTGCCTCATTCAGCAGCACGTTGCCACGACCACCAAAGTAATTGTTTTCATAATGTAGTTTTCTCCTATATTTATTTTCAATAAATGCAGCAAGGCAGTAGTGCACCTGAATATAAATACTTGGAATATCAGCAATCACCCATGGGAGTAAGAACTCTCATCAAACAGTGGAACAGCCCAAATCTTCACGTTAACAAGTTTTCAGTGTTTCAAAGTTATTTTCTATGTCTCTTACCAAGGAGATAAAACAGACACAAAGGGCTTTGGCTGAAATTTGGCACAGGCTGATCGCAGACCCTGGCAGCAACTCAGCTCCTTGGACTGCTCGAGCCTGGGGGCTCTCCTGCAGGAATGAGCTGGAAGAAACAATCACAACCCCCCTCCTCACTTCCTTTTATTGCCATGATCAGGAGCATCTCTGACCCGATGATACCCCAGTGCTGCACCGTTTGGATGCTGCTCTGTGACACGGGGCCATCCTTGTGCGAAAGTGTTGCACCCAATGGGCTGAAGGTGCTCTAAAACTCAAAATACAGAGGCAGAATTAAACAACAAGAATAATTCCAGGTGCGGGCGTGGGCTGGGCAGGGGTTTGGTGTGTGGTGGTGACCTGGTTGCAGGACCAGGGTGTGTTCGAGCTGCTGGGGAGCAGCAGCAAGGGCTCTGCTGCTGCACGCTGGGTGTGGGACTATGCAAAGCACCAGCCAGCACGGGGGCTCCGTGGTGCAGGTGCCCTGCCACGATAACCAAATCTGATTTAAAGTATGAGTGTGAAATAAACAGCACGTGTGGTCCAGATGGTGTGTGACAGAGCTGCACTATGAACCCAGGCAGTATCAGCTCTTTTGGTCTTACTTGATTCTGAGCTAGATTAGATAAAACTTGGCTAAATAAAACACTGCTGGACTGTTACCACTTCTCAGTTGTTCTTTTTTTAGCCTATTTTGCACTGCAGGTGATCCACGCCCGGCGGAAACACAAGATCTCCCCTCCTGAGACAAAAGGTCACCCGGAATTCGAGCGGATCTTCCGAGCTCAGTAAGATTTTGCCTTTTTAGTAGTGTCTCCACCTAGAAATTACTTGAGTCAAGTGTCACTACCAGGAATGACTGAAGTCACCCTCAAGTCTCCTTTTCACTTACTGCTACTGCTACTACTTTCTTCAATGCTTTGAATGCAGAAGTCTGAGTTTTGATTTGGAGCACTTTACTCTGGCTGGAGTGTTTCTGCCCATCCATGATAATCATCCTCCAGCATGGGGAGAGGCAGCCAAATTACAAATTATTGGCTGTGTGGAAGAGGTGCTGAGCATTAATGCATTATAAACATTAAGTTTAATATTAATGTTGGCTTCAAATAATGGGAGTAGCTTAAGCTCTATTCAAAACTGTTATTTTGCTGTTGAACTGAAGCAAAGGGCCTCACTGGCAGAACCAACTACAAGGACATTTTAATTTTATCCTTTTTTATAAGCTATCGTATTGTGAAAGCTGCACTCACAGGCCCATGCCGAGGGCTGTTTCTTTTTGCTCTGTTCCTATGGAGAGAGCAATGCTGGAGCTAAACTGGAAATGTTCACAGATCCCTACAGCCTCCAGCAAGCACCAGCTTCTGTCTTTCATCTCAGTTGTTCTGTTTCATAAGCAATTGAAAGGAATTGGCTGGAGCTGGTTTGAAGGGTAGTTCGAGCACAGCACTAAATCCTGAACAAAGCAGCTGTGTTTCCTTGCCAGCGTTCAGGAAACATTTGTGAAATGACAAAAACACCCACTTTGGTCCTTTTGCAATGCAGTCAGAGGCCAGTCTGCATGGGAGGCATCAACCTTTACTAGCTGAGTAGCTGCTGATGTGGCTTTTAATTAAATCTGGGCTGTGCATTAGCTGGGGCTTGCTGTGAGGCTCCAGAGCTCTGGGAAGCCCTCTGCTATTTTCTGTGGAGAAGGCAACCTCAGCGAGCTCGGGCTTGAGAAGGTGTTTATTCCTTGTGTGCTTTTTTCTGTCCTTTATTCTTTTCCCCATGGAAAAGGATACAAATGGATAATTTATTTTGATATATTAAAAAAAAGGGAGGTGGAAAGGTACTGATTTATTACTCACTCATGGAAACCTGGCAGCCTCCCCTTGCTGAGGCTTACACTGCATTTGCAGCGTTCTTCAGAATTTTTCCAATCTGGATCCAGTTCCTGTGGCTTGGTAAATTTTTGGCCAAATTTAAGATTAAATTGCCTAGGGAATGGTAAAATGTAGGAGAAATCAGAAACAAACCCATTACCTTTCATAGCACAGCTTGTACCATCCTT
Source organism: Tapera naevia (assembly GCA_033556795.1). NCBI lineage: Eukaryota > Metazoa > Chordata > Aves > Cuculiformes > Neomorphidae > Tapera > Tapera naevia. The sequence continues at coordinate 2,471,895 of JAUMJJ010000272.1, read as the reverse complement.
TCTTGCAGAAAAGCTGTAATTTTGTCAAAGAAAATGGAAGAAAACTTGGCTGCAGACCTGATCAGCTTATGAATTTGATCTGGGAGAAGTTTCCTTCTTGGAGCAGACTTGTGTGACACCCAAATTTGAGCTGTGTTCACCCAAGGGGAAGAGAAAGCTTCTTAAATAACTTCAAGGAACCTCTACCCTTGCAGCATTTAAACTTGTAGTTGCACTGATGTCTGTGAAGGCACCGTGTGCGTGGCCAAGGATGGAGCCTGTTGAGCATCCAGCAAGGACACATCTCCATCTCAGCCACTGCTTGTCATTGCATATCCCATGGGAATGTGGGTGAGGTGAACACCATGCATTGTTTGGGTGCTTTTCTTCTCTAAAATACAGATATTCCGTGTCCTTGGTCGCAGAAAAGGCTCGTTCTCCCCAGCACAGCAGTGCTTCTTATCAGCCCTTTCACTTTGCTCTGATGTGTGTTTCCAGTTGCCTCCCTGGCCTCAGTTAAACGGTCTCTGGTGTATGAGACTGTGGTTTTAACTGATCTCTGGTTCTCACCAGGGTGAATTGCTCAGAATACTTCCCAATCTTCATCTCGCTCCTCTGGGTTGCTGGGATCTTCTTCCATCAAGGTATGTGGGAACCCCAACCCAAACCACACATAGAAACCAAAAAAACCCTTGATTTAAATCCAGTTGTGACTCAGGCACATCCCCTCTGTACCGTGCGGCTGTTACTCGGGGAAAGCAAAGTTCCCCCTTTGCCAGAGGGACTAAAGAGCACCCCAATTCCAGCATCCATGGAGCTTCTGGTAGCAGCCAAGGCAGCCTCCTGCCCAGAGGTGAAGTTTGGTGGTATTGGCAGCTCACACTCCTTCACCAGAGCCTGGCTGTGCCCCCCGTGCTGCTTCTCCTGGATAAGGTTGGGCTGGCATGTGGTACCAGGGTGGTGGCAAACTCCAGCAGAGCTGCAACACGATACCCAAATCGCTGTGTCAGAACAAGAAACCATAATCCAAACAATCAGTCATCCACCATCCATCCTACACCAAGCAGGGTTGGGAGTTTTGGGTGCCACCACAGGAAGATGTGAGGAAGGACTGTGGAATGGAGCATTGCAAACCTACATCTCAGGGCATCTTTAAAGGGGGCAAAGAAGTTAATCTCTCACAGAAAGGGAAGGCAGAAACACCCATTTAAGTTCCTACAGCATTTTAAAGCTGAGTTCCTCTGTGTTTAGTTCTCATGGCTGTGCCCAATCTGCAGGGAGACGTGGGGACATGGGTGACTATCCAGGAACCCCTGGCCCTATCAGGACTTCCTCCCCTTTCCCCCTGCAGGGGTGGCTGCGGTGTGTGGGCTGCTGTACCTCTACGCCCGCTTCAAGTACTTCCAGGGCTACGCTGAGGCTGCGCAGGGACGGTCGGTACCCACCCGGGGCTGTGGGCACCCCAAACCACCCCGGGGAGGCTGAGGGTGGGATGCAGCCCCTGGGGCAGGTTTCCTTCCTGCAGCTGGAACTGAAGGCAGGTTTGCATCAACTCCTTCTCCTCCCCTCCTTTCCCCCAGACCAGTCCCAGAGGAGGAAGGGGGATGACCCAAGATGCAAGGGTCCTAAACCTGGGTCGGGGCAATCCCCAGTATCAGTACAGGATGGAGTATGATGTGGTTGAGAGCAGCCCTGCGGAGAAGGACTTGCAGGTGCTGATTGAGGAGAAGCTCAACTTGAGCCAGCAATGTGTGGTCACAGCCCAGAAGGCCAACTGTGTCCTGGGCTGCACGAGAAGCAGCGTGGCCAGGGCCAGGGAGGGGATTCTGCCCGTTTGCTCCACTCTTGTGAGACCCCCATCTGGAGCCCTGTGTCCAGTTCTGGAATCCCTGACATAAGAAGGATATGGAACTGTAAAAACAGGTCCAGAAGAGGACACAAAGATGATCCAAGGGCTGGAGAACCTCTGTTGTGAGGACAGGCTGAGAGTTGGGGCTCAACCTGGAGAATGAAGGCTCTGGGAGGACCTCACAGCACCCTTTCAGTGCTGAAAGGGGCTACAGGAAAGCTGGGGAGGGACATTTTACAATGGGAAAACAGTGATAGGATGAGGATTTAATCTGGAAGAGGGAAGATTTAGATTAGATATCAGGAAGAAATTCCTTCACAATGAGGGTGGTGAGGCCCTGGCACAGGTTGCCCAGGGAGGTTGTGGCTGCCCCATCCCTGGAGGTGTTCAAGGCCAGGTTGGATGGGGCTTTGAGAGCCTGGTCTGGTGGGAGGTGTCCCTGGGGTTGGAACAGAGTGATCTTTACGGTCCCTTCCAACCCAAACCCTTCCATGACTCTATGCCAAGCCCTCCCCGTGTGCTTCGTGCCCCGGCCGTGCCGCGGTGTCTGACGGTGGTTTCTCCCCACCAGGCTGGGGCCGCTGTACGCCAGTGCCCGGCTGCTCTGGCTGCTGCTGGCGCTGGCGGTGGCCGGGCTCCTGGCACATTTCCTGCTGCCCGACGCCTCCACCTGGATGGCAGCGCTGGCACAGCCCCTCCAGCTGCTCGGGGCTTGGTGAGGGGGCGGCTGCTCTCCCAAAACCCACTGCTGGCCCTCGCCAGGGCGGAGCCACTCGCGTGGCACGGTCAGAGAGCGCGTGTGCCCCGCGCTGCGCTCCCCTTTGACGGGAGGTGGTGGATGCTGGCACTTCACCACTTGCAAAGCTTGCTCTTCGGAGATAATGCCCCCTCTGTTACAGACAGCAAATGCTGCCCGGCCTCTGCCCCTGCTGATGGGCATCACAGCTGGGTTGTGTAGCACTGTCTGCTCTGAAAGCTCTCACACCTCAGAGAGCACGGGTCAGCCCCACACACTGTTGTCACTCCTCCTCACTGCTCTAATGATTTACGTTGATTTACATGGATGTGCAAAAAAATAAATTCCTTTTCTCAGCAGAAGTCACCTGTGATTGTCAAAGGGGCTTGGGGTCTGGGTCTGAGAACATCTGAAGGTCAGGGGAAAAGCTGCTGTGACTAAAACCAACTTGAAAGGGTGGGTAAACTTCTCTAAAACCTTATCCAAACTTTAGGACAAAAGCCCAACTCTAGTCCAAATGCTGGTATCTGTGTTGGGCATTGAATGATCTTGGCTTGGCCCTGACTTGACCTATCACCAACCCACCAGCAGGACTTTGGCCTCTCTCTAGATTTCAATCTCTGCTGCAGACTCAGGGTTTGCTGGTAACTAAAGCAGGTATCACCCAGGCAGCTCCTTGCTAAAGTGTGTGTGGGAATAAAGTAAAAACAAAAAAAACCCAACATGTTTTGTAAGAAAGACAACTGTTCTACACGTGCAGCCGTGGGTGCACGGCTGCCCAGGTGCCTGCCTTGCTCCCTGCTGAGGAAAGAGTTGACCAACCTTCCTTTTTTTTAATAACTGATGAAGGTTCCTGTGCTGCTGCTGGGACAAAAATACCCGTCTCTCGCTGCGCTGCTCTAAGGGCTTCTCCCAGCACGAGCAAAGCCTTGGGAGCATCAGGTTAAGGTGAGTGCAGAGGAAGGACACGATTTCAGGTGGCAGGGCTCCAGCCCCCAGGGACACCCACGGTCCTGGGGTAGGGAAGAGGCGGAGCACGGGCCTCCCTGCTGCCAGTGACTGCCACTGCCACATTAAAGGTTTAAATTTAGCTTTTATTACAGTGCACATTATTTTATATATTTTTATATATATAGAGGTACTTGAAAAAATCAAATGTATCCAATAATAAAAAATACAGCACATTGAAGTAGTATAATGCATTCCAGTGTATAGCTGAAGAGACATTGGGATTTACACTAATCCCTACTACTTTTGAACTGGGCTACTTCTGGTTTGCTTTTTTTTTTTTCTCCCTCAAAAAAAAAAAATCACACCACTCAATAACTGAAACAGTTATTTAAAAAGATAGTTTCTGCACTCAATCTCAAGGCATGAAGACACCGGAGACTTCACCGTGAGTGAAGGGGCTGTGTTCAATGCTGGCAGGCACAGTGTGGCATATTTTTTTTTGTTTTGTTTTCCCTGCCATACCCATAGCTCCAACCCCTTTGGATATGTTCCTCCTCCACTGAAGGAAGGTCAGTCTTCACCCTCACTTAATCCTCAGCTGTGGTCAGGGCTGTTGCCTGGACAAAGACAAGGCAGACGTCGGTCCCTGGCTGCCTCCATCCCACCACGCGTACGGGGCAGGCCTCAACGTGACCAAGTCCCCTCTCTGTCCCTAAACAGAGCCAGTGCTTGCCCCGGGCTGGAGGTGCTTTCAGTCCCCAAAGCTCGCCCGACCCCGAACTGTCCCTTGTGTGGGTGCGGCGAGCGCAGCGGCCATGCCCGCGCGAGGGGCCGCGGGGAGCAAAGCCAACCCTCTGCACGGGACGTTTTTGCTCTTCTGAAGAAGAGGACGATGTCCTGGCCCCGCAGCACCGGCTGGGGTTGGCGGTGCCGGCCCGGCAGCCCGTTTGCCGAGGCCCGTCGGCGCGTGCGCCTCGTTGGCGTGGCTGTCCCGGCGCCCGGGCGAGGCGCCACGGGGAGGAGGGAGCGGGAGGGGAGGGAGCAGGAGCGGGGATCCAGTGTGTGTCCAACCTTCCTCACGCCTGCGTCACTCCGCTTTTTTGATAAAAATCTGGAAGGGGAGAGAGCTGGGATCAGAGAGAAGGTGGGGGGAGGCGCTGGGGAGCCCCAGGCCGTCCCTCTGCCCGCGACAGCCGGGGTACCTCGCTCAGGATGATCCACACTGGGGAGTCGGTCTGGATGGACAGACGGATGGCCTCCAGCGGCCCGAAGGAGGGGTCCACCTCGCCCTCCGCAACGCCTTTGGAGAAGGAGCCTGGCAGGGAGAGCAGAGGGTGAGGTGGGGGTGGTCTCTGGGCTGCCACCCCTGCCCAGGGGACCATGAGCAGCCATGGCAGCCCCGGGCCCGCAGCTTCCCGACACGAGACGGGCTGAAACCCAGCAGCGTGGACGTCTGCACAGTGCAAAATGAGACACTTAGGGGAACAAAAAGTCAGCCAAACATAACAAAATGGGGAGTATTTGGCTGCACATCCGTGCTGTATAAAAGGGGTCAGAGTGGCCTGGTGGCAGCACTGTCCTGGAAGTGAGAAATGTCAGCTCAAGATCAGCCTGGTCTGGTGGGCGGTGTCCCTGCCCATGGGAGAAGGGTTGGAACTGGATGGGCTTTAATGTCCCTTCCAGGCCAAACCACTCTATCACACCATGGAGGCAAGTCCTGCATCCATGGTGGCAACAACATCTCAGCCTGTTGCTATGTCCCATTTTTGGGTGTGACTTTTTTTTTAGCAGAAGGAGAAATGCAACTAGGAGAAACCAGACAGAATCCAGAGGAATGCTAAAAATGGCAAAAAGCTACGAGTGCCAGGGAACTTTTCTTTCATTTGTCAATATAAAAAAAAAAGGTAGTCTTGGCAGAGACCCCAGGGCTTCACCACACACCAGTGGGACCCCATAGGCTGTGATCACTGGTTTGAGTCCAAGGGCAGGACAAACACTAAAACAAGTTAAGGTGGTAGGACAAAAAGTCCAAGCTGCAATGCTTTGAATACAGAGATGGGCTGTGGAGGGAAAAAGTGCAAAATCGCCTGTGGTGGAGGTTTTTAAGACCAGCGTAGGCAAATGGATAATCTGAATAATTTGGTCCCAGCTCTGAACAAAGACAGGCAGAAACATTGGACAAAAATGTACCCAAAGAGGACACCTGTTCTAAAAGGGGAGGGAGGACAGTGGAGGAGAGGAGACAGTGACAATAGAATCTTGTTCCAACCTGGCTCCTGACAAGCAGAAATTACTCTCTGCCAAGCAGACAGCACTAAGGATCTTGATTCACTTCCAGGTGAGGACATGAGCTGTGTCACCAAACCCAGCAGGCAGTTTACCACCCCACACCCTGCTCTACCTATCTGGACGTAGCCATCCGGCGTCCTGTGGTATTTGACAGCTGTGCCTCTTCCCTCCTGCAAGGCTTCCTTATCCGACTGCAGGCTCTGCAGGAAGGAGAGAAGCTCCACAAGGCCAGTGGCAAGAGCCACCCAAAAGCCCCAAGCAACAGCAGCAGCCTCAGAGCTGCCCTCATCAGCAGCCCTTGGCATCTTGTCCCCCCACCTGGCACCCTGAGCCTCATGTCCCACATCTGCTGCCCTCATGCTGATGCTTCCACTGCACCATCCTGGCTCCACCTCCTTCTCTGCAGCCACCCCATCCACCCAAGTATCCCCTCTACAGGCACGGGCTGCTCAGTGCAGCATCCCTGCTCCCAAGGTGGTACCACACTAGATGTGACCCCTGGCTGCCAACCACCTCCTCTAAGAGGCGCGTGAGTCTTGTAAAGATTTTTCTGATGGCTTTATAAGCAGTTCCCTTCCTTCTCTCCAGCCTCTTTTGCTTCCCACTCCACCCCCCATGTCCATTCTCCATAAAATACTTACATCAAATGGCAAAACCTCCACAGTTGTATTGAAGAGTTTGTCTTCTGGGTGCTCGATGTTCCCGCTGCGGAAGAAGAACCTGTGACAGAGACCAAAGCCATGGAAACCCACACTGAGTGCGGGGTACACGACGGCTTTCAACCCAGCTGAACCATCAAACAGCTTAACCTAACACACACCTTCCCAAAAAGCCCACGGGCACATGGTTTGGAAGAAGACCTTTTGTGCCAGATTAGCCAAAGCATGGATTGCTCACAAGCACAGGAATGCAAATGGCTCTGGCAAACGTGGTCCCACCGAAAAAAAAAAGGGTCAAGTTATCCTCCCACTGGAAGGGCACTGCTCCTTCCTTCTGGACAGCCAAGAAGGAGACAGGCAAGGAATTCAACATGAGCCAGAAGAGCAAAAGGAAAGTGTCTCCACATGCTCCAGGCTGTCCCCACGTCCTCCCCTGCCGACCCCCTCCAGGCACTGGCCTTTCGATGCGGAGCGGTTTGAAGAATCTGAATCTGATGAAGTCTCCAGCAGTGGGAGTGAAGGCCCAGAAGAAGTCCTCCCGCAGGTAAGCCTTCTCCAAGGTGAAGTGCTGGTAGGTTTTCAGGCTGGTGCTCACCTCTGCAGGAGGGTTGACGTGCTCTTTCCGCAGGGCGTGCTTGCCAAAGTCCTTGTCCTTGGTGGGCACAAAGCAAAAGGACAGAAGAGGGTCACAAGCTGCCCTCACATGAGGAATGAGGGTCCCAGCAACAAGAAACCATGCATTAAAAGCTCTCAATGCAGAAGAATGAGGGATGGAAGTGACTGAGAAAGGCATCAGGCAGGGCAATATGTGGATGGATCCCAGGTGGAACTGCACTTTGATTGGGCACCAAAGAACTTTTCATTATCCAAGCATCCCTGGGCGCATGTCCTTGCCCCAGGATCTCTGTAAACAGCCCTTACACTGGAGGAGAAGGTGGGTGAGAGGCTGATGATAGCCTAAACCAACTGGATTACACAGCCAGACAGGCACTGCACTGCCATATGAACCGGATTACACCACCTCTTTACCTGGAGATGAGACAAAGGGCTGAGCACAGCACAGGGATGTGTGTCTGTGGGTCCTGCACACACAGCTGTGGGAAGCTTGTCTTTGTTGATGTTTAAATACACAAAAACAATTTAAGTTCTTACACAGCAAGCTCTAGTTCACCTATCAGCAGATCCCAGGAAGAAGGGAGGGGGTGGGAAGGAAGTCAGATCAACCCAGGATTCATCTCTCCAGGGTTCTTCAGTAGATGCTTCAAAATCACTTACCTGGATCATGCTTTGGCACTGAGGTTGGGTGGTCAGGACCAGTACCAAAGCTTAAAAGCTTTCAGCTTAAAAGCTTGGTGTCACTGCTACACTGAGAAGTAGCAGCTACATGAGATTTTATTCAGAATAACACACAAGCACTGCACAGAAATCCACTGTCCCCCCAGTTGCTGTCACTGATGTCCCCACCCCAAAAGCAGCCAGTTCCTGTGTGCCTGCAGGCCAGGCCTGGCAGAAAGGCTGTTGACAGCCTGGACAGGCAGCTGGTACCCACCTTCAGCTTCTGTATCTTCCCAGCCAAGGAGGAGTGGGTTCCCACGTGCTGGAAGAGTGAGGGCTTGAAGCGGATCCTCAGGTTTGCCTTCTGCCTGTCGCAGTGTTTCTGAAACGAGACAATCCCACAGTGCCCCACACTGAAACCTCTGTGGTCAGCTGTGACCCAGGAGAGGAACAGACACGGGCACGAGGAGTGATAAACATCCCTGCCTCCCCACCTCTATCCATTTCTGTGTTGTTTTGGTTTTAATTTGACAAGATAGCTTTTAACCACACTCTGGAGGAAGCTGACCGTGACTCGGCCAGTGACCCTCTGGGCTCTGCTGCAGCCAGAGTGCCCAGGTTTGAGTGCCCAGGTTTAAGTGCCAAGTGTCTCCTTGCCAACACAGCTTAGCAAACACTGAGCAAATCTCCTCTGGGTGCTGTCAAGTAGGGACAGACAGAATTCTGTTCCTTTTTGCTTTGGCTTATCAGGAAAGCTCAGGAAAACTCAGAGTTCAGGATCTGAAAGGTAAAGTCCTGGGATGACTCAGGGCCTAAGCAGAGTGTGGGCTCTTCTCAGAGGGGCAGAGTTCTCAGTTTGTTGGCAGGTGTTGTTATGCAGATGTGGCACTTGCCACTGTCTGAGCTGTTTGACTGTTTCACACCCATCCCACCAGGTGAATACACTTGAAGATGCAACTCCAATCCAATCAGTGATTTTCCATATGGTGGAGGGAGAGAGGAAACAGAGAAGGAATAAAGAACAAAGCGGAAACCCACTGAGTGTGGAGACATGAACTCACATTGTAAAAATAGTTAATTTCTCTCAGTTTGGGGGAGCAGGACAAAAACACAGGTTAAAAACTGGAGGGAAGAGGGTATTTGTTGTCTGACTTTTGCTTTTTCCAAGAGAAGAAATGCATGCACACCCCCACCACCATCTGCTCTCGCAGCCTCCCGCCCAAGAGCACTCCCAGCAGAAATCCCGCTGTCTGGCACCGCGTCACCAGCTGCCTGGCACCAGGCAGGGCACAGTGAGGAAAGCCAGTCACACCGAGCCTCTGCTGCCTGCACGGGCCACTGCCACCATGCTGGGAGCTGTGAAATTCCAGGCATGACCCCTGCGAGCTGCAGAGGAGATAATCCCCTAATCCAGCTCATGTTACATTAGAAAATTAAAACTAGCCATGCTAATGGGAGAGACCCTACCCATTGCCAGCAACCCTATCAGGTCTGGATCTCAGTCTGGATGGGGAGAGGAGGAGGAAGTGGAACAGAGGGAGCTACAGCATCTCCTCGTTTCTCTTTCTCTCCTTTTCCCCTTCTGCTAAAAAAACATTTGCTGAAAGCAGCGCTGTCTCAGTTGAGATGGGGGAAAGGCTCAGTAGGTGGTAAGAAGGCCATCCTTTCAGGCAGCTCTACCCCAGGTAAATCTAAAATTAGTTAAAAAAGAAAGAGCAGGATACATCCAGAGCAGGTAAAGCACTTACCAAAAGCTCAGGTCAAACAAACTTTCAATCAAAAAGACAAATCCTCCCCGCTACCAATTTGATTCTGCACAGTGGGATTTAAAAGGGGAAGTCATGTTTGAAAGGGCGCTGTGCAGAGTTAATCATGCAAACAGTGGGGGAAAGGAGCCAGAAATCCACACAGAAAGTAGGTTAATTTTTAAAAAGGCAACATATTTAAGAGGTTTGCAGGTTCCCCTGGGAAAACCTTGGCTCTGCCAGGTAGGAGAACGAAGACAAGCTAAGGAGATGATCCTGTACAGCAGGATCTGCATTTAATCAATGCTTAAGCTGAAGATTTTGAAGGGACTGGCACAGACAGCAGCATCATTTCCATCCCAGCATCCCAGCTTCACCCATGGCTGAGGACCCTGAGGGCTCCCAGACAGGCCTGGGGATTGCTCTGTCACACCTGAGCACATGGTTTGAACTGCCAGGAGGACACGATGGGCATCATCTGAGACTGGCCCTGCTGCACATGGGTGACTGGAGCTGGCATCACATCCTCTGCCAGGACCAGGTCAAATTAAACCACATCCCTGCCTCAGTTCTGCAGAGCCCTGAGGGTGCCCTGTCCCCACCAACACATAAAACCAGCACTTATTCTCAGAGTGACCACTTGCTCTGGCATTTTCCATCTCAAGATAGCTGTGGCCACAAAGTCCATCCTAAGCAACTGGCTTTGAGCACTGCACACAGACTCTGCTGCTCATTCTCTGCCGGGGAGGAGGGCGAACGAGTGCATCAGTAAATACAATATGTTCAGAGAGGAGACAGGAGAGTATCTGGTGGTGAGCTCATCTTACATTTGCTGTCACACACACTCCTACACTGCCCTTCCCACTCACTTTAGCCCCTCACTGCTGCTGCTCTGAGTTCAAACACTGTATCTGCAGGGCACAGGGGCTTCTGTGCTGCTGTCTGCACAGGCGCGGCTCTGCAAACGAGATGGCAGCATGAAAACAGAGCCCATTTCACCCTCTCTGCACGCTCCTAGAAACTCTGACAAGAGCTTTGCATGCTCTGCATTCACTTAGGCACTCTGTGCACGGTGGGCTTGCTCTTGGGTCATCTGAGGTGAGCCTGCATGTCTGCTCCAGGCAGGTACAGCACACGAATCCAGAGCCAAAGGGTTATTCTAGGGTTACAAACAGGGAATGGCTTCAGGTAAAAAGCAGGTCGGAAAGAAAAACAGCACAGAAGAATGGGGAAAAACTACTGTCCTCGAGGACTGGAGGAGGAATACCCTGCCAGTGCTCAGATGCCTTTCCTGACAGCTGCAGACTACAAAAGCCTGAACTCCCAGGTCTTCGCTTACAAAATCACAAGGACACCCCACAACACACTTTACAGGGATGGTGCGGCTCGGTACAATGTCACTTAGCACCAGAACTCACAGAAAAGCTCCTCTGGAGACACAGACCAAGCACACATCTGCCCACACACCACAGAGGTTTCCTTTCAATGGAGGTTGTTTACGTACTGCATCTTTCTCGGGGTTGCAGACTTTCACCCAAAGGATGTGATCCAGCAGCCAGTCAATGGGTTTGTCCTTATAGAACATCAGGATGAATTCCACGATCAAGCTCAGATCCAGAGACTTGAACATTTTTCCTATAGCACAAAGAAAAGGAGAAGAGAGAGAGCAGCTATGGCATGTAGTCAAGAGTCAGAGGTGGGAAGAAAAAACTTGGGAGACTATGCTGTGGAGGCTGGATGTGTCCATCCCTCTGCGTAAAGGAAATAGCATGCAGCTCTGTTTTATGTACCAGTACTGCTGGCATTGCTAATACAGTTCCAGATTTAATCCTCGTTGCAGAATTAGAAAGCATTAGTGTCTCAGAGGTCACAACAGCACCAAAAGGTCTAAAACTCTTCCATTCTGCAGGGAGAAATACAGATGAAAAACACGCAGCCAGCTGCAGGACAGACCATTTCCTGCCCTGAAAACTACAAGTTTTAAGCCAGTCAAACCAGTATCCAAAATAAAAGATCAAGCTGCTACTGCAACCACGTATGGCTGTTCCCAAAATAGTTCTGTGCTGATGTAAACTTCCTTTTGCACACTATTAGGCAACTCCAGATCCCATCCAGCCTAAAAGCTACTGGTCATATCTAAGCTGTTCAGCTGTTGGCTGGGCCACCGACCAGGTTTATTTTTATTAAAAGTGAGTATCAGCAGTACCAGCTGTGAGGATCTTTCTCCCCTGAGCAAACACAAGAGTCATTGCAAAAGTAAGGAGAGATCAAGTCCAAGTATTCTTCAGTCTCATGGGGACAACTCATTGGACCACAACTGTAAGTGCTTGCAAGAAGTGGTGGGCACGAATGCCCACGGCTGCCAGAACTGGGATGAGCGAGGGAGAACGTTACCAATAAATCCCAGCTGAGAAAACTCCAGGATCATCCACTCCTCAGAGGGCTGCTGCAAGGCAAAGTTCTTCATCGTGCTGAGATAGTTTGGTTTGGCCACGATATCATCCTCCAGCTGCAAAAGGAAAGGACACTCAGTGCCAATGACCCATCCAGGTTCCAGTAAGAGCCTCTCTGTGCAGAGCAATTGTGCTGTGGACCAGAGGAAAGCTTTGGCACAGGCCTAGTTTAGTTTGGAAGATGCTCCAAGCGGATTTTTCTCACCTAATCTAACAGGTAAACAAAACAAGAATTCCTGTCCTCCCTAAGGAGGAGGTCTCCAAATCTATATCATCTTAGAGACCTAACTTTTTAACCTATCTGCTTAAAACTGGCTCTCATTCTGCCTCATCACACAACAAGACATGCTCTTTACACTCTCCCAGCTGGATGCAAGCTGCCGTGAACCCACAGGTACATCCACCTCCCCTCTACCCCAGCACCAAACCCACCTGCACATAATATATGCCTTTGGACTGGGCATACATCATTAAAAAGCAGTAGTCGAGGTTCTGCTTTGTCCTCCACCTGCAAGAGACAAACGCAATGGGAACTCCAGTCTCTCCCACAACGCTGGGCTGCTTGGGGGATGGCACGAAGGCTGGGTTTAGGTTAGGAAGGCGACAGAGGGGATGGCATACAGTCTCTCCCCTTTGGTCTCAAAAAGCCCAGCCAAGAGTTATTGGAAAACTCAAGGACTTCAAAATGAACATCATCTGGGTTAAAATGACCCCTTCGCTGGATGATGGAAATGCTGCAGCACAAAGCAAGCCCCACAAAGCTGGTGCCAGTTCATATCCCCTCACCACTGCATTCCAGCTCTTGGATAACACAAGTTGCAGGGCCTCGCCTGGCCCTGTAGAAGAGCTTTCCCTGCAGGAGTCAGGGGAAAGATGCTACAGTCAAAAACAAGCAAGCCCTGAAATAAGTAAGTTCATTGATTCTTACCTGACTCTTTCCTTGGGGTCCCCAAAGGATTCCCGCAGGTGGGAGAAATCAGGATAGAAATGTGGAGATGGGGAAATTACCTCCAGCAGACCTGAGTGTATTTCCTTTGGGAATCTGAAGAAGAAAAGCAGCAGTAAATAAATGCCTCCATGTCTGACACACCATTTAATAGACCAAATCATTGGATAAACACTGAGCAGCAGAACCAAACAAAAACTACAGCCTCCAAGATAAAGATTCCCTAGCAGTTACTGCACTTCCAGGCCTCACCAAAGGACACCAGCAGGGACTGTTGCATGGTTTTAAAGCTGCTCTCTCCCTCCCATGGTCTCTAATAGCTCCATGCTCATGTTCTCCCCCCCAGCATCCCTCCTCTCCTCCATCCCGCACACACCGACTGCTGTCAACACGCTGGGCTGACAGCACAGAGCTTCTTTGCAGGTGACCTGTAAGTGCTGCACAGCAACCTACCCAAATACCAGCAGGAGAAAGCATCTTCCACCGTAGGAGAAGCTCAACTATTTTTCCCAGTCTCCTGAACTACTCAGTGTTTAACCTCTGCTCTCCGCAGTCCTACAAAGCTGATTTGTATAGAAAGCAGGGGACCACCAAAAAGGCTCCTCACTACAGTCTGCACAGGAGCAGCACTGCCTTGAAGGTGGCAGAGTCCCACCACATGCTTTAAAGACAGCCTCACAGATATCTTATGGTCCTTAAGGACATCCAGGAGAGCTGAGATAAAAGACAGGGGACAATAAAAGTGGAAACACTGAGAAACCAGCTGGATTCACTTCTGCTCAAACATCCCACAGCTCGTCCCAAAAGGTAATACTCAGTATTTATTGACCTGAGAAAAAAAAAATGGATCAGTTTTAAAGACCAGCCATGAGCACCAGGTACTCTCTACAGGATTAAATGGACCTGCAGACTGGTGCACCAAATAAGGACTTGCTGGCATTACTGGCAATTAGACTCCCAATGCATCAGTAATTAAAAGCCACGTTGCAGAGATTATGTTATGCATTTCTGATAAGTTACTTAAAACACTGTAGTTAGGACAGCTAGTGGGAATTCTACCTAGCTCCCTTATGCTGATAAAAATCAGCATCTATTTTCTCTACAATGCAGTTAAGAACCCCTTAAAGAGTCAAACCCAAACAGAAAAAAAATAGTACTCATCTGAAAAATATGTACCTACAATACCCTTGCAAGCAATACCTAGAGATTGTTGTAACTGTGAGAGATAAGTGGGAAAACCAGTTATTTTTATACTGCCCTTTTTGAGAACATTGGTGCAAAGCTGATTTCCTTTGTTTGTGCAGAGCCAGGAGGATGGGAGACGGGGCAGAGGGAGACAAAGCAGTGAGAATGCCAAAAACTTATTTTTCCCTCCCATATTCCCTCCTTGGGACTGGCAAGATTTTCAGCTAACATTTTCAACTCTTTCCTTCCTCAGGCAGCAGCGAAACAGAAGCTTCTCACTGAGCTGACAAACTCCACAGCGGAGCGGCCACGGCGTTCTCCCTCCTGCAATACAAGGTCAGCCTGCCCTGGCCCTACCCCACCTCAATTCAATTTGGATGACAAATAATTCCAGTGAATCAGGGAGGGGCAGGAGGCACTGGAGAAGGGGACGGTAAGAATCAAATCATTAAGTCAATTAAAGTTTGAGGCCTTCTATGCAGAAGCACTCTCTGCAGCAGCACCCAGTAATTTCATCAGGATCCATCGGACAATCAGTCCATTATCCTGCACTAAGTGTGTCCTCCTGCCAGCAGGCAGAAGGAGGGGAGCTCTGCCAGCTCCAGCAAGATGGAAGGCTCTGTGTCACCTCTTCTGCAAGTGCCCAGGAACACAACCCTCCTCGCACACATCCCAGCCCCTCTCCCATCATCGGCTTGGGGATGTGGGGCGTTGGGAGGATGTGCTGCCCTTTTGCATCTCCTTCTTACAGGGACTGCAGTCCTTTGGAAACACTCAATTGCAGGAGCTGGATGGGAGTTATAGCCTCTTCTCTCACCACCTTTTCTTTTGCCTGGGCTCTGACGCTGTTAACGCTTGGAGCAGTTAATAATCTGTCACTGGCTTGTGCTTAAACAGCCACAGATGAAGCTGCAAAAGCCACTAACACTCCAGGACATAAATAGCAGCTAGCGTGAGAGACAAATCTAACCAGCACCTAGAACAAGGGAAAAACAAACAGGCTGGGGCAGGAAGAAAAATGGATCATGGATTTTAAAGTGGAATAAGGCAGGAGCATTTGGGTGTGCTTACCACACTGCCCAGTTGCTCTGACTCCACAGAGCAGGCAGAGGGCTGCAACCAGACATGGAAACAATTGCCAGGTTTGCTGGAAATCTAAAAAATCCATTTTCTCGCAATGCCACGTGAAAGAGCAAAGTGAAACTGTGTGGCTGTGTTAAATATTGTGAGCACAAAGCAGCCTTCTCGAAGCTACATATGGGATGCATTTTAGAATGAGCCGCAATAGCAAAGACAGCTCAGAGTTTAAGAACAGGAAAAAACCCAAACAACAACAAAAATACAAAAGGGAAGAAGAAAAGTGTGTATTTTCTGCTTAATGGGCTGTTCCCTGGCCTCGCTACAGGCACAGTCTGTACTGCTGGAGTCATTTGCAAGTGCTTACAAGTTTTTGATGTTTTCTGCCACTCCGGCCGTGTACTGCGGATCCGTCTGAAAACAAAAGAGAAGCAGTGTTAGATCCTCCAGCCTCAGCCTGTGCCTCCTGTGGCTCAGCCATCACCTTGAATGCACCCCAAGGGTACTCTCAGCACCCCTGCACCACCTTCATGTCTCAGTTTAACGTTTTTCTCCATGCTGGTCCTTTCTGGTCAGTGTTAACCAAAGCCATCACACACCAAAATCTACCCCAAAGGAGTCAAGATCCTGCACACCTTTCCCACGTTGCTCTCCTGACACTTCTGCCCCTGCCCGTGCCAAGGGTTTGCACAAACTGTGAACCTCTGGGTTATTTATTTTTTCCCTCTGTACACACTGGCTTTCATCCAAGTGAATACTCTTGCCAGAAAAGGATCTCCTCCCCTTTTTTGGAAAAGAGGGGTCTATTTGTAAGCGTGTATTTTTCATTTCAAGTTCACTCCAATGTTTTTCTTCCTAAAACAACAGTTTGTTCCCAACAATCATCTGGCAACCTGTAACAGGTGGGAGGCAAAGGTCAGCAGCGCCGCACGCCGCTCTCTGCGGGCGAGGTAAGAGCAAACACAGGGACAGGCACGGGACAGAAACCATCTGCACAGTGACTGGGAAAACAAAATCGAAGAACAAGAGGCAGGAGACCAAGGGACAAAAAACTGTGCCTATTTCCTGGTGGTGGTATTGTTTTGGGAGGTTGTACGGATCACGGGACCACACAGCCCAGGCGGATCTGCAGACGCAGCATGACGGAAGCCAGGACCGGCTGCCGCTGCGCTCAGCGCCGGGTGGAGGTGGGAAGTGAGACACTGGGAATGTATGTCACAAGCTGAGGACACCGCTTCCATGCTGGAATGGTGACAAGGGAAGGTTTTGTCAAGAGGAAAAAGGTCCCTTTCCCAAACAAAGTTCAGGCTCCTGCTCCTGGACTGATTTCTTACCCCAGCGCTGCCAAGAAAACAGCAATAGGAAAAACAAAGACAGGAAAGATGCTCCTGGCCTTGGGAGCAAACAGGCAGCTCTTCTCCAAGCGTGTGGCCACCACTGAAGTAGCAGGTTGGCAACAGCAGAGTCAACCAGCTCCTGCTCCCCTTCACCGGGCAAGAAGTCCCCGGCTCTCCCGGGCAGCCCGGCCACTGCAGATGATACCCGCAATGGTTAGCAGTGGCACTCAGAAAGCAGAAGCTCCCATCCCAAAAAGGAAATTCAATTGCTTCACTTGTTGCCATCCTGAGTCTCCAAGTAACCCAGCATCTGCTGCAGACTCGCACCACCCTCTTTACTTTTTATCCCATGCCTGAGGAGCCCTAACAAGGAACGGCAAGTGAAGGTACATCGAGAAACACTTTGTCTAGGATGAGGCAGAGCAGCTACAGCAGTGGTTGGCACTTGCACAGAAGGAGGACGTTGTGTCAGCAAGAAAAAAAAACAGTGACAGAAGTGATCTGCAACAACTACCATTACTGTTACTGGGATAGGAAGCTGTGCTTCTTTACTCCACAGCATCAGAATTAATTTTTTTGTTGTTCAATTCCCTTGTCACTCGTACACACATGGAAAGTCAGGTGCTGCCATCCTGTTTTCAAGTCAACCAAAAAAAAATAAATTACTGCAGGCAAGAAGAGGAGATGTTTTTGGTCAATTTCCTTAAAACCCTCTCATTTTTTCACTCACCCACTGTGAAAACAGTCATGAAACCTGTCCTGCCCAAATGATGGCCAGGATTGAACCTCGTCCCAGCACTCTGGGCCTCACCCATCTGTGCACACCTTCTCACACAAATACCAGCCAGAGACCTGAAGGCCAAATGCTACTTAAAATGTCAAATTATGGGCAAACAGACAGCAAACCCAGACATCTATCTTTGTTCCGCTCCCAGTAATATGCCACTGAGGTTTATCTTTCTCACTGGATTTCTGGAAATTAAGACAAATGCACTTCAAGTTCAAGAAAATAATCCTGAGGGGAAAGCTATGGAGAAAAATAACCATCTAAACCCACAGATAAAAGCAGCTCTTGCGGATTAATGTATCAAGGCTTTTTAGCTCCTGGATTCAGCAACTGAGTCCGGGCTCCAGACACCAGTATGAAGAGGCATATTAGTCTCAGCCCCAAATCAGCGAGCTCTTGGGTTTGGAGAGAGGGTTAGCGCTGTCCTACAGGTACACAGGGAAATGAAGCTACTTCAGGAGGGGGTCTGAGAGCTCCCCTAGACACAACCATGATCAAAGGCCTGGAGCACCTCCGCTATGAGGACAGGCTGAGAGAGTTGTGCTTGTTCAGCCTGGAGAAAAAGCTCTGCGGGGACCTCATAGCGGCCTCCCAGTACCTGAAGGGCCTACTGGAAAGCTGGGAAGGGACTTTTTACAGGGGCCTGCAGTGATAGGACAAGGGGGAATGGCTTTAAATTGGAAGGGGGGAAGATTTAGATTAGACACTAGGAAGGAATTCTTCACAATGAGGGTGGGGAGGCCCTGGCACAGGTTGCCCAGAGAAGCTGTGGCTGCCCCATCCCTGGAGGTGTTCAAAGTCAGGTTGGATGGGACTTTGAGCAATCTGGTCTGGTGGGAGGTGTCCCTGCCTATGGCAGGGGGGTTGGAACTGGATGATCTTTAAGGTCCCTTCCAACCCAAGCCATTCTACGATTCTATGACCATGGGGCTGCTCCAGCACATTTCGGGAACGATCACTCAAGCACCCTGCAAGAGGCAGCGTGATTCAGACCAGAAAGACAAACGTGGTGCTGCACTGGCAGCTGATAACACAACACGTGTGCCTGCTTGGGTCCTGACCTTTCCTGGCCCAGTTGGTGCTCCATTCTGTGCAAGACACACCTCATGATTGCGGTCAGACAGCAGCCCAAGGCTGGGCTTATCTGCCTTGGCAAGCAGCTGAGTTGGCCTCCAGGTGGGCAGTCGTTCTCTTTGGCACTGACTTTGGCAGACAGTGGGATGAAGGCCAGGAAAATGGGATAAACAGGGCAACGAGATAAACAGGCAAAGCTGTCTTACCTCAGCAATGAGGACAACGATGACGGAGTCCTCCTTCTCCTGCTGAGTGAGCTCTGAGATGAGGGAGTTGAGGGTGTCGGTGAGGTAGGAATGCACCTCTCGCTTCACGCTGGGGATTCCCATCACAACGGACACTGCTCAGGGCCAAGGAGAGATTTTAGAGAGGGGGGTGTGCTGGGACAAGACGCTTCGCTCTGCTCCTATGACTGCCTCGTGGTTCACCTGCTCGGTGCCGTGCTCTGTCACTAGAAACCAGGAGTGATCAGCAGGTTGACTGGTTCCTGGGCTATGTAGGGTTCCCATACTCCGGTTCCCCAGTCTAGTACCACCCCAGTGTGCCAGGCTGGTAGGGCACCCGTGGCAGTCGGACAGAGTCTTTCTTTTCTCCTCTGAAGACTGATGGTAAGGAAACACCTGAAAACTTTACCCCTTCTAGGGGCCGTTTCAGCCTGCGAATGGCAACCTCAAGACCACTCTTGCTCTGCTAACCCTTTCCATGGCCAGATGCACCTCAGTTTGGGAGGGATAAGTCAGGTCCTTGGCTTTGGGTTGGAATTTGGGAGCATGGTGAGATTTGGAAGCATGGGCAGAATCATCTAGTAACCAAACTCCTGCTCCAAATGAGATTTGTCTTGGCTTAGAGTCTCCATATGAAGCGCCCTGCAAACCTTGCCTTCATCTGACCACTTTCCAGGCAAAGTCTAGAGCGCTCTGGAGATGGAAAGCAGCAAAACACATCTGGCAGAAGCATCAAGAACATTTTAGTGCCAGCAGAGCACAGACAGCACTCCCCCGTAGACTCGCAGACATGACATCGCTTACCCACCCCGCGTGCCACAATACCAAGGAAGCTTGCATGATGCATGCAGCCATTCCTCCAGTCCTGCTCATCTCCATACCACAGCCAGGCCCAGAGAAAAGGGGAGGGACAGCCACCAAGGTGAGGAAGAGCACCAGAAGCAGCACTAATTCCCATTTACCTCCAGTGCGCCCCTGTCCCACATGCACGGCTGGCTGCAGACTGTTCTCCTTTGACAGCAAATGTGGCAAATGATGGAAGATGGTGGGAAGGTGCAGCACATTCTTGTTGGTGATATTCCACAGTTTTAACTTGGTTTCGTCTTAAAAAGGAAAAGGGAATCAATTGCAAGGAACGGTAGGTAGGAAGAGACTGCAAGGCAAAAAGCCTTTTTAGAGCAGCCTGGCCACCCGAGACTACTGCTGGGTTATAAAAAATCAGGCCAACCTTTAACATGCTACCACAAACCCAATTACAGTTCAGCAGGAGCCAGGAGGGCCTCAAAGAAGTCCCAAAATATTTGGGAATGAGGAGAGAAAATGAAGATAAAATGAAGGTCAAATTGGATCTTTCTGTAGAGATCCAATTTTCTTCAACTGAGCAACTTAAGGAAAAAAAAAAAAACAAATAAATTGGTGGCAGGTGCTCAGCCAACTACCTACTTCCTCCCCCCCTCTCTTGGGATACCCATTTTCCATATGGATTCAATACAGCCATAGGAAATGGCATTTATGACTTGCAAGAAAGAAAGAAAAAAAAAGCTTCTAAGCAAGCAAACTGGCAAATATCCGTGGCAGAGGCAAATCTCTGTGCTTAATGATGCATATGCACCTCTAATTAAACAGAAGTTTAAGAGTTCCCAAGTCCCCTCTGAACTCCACAATCTGCTCTTGCCGGGGGAGAGAAGAGCACGTCCTGTCCGCAGCCCCTGCGCACACGTACACCCCCCCCACCTCCTCGTTAGCAACAGCTTTAAAACAGCCCGAGATCCTCTGCTTCTCTGTTTATTCACCAGATAAGCTGCTCCAGGTCCGGTTTATATCCCGCAGGGCCTGCTTCTCTGAGATGGCTCTCTTGATCTCCTCCAGGACCAGGTTGAGCTCCTTGGAGCGCTTCAGGCTCTCCTGCTCGGCCGCGTGCAGTCGGTCGCGGAGGGCGAGGAACTCCCGCTGGTAGATGTCCACAACGTCACCTGAGGATGGAAAGGAGGGAAGAGGCTTTCTCCTCTGTGCTCTGAAGGGTTTCGAATCGCAGAAGCAACGCCCATCACTCACACCTCCTCTACCTCCACAATCCTTACAACATGGATTTAGGGAGCTGTGGTCCAGCACGCACCTATTAGTTGTGTTGGAGAGAGGGCAGTTGAAGTTGCAGGATTACAGTTAAAAAGCTCCTTCCATTTTTTACTTTAACTTGAGTTTCTGGGTCATATAGAAATACAACCTCGTTCTCTGTGACCAAACCATGCAGCAAAAAATAAGTTGCATGGTAGTTCTTCTTCACTATATACTCAGAAAAGGGGAGTCAACTGCTGGAATTAATTTTATGAGCAACATTTTGCATCTCTCTGCAGGTCCAGAAGTTTGAGCAAGTGAGACAGTGACTACTGGAATGAGCAGTGGGGAACCAGAGCCAAGTGAAAAAGAACTGAAAGCACTGGTGGAGATGGCCTGCTAAAGCCATGGCAAACCCAAGAAATATCATTATTTTTAATTGTCTTGCTCCTTGCTTTGGTTCTCTTCTGGTACACAAAGGAAAGACTTTTAAGAGCACATGTCAAAGGGCATTTGAGTGGGTAATTTGGGAGATCCTCCAGACTGCATCTCGAAAGCTTTCTCCAGATGGCACGGGGCATCTCCCAGGTGGAAAGCAAGATGCTGGCAAGTACGACTCCAGCCTGCAGCACGATAAGGGTACGCATAGCACATCTTCCAGATTCAGAAGACAGTCCCAAATTCTAATGTCCAAAAGGGATTTTGGGAAACTAAGCTCTCAAAAAAAGGCAGGATAAAGAATATCAAACAGCAATAGCTGCCCAGATGCTTATATAAATCCAAGTGTTTTGGATACACCTTAAGGAAGCATCATAAATGCAATACATAAAAAATAAACCTTTGATAGGGCAATAAAGCTTTTCCTTATGAAACAACATCTTATCATCATGCCCTTCTTAAGCAATAAAACTATCGAGAGCCTTCAGCCAGAACTAACTATACAATAGCTGGGAGTGGAATTGGTTAGTCATTAATGAACCTTCCCTGGCTGTTTTTTTACCCCATTATTAAGGAAATTGCTCATTAAAAATACACCTTTATCTGTGGTCACTCGTGTGTTTTCAGTAAGGCTATAACTTACAGGGCTACACTCAAAACAGATTTATCCTCTCAAACAGTAGACCCTTAGCCCAAACACAACCAGGAGAGCTAACAACCAAAAATACTGCGCAGGAACTTCCCAATACAGGACTACATATAAATCAGAGCCAATGAAAAAAAAATATACTGACTGCACCAGAAACTTCTAATTTGGGTCCATAAAGAAAAAGGAATTTTGAAGACCAGACATATCCAGCTCCAAAACACAGAGTTTCTAAGACAACAGTGCTTCCCAGTCCAGCTCCTGTTAATGCTTTTGCCTAGGGAAAGTTCACCCCGTGGGGTCTCTTCCCCCTGAAAAACCTTCTTAAAGACTCACTGCTTCAACACAAAGGACCCTCCTCCCGAGTCAGTCTGGCTCTTATTAACCTTTCAGCATTAATTTCAAAGCCACTGGCACATGGGGAGGGAGCAGAGGAAGTTACACCCATCTGATTACTCTGTCCATCTGACAACACCTTATTCAGAGAAAGTCGCAGGATAGACATAAACCAGACCAGTCCTTCCTTTTTCCTGTGCGGTGCTGCTCGCTCTCCACTCCCATGGAGAAAACATTTAAAAATTTGCAGAAAAACAGGTTAACACCCAGCTTTGGGAGCTGCCACAGGAATTCACAGGAGAGAGTCAGGCTTTAAATTGACTCCATGACGAGCCAGACCTTTACCTGCTGCCACCCCTCAGACATAAGAATATAACTTTCAGCTTCCCAGTACTCTAAATTATAGGTTTTCCTGCTTGTATGTTTTACCAGCTGCATCTGCAAACACCAGTGAGGAAGAAGTCTCACTTTCTGTTTTTGCACAACACGATGGCAAAAACTGTGCCTGTGCAAGGCTGGAAGCATTTGGCTCTCGGCATTCCAGGGGGTTACTATCCTGTGGATGCTATCAAAGCCAAATCACAGCTAAAGGCTGCCATTAGATGTTGTTCTGCAATACCTGGAGCAGAGTAAAGGCAAGGCTTTGCACTCAATGGCTTTTTCCAGAGCACTGCACTTCGTTTGTGTCAGATTTAGAAGGGAAATGTCACTGATTATTCAGTCGCTAATGACCTGCCCGCTGAAGCCAAGAGCTGTACTTTTCATTAGACTGCAACGGTGATGTGCAGTCAACCATTTGCTGCTTTGCTAGCTAATGGTTGGAAGTGAAATTCTATTTGTTTCCAGTACTCTTGTCCTATGATGTCTTCGCAGGCTTTCCATTCTTCAATTAAAATTTCATGAAATTTAAAAGCTGATCGATCGTGACCGGTTCCGGTGACAGCTTGAACAGTCTGAGACAAAGCCCAAGACGAGTGTACAGTTCCCCATGAATTTCCAGCAATGCCATTTTGCACTCGTTGGCCTGCAGTGACACGTGGACGCAGATCTGCCGTCCTCACAGACAGCCTCAGCTGCTCGGCCAAGGGAGGGCTCTGAAAAGCCACAAAGGGCAGCAGCGGATAAGGAGGAGGGGTGGAAACTGGCTCCCATCTCTACAAGCAAGGGTGGACACAGAAGTGATTTGCTGCTAATTAGGGTGAACAAATTTTTCAGCTAGCGACATTTCAGCACAGACCCTTTACACACCTTTCAAAGAGCAGCATCCTATCTTCATATTTATTGTCTTCCCTCCCAGTATAAGACAGAAGAGCCCTTAAAATATCCCCAGACTCAGGCATTGCAAAGCAAAAACTCCCAGCTACAACTATATTAAAAAAAAAAAAGATTCAGCTTACTTTTTCTTGAGAGATAACACATTGCTTCGGGCTTAAAATGTACTGGTTTAATAAAGGAGGAAAGTCAGGGTAAGGTGATGGTTTGCAGGACAGATGTGGGAGACCAAAAACGTCTCAAAGAGGGACTTGCAGTATTTGCAGCACATATTGTGTGTACCCAGCACCCTGCAAATAGCACATTTCACACCTTGCTGTGTCTAATTTTTGCACTCAATGGTCTTTCACAAGCCATCTTTAGAAAGGGGCTGGCTGTAAGGCTCCAAGTGTGCACTGAGCAGTTTCATACAAGCCAGCTCTCTGCAGGGCAGAGGAAGCAGTGCTGGGCACAGCTGAGCGCTGGCTGCCATCTGTCCATCCCTGAGCTCGCTGGAGCAGATCTGGGATCTGGGGGGCTGTATCCCTGGGGGGGGAGCAGCCTGCGGCAGAGTGACAGCGGCTCTAGAAGTGCCTGGCTGAGCATCACTCCCCGATCAACGATTGCCTCCTCTGCTCCCTTCTCTCACTCTGCCTGCAGCTGCCAAGCTTCATATTTGTAGCTGGGGGCCTCCAGCTGAGAACCCTGTGCTGGGTTTGCTGAGCAACAACGCGAACCGCTGGTGAGGCAGCAGGCAGGGATGGCTTGAACGGGCTCCCTTCCCAGCAGCGCACAGTGGACGGGAACAGGCTGCAGGGGCTCATGGGCTGCTCCCCAAGAGTCTCATGTGAGCTCTGCAGAGCTGATCTCCTGCAGCCTTCCCAGTGTTTTTTGTCTATCCAAGACAGCATCTGTTCAATTAAATGTATTTCTTCATAATAGAGAATTCTGTGGCTTCGTTCTTCAAGTGGCTAATAAGTGCAAACCATGTTTGCAAGCAAGAGGTGAGGGCTGGGACATCTGTGTCCACTCTGCTTCTCCATTTTCAGTTTTTGAGTGAAAGTAAAATACTTAATCTGATCCTAAACCGGCAGATGGACACAAAATCAGTCCAGTGCTGATACAACCCCCACCTTGAAGTCTCACATGGTCATCCATATGTATATCTACATATACAGTCAGGAATGTTATAATTCTGTATTCTGCACCAGTCTTCCAAAAATCACACTCCAACATCCCAGCCTGCGGTGCATTTTAAACATGTCCATATTTCAGAACCAATTACTTTTTGTTTTCTTCTCTACAGATAACCTCTCCCAGCAGAATGGACCCATGGCCAAAGCCAAAGGTTCCCCACCAATTCAATCTCTTCAAAAGCAAATGTAGTCTTTGCTAGTTGGATTTGCTTCTCATTAGGAAGACTTTCACAAGACTTTAAAAACAACCCCGAATCTCTAAGCCATTTATCTTAATAAATCTAGGCTTCAAGAGCACAACTGCACCTTTTGACCTGTCTGCTGCAAGACTTCCCAGGAGCAAAACAGCCAAAACAAAGTGTAGTCCCCAGTTCACAACACAAATGGAGTTGGAGCAGAAAATTAAACTGCTGACGGAAAACTCCTCTACAATGACTATGTTCCTTCATTTCATTTAAAGCGCGCTTTTAATTAGCAACTGTTCCCTCTCTAGGACTTGCAAGGGTCTGGGGGACTCCAGAGCACACAAACCCTCCCTGGGCTACAGCATCTACGGTACCAAAAAGTGCAACTGATGAGGCATGGAGAACCAAGCTGGCGAGTCATCCCATCCCAGCTCACCACCATCCCCACCCCAGCCTGGCGCCTGCGCTGCCCACGCCTGGCCACATCCCCAACCGTTCACAGGAGCTCTGGGAGTTAGAAAATGATTAGGGAGGGCTTTTTTTTTTTCCACATTTCGATGTTTAATGATTTATATAATGCCAGCACGGCTGCACACATTACCCTCTAGATTGCCTTGATTGAATTGCAACATTCATTAGGTACTTTGCTAACAGAATTTCACCAGACTGTTAAAATGGATATAAGGAGATACCGTGCCGTATCAGTGAATTAAATTCAGCTCCTGACATGTGGAAAAGGTTAGTCCTGTTTCTCAAGGAAATCTGATGGCTGGTGTAGCACACAGATGTTAAACACTTTGCACACAGGTACACAGAGATTGCCAGCAACTCCACAACAAACATTTTTGACCGTCAAAACACTGTCCTTTGGCTGTTTGGCTGTAGAAGGATGAGATCAGCTTTAGAGACTCATCATAAACAAAACCCTGAAGCAAACTCAAAAAGCCAAAGGTTCTGCTGGGGTACAATGGAGCTACAGGTAAGTTGTGACAAAATGTTGTCTTAAGAAGCAGAAAGGAAAAGAGAGGATAGCTCAGCAACCAAAATACCCCCCAAAAGACACTACCCTTGCTAGGTAGGATGAAGATTCAGCAAGTCTTTTATTTCAAAGCTAAAGAAACTCTAACCGTGCTCCTGTAAAATGAACAAGATGAGAGATACATGGTCGCCCCTTCCATGAGCCAGTGGACCGTTGCTCCCGGTCTGAGCCTCATCTTTTAAAACCATAAATATTTCAGCAGTTTAGGATATATGTAGCCGTGGAGAACGTGGTTTGCCTTAAGGAACAGAGCACCAAGACATGCAGAAAAACAAATCAAACACAGTCAAGGCTAGATATCAGGAGTGGATGTTATCTGGCAGGCTGGACCTCCCAAAAGGCTCCAGCAGTTGCAGCTACCCTGGTGAGGGTTGATTCATCCCCATGGAGAGAAGGAGCTTTTCAGCAGTGCCATCACGACACAAACACGGATGCTTTATTCAGTAAACATTATGCAGTAAACAGCTGCACTGTGTCCTGAACGACCTGGACACTAAGTTAAAACAGACATTTTCTAGTTACTACTATAAAAACACACCTTGAGTTTCTTTACAGTAAGTTTTTTTTGATTATTTTTCAAGAAATAAAATTTAAAGAAAAAAGGTTTTAAAGGAAAAAAGCTCTTAAGGAAGTTATTCAAGTTTATTTAGTATATTATGTTATATTACAATTTGTTAATACCAAGACAGAAAGTCACATGGAAAGTGGAGTTTTTAGTAGCACTAGATAGCTCATTATTATTGGGAAAATAGCTGCATGTGTGGAGAGCAGCAGTCAGGGTAGGGACCAGGGAAAGAAGGAGGTGGGATGAGGGCTTCCCTGCTCAAAGCAAACAGTCCACGTTCGATGCTGCTGACACTGGCACTGCCAGTGCAAGCCCCAGAGTCATCATAATCATAGAATCATAAAATGGTTTGGGCTGAAAGGGACATTAATGGTCATCCAGTTCCAAACCCCCTGCCACAGACAGGCACACCTTTCACTGGATCAGAGTGCTCAAAGCCCCATCCAACCTGGCTTTGAACATCTCCAAGGAGAGGGCATAATGGCCACGGGCGGTCAAAGCAGCCACCAAAGATAGCAACTATGATTTAGTTCCTTACATTCACCCTCTACCCTTTATTTACACTTCGTTTCAGTTCAGCCACTACCTACAGTGTGTGCTGTCCTGAATTGAGGCCAATAATGTATTTTGACTCCCCACCACCCCAGCACACACCTCTGTGCCGTCGCTACACTCCGACTTAGAGCCTGTGTTTAAGTGCCATCCTGAGCGGACACAGCGCTGTTCTGCAGCACCAGCTCTCGAGGTATGTTACAAAACGTGGCACCCAACCTCCATACCCAGCAAAAGGCACTGGTTACCCAGGTGGGTGATGGCAGCAGGAGCGACCCTTCGCAGCCAGCGCCCACCCAGCCGCTCCACCCAGCACCACGGAGGCTCTTGCGCTGCCCCTCAGTCGGCTGCTGGGTTTGAGCACCCCACTACACCACAGCTGCCCTGAGCTAACACATCAGCCAAAGCAAGAAGCTTATTAAAAGCAGCCTGTCTGAAAAAATGATTCTCAAACAAAGAAAGTGCTTCCACTCGTTGCAATCTGTTATGTGTGTGTGTTTTTAGTGTAGCTATATAATAAGAGCCTGTGGTATATTTAACAGCATTTCAACCTTCAACAGCTCCAGGTAATGAGATAGAAATGCAATGCATCTCTCTACTGACAGTCTCTACCCAGGGAACACGGGTACCTGTAAGTCACCATTTCTTCTTTTTGTAGCACTAGGTTTTGATCATATTCTGTTGCACTTCTCCTTGATGGAGTTTAATGTTGCCTCAGCACATACGTCCTCAGAAGGAGAGAGGAAAATACATATCCCCTGTGCCTTATTATTGCAAAGCAGGAGCAACTGTTTGCATTTGAGATTCAGTTCAGACAGCATTCACACAGATCCTTCCAAAAATAAGCTTTCTTTTTTTTGTTGCTTTTAAAGTTCTATGTAGTAAGTTTTCAGGGATGGCGATGAGTAATTTCCCATTATGGGAATGGTGAACCACAACACAGATGGTGACCATTATAATCCCTCTTCCAAAGAGGAGAGCAAGTTGCAGGGGTGCCTGTGCCCACATCCAAAAAGCTCTCCAGAAAGCTGCAGAAGGGATGCAGGCTCCAAAGCAAGGATGTAAAAAGTCAGAAATTAGGAAAGCAAACAGCAATGCTCATCACCCGTGGCTAAAATGTCTCAATCAGGACAGAGGAGGCAGCAGAAGTAGCCCCACCGCTCTTGCAGACCTGCAGAGCAGGTTTGGGATCTCTTTCTGCAGGACAGCTCCCTGGGTGAATCACATTGAACAACACAAAGAGCTCCCAGATCATTGCAAATACCCTGGATTTTGCCATGCTGCAAACAAAAGCATGAGGAAATCCCCAGCAGGTATAAAATACCATCAGCTTCTGCAAAAGGAACCAGTCCTTCTCATCTTTCCTAGGGTTTTATCAACCTGTTCAAAAGATTTAACGAGACAAAGAAATCAGAGGGCAATTCATTTTGCTGCAAAACAGCAATGGAAGGGAAGAGGGTAAATCCTGCCATTGATCTAAAGAGAAAGAAGATTGAATAAAATAGCATATTTTCATCACAGCAAAAGGTTATCTATCTCAAGAGGAAGCCATATGGATTGGTATTAAACCCACTGTCTAATAGATTTAGTGAGGATCTGGAGAAGGAGATGAATTTGTGAAGTAGCCAAATGTAGGGCTGACACAGATAGGTTCATCAAAGCCTGAAAAGAAGAAAATGACCAGGAGAAAAGACAACAAAATGGCAAAATAGCATCAAAGCTGATAGATGCAAATTAATTAGGGGGGGAATCAAGACATTTTTCACATGGTTCTAAATAAAGAATACTAACCAGGAAGGAGGCCAGGCCATCAAAGTGTCTGCTCTGTAGGCAGCAGCAATACAGGAAGAAAGAAGGGATGGAGAGGGAGGCAAACAAGACATTAGTCTGCTTAGTGAATGGGATGGGTAATAATAGTCTGAAGATTATAACATATTATAATGATGCTGCCTAATCCCAGAATAGTTTTCACCTCATCTGAAAAAGAGTATTATTACAGACTTAAAAGGGGCTTTAGAAGAGGGTGATGAGAACGATCAAAGGCCTAAAAAAAAAAAACCTGCTCGGTGAGGAAAGAGAAAATATATGAGACTATTCATCTTAGGATGGGCATAATAATAAGGCTTGTGATGAAAAGCATATAAAATAGTGATATAATGAAAATATATCACAGACTTCCATTCCTCTTGTCTCAAAATACAGGAGTAAGTAACCATTCAACTCAAATATTAATTTGAAAACTGATAAATGTGTCGCACAGAGAAAGTTATATTATTTCTCTGAATTCACTGCCATGGAAAAACACTGAAACAAAGAATTTAAACAACATTGAAGAGCTGGGAGGTGCTGCAAGCAAAGAGGCACCACGAGATGGGGCTGGGACCAAGGTGGGAAAAATTTTTGCCCTGCTAGTGGTCACTGCCGCTGTCCGAGTTGACAGTCCCTTTTTTCCTTATTTCTTGGGAGAAAAAACACAAATTTCTGAGTCTCTTCTCATGACTTAATTAGGAATACTGCAGCTTTCGTCTTCAAAGAGAAGGTAATTCATTAGCAATCTAATTATTTACCTGTGTAGTATGAATAGAGCTTTCGAAGCATTTTTCTCTCAAATGGAAAGTGAAGGCTTTGTTCTTGGTGGGTTTTAATACTCTTTATTTGATTGGGGAATAAAAACATGCTGAAAGTGAACAAAATAAAACATTACAGAAATTATGGGTCATTAAACCTCAAAATAATTGCAGTTCAACAGGATTTTTAAGAGAGAATGTCACACTGGCAAATCTGGGTGAGGGGTAGAAAGAAAGGGTAGGAAATGGCTGGGAATTTACAGATGTGGTTAGTCCTGACAAGGAAAACTGTGCACGGTTCAAAAGGAGATGCATTTGCCTAATGCACCGTCCTTCCATGACATGGGCAGGGAAAATGCTCTTGGATGCACCTAAGGGCAGCAGGAAGAGATGCACAGAAGAAACTGTGTTGCTGTCCTGAATTGAAAATGTACTTGCAGGAACGAGCAGCAGCCTCATCCACATATCGTCAAGGTCCAGGCACACAGGTCTTGGTGCTGGCCATGCCATGGGCTGTTTTATTGGTCACTTGTGGCCACCAGCCTCATGATGGGCTGCAAACCATTACATGTAGCAAAAAGCCAAATTGGATATCCTTCCCTTTCGCCCTGTTCTCACAGCGAGTACCGAAGCGAGTAAAAGCTCATGAACCAAAACAACCCTGAAGAAAGAGCTGATGTCTGGAGGGCGCAGGACAACATGCCCAAGGGTGCTGGTAAGGCCCAACTCTGAAGCTTTAAAGAAGCAGAAAACCCTGAAGCAGAGCAAATGCCTCACAGTCTAACAGGAACCCCCCTTTTTTTTTTACAACCTAATTATGGCAATAATGAAGCAGACACCTTGAGCACCAAAGCACTCATGTATCCCTTCCTGTGCTGTAGAGCCACCAGCTCCGAAGTCCACCCAAAAGGAACCCCTCCAAGAAGGGAAGTTAATCTTTGCAAAGGTCACCGTGTTAATAATCACGCCCTTTCTCTAGCAGCAGCTGTCACTAATTGCCTGTGAAGGAGTAGAAATGAAATTCTAGTTAATCCTCCTCCAAACATTACTATAATCCAACATCATCATCATCGTCCCCCCCATGAGCCACCAGCACTTTGCAGCTGATGGACGAGCTCAGCCCATCTCCGGAGAGATGCGGCAGTGGCGGGTGGAAAAAGCAGCTCTAATTTGCAAATTGAAGGAGAGCTTATTGATCAGCAGCAATATCTGCCGGGACGTTGTACTTCACCTCCTTGTACGATCGACCATCGCACTCATCATTCCACTGAAGTTACCACCAGGCCAAAATCCTGGAACAGGGGGAATTTGTTTAATCAATAACATACGAAGCTTTTGGCGCAGCTGAGCATATGAAAGAATTTTACAACAGCAAAATAAAGTAGTGCTGTGTTATAAATCAGAGAACACATATGGAAAAGTTAGAGATGTACTAAGATATCAAGGAAATCACAGAAGTTCTGGCTTGAGTCCCTGGCTCCGCCGATGTTAATGGTCGAGAACTTCAATGCAAGTCAAGTTTGACTTCTTTTTCCAAAAGAGTAACTCATTTGCAATGCACGTGACTGTATTAAGAGTGAAAAGGTATTTACAGCGTTCCCTTTGCTCCACCATCTATGTAAATTGTACGTCTTGTCTACTTACAGGTCCGCAGCAGCAAACAGATCACAATTTCCCTACTGTACCGGTGCCCAATCGGATGCATGACTGCACTGGTGGGTAGAAGCAGATTTTTAAATCACCACATACTGATCATGCGATGAGCTGATCTGAATTGCATTGTGGTTTAGTAGTCTTAAATAATTTGAAGAATGCTTAAAAATAAAATGCATTCAGAACCTTTTAAAAATTACTCAGCATTAAAATTTGAAATATTTATCCCCCAGGGTGCAGGCTTGTAACATGAGCACTTAATGGGGTACATTTTCTTCTCTCCAGAGAAAAACAAGACATTGCCATTAAATAGCACAATTAGACCAACTATAAGTGTTGATGCTATCTGAGGGCTCTTGTTTCATTTTATATGCTAGGATAATTGCTGGGAAGAAAAACATACGGCTAAAAGAGCAGGAAGAGCTGCTTCTCCCTTTTCTCAATCAGCAGCCAAGAAAACATGAGAAAGAGTTTTCAAATAAAGCTGACATCCCCTCCCACAGAACTACACTAGTCTGCTTTAGAGTGAAAAACTTCTTTCTGCCCTTGCAGAAAACTGAAATATAAATATGGAGCTCCCGACTTGCCAGCAACAGCAAATGACGGTACTTTTAAATTTTCCCTATTTGAAAACACAAGGACTAACTCAGAGTTAGGTGGCCTTGGTTCCACATCTGACAGCAGTTCAGCTGTGGAGCTGCCTGCCAGCCCCGTGCCAGCAGCAGCACAAGTGTTATTCCAGCAGACCAGCTCTGCTGCGAGGCACCACAGACGCTGGCGATAGCACAGCACAAGGTGGGGGTTGCAGGACATTTCAAGGGTAGAAAATAAACAGCTGGGGGAGGAGGAGGATGTGACTATGCGGGTGCCCTACTGCTAAAGACCTTTGGTTGCTTATTAAATGAGGCCTGAAAGGTTCTCAACAAGCTGCTGCTCTGTACGTAAGTGGCATCTCTCACTCCTCATGCCAGGCTCCGGGCAGGGTGTCACGAGTGGCTTTTGGTGATGTCAAGTCAGGTGAAATGGGCAGGGTGCTCCCTACACTGTGCCTCCTCGGACGTCACCAACGCCATGCAGCCCCACGGTCCACTGTGTCCATGGGCTGATCCAGCTGGAAAATAAAGCATCCTTGTTATGGCCTTAGTTTTCGGCCAGATCATCCTGCTGACCAAGCCAGTGGTGCAAAGGAGGCACACAGGAACTACAATGCCCTTTGGGACAACAGCCCAGATAGAGAGCAGTTTAAATGGCTTCTGAAACCACATCCTTAGATGTTTTGCTTTGTTGCAATGTCAGGTTTACCTAATGCCTTCAAGACAATGCACTGAGCCTTACTTTATGCTGCTTACCACCTCCAAAAATAGGAATGCTTCCCATAGACCAGGACCACAAGACCATGGTACTCATGCTTAATTTCACATTTATTCCTAAAGTGCTGTTTAGTCCTGGCAGAGGACCCTTCACACTCTCTGTGAGCGGATGCACCGTTGGTGCCTCTTACTTCCTTAGAACACGTCTATTTAAATGCAATTGGGTTTTCAGTATTTCACACACCGTTACCTTTACTGGTGGTAGGTGTAAGGCAATGCTAATTGCTAAGTGGGCTGCTGTGGCTCAGTTTTCCACACTTTCCACCCAGAGGGAGGGTATTTTACAGAAAGAGTCAGTTTGGCAAGCTGAGGTGCTGCAAGGAGAATGCAAGATGGACAGGCTGCCTGCATGGGGAACAGTCCCCATCTCCTCACAGGAACCCACAAGCTACACCCAGCAATGTCCGAGTCCACAGAGAGAGTTTTCCACGACAGAACAGTTGCATCTCACACAGCCCAGCAAGCACCAGCACAGCTGTGTTCTCTCACAGCAGTGTGTGCAGGATGACATGGAGTTGGGCTGTCTGGAGAGCAAAGTGCTGCAGCATCCGGCTGCTCCTTGGGATGAAATCAATCCATCGGTCAGTTTTATACCAGGAGAGAAGGATTTGCTGAGATGCTCAAACCAAAAGCTTGGACATTTTTAAGCTTCGGGAGGTGCAAGGGGAAGACAAGAGAGCACACAGAGCTCTCGAGGGGCTACGGCTGCTTGGCAAATCCGCGAGGGAGGGGGGCTTTGCACAAGATGCACTCTGAGCGTGGCCGAGCAGAGCCACAGCTTGTACTGAGGGAGTTAAACTGCACGAAATCACAGCAAATTACACCAGTGGGAGTCACAGAGTGCAGGGCCTGACCCCACTCCTGCAGTTCAGCTGTCCCAGGGGTGCCACGAGGTCAAAACCCAGGGAAAATCCCACCGCCATGGAGTGAGGCACAGAACAGCACGAGGAAAACCAGCAGCGTGACTCCAATGGAAACTGCCCTTAAAACTTGCAGCATGAGTATTCACAGCTCAATTTGAGCCCCTTTTCCCTCTGTACAAAGAGGTTTTACTGTTGGACTGCAGTGCCTGGGGAGGCTGTTTCTGTACTCGGGTGCTTTAGGTACCCCCAATGCATCCTAACACTGCTTTGGAAATGGTCTCTCACTGGCTACCTGGGCCTCTCAGCATCTCTTCTAGCGCTAAAAGCTGCTGTTTGAGAGCAGAAGGAAATATTTAGCGACTAGGTCATCCTTTGGATTGCTTTTATGAGATGTCCATAAAGCAAATCGCCCTGCGTGAGCTCCCTGTTAATAACTTACCCTCATACCCAGCTTCCCCAAGCTTCCCATGCATAGATCAGCTTCGTTACCCAGGATCATCACCGTGTGTCGCTGCGAAAAACCTAACCCAATTTTCTTCTTTTTCAGGGATAAAAGATGAAGAGAGAACAGTCTGTCAGATACAATAGCAATGTGGAAGAAGTGGAGGCAGAGCTCCACCACCATCTCCAGCAAACCCATGTCTGAACAGGAGCAATGTAAATGGGTGAGCTCCAACTCTATTATGGACTGGGATGGGTGGTTCACAAATACACACAGTCTTCTTGGGGGAACTCAATATTTAGTTTTATGACTATGGAAACAAAGCACGTATAAACTATAAGATCATGACTCTGTATACAGGTATTCATGACTATGAAGTTACTCAGAAGACTCCCACGGCCAGGTCCAAAGCCTCGTCAGAGCAGGGATGTTCTGACAGCCTTATAAATCAGGACAGTGGAAGAAATATATTGTTTTCCATAACAAATCACAGCAAGCCCTGCTAGTGCAAAGATACTGAAGGGAACCTTGCTGCTGTCAGTGTGGGTTGAGTGTTTATGAGCCCTACGCTGGCACAGACTGCAGCAGCCCCAAGCAGAGCCACCTCCCCGGCTTTGTGGGGTTTGCCTGAGTGGATATCCTTGGGCACAGCCCAAAAGTGGCCAAATCACTTCAAAAGTCAAAGTGGGGTCAGAATGCCACAGAGCACTGCTACAGCATCACTGTGCCCCAGCAACATCCTCTCTTAGGACCGAAACGCACCCCCTGCCAAGCCACCTCCAGCATCCCCGCAGCTCTGGCACCTCTCATTGGCCGCCCAGCCAGTGCACGCTGACTGTAGCTAATTCCCTGTATATGTTTTCCCAAGGACAAGCCCAGCAGCTCTGTATGTGTGTGGCATATCAGATTTCTACATTTCTACACCCCTTTCCCAGTACAGATTTGGAAGGTGTCGGGCAGGCAGACACGTGAGCATCCAGGAATGGGCAGGACACGAGTGCTACACCAGCCTAGCACACCTGCAAAGACAAATAAATTCTTTACCTTAACATCAGACAGTAGACTATAAAATGAAGCTGTAAGAGCACATCACTGCACATGAGGGGAAATTCATTCTGCTGTTAAAGGCCATAACTTCCCTACGAAGAGTAATGGGTATCAACAGGAGAACAGACATCCAAGAGTGCTAAAACATGTACTGTTTTTTTTTCCTAAGCTTGTGCTGGGCACACTACTTGAAACACAGAATTGTTGAGTTCTCCTTTCTCCCCAACTCTCAAGCTGATGTAAAATGCTCATGTTCTACTTGTAAATGTGATTAACCATTAGCATAAATTACCAGGGTTATAATGAATTCTCAGAAAAAAACTTGATCGTTCCTTTGGAGCTGTGTTCCAGCTACACACCAACTTACATTCCAGTTTAAATAAAAAGCTACACCTACAATGGGTACCAGATAAGAAGTCAGACTAAATGACGCTGGAAATCCTTTCCACCTTGGAAATACACAAACAAATGTGCTATTTACGATCAGTGTACTACAGGGACTGGCTGATCCTCCAGAGCTGGAGGAAGAGCCAGACAATCTCCAAAGGTGAAGGGCGAGGAGAAAAGCCAGTTAAGTTTCCCAGCCAGGACGACAGTTTACGGATAGGAGCATTTTCTAACTTTGACTTCTTCAGCATGGAGACCGTACACACACGTCTTGCTGTTCAAAGGACATCTTGTGCATATGAGCAAATTTGTCCAAATCGTTTTGGCTCCGGCCGCGGTAGTATGTCTAGTACACTACTTCCAGATGTGTTCTGTATCCCAGTCAGTCCGGCTGCTGCCTCAAGCCAAGAGAGTTATATAAGCTGCAAAGCTTAATTGGATTATTTAGCCCAAATCATTGGCTGAGAGGCAGGGGGGCTGGGAAACCGGGCGGGCAGCCTGGAGAGGACCTGCAATGCCACTGGCTTGGGGGGTAAAGGGATGGAGCATGAGCCAGCAAATAAATTAAAGAGTTCATAAAGCAAGATGGTCCTCCCCATCTCCCTCGAATGTTTTCTTACACCTCCCATCCATTTCACAGAGGGTGTGTTAGTTGGCATTTTATTAGAAGTATGTTTTCCTATTTTAACAACAATTTAAAAATAATGCTACAAGCATTTAGAAGACACGAGCATTTCCTCTCCACAATAACAAGCATTTCCTGACTGTGCAGCTCCACAACACAAAATAACACATCCAGCAACTCAGTTTTCCCACAATAATATTTTTTCTCAAACTTTGGCTGTTGCGGTGCCTTATTTTCCATTTAAGGACATAATCCTGCTTGTGGGATAACCCATCCCCGTGGATCTTCACGGCTGTAATTTTTAGGACAAAGTCCTAAAAAAGAAAAGTGTTGCAGCTGCTCTTGGGAAGAAATCAGGAAAGGGAAAAGAGAGAAAATGAAGAGTTTCCAAACGCTGTAGTTGTCAAAGTGTGCCAGGACAATTTTGTTCCTTTTATTTTTAATAAAACTGGGTAGTCAAGGCTGAAGTTAACACAAGGATATAAACTAACACTAAACTTTGAACAGGTTCCCTACTCCATCGCTTAAACAAGGGTGTGTGGACGCTTGAGAGCTACTTAAACAACTGCCATGAGGCCCTGGATGGACTTTGCATGGCTTTACTACAAATAATAATAACAAAAAGCAGCCTGGCATCCTTCTCTGCCACTGCTGACAACGTTCCCACCACTCTCCACCAGGCAAAGTGCCACGGATAAATTCAACAGATTAAAACAACCAGAACGATACGAGAGGCAGAGATGTGCTCAGTTCTGCTGGAAACGGCTACGCAAACACTGCAAATCACATGCAGTGCTCAGAGACAGAAGATTCCTCTCACCGGCCCCAGCTCCGATCCCCAAAGCATTAGACACAGAACAAACCCTAAACAAAATCTGGGGCTGCGAAGCTCCACTGTCTGCATGGTGCTGCAATTCATTCTGAATATTCTGGTGAACAAGGAGCTTCAACTACCACGCTGTACAGAGCAATAGTAAACAGCAGTGGTGACCAAAAAGCTATTTACAGAAGGGCTCTCAGCAATGATCCCATGATTACTAGTTATAGAAATTTTTCAAAAAAAGGAATACATAGAGATATTTCCACAGGGCACAGCGAGCCGTACAATTTGTGCTGCGCTTGGACTTTGTAAATCAAAATCCAAGCGATGTTTACAGCACTCTAGTTGTTCTTAAAACTTTATTTTTCTTTACTGCGTGCATTTTATGCTCTCAGTGAGCTGCAACGTAAAGCCTTTTGTGTGACTGATGGAAAGCAGAGCATCAGCACAGCCTGACAGGGCAAGCCAGCCTCACTGCCAATACCCCCCCCCCCCCCGCCGTTATCTGCATTAAGAGCTTCAACAAATTTGTGTAATACCCAGCATTATAGAAATGGATTTCCAACCAGAAGAGCAGTTGGCAGGATTAAACAAGTAGAAAAGCACATGCACATAAAAAATAAGGAGGTCTGCACACGAGCTAATGGAGCAAGCAGAAAATAACCGGGCACGCTCCCCGGGCTCGGGGACTGCTTCCTTTATGACAGACAGTAATGTCTCGTTACGGAAGAAACAAATACAATAAAGATGAATATTCCATCTCCCCCTGGCTACATTTTAAGTGTTAAGCCAGTACAAATTCTCTGGTTATATTTCACAAAAAGAGCTACTCAGAAAACCCCTGCTGGCAGCCCAGCAAAGCAAATTTCATTTGAAAGATAAATCCTATATTCTTCATAGGCAGATGTGAAAATACATCAGGCTTTATCATAACAGCCCCTTCCAGGAGCAAAAGAAGCCACAGAGTAAATTTGCAACAAAAAAGTTGTTTCTTTTGCCCTTCTTCCCCTATATTGCTTAACTCAATAGAGAGAAAATTACTAGCAAATCAGCAGTTACTGCATCTTATAAATAGATACTACACACCTCCTCAGCGCCACGGTGCTCAGCAAAGCCAATACGGAATCAACCCTGCGCTTGGGATCATCAGTAAAACACTTGGATGGTGAAACTACACAGATGCTGCAATTACTGTCATCACAAAATGACCATTCAGTTCCACTTCTCCACCGAGGCAAGACCGTACCAACCCTCCACTAACAAACGCCGCCTTGTCGGGCGGCTGGGCACGAAGGCGCCTGACACCAGCCAGTGGATGTCAGGGGAGGGCTGCTGGCAATTTAAGGATCTGCTTAATGCTGAGCTGGACCAGGTCACTGTAGCATCACTATTTCTAGCTGACCAAAGGGCAAGCTCAATCTACCTCCACAGTTCTGTGAAAACTCCTATAAACTGACACGTGACATGGTGTTGAAGCTGCTCTTCGGTGCAGGACTATAAATCTGGATCACAGTCTTCCCTCCTGCAGCAAGAACATTGCACTGAAGAGCTATTATCCATCTCTTTCCCAGATGGGGCAAGGAGCAAAGGAAGAAGCATTTTTAATCAATTACATCTCAGCCTGGTCTGAACTGGCTGATTCCTGCAAAGAATCCCTATTGGTCACTCTCCTAAACAAAATGAAACTCCCTATGTATGCAGAAGGTTGATGCTTAAACATTAAAACTCGTGACTCTATCCAGTTCTGCATCTGCAATCTTCATCTACCTGCACAGCTGGGGAGGGGATGGATTCGGGGAGGGGATGGATTCGGGGAGGGGATGGATTCGGGGAGGGGACAGCAGTGACAGGAGCCAGAATTGTCCCAGGCAGAGGCAGCACTGCCTGTGTAAGTGAACTGAGGGTGGCTCCCAGTTTGGTGCCTCTTGCAATCTCAAGAAGACCTTTCTGAACTCTAAATACTTTTAAATAGGAATAAATCATTAATTATGATTAATAATTTTAGCTTTAAAAAGAAAGCATAAAGCAGCCAATTACTTTTACCCCACTATAACTAGGGAAAAAAATACATATTTCTAAATGAAACCTTTGCAAAGTTTTCCTGCTGCCTAAACCAAGGCACAAACCAGCTCAGTGACGATCTGAGGTGCCACTGAGCTGTGCAAAGGTGGCAGCTCCTGAGATTTGTAGCTTTGGCCAAATCCTGACTGCAAAGTCTAGAACTCCTGCTGGCCCAGAGTCCCTTGGATTCGAGCACTGGAAGCAAACCTGCACTAAGAAGCAGCTGTTTCTACAGGCCATAGCTTGAAGGAAAGCTTAGGTTTTTTGGGTTCCCTTATTTTTTAAAGTTGGTTTATCGTATATTTATTCCATCTATTATCGTTCCTTGTCTTGCATCTCCATTTTGAATTATTTATCATTAGGTATCATATTCATTTGCATACATTATGAGGTACAAACCAAATGATTAGTCATTACATATTAGACTTTCCCAAACCATCTGTGCCAGGCTCTGCAGCAGTTTTGTTTTGTTTTTTCTCTCTAATACTTGGAGGAAAGAAAAATCCAAGGGGAGAACAGGATTTGCTGCAAACACAGAGTAAAACAGTCCACATGCTTGCTGATAGCAAAGGCTTATTACTCTGTTATAGCTGTGCTCTGCAAGGAACGCACAGACTATCATCTTCGACTTAATTTAACCGGTGGTACAAATTACAAGCAGCATTATTTCAAAGACCTTTATTTATTGATCAGAAACAAAGTCCTTATCCTCTTCCTGCTCCCTTCTTGAGTCGTGCTGATTGCACACAATAGAGAGCTATCACTTAAAGAGCCAATTAAGTCAACTTCTGAAAGGTAATTGAATAGCTGAAATTCTTAGCGCAATATTGTACTGCATTATCTTGATTGCAATGAGGAAAAAACAAAGTAGTCAGAGCAACAAAAATTACAGAATGAGGTATTAGCCATGGGCAGGAATACCAAAATGAATGGAGCCCTTACCAAACAAGAACCCTTGCTAGAGGCGTGAGAATAAAAAAAAACAGTCTTGGTCATGTTTATTCACTGCACTTGGCAGAACTTCATGAGGGATTGGCTGAGCTGTTGACTGGGCGCAGAGAATGGTGGTGGTCATGATCACCCCACCACATCCCTCCTTGGGGCAGAGCCCAACATCTTGGCATCTCATACTCAGCCAAAAGTATTTATTGTGGCTGGGCTTTATGAAGATAGCACCTTCTGTATTCACCCCTGCCTGATGGAGGAGTTCATACTATCCTCTGGCAGAACCACCAACAGACCTGGCTACCTTCCAAAGAATCCGGAAGATTTTAGATCACTTCTGGGATTTCCATACCATGGCCCAACTGGGCTAAAGCTAGACTAAGAGTTTGAAACCTTTTGGGAACAAAGACATAGCTTCAGTTCCTTTGTAAAAACAAGCTTAAAATAATGGGGGAAGGGGAAGTGATTATAAGCCTGCCAATACTGCACAAGTTATATAAAATTACTAATTTAAATGCAGTAAAAAAAACACATCACAGACTGAGAGCAGAATCTTCAGGAATTTGAAGACACTGGCTGTACGTGGTCAAAATTCACCATCAGTTTCCAAGGAACCACTCAAAGTCGCAGCACTCAGGCTCTAAAGCATTTACACATGCACATAAAAAGGAAGCTTTTTCCAAAGTAGGAAAAGAGGCGCCACAACACATAAACATCTCCCTCTTTCTTCTGCACCAACAGCAGACTCTGGTCTGACCTATCAGCCCCTGTCCTGCTGCCCCTTCTTCCATCAGGGTTTCCACAGCACCAGAATCAATCCACCCAACCCAACCTCTAAGCAAATTAATGGCCAACTGCTGCCCTCCTGGAGCTGCTTATATATGTTGTTTAGCACTGGAGTCTGGCTGGAGAACACACAGCTGAGCAGGGCGAGATGCTGTGGCACGGATGCTCTCTCTGTCTGTCCTCCCAGCAGCTACCACAGTGCTCCATGTTCCTGCTCTGAGCCTTGCAGACTTTCCAGTCTGGT
The DNA here is from genome assembly GCA_033556795.1 of Tapera naevia. Lineage (NCBI taxonomy): Eukaryota > Metazoa > Chordata > Aves > Cuculiformes > Neomorphidae > Tapera > Tapera naevia. The sequence goes on along the minus strand of JAUMJJ010000272.1, from coordinate 2,431,256 downwards.
TCAAGCATAGACCTCCTGAAGCAACCCAGTAAACGCCACTCCTCCCCTAGCAAATGTTCCAGCAGAGAAACGCAACCCATCCTTCTGCAGACATGGCTTATTGCATCTGAGGGGCTGCAGGAGGGATGGTCAGAGAGAGATTTCAACTTTGCAGGTTGAGAGCCCCTCCTGTGCATTATTTCCCACCTGTGAAATGGGTGAATGACTCCCAGTCAGCTTCGTAGAGGGCTTTCCTTTTCATCAATCCACTACCACATCTAGGAGTCTGGTGCCACCACCCTCACCCTGCTGCTCTGGGGCCTCGAGAGCTGTCAGTCGGAACCAAAACGTCCATTAATCCATTAGGAATTTGGCAGTATCATGTAAATAAGCTCTAAAACGTGGTACCAACACTTGCCAGGACGCACCAGAAATACGACATTATCAGCCACCACCAAGTCCTGCTCATACTTTTGCCTTATCCATCCTCATCAGTTGTTCCTCAGCTTATTTTGCAATCATCTCTGCAATTCCCTCTGAAAGACAGGACACAATTTAAAGAACTTGAATAATTTTTTTCAAACCTTAATGGTTTTTACCCAAAAGAAGCCAGAAGGAAGCCTAGACACTCAAACACACTGCGAGAGCCCTGGTCCTCAGACAGTGCTCCACAAAATGGGAGTTTTATTTTTTTCCTTAATTCAGCAGACTGAAAGCTCATCAAATACAGCAAAGCACCAGCCGCTCCCTGCTTGGTCTATACTTGAGACTTGTTCTATCTTCTCAAAAGCTCTTTTCAGTCACATAATCAAAAAAATCTGCAAAAAAATCTTTAAAAACTGTTTGTATTTTCCCTGAGAGCTTACGTCAACTCATTGGACAAAGAAGCCAAGAGGAGAACAAATATTTCACGGAGCAGCCGTTGCACATCAATATTGTTCCCTGATACAGATGCACCATGAATACAATTACATCCTCACATCAATTACTTGGACACTCCAGAAACACTGTTTGTATAAGACAAATAAATAAACAAACAAATGTAAGCTTGAAATAAGGAACTATCTGACATTCCAGCAAGCTGCTTCACCTCATAATCGTTATTTCCTGAGACACGTTGTGCTGTTCGTATTCCAATAACATTCCTGTAACTGCACAGGTACAAGGGAAGCGTACAAATCATGTCTCACAAAACAACTGCTGGCAAAGAGCAGGATTTGTGTATTCATTGCTCTCTGCTGAACAGTTACATACATTTTAATTCTGACCTCAAACACAATTTGGACCACAGCAGATGTTTCCTATGGCACAGGCTTCCTTTGGATGAGAGTTAATTCAGTTTGAACATGGTAGCAATGAAGAAAGGGATTTAAACAAATATTTTCTGCTTCCTCTCTAAGCTTGATAGGACAGAGGTAAAAAATGAGGGAGGACTAAATTGAACAGCTAAACCTACCTCTCCCAGCCTCAGCTCTGAATTCGGACCAGCCCCATAAGCCTGCACTTCCCTGCCACCAAAAACTCCTCACTCTGTGACACCAGCCAGCATCAAAAAGAAATTACATTATCTTAATGACGTTCCACCGGATGCACGTTGATGTAACCAAGTGCAGAATATGCCTCTTGTTTTAGGCTGCTTAAATTTCACCATTAAAAGAGGGCATGCTCCTCTGCAAAACTCTCCTTCCTCTCCCCTTGTTATCCTCAGCAGCTTCCTCCTGTTACTCTACATTAACAAGCAGATCATTATTTCACCAGCCATCATCAAAACCTTCCATAAGATAAGATCCAATTGCAATTTTACATGCACATAGTTGCCACACTGAAGAGCCCTGAAATGCTGCTAACGAGCTGTATGCGCTGGGATTGTCTCTTCACCTATCAGCGGAACGGGCTTGGGAAGCGACAGCTGCTTAAATAGCACACACACAGCAGAGCAGTTTAAGAGGAAAAGAAATACTCTAAATAATTGAAATCACAGCAAGAAATGTAGGCAGAGCAGAGAGAAAGAGGGCAACTCAGAGGAAGCTGGCAGCAGGAGAAGAGATAAGGACCTCTCCTGAAAGCCAAACTAAACAAGAGTGCACCTGTGTGCTACACCACATACCCACAGACAAAAGGAGTTCTTGACCTTTTCTGCACTGTTTGACAATTTGAATTTTACCCAACTATGAGCCCTCTCTTGTCAACATCTTCCCCTTTCCTCCTCCCCAGTGAATCTGATGCTAACGACCCCCACACGCGTTCCTGGCACTGCAGCAATCTTGGTCACCAAAGGATGCTGATGAGTATATGTGGAATTTAAACGGTCAGTTCCACCACTGCTGACTGCCTCACCCACACAGATCCACTTCTCCTAGCCCAGCCTTCCATGGTGAAGCTGTGTGGAAGGCTTTCCTGTGCACATAGCACGTTCAGGGAACACCAGAGGATCCTGCTCTTGGCTAGGGCTTCCAGGCACCACAGGGTCACCATTAGGAGTGGCTGAAGAAACAACCAACTTTGGTTTGATGGCTTTAAGAATTATTAACCAGTGCTCTGGATGAACAGGTGAGTGCTTTAAGCTTCAATCCCAGCAGCAAAACACCTCCTTCCATGACCACAGCTGCTATAGGTCCTCATTTTGCCTGACCTTTAACTATTACAGGAATACTTCTTGACCTGCATTTTAGAAGTTATGAACAGTCAACACCACTCAGGCTAAGCAATCTGCCACTGTCTTGACAGATTTCCAAAGAGACATGAAATATTTGACTGTCGTAGGAGACTTGCAGGATGCAGGCACAGTGAGTTCTGCAGAAATAAAGCACCGTTTCTCTCTGGGTACAGCTTAACCAAGGAGGAGATGGCAGGAGATAGTTTATTATTCTCTGTGGAGGTAACACTTGGAACAACAGCTCCAGGTACCACTTCATCACAGCACAGGGCTGAGGAAAGGAGACTTCAACTCAGCTAACCAGACACCTTTAACGAGGAGCAAGTAATGAGATTTCTTAGCAAGCAGTTCATTGAAAGGGCGTGCAGTGATACCAAGAACCAGGTAAAAATCCCCATTAAGCTTTCTGTGGAAGTCAAGAGCACACAGGAGGGCTGCTGTTCTCAAAGACAAGATGGATATCTTTCCTTACACACCAACCTGTTGACTTCCAGGGGTCAATTGCCAGACCTCAGCAGACTCCTCTTGCAGTTTTAGGGTAAATGCCTGCATCAGGTACCACTGTTAAATTCAGTGCTCCTAGAGCCACAGGGCTAGTAACTGTGCCCAGGAGGTGAATAAACCTTGGTCCAGACTCTTCTGTGTGAGCAATTCAGTTTAAGAGCTGCTGTTAGAGAAGCATATCACCACGATGAAAGGTGACCACATTTCTCAAATGTTATTAGTTTCCTTTAGAGTCTTCTGGAGGCAGCAAAGATCCCACATATTCTCTACATACAGCCCCACTAGGGAAGTACCTTACTGAGGTGTGCCTAATAGCATAACAGACCCTCTTGCAGCCTATCTGCCCCAAATCCATGCCTGGTATGGTAAGGCTGAGTTTCATGTGCCTTCAAGGACATTCTCCAGTTGGGACAGGCAAGTCACAGCTCATGGTTGTGTGAACAGCAAATCTCATGGTAAGGGCAACTTTCAGCCCAGAGCAAAAATAGACAAACCAACTCCTTGGATTTCAATGCAAGATTGGCCCTTGTAACCTCCCTGTGCCACATGAAGGAGACTGGAAACCCAAATTCGTCTCAAACAGGACAACATTTCCTGTCTGACTTCTCATTAAAAGCAAGGAAGCCCTTCTGTACTCCTGAAAGACATCTGAACCTTAATTGCACTGCTATGCCAGCAAGAAAAGACGGGAACCTTGTGATTTGAGAGGATCTGCCACTGAGAAACTATATTTGGGCACTCTTGACACGGTGAATGATGGAGTCCTTCCCCGACAAGACAGCCATACACAGCATCTGTCCTCCAGTGTGCAAACGGATGATGCTGACTGCCCATCCTCCTCCTCCAGCTGGAGGACAGCTCATGGGCAGCTGTCTCAGCAGAAGTCCCCAGACCTGGCTCCCGCTGTTGGATGCACAGCCTGGCTCAGTGAAGGATGCTGCAGCTGGTTCAGGAATGCCTCAGTTTGCTAAGTGTGAGGCTGGAGAGAAGAAACTCTGACATCCAGCAAATGCAGCTGCCTGCAGCTGATGGGGGATAATGAGGAATGAGTCGCTTCTCAGAAGTGCATTTCTGTCATCCTCTCACACCTCCAAAAGCAGATTTCCCTTGGTCGTGAGGTTGTTGAGAACAGAGATCTCGTAACGCAGATCTTTCAATGCTGTTAACTGATCTGACCCCATTAAAATGTCACAGTTCCTGTCAATACAAAACCGTTCCTTTCTCTCCCTGCCATCGTCCACTTCATCCATGGGGCATCCATAAGGTTCAAACACAAAGGCAGCAAAGAGCCTACAACAAGAGCCTCATTAACTGACTGTACAACTGGATTTGTTTTGGAGCACAGTGCCATCCCCCGCACTGCAAGGCAGAGCTTTTGCTGGGGGAGAAGAATGGAGCAAATTAAAAAATATCTTGCATACCTCAATACTGCAAACAGCTCTTCTGTCAGACTTAAAACAGCAGCATTACCAGCTATAAAAGGGAGAAAAACCCCAGGAAGTCTCCCAAAAGAGCAGACCAAATGAAAAAAGGAAAGGATGAAGAGGGTTCAAATCTGCCCTGGAAAGAATGTGTGTCACAGATTTAACCTGCTGCACAGAGAGGGGAGAAAAGGACACATGAGAGCAGAGACCAGAAATCATCTTTATTAGGACCAACCAGGTCAATAAAAGACAGATGATCACCAAGCGATGATGGCTATTTTGCAATCAGCCAGCTTCTGGAATTGTCTAGTCAGCTTTAGCATTTCATACACAAGAAGTTAGTGTCCACCCAGGAGCACTCTCCTGAAAGGACAGGATTTAATGCAGCCGAGATAATTATCTAGATCCCTCTTTATCCCATTAGTGGTTTTCATTCGCATTCTGGAACACCATAAGCGGATTGTTCAAGAATTATTTGCCATCCGCTGTTTCAATCCCAATTGGAATTATCTTTATACTTCAGTATGAAGAAAAGAGATTATATCCCTGCCAGGACCTGCTGCAATGCCCTCTTTTCTGAGGGTCCTTTTACCATTTTTGCTCTGCAAGGTAATGAAAAGAATAAGAAAACAATTGTCACAGAAATGATTTTGCCCTCTCTTCCTTCCCCATGCACATGCTCGGCAGGAGGAGGATACGCTCTTTCCACCACATCCCCTGCAGGAGACACCACTGCACCTGCACAGAGATGAACCTCAACCACACTTAGTCATCAAATTACCCAGAACAGGATCCAAAAATGCTCCCAGCTTCCTTTTGCGCCACGATCCACTAATAAAAGAACAAGGATGAAACTGTTAAAACCAATTAAACAAATCACTTGAGGCAAGATGAAGAAGTGGGATCACTGCACTGGAGATCCCAGAGGCACATGCGAAACGTCACATTTCGTGCTCTCCAGTAACACATGTCACTACGCAAGCTCCTACAGAGATGAAGCCAACATCGTTCAAACAGGAAACACAACCCTTTGCTTCAAGGCCTAAAACAACAAGAAGACAAAATTCTCCTCTCAGACACTCCAACTGCCTGCCAGGTCTTGTATTAATGGAAGAATTACATCTCCTTCCAGGTATGGCGAGGACACAGCTCATCTCCCCATGGGCATCCACCAGTCTGCCCAGCAATGACAGAAGATGCCTGGACGACACAAAACCTCTCCCTCCTGCTTACAGAAATATAGGGAGGAAGGTATTCAGACCTGACATGAATAGGAATGCAAGTGTTTTTTAAAAAAGCATGCTTTACGGCTGTGTAATGAGATCCGTAGGAGAATTATCTTTATAAACAAGTTATTAAAAGGGGGAAGAGGGACACAATAATAGCAGGTGCCAATTACTCAGCTCCCAGCAGAGGCTTTCCAATTTCTCACCTTCCCCCAAAGCAAGATGCATTGCTGTATGGCAGCACATTTACTTGTGAGTGCAACACCCTTTCAGAGTATTGCTTCTCTCCCACAGAGCAGAGTTGCTGTGCCACCACTGGAAATGGGCAACCCATCTCCCCACCAGCCCTGCATGAGTCGAGACCAATACGGCATGAAATTAGTTGGGCAAGAATGAAACAGCAGAAAGTAAATAACATTATCTTCTTCTTTGACTCCAGAATCTGGCCACTCCTTCTGCCAATAGGAATGGTAAATTTGTGAGTTAACTGCAACCACCAGGTTTGCCTCTCTGCAAATATCCTCTTAGTTTCAAGAACAAAACACCAGTAATGATTCTGTTATTTTAAGACAGCGGCATAGTTTCAGACAATAAATGTCCACATTGCAACTGGAGCCGTCAGAGAGATCCCATCCTCTGAGTCAAGCGCACCCAAGGTAATGATTAATATTACAAAAGTAATCTGAGCCTTTAAAATCCTTATTTCCAAAATCAGTGAATAATTACCAAGGTCTTCAGCAATCAATACCCAAGATAAATAGACAATTAAATTGCAAAAGAAGCAGAAGAAAGTAGTTAATTTGCCAAAGCCCAGCCAAATACACTTTCTCATGGTAACCGAATACTTCCAGTAAACAGATACTTTAGCTCACTGGAGAGGCACTTTCAGAAAGTAATAAATTAATCTAATAAAACAGACAGACAGGGTGGAACCAGACATTAGCGAAACACAAACTGATCTATACGGAGCCAACCCACAATCCATGTCCTTATTACGCTCATCCACCACTCTGGGTACTTACTTCCCCCACCCAGGTCAGCCCTTTAGCTCAGGGAAAATAACACATCTCACACAGCTTCACTGGCACAACGAAGCAAAGAATTTCAGCCATCAAATGAAGAAGTTTGTGCTCATCTAGAACTTGCATTTCCAGGCTTTCTTCTAAATACCTCTTGAAGTCAGCAAATTAAAATGGGTTTATGCACAATTTTTGCTTTACCTTCAATTTAGCTCAAGCTCCATCCACGAGGTGCAGGATGAGCTCTCGCTGCGTGGCAGTGCCAGCCAGCTACACGGGATGTTGTGTGATCAGCCCTTCGGCACGTTCCCACCCTGGAACCAGGGGGGTTTGTCCTGGGGGCTGCGCCCTGCCTCACCATCACCCCTGACACCCAGTGCAGGACCAACACCACCCTCTCCTCAGGTACCCCAACCTTTACAACAGCTTTAAACTCGAAGGGGAAAGATTTAGATTACACATTAGGAAGAAATTCTTCACACTGAGGGTGGTGAGACACTGGCACAGGTTGTCCAGGGAGGCTGCGGCTGCCCCCTCCCTGGAGGTGTTCAAGGCCAGGTTGGGTGGGGCTTTGAGCAGCCTGGTCTGGTGGGAGGTGTCCATGCCCATGTCAGGGAGTTGGAGCTGGATGGGCTTTAAGGTCCCCCAAACCAAACCATTCTATGATTCTACTCAAAATGATAGCTTGGAGCTAACAAAGACACACCATTAGGTAGCATCCTGCAAAGTTCCTCAAACTGGACAAGACTGGAAAGGGAGAGATGTGCAGGAAGACGTCCATCCTGATCATTTTCTGCAACATCAAAAGATGAAGGAAGAAAGGAAACTAAGGGAAACGGAAGACAAAGAGAAAAGATATCAAAGCCAGCTCTGAAGATAGCGCAGGAGAGATGGCACAAAAAGGAATAGTTAAAACACAAGAGGCAAGATCAAATAAAAGCAAAAGATCAGAGTCTGGGCACAGAGAGGAAGGAGGGGAGACCACCAGACTGCTTTTTCCAGCATCAATTGAATAAGTCACTTGACAGGTAATTGTCAGTGGCAGGAGTTGAGTCAGAGTCCAACACCACCCCGGTCCATCCACGCACCAGGCAACCCATGTGGTCAAATACTGTTCTTGCTGTTCACATGCAGCATGGGGACACCACACAGCAGCTCTGCTCCCCTGAGCACCCATCTTTTGCGGAGGAATACAGTAATTTAGTCCTTACTCAGAAAACTCCTGCTTCTTCTGTATGACATTCTTGGTACCAGCAGGGTTAGTGTTGCTGAGATTTCGCTAAAACAGGCTACACAAACATGCAGGACTATTGCACGTATCTGAAGTAGCTCATTTCTCAGAATTGGAAGTGTTTCTTTGATTATTTACAAGGGATTCTGAAGGCTACACAATTTTTTGGCACCATAGGCCTCCTATCCAAGCCATGAAATTCCTCAGAGCAGTGACAATACGTAGAAGATTTATTGCAGTGTACATAAAAGTAACCAGTGACAAAAAAAGGGTCTCCAGGTTAAATCTTATTTCCAGAAGGCTCTTGCCATCACAAGGAGGAAGAAAAACCTATGTGCTCTCAGGCAGTCTTGAAAACGTGATCAGGATGGTCTGAAAACTCTGAAGAATTGGTGTGGACAAGGTAACCATATTGACACAAGCCAATGCCATGATCTTCCCCCAGTTCAGCAACCCCTCACTACCAACACGTCCTCAACCAGCAGCGCAACAACTACAGCTACAAGTAAATGGACACTGCAATGCAACAAAACTCATAATGAAAATAAAAGACAGGTGGAGATTAATTTTTGCACAGAAGCTTACTTAAAGCCTAACAATTTACATTTTAATGCTACTGCTGTCCACTTTAATATAAGCAGAAATTAGAACATCTGGCACAAACACATCTAGTCACTTCAAAACAAAGATTAACCTTTAGGGAAGTATTTATCCTGTACGTAGCACAAGAGAGCAGGAATATCTAAACATCAGGGGAGTCACTCCAAGGCAGGGCCAGGCAGGAGGGAAGATGGAGTTACGGAGCTTTCTCTGTGCATCAGGGACTTGTCCATGCTAATGCACAGACCCCGGAGACTTAAATGTGACTTGATACCAGGACAAAAACAGACAGAGAAGCAGCCAGAACAATTAACACAGAAAGAGATGATTTAAACTAGAAATCTGCCCCTCCCAGACTTTCTTGCCTTGCAGGAGAAACCTCACGTGAGCTCAAAAACAAACCCAAGGTGGTCATTGATGAATAAAAAGCCCCTTACACTTCATTTCCAATTAGAAAGGCAGAAAAAATGCATTTCCCTGTGTCTAAGACAACATTCCTCTCCCCCAGTCAGGAAATTGTTAAGCAGATGCTTAATCAGCACTCCCCAAAAAGCCTCTTCTCCTACTCTTAACCTGCCAGCCCCGCTGAAGCCCATTGTTTACTCTAATAGTTTCCATAACCCTTTAACTTGACCGGTGACTTCTGCCGCTGTGGCAGCCCTCTCCACCCACTGAGCCCCACTGACCTCTTGGGCTTCATCCCGTGAAAAACAGAACATCAAAATTACACTAATGACATGGAAAAAAATCTTTGCCTCCAAACACTTTCAGGCAGATGGGTCAGCCCCACCTCTGCAAAGGCTCCCTGCAACACAGCCTCAAGTAGGCTTCAACCCTGAATTTCTCCGCACTTTTTTCCACCAGAAAATCAGAGGGGACACATCCCATCCCACCTCATGCTGGAAACACTGAGCATACTCCATCAGAAGATTTTCTTCTGTGTCCTCACTCCTACATTTCCCATTGTTCTGCACCCACGCTGCAGTCTCACAACGAACACAGTCCCACTGGGCAAGCAATGGGTGGCTGTGGATGCCATTCTGAGATAGGTTTCCCAGGGCAGATATTTGTTCATATTTCTTTACTCCACAAACATATATATCAGATTTTTCAGACTGGTTTGGGTTTTGTGAACAGAGAGCTGTGGATAATTCAAGGCCACCTGCAGCAGCCTTGCCCCATCTATTGCTAAAGCAGTTTCTCCACTACTTAGCAGGCTTCAAAGCTTTCTGCAGATGACTGGCAGCTTCACTTAAACTAGCCAGCCATAGTGGTGTTTTACATTAAACACTAAGTGAATAATCAATGAACATTCAGGATATAAGCACAAATCAATGATTTGTTTTAGATAAATCAAAGGGAATCAGAAATTAGAACGGGTTTTGTTCTGTAACAACGGAAGTAAACCAAGAGAAGCACCTGATGTAATTGGGTGGGAGTGTGTTAACCTGCTCTGCCTGCTCCTATGCAGTGACACAGTCCCTGCTGTCACAGAAGCGCAGCTGTGGCCTCCAAACCCCTGTGACAAGAGATGTCACTGTCCCCAGACAGCAGATGGGAACTGAGGCATGAAACCAGCCAACTGACTTTCCCAAGACCGGGAGGGATACGGCATGGCAGGGACCCCAACCCAAAACTCCACTTCCAGTAACTTCAATTCTATCACACAACTGAAGCTCTTATCATGGGTACTGTAATGGGACATGGATGAGCACACACGCAGTACAAATCAAGAGCCCAGCTGGAAGATCTAATAAAACCAGCCAAGAAATAGAAACAGAAATACGGGTGACTCCAGACAATGAACAATTTAATAAATGCATATCAACAGATTGCATGCTGTCCCTTGCTCTTGGGATGAAATTGGTCAAATCATATGTGGAATAATTTTGAAAAACACTGCTGCATTCCAGCAATCAATTCCAGACACTGGTTTTGCTGCCCGTGTTTTTCCTCCTGGCAAATGCTTCTAAGGGTTGCAGTGAAATGACCCCAGCTCAGACCAGGGCTTTCACTGGCACACATCCGGCTGCAGTCTGTGCCCAAGACCCTAGAGAAACTACAAAAGCCTGAAGTCAAGCTGGTGTAGGTAACAGAAATGAAAAACCAGCAGGAGTCCCCACATGCTGCATGACAGGGCTCATATTTAGCAGTATCACAAGCTTTGACTCTGCTGCTTCGGGAGCCGATTAGCGTTCACGGGTTTTATGCATTATAGAAGAAGACTTTGTAAACACCCTCAGAGGAACATCCCTGCAGGACAAAGTCTGCTCCCCACAAAGAACACCCCGAGCAGGCAGAGCATCCGGCCACGCACCGCACTGAACAAGCAATATTTAATTTCAGAGATGCTGCCTGAGCCTGTCCCGCTGCAAATGGGTACCACAGCAACATCTATGCCATCGCCAAAGCCCCCCAGCATCCCGATCCTCACCACATCAACAAGTCAAGGAAGCGACCCCATGCTCAGATCTGCACTGAGATACCCACCCAGGGACTGAGCAGCGAGTCTTTCAAGGAGCTGTGCACATGTTTTCTGAAGGGTTTTCACAAAGTCCATGGGAATAACAGTTCCTACAGGATGAGCATCCAAAATATCCCACAATCAAAACTGATCTTGAGAGTGTGAAATGCAAAAAGCAGCCTCATTTCACAAGCAAATCTACAGGTATGGAAGTGCCTTAAGTTGTGGCTTTATGCTTGAAACCTGGAGCTGGATAGAACTGAGTAGCTATAAATCATCAAAATTTGAGGGAGGGGAAACCCAGTGGGGGAAACCTGCCCAGGCGAGTGTGGGTGCAGAGCCCACCCCAAGCTATGCAGCTGTACACTGCAGGCGCAATCCCAACCTCAAAACGCAGTGTGTCCAAGGGGCAGCATGTCAGGAGTCTCCTAAAAGGTTCACACAAGGTTTAGAGTTTCCTATTTAATAAAAAAACAAAACCCCAAACACTTAAAAACCAAATATCCTGCAGCATTTATAGATCTAGGGTAGGCCACAATGGACAAAGAGAAGGGATGGAAGGACGGTAGATGGCTGGTAGGTCAGTCAAGATGAGAACAAACATTATGGATCAAAACTGAACAGTTTTCATCACTGGAAAGAAAAAAATCACAACAACTTAATTGCAGGTAGGTTAAATTGTTCGCCTTTGTGCCATCTGCACCTGCGACCTGTCTAAAGCCATGACAGCTTCTTGGATCTACTGAGCCCTCAGCCAAACACCCCCTGAAATCCCCACGCTGGGCATGGCAGCACCTGAGCCTGCCCATGCCTTCCCTTGATCCTGTCACTGCAGGTCACCCTCCACTGTTAGACCCTGCAGGTCCATCTGACAGCAGCACATTTCAGAAGAGCTTTTTCCAAGGCAGTTGTTGTTTTTTGAAAGTTTAGCCATGCTTAAACCTAAAATCAGCAAAAAGAGAATATTAATCTTTGGCCAAGACACCCACCACCATGACGCACAGCACGTGGTCCACCTCTGAACTACCCCGTGATGATGGACATCAGCTGCCTGGGTGACTGGTGTGCTATTTGAGATTGCCCTTCTCTCTCTGCTCCAGCAGACTATTTCAAACCTCATTTATAATTGGAAAGAGGCAGCATCTGTTTTTGCAGACCACGAGGTCAAAACTTTACTAATAACCACAGCAGGGCAAAATACCATTAGTGGGTAAACAAATCGTGCATCGGTCACAGAAAAGCAGCTCTAGAGCTGTTTTGACCTGGTTTATTTTCTTCTGACTAATTGTTTTGTCCTCCCAATGCAGACTAGGAAGACAAGCAGGCTCTGTGATGAAAGACATGTTTTAATATAATTTTATTCCCCACTGGAGGCAACGGGAATACCTTGCCAGCCTTCCCCAGAATGAAATGACGTGTGCAGCTCAGGATCATCAGGAACTGTCCCAGCCACTCACGGGAGAAGGCTGATGTTACAGAGGACTGGGAAATGCAAAGCCCATCTTTGAAAAATAAGGGGATGGGGATAAGGAGGATCCAGGAAATTAAGGAATAATCACCTTAACTTCAGTTCAATTACTTAGAAGATGACAAGGACTTAAGCAAGAGTTAACCTCTGTTCATGAAGAGCAAATCACATCAGACCTATCATATGCCTTTCTGCTACAGGGTAACAGGATGTGTAGGAAGGGGAGAGGAAACAAAGATCTTGGAGATACCTCTGACAAGTGTATTCTCTGTCTCATAGGGATGCGGGGACTGGACTGAGCCACTGCTGGGAATACCACTGGTCATTGCTGTTTGAGTACAGACTGGGAGGACCTTACTAAAGCAGGTTCCAGGAGAACCCATCCAAGATCTGATACAGCTCGGTGTTTTCATCTATGACTCAGCTAATGGCACAGAAAACAAACCGATTGCCTTTGAAGGCTACACCAAGCTGAGAGGGACTGCAAGCACACCGGAGGACAAGAACGGAATTCAAAACAATCCTGACACTTTAGAAGAAGCAGTCTGGAAAAAATAAGGACGCTGTTCAACAAGGACAAACATGAGGTAATGTGATTGGTAAGAATAAATAACCAGACAAATAGAAGATGAGGAATGAAAAGCAGGAAAAGTTCTGGAAAAGAATGAAGAGTCAATGGGATAAAAAAAAAAAGAAACACAAGTCATCTGTGACAACAGTAGAAAGCAAATACACTGGGATGTTTAAACAGGATCATCATATGTAAAAGACCTGAAGTAATCCTTTATTTTTCAGAGCAAAAGTTATGCAGCACCTTCAGACTTATGTCATGGGTTTAGCATCACAGTCCATGAAGGGTGATGGTCCAGAAGAGAGGAACAAGAACAACTGCAGACCAAGAATGCCTGACCTAAAAAGATCAAAGGAACCAGCATGGTTTAAACTATATCAGCAGGGACTAAAGGGTAGCAACTTCCAAAACTCTAACAAGCTCCTGCAAAGAAGGAAGGAAGGAACTTTACTGCCTGTGCCCAATAAAGGGGAAAAGAAGAGCAATCCTGAAACCAAACCAAAAGAAAAGACATTTCTGTTTGGATCACAATAAAATCTAACGGCAGGGCTGCTAAATGTCAAACATTGTCTGGGGAGCTTAGGGAACTTCTGTCATTGGAGGTTTTTAAGAATGAATATAAACATCTGTCAGGAAGGGGCTGCTTATAACCAATCCTGCGTAGGGGCAGGAGATGGACTGAATGACCTCTCAAGGTCTTCTCCAGCTCTGTATTGAATAACAGACTGATATATAAATGACCATAATAGCCGGAAACCTGCTGTGCTGACAGAGCCTGACCCACGTTGTCCATGACCTGTTGCAGTGAGCACTGTTTGCAGGCGACAATCTGTTGCTATCACAGGAAAATGCTTATCTCAGGGAGCGTCCTACCAAGCAGGACACGGACAGTGGTACCCAAGGTTATTATTTTGACACTTGAATGAGCAATGGGGAAAAGCTACTTGTTGAAAAATAAAAGTGAGCCCAAAGGATGATACAGTCCAGACAGCACAGATCGGCCACCCTGCTTCAGAAACCAGGAGTGCCTGCTTGGAGCCCTCACAGCACTGCACGCTGGTTTCTCTTCATTTATAGGAGGGAGCACCAAGCAAAGCGACCGCTCAGGGGTAACCACAATAAAGCAACTCTCAGAGCTCTCCTCAGCCCCTGCACAACTTACTGCGGTCTCACATTTCTGGCTGGGAGCACATACAACACCACCTGGTTGTGCAAACCTTTTATACAGTTAAAACTCTCACCAGCAGAAGGACCCAATGGCAGCAGCCCTGCCCTTACAGACGCCTGTCACCCAAACCTCTGCAGGGAGGCCACTATGGTGGGATTTAAACCACGTTAGCAGCATGAGAGGAGAGCCCTTCAGCAGCTGCCTACAGCTGCCAGCAGAAGATGGCACATCGCGGGCGCTCTGCTCTGCTGCCAGGGAAGCGGCTGGGCTGGATGGGCATCTACATGGGCTCGTGTCATCCTGCCCGTTGGAGCCAAAAACTCTTTCCCCAGTGCTGCCCCAGCTCTGATGCCAGCCTTTACCACACAGAAGCAAACGTGCATGGTGTGCTCTGGGATTGTAAAGCCATCAAGTCATGCTCTATGCACAGAAAAATCTGCTTCTCACCTGTAGTGGGGAGATACGCTTATACAAGTGGGAAGAGAGGGTAAAAGGCTGGACCTCTTGCTGTTAATGACCTCTAAAATTGCAGGAGCCAGAGGATCCGAGTGACTTAGCACGGTTGCAGACCTATACTTGAGGCTGACAGATAATTCAGAAGCAACAACCAGAGCTGTCGCCCAGGCCAGGATAAATCCCTTGCGCTGCTGTAGCAAGCGACAGGATGGGGAAATACAACTATTATACTGTCAGGGAAAACCAGCAACGAGCATCACTGTGATACCTGTGCAGGATACCCTGCAGCCTCAGCAGGACAGGGCCCTGCATCCCTGTTTTGCAGCGGCCTCCTGGGTGCAAACCCAGTACTGATAATTGGGTGCTAAAGCCAGCAGCCCTCGCCCCAGAGTGAGGGGGCTCAGCACTGAGACCAAAGAGCCTTGCGTGGCGTGGAGAGGGCAAGGCTGCTCCGAGCACTCCTCACCCACAGTTTGCTCCAAGACTCCTCAACCCAGGGTTTCCCCCTGTCGTTGACACCCCCACCTCCTCACCACGAGAACTGTAGAATCGTTTGGTTGGAAAAGACCTCTGAGATCCCTGAGTCCAATCGTACATGTTCACTAGTAAACTACTCCTGAGCTCCTCATCTACCCATCTTGTTAAACATCTCCAGGGATGGGAACTCAGCCACCTCCCTGGGCAGCATCTGCCGGTGCTTGCGAACCCTTTTGGTGAAGACATTTTTCCTGATGTCCAGTCTGAACCAACCCTGGTGCAACTCGAGGCCATTTCCTCTCATCCTACCACTTGTTACTTGGGAGAAGAGACCAACACTCAGCTCACTACAACCTCCTTTCAGGCAGTTGTAGGCAGTGATGAGGTCTCCCCTCACTCTCCTCTTCTCTAGGCTAAGCAGCCCCAGTTCCCTCAGTCACCTCTCATCACCCCTGGTCTCCAGCTCCTTCACCAGCTCCGTTCCCTTCCCTGGACGCCCGCGCGGTTCCCACCACACACCGAAGGCTTCGCCACAGCCGCGGGGGTGCAAAGCAGCACCCCCGGAGCGAGCCCCAGCGCACTCCGACCCGGGGGGCGACCCCTAGCTCCCGGTGCCCCCCCCGAGCTCCCCGGGAGCAGCGGGGACCCCAGCCCGGGCACGGTCCCACCCGCCCCGGGGGTCCCACGGGTCACGGTCCCGCGGGGCCGCGCTCGCATCCCCGAGGCTCCAGCAGGCTCCTGCCGGTCCGGTGCCCCCGGGGCTCCCGCCGCGGCTGCCGGAGCCCCGCCCCGGGCTCCCCGTTACCTTTGTGCCCGCCGAAGGCGCCGTACCAGGAGAGCGAGAGCAGGGCGCACAAGCAGCCGAGCAGCAGCGTGAGCGCCGTGCCGCTGCGGAGCCTCATCGCCTCCTCGCGGGCGGGGGCGGCCGCATGGCCCGGGCGCGGCCCCGGCGGCCCCGGCGAGCGCGGAGCGGAGCGGAGCGGGGCGCGATGCCCGCCCGCCCCTCGCAGCGCCCGCGCCGGGCCGGGGGCGGGGCGAGGCCGGAGGGGGCGGGGCCAGGGGCGGGGTGTGGCCGGGGGCGCGCAGCCCGCCCCGAGCAGCGCCCGCGCCGGGCCGGGCTGGAGGGGCGGGGCCGGATGGGGGCGGGGCCAGGGGTGAGGCATGGCCGGGGCCCGGGGGCGAGGCGGAGTGGGGGCGGGGCCTGGGGCGGGGAGGGCGGGGCCTGGGGCGGGGCCTGGGCCGGGGTGGATTCGGGGTGGGGGCGGGGCCAGGGGCGGGGCGGAGTCGGAGTGGGGGCGGGGCCAGGGGCGGATTCGGAGTGAGGGCGGGGCCAGGGGCGGGACGGCCGCGGGCGGAGGTCGCCCCCGTGCGGGGACAGCGGGAACAACGCGAGATCGCGGGGGGCAGTGAGTGTGTGCGCGTGCGTGTGCATTTGTATGCGTGTGATCGCGGGAGTACGGGTGTGCACACATGGGTGTGTGTGCCAGTGTGTGTGCATGGGTATATGTGCGTGTGTGTGCGCGTGTGTCAATGTGTGTGAGACTGTGCGTGCTTTTGTGTGCGTGTGGGAATGTGTGTGCGTGTGGTTATGTGCTTCTGCACGTGGGTGTGTACATGTGCCTTTGTGTTTGTGTGTGCATGTGTGCGTGTATATACACACATGTACGTGTGTCTGTCTATACATGTGTGTCCATATGTGTGTGTCCATACATATATGTATGTGTGCACATGTGTGCACAGGTGCACGTGTGCACTTTGATGGGTTACATGTATAGATGTACATACCTATGTACTTGGCTTTTTCACATAGATGTGCACACGTGTATCCATGGAGAGATCCATAGACAGCTGTGGGTGCCTCTGTGTGTGTGTGTGTGTGCACATGTCTGGGCCCATACGTGTGTGTGTGTGTGCAAGCAGCTATACCTGCAGAGGGAGGTCACACACCTCTGGGTGTGGGGGGTACCTAGACCTACGTGTTTGTGTCCCACAGCTCCCAGCACCCAGGGATGCACATGTGCCAATGGAGGGGTTGTGCCCTCAGCCCCTCCATGCACATGGAGGTGCTCAGACAGGAATGCAGGATGGGATCGGGGCAGCAGCCACTGCAGCTGCGCTGTGCGTTTGCTGCTCTTTCCACAGGAGCCTCTCATCTTGGTTAAGGAAACGGCATCTGATGTTTACTGAACGAAAATCAATGCCAGATGAATATCACAAATGGGAGCTGCCGCCCAGAAGGGCATTATCACTCTTTCAAAGGAGCTGACATCCAAGGCTTATGGCCTCAAGCTGCTTGCTGGGGTGATGGACAGCAAAATCAGATGTAAAATGTGCTTATGAGTTCTTCTGTTAAGACCAGGAAGAGGGTTCGAAATGCCAGGTTTACCTCCTGCTTGCCTGAGCCCACTTCTGCAGCTCTCTGTGGGGTGAACAGGAGGCGACAGCTCATGCATCCTGTAAGCCAGTACGTAATTCCTCTGGCTATAAAGTTGTCATCTTTCATTCCCTCTGGAGCACTTTTCCTAAGCAAATATTTGTCAGACATGTAAATATTGTAGGGCTGGCTTCCAGCGATCCCAGGCTGTTGTTTCAAATGTTTGGATCCTTTAGAGAGTGATGTGCAGTGAAGCTCACACCTGTGCCAGAGGCAGCAGCAGCAATGCAGGTGCTCAGTGATGCAGGTGCTCAGCGATGCTCAGTCGCAGCCTCAGAGCTGGCCCAGGCAGTGGGCAGGGATGCGCTGGGACTCAGCCAGCCTCCATGGGCACATCTCCTCTGGGCAGTGCTCCAGCCAATGTGGCAATTGTCGTGAAACAGGGAAAAAACAGCAAACGTGTCCTCAGGCCCTGCTCCATTTCCTTCTGGAGAGCTGAGGAGCTCAGCACCCCGGAGGGTGCCTCGAGATGATCTGGACGATGCACATGTTTTGTGGGAAGCCGTAAATGTGACAAAGAAAAGCACAGATCACCCATTCCTGCAGGAGATGGGCTTGTCCCTACCTCTGTCATAGAATCATAGAATGTTTTGGGTTGGAAGGGACCTTACAGAACATCCAGCTTCTACCCTGCTGCCATGGGCAAAGACACCTCCCAATGCCCTCCGACTGTTCTCTAGTTTGTAAAATAAACCACATTTTTCACATCTTGAAATGGCCTCACCCTGTGAGTAGGAAATCTGGGAAACAAATCATCAGAGGGAACCCTTTGGATGGCACTGAAGGCTTCTGCCTCCGCTGCCTGAAGCCAACAAAGAGCTGTGTGGCCTAGCAGAGACAATGGCTCACACCAGGCACATCCCTGAGTAGGGAAATGTGCTGAACATCAATTTTGGGAACACTGAAAAAAACAAGGGAGGCTGGATCTGTGTATCCTCAACTGGATTTTGCAAGGCATTGCCCAGAATACCATCACCTGCAGAACATGAGCCAGCATCACATCCCATGTCTCAGAGCAGCCCAGCCCTTGGTGGGCTCCACGGAGAGCAGAGACATCCCCAGGCTCAGACTCCCAGCCCAGCACACCCACCTGTGACTCACTCCTCAGCTCAGCACCAGCAACAGCATTTTCACTATAACAGCAAAGAAAACAAGCCCCAGAAGCTCTGTCCCACACAGCCTGCTTGCTTTCTCGCCTCAAACCTATGTGTTAAACCCAGAAGCCAACAGAGGGTTCACAGGAATTAATGGCAAAAACCTCCAGAGGTGGCAAATGAGTGAGAGCTGCTGGTGGGAAAGGCATGTGAAATCCTCCTGCCATTGAAGTGTTCAGAGGGATAACATGAAACGTTTCAGTGCATCAGATGTTGGATGTTTATTTTCAGATGTGGAAAATGCTCCTACAGCTCAGGATGCGTGGTGTGTCTGCAGCAGAAGAGAACAGAACAACATTAATAATTTCTCCAGGACAATCCATTAAACTCTTTCCCAAGGATAAAGCTTAATCTTATTTCTGCTGTTATACTTTGTCTTCATAAAAGTCTGAAGAAATGAATGAGCTTTATAACACCCTGGCATGACAAAGACCTTGGCTCTCTTGGAAAAAATTAGGGATGAAGCAAAATTGCCAGCTCTTGCATTTTTCATATCAGACTTGCAAAGTTCCCTTTTATTCTTGAAGTTCCTCCCTCTTATCCCAGTTTTGGCTTTTATTCTGTTTTTAAGAAGCAAGTTTTGAGGTTTGGTCCTTTTGCAGAACAATGTTAAAAATATGAACAGCAGTGACTCTGGAGGGTGCTCAAGGACAAGGTTGGATGGGGCTTTGAGCATCCTGATTCAGTGGGAGGTGTCCCTGCCCATGGCAAGGGGGTTGGAACTGGATGGGCTTTGTAAGATCCCCTCCAGCCCAAACCATTTGATGATTCTATAACTCCAAACCCCAGCAGCAAATAAACAGAAAGGAGATGGCTTTTAAGGGGCTCTCAGGATCCTTGAGCAGCTGATGTTGGCAATACTGAGGACGCTGCAGAAATTAGAGCCTTCCACTGAAAGCACTGCAATCGGAATCCACAGGTCCTGAGGCCATTACAAAAATTAGGAAGGGAAAATATTAGGTCTAGACATTAAATGTAATCCAGATTTATAGCTGATTTTATCGAGCACTGTGAAGAGCTTGGCTCTGGC
Organism: Tapera naevia; assembly: GCA_033556795.1. Lineage (NCBI taxonomy): Eukaryota > Metazoa > Chordata > Aves > Cuculiformes > Neomorphidae > Tapera > Tapera naevia. The sequence goes on along the minus strand of JAUMJJ010000272.1, from coordinate 2,411,395 downwards.
ATTCGACTTGGCCCATTTGCTCACCAGTCAGGCTCGGTCCTTCCCTGGCTGCTTTAAGCAAGGAGTCCTTGCTGTTTTCTCATAAACCAAAGTAACTTCATTTTCTGTGTGTTCTCCAGGTTGCTGTGTTCAGACATTGCCAGGACTGTTTCACTGCAGGACAAGTGTTTCCAAATTCTCCTTAGCCATGAGAGATGGTGATCACAACAGGGTGCTGGCTTTCCATGTGCTGACATCCTTGTGTTCTTAATTCACAGCAAAAGCTTCAGGTCAGGTTCTCAGAGCAACACTCACCCCAGGCAATTTGTGTAGGTTGCAAAAAGTCCCTTCTCACCTTTGGGAACACAAAATCCATACATATTTGCACAACACCCATGGCGTGTCTGTGCTTTGTACCTGCTCTCCAGCAGTTTTCCCTATCTGCTCCTCTGGCTCAATGAAAAAAACTGTCCGAGAGTTTTCCACTCTTCATGTTGCACCAATGAGCAATGGTCCTGAGCCTGTGTAAACAACCGACATGGCAGAGCTAACCTCCAGGAAAACTCACCCTCAGAAATGAGACAGCAAAAAAAGAACCACGAGGCTTTCCCTTTTGCCTGCACTCTTGTGGAAGGAGGGTTTCTGCTTCAGAGGCTGTGGAGGAGGGAAGACATCACGGGACCGGGTTGAGTCACCAGCATCTGACCCGTGTCTGGAGGATCCTGCACTTCTCAAGAAGCCTCTGGAAGGAACATGTGTCACTGTGGCAGCATGTGGACTCCTGCACGGGGGCGCACAGGGGCCGAACCTTCCCCTCTTCACCAGGACAGTGATTGGGACCTCAAGCTGGAGCAATGGTTGGGGAAGATTTCCCTCTGGAAATTCATCAGCAGCCTCTGCTGTGGTTTGCAAGCAAGGAAAAGACTGGATACAACCTCCCCCACTTCCCCCTGCTTGCATCCCACCAAGACTTCACTGGGAACATGAAAAGTTTGGACATAAGGAGCGTTTCTGGTGATAGCGCCCTCAGAGCAAGAATCTCACCAAATATTTTTAAACACTTCCCAGCAGAAAGTGGGCGTAGAGAGAAAGCAGAGCACTGCAGGGATGGTAATTGCTCCTTTCTAAGCCTTTCCTTTGTAACCTTGAAATTTGAAACTGGAACAGCTTTCTTCCCATCTCCTTTGTGGTTCCTTTGCTTTACCCATCCTCGAAGCTGGCTGCTCAGAAGCTAGGGCTGACCAAACACTTTTTGGGCAGAGGTTGCAACAATACTATGGGATCCCAGAAGAACCAAAAGAAAACATCTACTCAGCCAGTGCTTGCTGCTGAGCAAACAGAAGGAAAAACATCTGAAATTAATATATTTGGGAATACAGCACAGCTTCTCACATGGCCTCTCCAGGGGGCTGAGAAACCACCTGGAGGAACATCCCAGGGCTACGGCTAATAAATAGGAAACACTTGGAGAGGAGGTCTCAAGTCTGCACAGGAGAAGGGCTTGCTGGGAGGAGATCCCCAGTCTTGAGGAGGAGGAGGAGACTCACTGAGTCACCCCTGTCCTATGATCAGTGAGCTAAGCTAACAGCAAGCTGGTGAAAGCCTTGTTTGCCTTGTTTTATAAGCACATGATGTCACCACCAGAAAGCTGAGCATGACTCAGCATGCCCCACCAGGGAGAAGGGAAATTCCCTTTGGCTTTTGGCCCCTTCCATAATCTCCAACTGGATTAAAGTTCATACAGAGGAAAACTTAGATTTCTGTTTTTAATCTGGTGCATTGCCTGATAATTATAAATGCATCAATTAATCTGGAGGCATAACTGGCTTGAAGAGACTCCACAACTTGAGGAAAGCCCACTCTGTCCCAAACCCCCAGGCAGTGATGACGAGGGGGACCAGGAATTGATTCTGTGTAGGATGGCAGAAACTCAGTGCCTAAGGAATGGAAGGGGCCGGGTCCCAAAAGACGAGTCTTTGGCTCTATAAATGAGGCCAAAAGTGGTCATTGGGGTCCCCAGAAGTAGGACAGAGGATGGACAAGCTGGAGGCGATGCTTGACAAGGCAGGTGGGACACTGGCATCATGTCCTGTACTGCATGCCCTGCTACTACCGGTCCCAATTCTGGTTTTATGGAGAAAAACAATAACCCAATGATGTCAAGCCTGCAACTTTCACATCTCCAGAAATAAGGATACACAGAGCAAAGAGGGGAAAAGTGAGGATGAGTGCTGTACTCCCTTGCTGCACACCTGAACTTTTTGATATCTCGTGCTGTGAAAGCTGGTGAATCATTCCCTGCACAGCATTATCCAGATCTCCTTATGTTTAAACTTTAACTCATCACTTCTCAGTGGAATATTTGCCATGTCATACTTAGAAATCCAAATTCATAGAAAACTTTATAAGTTAAAAAGGGCAGCACTTTCCACTGTAAATAGTATTTTCCAGAAAAGTGTCGCAATTTCAGAATTGCCATACGTATTGTGCCAAAAATATCTCTATATGAGAGGCCAAGTGTTTTAATATATAGACTTCAGGTCAAGAAATACACTACCATCATGGAAACTAAAACTAATCCTTCTCCTGATTGCAGATGATAGATGATGACACAGTTTCTCCTAAGTTTTTATTATGTTCAACCAAGAAATATGTCACTAAGAGTCAGAGTGGTCAGGCCCTTGGGTGAGAGGAAATTAACACCAACAAGGAACCTAATAATCATTGATCCATCCTTATTTAATTACACTTGGACGGCGCAGACGGTGTGTTCTGCCAACTGGACTCTCCTGTGGTCAGATTAAGAGGCCTGTCAACTGCATCTGATCTGCAAAAAAATACTGCTGCCAACCAACTTGGAAAGCCCCCAGAACATCCTCCTTAATGTCAGTTGTGTTTACAGTAGTGTCTTTATTTTTAGCCCCCCTTCCAAAACACTGCGTTCAGGAAGGAGCATTAATTGAAGGGTTATTTATTTCTGCCATGCTGAGGGTGCAAACTGCTCCAATAGGAACTGCCACCCTGGTGCGAGTGTGGCAGGCACAGAGCTTCCCACCTGTATCACCTGGGTTGGTCCTGCTCCCTCTGATGCAGAAGGCAGAGGTGATGAGCAGGACCGGGATGGCAGAGTGCTGCGTTCACACGTGCCCTGGCTAACGCCAGAGGTGGGGACGTGCTCAGCCCAGGGCTGCCTGGTGCACAGCAGACCTGCAGCTGATTTTCCCAACCAATGGGTCTCAGAGGCCATGTGGGCACCCAGAAGGTACCGATGCTCTGCTTTCTCCTTCTGCTCAGGCATCAATGATGCTTTGTGATCAGCACAGCCCTGTGCCCCCAAACTGCTGTGACCACAATCGGGGGACAGTGCAGGGCAGAGAGCAAACACCGGCATTTCGTAGACGCATGGAATTACTGAGGTTGGAAAGGAGCTTTAAGATCATTGAGACCAACCGTTAACCTAACACTGCCAAGTCCACCACTGAACCCTGTCCCTAAGTGCCACATCTACGCCTCCAGGGATGGTGGCTTCACCACTTCCCTGGGAAGCCTCTGTCAGTGCTCCACAGCCCTTTCCGTGGTTATTCCTAATGTGCGGCGCGGCCGCAGGCAGCGTACGGGGGAGCAGCCACCCCTGCAGGACACGGAACCGGTGACGGGCCCAGGGCCCTGCGCAGGAACGGGACCGGGCACGGGGCAGCCAGAACCGGGGGCGGGGCCTCGGGAGAAGGGGCGGAGTCTCGACACGGGGTAACCGAGATGGGGCGGGGCTTGGCTCGAAGGCGTGCGGAGCCTGGCTCAGGGGGCGGAGCCTGTGCACGGAGCAGCCAGGGGCGGGGCGGAGCCTAGCACATAGGGGCGGGGTCTAGGCTCAGGGGGCGGAGCCTGTGCACGGAGCAGCCAGGGGCGGGGCGGAGCCTAGCGCATAGGGGCGGGGTCTAGACTCAGGAGGCGGAGCCTGTGCACGGAGCAGCCAGGGGCGGAGCCTAGCACATAGGGGCGGGGTCTCTGCTCAGGGGGCGGAGCCTGCGCACGGAGCAGCCAGGGGCGGGGCGGAGCCTAGCGCATAGGGGCGGGGTCTAGGCTCAGGGGGCGGAGCCTGTGCACGGAGCAGCCAAGGGCGGGGCGGAGCCTAGCGCATAGGGGCGGGGTCTAGGCTCAGGGGGCGGAGCCTGTGCACGGAGCAGCCAGGGACGGGGCGGAGCCTAGCGCATAGGGGCGGGGTCTAGGCTCAGGGGGCGGAGCCTGTGCACGGAGCAGCCAGGGGCGGGGCGGAGCCTAGCACATGGGGCGGAGCCTGGCGCAGGGGGCGGAGCCTGCACACAGCGGAGACCGGGCCGGGGGCGCGGTTTGGTTCAACTGGGGAGCCGGAGCCGCTGCAGGCGGGGGCGGAAACCGGCCTCGGGGCAGGGGGCAGGTCCTGAGCACGGTGGCAGCCGGTGCCGGGGGTAAAGCCTGGGCAAAGGTGCAGGGCCCGGCACACGAGAGCGGCGCCGGGGCACACGGGCAGCCAGGGCCGGGGGCGGCACCTCGGCGCGCGGGGGGCGGGGCCTGCGCTCAGGGGGCGGGGCCTTCCCTGTCGGGGCGGGGCCGCCTCTCGCCCCGCCTCGCCTCGCTCGCCATAAAGGCGGCGGCGCCGCGCGCTGCCCCCGCCCCGCCGCGTCCCTCCGGTGCGAGCGCGCTGCCCCCGCCCCGGCAATTGCTGCTGCGCCACAGCCATGGCGGCGCTGACCGTGAAAGCCTACCTGCTGGGCAAGGAGGAGGCGGCCCGCGAGATTCGCCGCTTCTCGCTGCCGCAGCCCGCCCGCTACCAGCCCATCCACGACCGCGTGGCCGAGCTGTTCCAGGGGCTGCTGCGCGCCGGGCCGCCCACCTTCCGCATGCACTACAGGGGTGAGCGGCGCCGGGCCGGGGGGGGGGCGTGGGGCCGGGGCCGCTCGGCGCTCACCCCGCGCTTTGCCCTCCGCAGATGAAGACGGGGACCTGATCGCGTTTTCCACGGACGAGGAGCTGGAGATGGCGCTGCCGTTGGTGCAGGACGGCGTGTTCCGTGTGTACATCAAAGGTAACGCGGCGGGGCCCTAGGGGCTGCCTTCGCACCGCAACGGGGTCAGAGTCCCGTCCCCTGCCCCACAGGGACTCGGTGTCACCTGCAGCCTCCGTGGGGGAGGTCAGATAAAGGGCAGGGTAAGCGCCAGCCTGTGAACCCTCCCTGTTGAGGACGGGTAAACAGCGTAAATTTGCTCCCAGCCTGCGCTCTCGGCCTGGGTGGCTCCCTGGAAACGCCAGCCTGGCACCGAGATCCTTAATAATCACAACAAAGTGTTAGGAAGCCTTAATTCCAGCTTAGTCTTCATCACAGAATTACTTCCAGGGCCCTTTTGCTTTCGCACATACCTGCAAAGCTTTATCCGCAGTCCATTCCGTCAGTCCCACACGCCAGCACTGTTTGTTGTCTCCCTTCTCATCTGTTATGTTGTCATCTTGTCAAGCTTCCTGGCACTTCTTCCTGACTCCCTCTCCAGAAACATTTTGGTTTTGCAGTGCTTTGGCTTCTTGGCCAACCGTCCTAATGGGGTAGTGCAATATAAATCTGAAATAAACCTGCCAAGATACTGTTAAGGATAAGGCATGCCCAGTTTAAGGAGCATCCCTGGGCAGCCTCTGCCAGTGCCTGACCACCCTTTCAGTGAAGATATTTTACCTGATGTCTAGTCTGAACTTACCCTGGTGTAACTTGTGGCGTGCCCCCAGCTTGTGTTTGGCAGCCAGTGTAAAAATAAACTGACCTAGTAAGTCAATACTGCTCCAACAAGAGCTGTTTATGCTTCCTTCTCCTCTGCCCTATTTCCAGCCTTTAAATAGTAACCCTGTTCTTGATGCAAAGTTTCCTCTCCTAAATAGAGAAAAAGGAGTGCAAGCGGGAGCATCACTCGCAGTGCAGCCAGGAGCCTCCCCAGGACATGGTGCACCCCAACGTGATCTGTGATGGCTGCAAGGGACCAGTGGTGGGTGCCAGGTTCAAGTGCACTGTCTGTCCCGACTACGACCTGTGCAGCACCTGTGAGGGTAAAGGCATCCACAAGGAGCACAACATGGTGATGTTTCAAAGTCCACTGCTGAATCCATTTGAGGTGAGCAGAAATCCATGGAGGGGAGGTATGAATGGGATATTCCTCAAATCTGTCATACATTTCAGTTACTCAGACTCTGGCTGTGTGAGCAGAGTCACATGAGCATTACCCTCTACAGTGGCTTCCGCGAGGACGCTGGCTCCGTAAGCGGCGGCATGGTGTTCCACCCTTCCCATGGATGCACTACTGGGGATATCCTGGCCCTGCTGCTCCATGCCAAAACTCAGATCAAGGCCAAGCTGGTGCTGCAGGCTCCAGCCCACCTGCTGCGGAAGGTAAGAGAGGAAGCCCTGGTAAACAAGGTGGTGGTGGAGCCAGATGAGCTGAGATTCTGCAGCACAGGGTAGAATCTGGGTAGAAAAATAGACATAAGAACTGCTCCAGTTCGCTGGAATTGATAGCACCTTTCAGCATAGAGTGGGATTAGTTTAAGGCATGCCTTGGCCTATGCAGTAGATGAGGACTATTTGGAATTGAACCAAGCCAAGCTGTTGGGTCAAGCATGTCACTGCTCCAGATCTGCCTTTCAGCATGGCTAATGAGCCTTAACAATGCTAATGCCACTGGTTTTCTGTCCCAGAGGTAGCACAGCATTAGTTTTTCTCTCTGTACTGCCTTTGTGTAGTGTGTGTGACAGGACACTAGCACCAGGATTTCATGGGGATACCTTGTGTAGCTGCTTTTTCCCTCAGAGCTTCTCTGTGTGCTAACAGAAATTGTTTTTCTAGAAGCTTCTACTAACAGCCAGCCTCAGGACCCCAATGTCACCTTCTTAAAGAATGTTGGGGAGAGTGTTGCAGCTTTTCTCAGCCCCCTGGGTAAGTGACTTAGTTTTTTTATCTCCATCCCTGAGACTGGCTTAAAGCTCCTTCTAACAGGAGCAGCAGTCAGCTGTTGTGATTGATACCAGAACTACCTCATGCTACTAAGCCTTGAAGGCTTAATTCACTCCTGGTACTAATAATGCCTGGGCTTAGAGCAGCCACTCAGTACCTTTTCAGAACCCTTCTTTGGGAGAAAATGAGGGAAGACTTAACATGGCACCACTGAAACACTAACTTTTAAGTTAGTGGTGACTCAGGGTTTTGCCTGGCTCATGCGGCCATAGATAGCTTCTGCCCTGACCCTCTGAATGTACAGCTTGTGTCTAGAGGAGGGTGACTATTTGGTGCTAAACTACTTTACTTAAAAGAATGCTTTGCACTTGAAACCCTACATTTGACATGGCAAACTGTAGGATTACAGACACCTTGCAGCATTTAGACAAGGACTGATCCATGCTCTTCTTGGACTGTGCTTTGGAAAAATCCCTGTAAGACTATCTCCATCTCAAATGCCTTTCTAGGTATTGAAGTTGATATTGATGTGGAACATGGAGGACAGAGAAGCAAAGTGACTCCTGCTTCTCCTAGTCGAGAGAACAGTGCTGAGTCAGGCAGCAGTGCAGCTAACCAGAACCTTCAGACCAAACCAGATGGGAATAACACAGCTTCTGCTACAGAAGTAAACGCTGTTGCAGAGCAGATACAAGATATGGTGATAGATCCTGTGCCCACACAAATGGAAGATGGCAGCTTCCAGTCCCAGGTACAAGAACTATGACACTAATTAATATGCCTGCTGAGGCTTTACTAGAAAGGAAGATAATCATTGAGCATGCATTGTGGGATTGAATATTAAGATGTCAACAGATTGATAGACAGCACCTCTGCAGTACAGGTTTACAGCAAGGTGGTGGGACTCTTGTGCATCTAATGCATAAAGGCAGACAGTAGGAGCATGCACTCTACCTGGAAAGCACTGCAGCACTTGGACCTTCTTTCTTCATTTGTTTCAGGAACACAGTGAGTCCAGCAGTTCTTCAGGGGGTGATGAGGACTGGACCCACTTATCTTCCAAAGAAGTGGATCCTTCCACAGGTGAACTGCAGTCTTTGCAAATGCCAGAGACGGAGGGTCCGAGCTCCCTGGATGTATCTCGGGATCCTCCACAGCCAGGACCTACAGGACTGCGAGAAGCTGCACTCTACCCACACCTCCCACCAGGTATGAGAATGTACACAGCTTTCATAACTGAGAGTAGCTTTCATTCTGGAGCTGCCAACTTGCCTGACAGATGCAGATGTGCCTTTAGAGATGTAGAAACCAAGGTCACATGAGTTACAGCTGAACTTGTCTGTACCTTTCTTAGCAGGTATGGGCAGCTCCTGCACCCTGTTAGACAGGTGGTTCTCTTCAATGGGCAGCTAAGTCTGAACAAGACTTGTGGCCTTAGACTAAAGTGCTGTTCAAGCAACATGAAAAAAGGTGGTATCCTCAATCACATCCTTGCCTGTACTGTTCAAGAGAGCCCTTTAGTGCAGGATGCAGACAAGTACATCTTGGTGGGAGCCAGTTAGCTGAGATCAACAGCACCAAGTCCTACAGCAAGGCTGGCTGTCTGACTCAGCAGTTTTCTTAGCTGGTTGTCTCTTACCTCAAATGTTTGCCCTCCTGGAAGACAAAGGAGAGCACATCTTATAGCATTTCACAGCTGTGCTAGATTTACTAGGATTAGTACCAGCCTGCCTTTGAATATTAAAGCCTTGGCTGGTTTGCCAATTACATTAAATATTTCCAACTTTAAACTCTCTTCTCTTAACAGAAGCAGACCCTCGTCTCATTGAATCTCTGTCCCAGATGCTCTCTATGGGCTTCTCTGATGAGGGTGGATGGCTCACTCGACTCCTGCAGACAAAGAACTGCGACATTGGGGCAGCACTAGATGCCATCCAGTATTCCAAGCAGCCACCTCACTTGTAGTGGTCTGTGTAACAAAAAGCACTTTCCTCCTAACTGAAAGCAGACAATGCAGTACAAGTCACTAAGCAGTTAATCCTTCTTCCTGCTTGAAGGTTTTTGCCTCATGTTCCTAAGTGCTTGTAGAATGGAGGAAAAATAAATACTGCTTCCTGTGATGAGTCTGTGTGAGTCTTTAAGAATCAGTCCTAGTGCTGTGTTTACTGAAATCTTGTAAAGTGTGGTGAGACTAAGCTAAGAGCATGTGATTCCATCGAGCAGCCCAGGACTGTAGGCTTGCCTTTTTGTGCATATCTTGGTGTATCCTTAGGGCTACACTTCTAGAAAGAAATGGGATGCTTTGCTGGCTCTGAAGCCTGCCCTGCAGCTCTGGAAGGAAGGGTTGCTATGGGTGATCTAAACAAAGAGGTAGCACAGGGGAAAAGAGCTGTCGTTTATAATGGGGAATTAATCAGAGTTTAATTGTACTGGCCAGGAATCCTTAAGAGCCTTAGAGGTTTCTTCCCCCCCCCAAGCTGACCTACTTCCATTCTTATTTCTGGCTGATGATGTTGCTGGACAATACTCTGTAACCCTAGTACTTGCCTGCTGCAAATCTCTTCCACTCGTAATTTCCTTCACGTAAACACAACCATAGAGCAAGTAAACAACTTTAATAAGTGCAGTTCTGTGAGGCAGTCTTCAGGTCAAAATCCTGCCAAATACTAAACATACCAAATACATTGTAGAGACAAACAAAGCAATACCAAAGATGCCTGAACTCAGAGATCATCATCAAACTCCTCACCCGTGCAGAAGAGGTGTTCATGAGAAACACTGCTAGGCTTTGGCCTGGTGTTGCAGTCAGTGAGGGTGTCTGCTCTCCTAGGGCCATCCAAACACCACCTGCCTGCAGCAGTTTCTGAGACACCAGGTCCTGCCCTTGGCAATTGGCTCTGAGGTTCTTTGAACAATACATCCTCTGCAACTGAGCAACTGGTGCTGGGCAGTTTTGAGGCAGGCTGGTCAGTGCTAACAACTTGCTTTTTAAATTTAAAACCTGTACCTGGAGGCAGAGTTCTTCCAGCCTGTTCTGAGCATCTGCCAGCCACACCAGCACTTGTGGCAGTGGTGTTGGGCAGCCCCAACTTTCCACTGCCCTCCTGTGGTGACAAGGTGACCATGGCAGCATTTTTGCTATGGCTGTCAGAACATGAGAGGAATTTTTCCCACTTTGAGGATTTGGTACAAGGAATTGGGGTTTGTGTCATCTCCCGACTTGGACTCACACTTGAGGGCGCCATGGGCTCACAGACAGCAGGGACCTTCCTGGCTCCAGAAAAAGCATCTCTGTCATCTTGATCAGGCACTGCTACCAAACATTTCTTGTGCTGTAAGAAGAAAAAGAGCTCATTTATAAATCCAAGCTGCACAGAAGCAGGCAAAGAAGGGGCACTTGGGTCCTTCAGATGCTCACAAGTTCACACCAGCCCTCTGAGGCAGAGCTGAGCCCAGTGCCCTGGGTATCCAATAACTCTGGGCTGTGAAGAGTCAGGACAACTTCACAGGCACTGCAGGTAATTGCAGTAACCTTAACAATTGCACTACACAGGTGTCACTGCTCAGTAAGGCAAAGCAGCATAGATTGCTCTGTGCTGACAGAGGAATCTGGCTCAACCACTCTGCTTACACAAGGTGGCATTGTTTGTGCCTGACTAAAACCTTTTGGAGAGAAGCTCCAGACAAAATTTTCTTCTCCCCAGTCATTCAAATAGAAGACCAGAGGAAGACTCATGAAAAGTCAAAGTTATAGTGACACAAAAGAGTCAGGAGAACACTTGTTTTGTTTGTCTGGTAGGCAGCATCTTCTACAACTAAAATACCTCGGAGGTTTTAACCTTTTTGGCTTGGTGGGTAAGCTGGAAAACATCATGTTCCTCTGCATGCTCCTGAACACCACTGGAGAGGAAGCTCTTCTGCTGTTTCCTGGCCAAGAAAACCATTCACAAAGAGGACAGATTAGCTCCACTGTCATTTTTTTTTTCACAAATCACCAGAAATTCATAAAATGCATGGCTCTAGGAATTAAAGTAGTTTCACCCCCAAATACCAAACCCCTGCTCAAGCCAGGTCGTACATTGCAACCCGTACTTTGTTCAGTTATCAGAGATGAGCTGCCTCCCACAACTCCAAACCGTGTCACCACTCAGGGGCTGGAATTACAGAAAGCTCCTTCTGTACCTTTGTTCTTCCACAGTGTTCTTCCTCCGGGAGCAAAACTGTTGCCTTTCTGTACCTGTCGCCTCCTCCCCATCTTCCCGATCTTCACTCTCCTTCTCCAGATATTTACTCCAGCGACTGACTTCTGCCCTCCCCTCCTGCAACATTGGAAAGCTATTGAAAATAGCAAAATACAGGGTTCTCATTTTTGGTGGTGTATGTGCTGAATGCTCCTGTATTGTGTTCCCAGGTTCAGCATTCCAGTGGAGCAGAGATTTTCTGTACACATCTCATTCTCTCTCTGGGGGAGCCTCTCTGATTATAAACACTATTTCAGTTGTCTGAACCCATATGAAGGGATCACTGATTTTGCTTTGATTTCCCTAAGTCAGTATTGGCTGTTATTTACCTCAGCTTTGTAGGTCTCTTCTTACCTGCTGGACTGAACTGTCTTCACGTTGGGCTGCTGTAGGTTTGCTGTCATTTATGGATTCTTCTGCACACCTAAAACCAATGTTTAAACTAGAGTTTCTGGAACACAATTCTGTTGATTGATAATTTTCAAATCACCTGGTCATAGCACAAGGGATTGGACAGAAAGCACAAGTAGGAACACTGGATAGGAGGCATGTCAGAAAAAAAGGAAGCTATAGAAAAATAGATGTCAAATGAAGGATTTGCAAGATATAGTGCCCAAACACTTGAGAAAATGTACTTAGAGGGTAGCCCTTCTTCCTTCTATACAAATAGAGCACCAAGTTTGATCTAAAGCTGCTAATCTTGAAATGATAAATTCCAGTTGATCATAACTAGGGATATATCAGCGTGTCTTTTGGGACAACAGCTTAAACCCGCTAATAATATCCCAAGCAACCAAGGAAAAAGGGAAGTTATTTCACAATGTTTTGAGAATAGAAATAGCAACGCTTTTTGATAAAGTGAACAAACAATGAGCTTTCTTCCCAAAGCTTAACCCTGAAGCAGAGTGTACACACAACTCAGCTATCTAACTGGCTTTGACTGATTTCTGAGAATAACCTTGAGTAAAAAGGAAGTTGGACCAGTTCAAGATCAGTTCAAGACCAGGCGATTTGTAAACAGATTCAGGAATGAAATAAACAGGAAAATGCTACTCAGATTTTCCAGCCCAGCAGGAATTACACCCAAAAGTTTATGTCAAGCCTTTTTACCAAGAGCAGCAGCAATTAACAGCTTGGCAGTGTGAAACCCCTGAATGCCAACATTTGGATGCAACAGCTTAGAGTGGAGGATGTTTTCTCTCTGAGGAAGTGCCCCTGTGCTGCTTGTCATTCTGTAAGGTGGACATCTCCACAGTCACCTCATCAGGCAGTAAATAAGACCAATTGAAAAAACAAACCCAACCTGATGCCTATATTTTAATGGGTAAATCCTGACTAACACACACTATTGATTCATTAAACTTTAAACTCTGTCAAAAGAAACATGCCAGAACTCTAAACACAACAAAACTGGCATGTATCATGGCTTCACGAGAGGACAGAAAGCCTTCCTGTGAGCTCAGTTGATGCTGGCACCCAAGGAGCGAAGATGCACATCAACTGTGGGAAGTCCAAGGAAATAAGCAGATAAATGCTTTACCAATATGTCCAACCAATCGCTTCCTCCGCCTCACCCTGCAGCAGGTTTAATTTCTGGACATGACGTCTGCAGTCCAGGCCAGACCCTTGTCCATAAACCTGCAAATGACAACAAAAACATTCGGGAGCAGCCAGAAGGAAACAGCACAAAGTGAGGCTCCACCACAGGTAATTCTGAAACGTTGAGTAAAGGCAGCCCCTACAGCTGTGTCCTGGGAAGGGCTAATGGGACTCCCTGCTGGGACCCCACAGGGCTATTCAGGCTCCCCACTGCCTCCACAAAAGCCTCCCTGCCCTGTACAGCCCCCCAGCCCCGCACAGCCCCCTCACTCCGCACAGGGTCCCCCACGCCCTGCATAGCACCACCCTCCCCCCCCGCTCCGTACAGGGTCCCCCTGCCCCGCATAGCACCCCCCCACTCCCCCACTCCGCACACAGCCCCCCACGCCCCGCATAGCACCACCCCTCCCCCGCACGGCCCCCCCCACACCCCCCCGCTCCGCAGAGGGTCCCCCACGCCCCGCATAGCACCACCCCCCCCGCACGCCTCCCCCCACTGCCCCCCCGGCTCCGCACAGGGTCCCCCTGCCCCGCACAGCATCCCCGCCCCCCACAGGGTCCCCCGTCCCGCACCTTCTGCACCGCCTGCCGCTGGCCGCACACGCAGCAGCTCCACTTCCCGCTCCGCTTGGCCTAGGAGGGCGCACAGCGGTGAGCGGCAGCCCGGGGCCCGCAGCCCGCTCCCCGCTCCCGGCCCGCACCCACCTGCTGCACCTGGAAGCGGCGGCAGGCGCAGCACCGCAGCGCCCAGCACGGCGCCGCCATCCCCGCCGTCGCCATGGCAACGCGCGCCTTCCGCCCACGTGACCCCGGCGGGCGGGCGGGAGAGGGAAAGGGCACCTGCAGCGCCAGTGCCTCTCAGGGGAAAAGTCATCCACAGGGGGACTGACACAGAAGAGAAAAAAACCGAGAAAAGAATAAAAGCGAAAAGAGAGAAAACGGAGAGAGGAAAAAAGATTTTATTTTTTTCTTAAAAAAGTTTTAAAAAATAAAAAAATCGGGAAAGAACGAAAAACAGGAAAGAAAAAAGCAAAAAGAAGGGGGACAAAGAAAGGGGGAGAAAGGAAAAAATGGAAAGGGCAAAAAAAGGAAAGGAAAAAAGAGAAACGAGCTGGTTGGAGCTAGCTTTCCCAAGCTCTCCAAGCACTCAGCCTGCCTCTCTCCCAAACCTTCCCCCCTTTCAAAGGAAAAAAAACTATGGAAGAAACCAAAATCACACTAAATACATGTATTTCTGTATTTTCTAGATAAAAACAACCACATACAGTAAGGATATCATGCAAAACTCCCAAGAAAGGGAAAAGGGGAACGGAAAATGGGAAGAAGGACAAAAAGGAACTAAATCAAAACAGATATGCACAGTTGTAAGACCCGGTAACTAATAAAGTAAAGAACTAGCGAACTCTCACCACTTCCCTTGAGGAAAGCAGAACAGCTCAATCCGACCCAGAACTCTCCCCCAACGCGTGGGCAGACAACAGCAGCTACCACAGGCCTCAGCTCCAGACAGGACCAGCATCAAGGAGCCTCCTGCTCACCAGCTTGCTGGAACAAGAGAGCGTACCCCCTTATCTACACCTTATTTATATGTTGTGTTATGTTAAAGGAAGATATGGAATACTTCCATGGATCCTGACCTCCGTTGTTAAGGAAAACCTGTAAAGGCCATTTTTTTAACCAAGGTCTGAAAAATCCAAAAGTCAATCCACTAAAAGAAAAAAAAAAAAAGGAGAGGGAAAAAAGGAAAGAAAAAAATGGTAAGAGAGAGAGGAAAAGTCAGGCTTCGGTCATACCAGACAATCACCATGGAGAAAGAACAGGCAATATTCCACAAGCTTAAGAGAAATCACAGCAGTCGAGATTGCCATAGGATTCTGGTTCATTTATTGAGTACATGACAGGTAAGACAGATAGACAGTGTAAAATCACATGTATTATTTGTACTTTTAAAAAATTACAATAAATTACTGAATAATTAGTAAAAGCGGTTTTAGTGATGGCTGCTCTCCAGCCACAGAGGCCGGGCAAGGCGGGGCAACAGGAAACGCGTACCAGCGGTGAATACATAGAGAATGTCACGAGGAGGAGTTGTCGCTGAGGAGCACACCAAGTAGTGTTAAATGGGAACACCCAACCCTACGTGTCCTTCCCATCCTTTATGTTCCAAATGCCAGCCAAAAGCTGTGGCAAACCTTGCCTTCAGTGCAGGGTCTGCTCTGGCTGAGCAGTGGCATCTCCCGCCCTGGCCCTGCAAGGCAGATGCCTGTGTACTGAGACAAATTTATCTGCAGGAACAGCATCAATTCTCCTTGCTCGGAGCGCATGCCCTACGACCAGAAGGATAACTCCTAGTTTCTTCTGGTCTTAATTGATTTAAAAGAGCAACCACTCGGTCTGCCAGTTAAATTTTGTCTCTAACTGGAAAGAGATCTGGTCTATTGAGGTTTCCCATCACGGGCTGGAGGCAGAGGGCCACGCTGCTTTGAATTCTTCCTCTTCAGGTATAAATGCCCTGTGAAATAGTTTCTAAAAGCATCTCCACTGCTAAACTCTCTGTACAAGAGATGTTCAGAAAGGACACATGGGGCAGCTGCAGGTGGTACAACACTCCTGCACATCCTCCTCCCCCAAGCATTTTTGAGGGCCCACTGATCGAGTATTCTTAGGGGTCCTCTGATAACCAGCACTAGCTATTAAAAACAGAGAATCAGTAAGAAACAATGAATAATTTCTGTACCGGGAAAGCCCAGCAGACCAGCATGCACTGTCCTGTAACACTGGGGCTGAGTCACCGACTTCTAATTTAGGAACTTATTCCCTCATTGTAACAGTCATGAGCTCACTGACTGAATTAATGTTACTTCTGCACTGAAGTCAAGGAGCTTGTGGCTTTCCAGACCAACTGAAAATGATGGCTTTCAAAGAATTAGTGAAGCAAATGCTGAAAACCAGGTTTGTCTGAAAACTGAATGATTAAGGAAAACCATGATGCAAATACCAAATCGCATCTGAAAGAAACCTGCAGATCAGAGAAAGGTCTGTGCTTGGACCTTAAGGTGCTGAGAGCAGTCGGGCACATTTGCATTACAGCTGCTGAGTCACAGAACAGCACTGAAGAACTTAGAGAGTATTTATAGGTCAGGGTCCTATAGCGCTTGACTACGCTGCGTTAGCTCTCAGATGGGCAGCCAGAGGTGAAAGTGGTTTCAAGCCAGGCTGCATCTGCTGTGCAAGTTACCCAGGAACCTACAGCAAACACGGGCAGGCAAGTAGCAGTTACTGTCTGAAATAAAACTTCATTTAAATAAAAGACAGCAAAAGGCAGACATGCATAATTTACGGTGGTAATTCTCTATGTCGGGGACTATGGGGTTCTAATGGCTCTCGAGAATGGAAATCTAATTCTGTTCAGCCAGAATAGCCAAAGAAGCACCTACACAAAACAGTCACTGTCAGAAGCCCCTTATAGATTGGAATCTATTGTAGTTGTGTAGTTACTGGTCTCTGATTAAACAAAAATATACCCCAAACACAAGATACCAAACCATCCTGCCATCTGCCTCCTTATCTCCCTGTTTTATCTCCCAAAGGCAATTCCTGCTTTCCTGAGTTCACCCTGACACAGACGAAAGTTCATAGTCACTGGATGAACTGAACTGCCTCTCCACCTTCTTCTGATCTTTGATCTTCTGCAGAATGTTGACTTTTTTCTCAAAGTAGTTTACAAGGGCGGTTTCCGTCAGCATGGAAGCCAAGATCTGCTCGAAGGAGATAGACCAGTCAGTATCGATGGTACTGCCGTACCGGGCAGCTGAGCTGCTGCCTTCACAGCCAACCAGGACCGTGTCATCCGCGATGTCTTCACACTGCAGGGAGCCTGTGCTGACCATCGAGTAGGAAGACATAGACATGTCATCTTTGGTTTCGTCATCTGATAGCAGCTGTAAAGGAGAGCTTTGTCCTTCTCCTGACCCATCTCCTAAAGTCTGGTTCTCCTGATGTGGTTTTTCAGGCTGAGCATCTCCACAGGTTTTGTCCTCAGGATCAGCTTGGGGTTGCTGCTCCACTGCTGGATTCTGACTCTGTTCAGATGTTGGCGACTCCTCTTCACTCACAGGATCTTGGGTGTTGTTGGCTTTGCAGTCCTCAGACTTTCTCACAGGCCTGTTGGAGAATTTTTTCCCAACCTCCCCAATCCGCAGAAGGAGACTGGCCACGGTGGCAATGGCATGGTACAGCTCTTGCTCCACTGGGTCCTCACTGAACATGTTGTAAAGGGTCTTGCATAACTCTATAAATTGTTCCTTTGAAAGACAAAGATCAAAAAATCACACCTCAGGCTGAAAAAAAGCTGACAGCGCGGATCATAGAATCACAGAATATCTCAAGTTGGGAGGGATCCGTAAGGATCATCAGGTCTAACTCCCTGCTCCTCACAGGACTACCTAAAACAAAACCATAAGACTAAGACACATTCTTTGAGATGAAGCAACAGGCACCATCTTGACTGACTCCTTGTCTATCTGCCTCCCCACGAAGGAACTGGAAGCTTATTGTACTGATTCAGAACAGTCCAAACGGGCAAACTCAGCTCTCCTCTCTTTGCAGTAGTGGCTAAATTGAGACACAGTGAGCAATTTAATAGTGGTGGGTTGTTTGCTGACAGATGAACAGAGTACTCACATGTTCGTATCTGAGAAAACCCAGTTTTAGTTCGCTCCTGCTACTCTTTTTGGCCAGCTTATAAGCATTTCCAAACCACTCTAACTAGCACCCATCAAGGAAATAAGAGACAGAAAAGATCCCTCCAGTCATGAGACTCTCTTTCCTGTACCCACATCCTTCGCTCTCCACCAAGCAGCTGTCACTCAAGGCAATGCAAAACCAAAAAGCCAAATGAGTTTACGTGACTGATGGCGTATGTCAAGCACACTGCTCTGGAGGGAAAACACACATTGCAGTTTTTATAGGAAAAACTGGTCTGGGAGGCAGAGAGAATCAAATACATTCGATTGGTGGTAATAAAGCAGTTTGCCTATGTCCACTGAGAAATTCAACACAAACGTGTGGAATTAGATGCTTCTAAAGCTCACCAGACCAGAACAGCAGGGCAATCTACAGGCAAGGACTGAGTATGCTCGTAAATGGCTGCACATACTGCTGGATTCAGTCATCTAACTGGAAACCTTCACATTCACCTCTTACCTGGCTCATTTTGGGGAGATCTTTAATGGTTTCTTTCTTGGACTCCTTTTCCTTGGCCCACATTCTTAGGTAATATCGATAGTCCTGTGGACTGGTACCTTTCTCCTCTGCAAGGCAAGACAAAGCCACTACTGTCACGTGGTTAACAGTTTCAGACTTAAAAACTGAATGCTGTGCCAGCAAAAGTCATGCTGGAAGCAGGTTTTATTGACAGTTCAGGGAAGCATCTACCAGGAAGGCTGTGTTGTTTTCTGCTGGTTTATCTGATTCAGCTCAGTAGAGCAAAAATTGAACAGTGCTGCATCAGCTTGACTTCTCATAAATGAACTGTATAAGCTGACAACTTACCCAACATGATTTACAAATGTTAGGATCTTGCTATGTAAAAGAGTAGAGCAGCAAGGCTTAAGAGAGATTTATTTTCCAGCTAACATCCCACTTTACCTCTGTCCACTCTGAAAGGTCTCCTTGATACAGCAAAGGACAATGAACAGTTCATAACATGAAAGAGATAAGACTAGAGTGTGGTCTGTTTATGATGAAATTACCTTTTTCTGGACCATTCTCATTTTTCCTTCCTTTATATTCTTGGGTTTCTAAAAAAATTATGGAATTATAAAAGCATGATTAAAAAAGCTGATTTTCACCAAGACAGCACATGAACATAAGACAACACATATACAAATTAAAATCATACATGAATATATTTAATAGAAGGCAGATCTCACACTCCCATATCATGTTTGGAGGAACGAACAGAACAGGATGGAAGCAAGGAGCTGATGGGACAAACTGGATAAAAAGCCACACTGAAAAAGAGGGTTGAAGAGCTGATGTAGAGGGCAGAACTCTTAAAAGAAAAGGTTTAACACAGATATGAAAGAAAGCTAAGCAATGTGATGGCTTAAAGACAAAGAAATTCAGTTATCCAAAGCAGGATAATGAGCGGAAAAAACCCAAACCACCACCAAGCACATACGTGATTAACATCTACGCTCATTGTTATTATCTGACTGATTTGAGACTTTGGGAGTAATTAGCAGGGTCCAACTTCACAAACTTCACTTCTGGTTCCCTATTTTGTCACTAGACTTTACAGGAAATCTTGGCTCAACTCAGACTGGCCAGTTAGCCATCCAGCACCACACAGGACAAATACTCACATTTTTATTATATTTTGGCAAACATTTAGCACAAATGACATACTTTGACCTCCTATTTGATAACACCTAAAATTATACTTTAAGAAATACAGTAAATAGCTCTACTAACAGTTTTCCAATTCAATAGCATACCTCTTAATTCCATTAAATCAGAAGATTGTGGAGGAAGCACAGATTATCATCTATCCAGGTGAGCAAGCCTAGGACCCCCCCCCTTAGAGTGTATTTCCCCCCCGCCCAGTTTCTAAGGTGAGATAAACTCCTTCAAAAGAAGCCAGACAAAACCTATTTTGAACAAGGTTGAAACTCAATAGGTAGAACATACTGAAAGGTATCTAATTACTTATAGCACTTTATTCATAGTGGTAGTGTCATTAGAGAGGAGCAACAACTTCAGAGTATTTCAAATAGCAGATTGGTGTTGGCAGATGATATCAGCATTATAGCCATGCTCAGTGCATGCACATTATCCATGGACTGACCTTGAGACTCACAGTGCAGGCAGAAATCCAGCTCTGAGACAAAAGGAGATACTTGAGCAGCAGAAAAAGAGTTTGAGGGGACAATATCCCAGGTAATACAGAAGAGAAGGCCAGACATAGACAGACACAGAGAAGGAAACAAAAACAATAAGAGAGACAATAAGACTTCCATGAAATACCTAAATCATGGTGAGAAGCAAGTGCTGGTAAAAGGACACTGCTCCTCCTCAGCAGTCTGTAACTGTGCTTCAGAGGGGAGGGGTCCTGCATGAAATGGGCTCTGAGCAGTTCAAGCTCCAGACTTCTTTCCCATCATGCAACAAAGACAGTGAACTCAAACCACACTGGCAATTTTAACATACTGCCACCACGAGACCATGCTTTGCAAAAAATCACTATTCACAGCACATGCATTTGTGCTGCAGCTCCTGCCTCAACTGAGAGGTAAAGGTGTTGTATTACCTTCTGTTGTAACATCCTCTGTGAAATAACTTGTGGCCTCCAAAGCAGACTCTGCCTCCTCTGGATTCAGAGCTGTATTTATAGAGAAGGAAATGTTAAGACCTCTAAGTTAACTGAACAGCAGTATCACCCACTTCATTAGCAAAATTCAAAATTCATCAGGCATCCCTTTATAACTGCATGTTAGCACAGACCACGCTCAATAACAGCAATATATGAAAGCAATCACTTACCAGGAGGCAGGTGCAGTTTGTAAAGTACTTTGAGTTTGTCAGTAAGGTCACCATGGTACATGCCACCTGCGGATTGAAAGATGGTTAAGAAAATAGAAATTAGGATAGAGAATCACCCTCTACTCACAGGCTCAAACTAGAATGAATTCACATGCAGTGAGGAAACGCAAGCCTGTGCAGAAGCAGTAAAGAAATCCACAGCAAAGCTGCATCTTGTTGGTTTGCCACGTATTGTTTCCCAATTTCCTAGCAGCAAAAAGGCCTCTTTTGTTCTGCCTGAGGCTTCCTGTAAGGCTGTCACCCTCCACTCATGATACTGCAAACATCATTATCTCAATTTTAATTCTCTGCTTGGGAAAAGGACAGAAACAATTTTTAAATATTCCATCATCTCCCAAAACACCACTTACTCATCCCTGTCACAAATTCCTTGAAGTTAATTAGAGAATCTCTGTTCTCATCCAGAAGCCGGAACAATCTCCCTGCTAGCACCGGCGTGTGTGCACCACAGGACCAGGGGGTGAGGCTGATGAACAGGTCTTTGAACTGCTCCATGTCTATGCGATACTGCTCCAGGTAGGGCAAACTCTGATCACGGCGCGCAGCTGCAGCACGATTATTTCCCCAGTAACAGCTCATCAGATACTTTGCCTTTGGAGAGAAACGATTAACAGGTCAGGTAATACTACACTGCAACAACCCACAGGAATGGAAACTTACAGCTCAAGAATAGCACTGAGTAAGCAGAGAAGAGACATTTCAGGACCCACTGTTTACTTCCCCCATTATTCCCACTCTTAATTCACCACAAAATAATACGAAATGAAGAAGAGACAGGGATTTCATGAAAAGCACAAGGAACAATTTTAAGTGAACCAAACCCAACCCTCATGATTTCAGGTTTGAATGAAATGACACTTGGGGTTTTCTGCAAAGCAAACGTGCAGGTTTTAGAACTAAGCCTATCTTTCTGTGTCTACAGCACAGTGCAACTGGCATTCAACTGGCAAAACTGTCAATACTCATTTGCAAAACTCAGTACATCTCAATAGAGAGTATCTGGATACCACATATAAGGAACTTTGTAAACATGGGGAACAGAAATAAAATTAAATGAAACAACGCACGTAATAAAATTGTTGATTAAAGGGCTAATAACAAAAATGTCTGTTACAAACTGGGACCATGTTATTAGGTAATTACTGGGAAGGAAAACTGTCTCGCTTAAGTATTTCATCACAGTGTGACAAAGAGGTCAATTCAGTCATGAGGAAGTCATCTGGAATCTGTTTTTTTCCCCCAACAAGATAGTTGAAACAGCTAGCTGGGATTGTAGCCTTTGTTCAAAGTCTTACTGCACTTGGAAAATGCAGTTGGGAAATATCCCACTTTTAAAATACAGACAAATATAGGCAAAGCACTTTAATACTTTTGTTACAATTACAGAGCAAGTCAATAGCAAACCTGAGAAGAAAAACTGAGGTAAAGTCAATCCTAGCTCCCTGTTCTAAGTGCTATGTGACATTCTTTTCCATTGACTCCATGATCCCTTTCTGATTAAGTACCATTCAAGTACTGAGAGTGCGTTTTGGCCATCGTTCAAAAAGAACAATCGATGGGATAGCAATAGGGCCGGTCCCAGCGGCACCGAGAGCCACCACATGCAACAGAACCCCACATCTACTCCTGATTGCCTTGACTCGTAACCCCACCCACGTCACTGTGCCTCCCTTTCAGCTTATGTTGATATTAGTGCTCTGTGTCAGAACACGCTCTTCCTCACTCCACCTTCTTACCTTGAACACGACATACAGCTCTTCCAGTTCTTCCATAGAGAAACCAATGTCACCAGACACAGCTCGGACCTATGGTTAGGGAGAAAATAGAGTGAACAATTTATATCAAAGCTAGAAAAAATACATATGACTCAGTGAAAAACCTGTGTAACATAGAAGAGAAGAAAACAAGTGCAAAAGATATGACACAGGACGAGAG
Source organism: Tapera naevia (assembly GCA_033556795.1). Lineage (NCBI taxonomy): Eukaryota > Metazoa > Chordata > Aves > Cuculiformes > Neomorphidae > Tapera > Tapera naevia. The sequence continues at coordinate 2,389,069 of JAUMJJ010000272.1, read as the reverse complement.
GGATTCTAATGCCTCCCATGGCTATGGATTACAGGGCAGGAAGACAGTTTCTGGTATAGCAGAAACTGCTGACATTTTAAGCAGCTAGAAAAAAAATACTGCACTTATTTCCTGTTTGTGCAGACCTGACTGTGCAGACTGTGTTACCCCTCCCTCTTGTTTTTATCTTCATATGTTTGACTCAGATGTATTGAAAAACAACAATGAAAGAAACACGGGCATGAGGTTCCCCACCTAGAGCATGGGATATACTTGCAATAGATACGGATACTCCCCTTTGGCTGTGAGCCCTTCTGTAAAATTTCTTACTGCATAAATGGCAGAAAAATAATTATCTGCCAGCTATCTCTTCTCAAAGATTCCAGACAAGCCGTAAAACAGACAGCACTAGACCGTGGATGCTACCACAAGGCCTACTGGTTGGTTTTATCTCCCTCCATGCCAAATATCTCAGTCGATCATGCCCTAGCACTTCAGTCCACTGTATTAGATTAATTAGAACCATGTGAAGAAAAAAACTGAAAATATTCCAGCCAGTAAATCCATTTTTTGCATGAACTGCAATTCTTTAAGTCACTTAAAACTGGGTCTGCTGCAGTGCAATCTTTCTAGATGCTTACAGCAAAACACATCCCATTAAAATGCCATTTGGTAGCTAATTCAATCTGGAATCACATACCACACTCTTCTTGGCTGTATCCTCCAGAGACTGGATCACTTTCAGCCTTTGTTTAAAACGCATTTGTTCAATGTCATCTGCCTTCAAATTGCTGAATTTCTACAAGAAAGGAAGCAGACCAGGTCAACACCATCTCTTAAAGAAAGATCAAACCCCACTCTATTACACGTTCTTTAACAAGTGTACTATCCCTTCAGAGATGATCTAAAACCCCTAGAAGCCTTTTACTGGCAGCAAAAAGATGAGAAAACACTTGAGCTCTATTCCCTATTCACCCCTTTTCTCCAAGAGAAGTCATTCAGAATTCATGAGAAATCCAACATCAGAAGTTTCTAAAGAACAGCTGAAAAAGCATCTGTCAGGCCTGAGAGTAATACAGATCCTGTATTGTGGCAGAGATAAGAGAATAGACAGCTTGGCATTCCTTCCAACCATATTTTTTAATAGGACCCATATGAAATTCAGCCAGAAACACCAAATTAGCAGGCTTTTCTACTGACTGGGTCAGACAAGTAAGAGAAACGGGTGACACTCTTTTATAATAAAAAAAAGAGAACAAACAGAGATGGTAGATTTGAAGAAACAAACAAAATACCTAGCAAAATGATAGCTGCCTGACTGTAAGCAACTGGAAGGGGACAGGATGAAGAACAAGAGATAAAAGGGGGAATGAATCCACATTTATCACAATGTAGCAGAGAAGAATGGTCAGATGCCAGTTCTCGACTGCTTTCCTTTCATCATCCAGATACAAATTTCTTAGGAGTTTGTTCTCAGTATGAATAATGCAGTACAGCTCCACCAGTGCAGAGATATTTCAAGAGCACTGGCACCATTCCCAGATCATCTTCCTATCCCAGAAGAGGATTCCTGTGCACATGACCTAGGATGCTTCCATGTCTCTGCAATATACCTCAGAATTTTTACCCTGAATTTCCTCTCCAACTCCCTAGCACTGACAATCCTCACATACAGGTAAGAACGGAGACTTCTTTGGCAAAGCAAGAAGAAATCTCTGGTCTGTAATTTTCACTTATTTGCAGTCCTTCTTTTAGTCTGCACTGGTGGTGGGGAGACCCTTTGCAACCCACAAGAGTGTTAGGCTCATCTCATACCAAATCGGAGGATTAAAGGCTTGGGCCTGCAATTCCTTGAGCACCTCAAGCTCTGAACACTGTTCAGGTTCAGGCTGCACAAGGTATAAAACTGGATGTTAGTATAGAAAAACCTCTTGTGCAAAAACTAAGCCAGAATCTTACATCATAGGATGTTTTGATGAGCTCAAAGATGTCAATTTCAAGTGGTGGGTCATCTCCGCTTGTCAATAAGGCATGCAAGTGGGGAATAGGGGGAGAGACGCTCTGTCTGTTAACTACGTTGTCCAAATATCTGCGGGGGAAAAACAGAACAGATTCAAGACTCCAGGATTGGTGTCCAGGAAAAAAACTAATATCCTAAATGCATCATTCCCAACTTCTTCGTATCGTTAACATAAACATGCAGGAAAATTTCATTTTTCCCAGCTAACCAGCAGTGCTACCCTCAATGTATTTGAAGTGAAGCTGACTTTCACCCTGGTTTGGGGGTATCTAGTCTTTTTAAAGTGGGAAATCTTACTGCACATAGAAGAGATTCACATTTCAAACAAGAAAATCTGACATTTACTAGGTTTGGGAAATATCTGCTTGATAAAATTTTTTTCTAGAATGCGATTCCTGCCAGGATCTGTTCTTAATAGATCAGAATTCTGTGAATTTTGGCTAAACAACCCCTCGGAGTTCAAACACAAACTGAGACACAAGAATGCATTATGCTGCAAAGCAAACAATTCCAGAAATACAGGATTCCTCCACACTTGGGCCAAAAATTAATTTCAGCTGTTCTAGAAAGTAACAGTAAACATCTCTGGAGCCCAAGTTGCTGTGACCTGTGACCTGCTATGTAATGGCATTAGGTAGAAAGAGATGATGACTAAAAGGGTACTGTTACTATTCAGTCATAAATAAGAACAATGAATGGTACCTGCCCAGAATAGTCATAGCTTCACCTTCATCACAGCACTGTAACAACTTCTCCATGTTGGCATCAAGTATGGCCAATGACATCTGCAAGATAAACTTGATTCCCTCATAGAAAAAACAGTCGACAATGACCACAGCGCTCTCAAAGGGCATTACACTGAGAAAGAGAGTGAGAAACCAGGAAAGGGATATAGTGGAAATCACTCCCAGGTCCTGCATCTTCTCTGACAGCTGCGGGAGATACTCTCGTGTAAGTTCTTCAAAGATGCCTTGGTCCACCAATGCACCTGGGAACGCAAAAACGCAGAGCTCAAATTGGTGGTCTAATAGTAGTATACCCTGGTGGTATCACAGTACCATACCCAAGTTAATCAATTATTAAACAAAATAGTGTAAGTTCATTTTAATTTCGTATAAGCCTCTTAAGATCAGAACTAAGATGAACACATTTATTTAGTTTTGTTCCCTGTTCTCAATAAGAACAGCATATTTAGATTCCGACATTGCAGAGCATGCAGAAAGAGCATCTCTCATTGATCTATGTGTTTGCCTGAGAGGAGGGGTGGACGATTACTGATAGTATGGTATTTACATCAAACTATATGCTGTTTTATACAGACCAGCTCTAAGAGCCTATGAAGTAGTGCTTTCACTAACCTTTCCTGGGAGCCTATTCCAAATATTTAATACACCATTCAGAAAAGTAAGAAATAACCCAGTAATTTTCTTCTAGATATGCCTCCTTACTGCTAATGGTCCCTCCTGCTACCAGTTTTTAGTGACTCCATCTTCCTTGTTACTACAAGGTCGTACTACTACCTCGGTAGCCTGTAGTCTCTCTTCCTACGTCTCCATCACACACCTGCAACTTTAAAGGGAACAGGGTTGTGCTTCATCATTTTTAAAATGCATCACATTTAATTCACTCTGAACAACAAAATGTTCCTGAGAAATGCTGGTGCAACTGTAGCTGGAAATCCAGGCTCCAGCATGAATTTGACAAAGACTCACCCACTACTCTTGTGTTGTAGTAATCTGGCAACATCCGCTCACATAAAGCTACCAGGAGCCAGAAAGCCTCCTCCTCATTGCAGTACAGCAACAGTACTGATGTAACAATGTTCATGGCCTACAAGAGAGGAGAAAAACATGAAGATGTTAATGAAATCTCTGTCATTACAGACTAGCTAAACTTAAAAAGCATGAATAGAGCAAAACTGTCACTAAGAGTCACATCAATTTCCAGCTTTACTGGTATCTGAGTCAATAGATGACCCTGAGTTGTTTCAGTTCCTCTGTCTGTGAGGCAGCAAATAATACAACTACTTTTTGTCAAGCACTTTCATTCACCAAAGTGACTAAGTATAATTTTCACAGTTTCGTTAAAAAGGTTTGTAACAATTTGGTCATAATAGAAAAATAACATGAGAACCTCTAATACCAGAGCAATACGCAAATGAACCTGAATTTCCACTGAGTTGTTTCAGAAACCAGAAACTGGCTGTGTTTTCAATACACTGCCCATGTGCATCATCACTTATTCGATTTAATTGCTCTTTTTTAATGAAACCAGAAGATGTTTTTGCTAAACTAAGGAACGTTCTGGCAGGAAAACTCATAAAAGACTCTGTCATTACATCTAACAGAACCATGCCAAGTCCATTTAAATGCTATATCCAATGGACAGTTAAGAGATTTTGCAACATAACCACATCTTTTCTACTCTCACACCAGCACAAAGGAAAAGCTTGAAACTGAACAAAAAATCTGCAGAAAAACTCCAAGTCAATTATGGTCACTGTGTAGGACTAAAAAGTCTAAGACTTCTTTTTTACCTGACAGTACCCAATTGTTGGATTTCTGAATGCATAAGCTGTTAAGACTCTCCGGAGGGCAGCAATTCCCAACTCATTCTGGAAGGCAGGGTGTTCTGGCATAGAACGGTGCAGATCTCTCTCAATTTCCTCTGTAGCAAGATTGTACTTTCCCATTGACTTCTCCACAAGATCTGCATAGTAACCAGGATGAGTCACCATCTCATTCCAAGCTCCTGTAATGACAAACAAATACTGCTTCACCTCTTGTGCTTTGGAATACAGATTTTATGCCCGCAGTTTCAGCGATGAGGCAGACAGGAAGCACTGCATGAACTCATCAACTACCAATAGACATGAAAATACATCGTTAAGTGACCATGTTAGAATCTAGGTCTCAACACTGAAACGCAGACAAAGGAGGCTAAAGAACTACTATGCTCATAAAGTAATCTCAGGAACACAATCACTGCATCTTTGGCAAAAACACCACAAAGCATCATTCAGGTGGAGGTAATTTGTGATTAATTTCTTCTGAAATGAGCTAAGATATATCTTTTGCTTTGAGATGTGCAGAAAGCTTATTCCTGCTAATTGTCAAAGTACCCAGCATAACATCCTACCTGAGAAAAGGAGCCACAGCTCTCCACGCAGATTCTCTGGGATTCCTTTCTGCACCAGCTCTCTAGTCTTGGCAGTGCGATACATACACATTCCTCGCCCGTATTCAAAGAAATGAATGTTCCAAGACTCTTCCTTCATCTTCTCCTTTGCCTTCACAGAAACAAATATGGCCTTTTTAGGAGATTAATGCATTTTTATGTTTGTAGGACAGGTGATTTCTGGGTATACTCAGGCCTACATTTCACAAGAGAAACGCATTTTGATAGTTAAAGTCTTTCTTCTTCCTGCTGAATGAAAGGGTGTACGCTAACCTACGCTTGTCTGAATCAGTTCTGACCTTGCTTAAAGTCAAGACTTTGTGATGCATTGTGATGCTAACATGAGCCATGCAATTACATTGCAAATCTCTACATAAATGCAAGCAGAATCATGGTCTAAGATGATTAACTAGCAAGTAGGAACACCAGTTCTCCGCTTTCTTGATCAGAAGAAAAGTAGTTCTTCACAGACAGGAATTTACATCCCAGAAGCACTGTAAAACTAATTTCTCAGCCTCAAGTCAAGCATTTCAGGTGTCTCAGTACTGAAAAAGGAAGCTGTCGGTCAGGTTATGCAGCACTATCATTGTGACAGACACAGCAGTGATACTGCAGGACTGACCAGCAATAAAATGCATTTTCACGCCTAGAGCAGGACAGGAAATCTGCAGCCTACTGCAAAGTATTCACAGTTAATTGTTTTAAGTTAAAATTTTATTTACCCCTTTGGGTCCCAGGAGCTCCTCAGAATTTCTTCTGAAGAGTTTGAGCAGTCCCTGTGACGCTGTTGGCACCTCCCCGGCACAGAAGTTGGCAGGTCGATTGCTGAGAGCAGAGGCAGGGCTAATGGCAAGTGGGCTGCTGGAAGGCAGCTCTGGGACCTCCTGAACACCAAAACATAAAGTACTTGAACTCAGGCAGCCCCTCTCCTCTGCTAATTGTCTAACAAAGAGACAGCATTTGCTAGAAACCAGCACTGTTAACACACTGCAAGGAGCATTACTCTGAAAAGACAAATGCTCCTCCCCAGCTATTTCCTTGGTACCTCGCAGCCAGGATCAGCCAAGTTCCACTTCCATTCCCTTTCGCTGCCACACGGTTTCTTGGATGGTGTTCTCTGCAAGAAGTCAGAGATCCTCTGTACCAAGAAATCTCGGTCTTTCAGATTGGCGAAGAAGAAGGTCATTTTACTTTTAGTGCTGATGGAGAGAGGGCTGGGCAAGACACTGGAACTATCTGCTTTCTCAACTATTGTCACCTAGAAGGCAAAGACAAGGGACATTTGGATCCACCAGCTTCTCCATTGTCTGTGAAGCACTGCACAAAAGATAGAAGCACACAAGACAGGAATGTAGTCTCAATGTACAGTTAAGAAATCCCCACCTCCCTGAGAGGAATGATGAGGTGACAGGCCTCCTCTGCCTTGCTGGCAAAACAGATGTAATTGTTGGAAACAAACATCTGGCCAGGAATATGCATCTTGTTGAACGGTGTCCACAAGGTACAATCTGTATGTCCATCCAGGCATTCATCCTTGGGCAACCGGAAAGTGGCACAGTAGCACTCATTTTTGGCTCGAGCATCCAGGTCTCTGAGGAAAAAGCAAAAAGAAGTCCCCAGAGGTTTTTTCTCACTCGACAAACGCACTCAAACATTAATGTTAAGTGTTCATTACAATCACAACCTTCAGACCGTGGCGGGTATTATTAGTATTCATTTATCTAAGTGAGACACCACCCCTTATCTAACTCCTATTTCAGACTTCAGATATGTTTCACTGACAAGGTTTGTCCTGCAATACAAGATAACATATGCAAGTGTATCTGCAAAACTTAAAAGTTACATCAGATTCTGAAACTGCAGAGAACAGTCCCTGTCAGGAAGATTTATTACAACACAAATTTATCTTACTTTTCATACATCTTCAACTTCAGACAAAGGGACTGATATAATTCTATCCTTTCACATTTTTAGATAGGATTTTCAGCAGTTTCTAGTTGGAAATTCTTTCTGACAGTGCCTAGTCATGCATGAGAGACACATGAGTGTGTGTGTGAATTCAGTACCAATCTGGGACGGGATACACAGAGGATTAATGACTGAAATAAGTGATGCAGCCTCTGGAGCGAGAAAACCCCAGTGGCACCTAGAAGCTATACAGTAATGCAGATTTATTATTACAATTTGCTGTTATCTGTCTTCTCTTCTCACTGCTGGAAACATGTACCTTTTTAATGCAGAGATGTTCTTAAGAGGCTTCCTGGGCTTTGGGAGAGACTTCTCCTGTAGAAAGCTCTCATTATCCAATAGCTGCCGCATGGCAATGTTAGCCAACTGTTCCATCAGCTTGAACGTCTCGTTGATGTTGAGAAACATGGAAAAATAAAGTTCACCATCTCTTGTGCTTACTTTAATGCACTCGGGGAACAGCAGCGTAGCGTTTTTTTCTAGCTGGGTTACATCCACCCACTGGATCACCAGTGTAACTGGGAAAAAAATAAAAAATCTCCTATTAAAATTTCAGTCAAAACAACAAACAGTCAGAAATTAGGCTCAGGCAGTCACCAAGCTCTCCTCCTACACACGCGCAATTCTTCGTACTTTTACTGGGAAATAATCTTTGGGATTAACTAGACTAGAAATAATGCAGCTCCAAAAGGACTCCCATCCAGTAAATACTTCCAACTACAATTACCCAAGATTTCACTCTTTCCAGCAAATTAGCTTTGGATTCAGCGGTTCAAGCTTTTTAAATACTGAGTCCTGGCATTGTTTCCAAATAAAACTCACCATGGTAAAAATACTGCTTGGTTCTCTAATCCAGTTGAAGTAAAACTTTGGGTGTACTTGTACAACTTGAGAAACGTTTTGAAAAATGACTCGGGCATTCAGCCTAACCATCAGTGAAGTGCCTGAGTGCAAGCACTGACCTAAGTGTTGAGCTAAAGCTCAAACGATGCCTAAAAGGAAAAAAACTGTCAGCTTCCAAAAAAGTTCACTCAAAAGATCAATTGCACCAAAAAGATCAAGGGAAACAGCAGAAGAACAACCAGCAGGCTTACAACTCACCCTCTTTGCCCAGCAGGAAAGAGTAGAAACAGAGGTGATTGACAGTGAGGTACAGCCAGCCCTGCCTGGGTACACGCCCCTTCCAATAGCTGCAGGAATAGTAGTTGACCAGCTTCTCCACCTCAGGCATCCCAAACTGCTTCCGCATCTTCAGTTCAGCCTCTTTGAATTTACCTGGATCCTCTTCGCTCTGGGGCTGCTCATTCTTGTTCTCTTCAGCAATAATTCCCTGAAAGGACATGGGAGGAGAGAGAGAAGAAACAGAAGCAAACGTGCTTGCTAAAACACATAATGTACAGCAAAAGGTCACAGCAGTAATCCGGAAGACAGAAAGAAGAAACACAACACAGCAGTTCTCAGTTCTCCTGCCATGTTAGAGAAATAGCAAAAAACATACAGAAAGAGCAGGCAGATAGCGGGGGAGTCTGATCTGGGATCTACTCCTGAACACGTGCAGCAAGCATTAGTGTTTAACGTTTGACTGAGCTTCTCATGGCTGGCCTGGTAACACTTTGAACACCCTGCAGGAGAGCTGCAGTCTATTTCCACTTGCAAACATGCTTCTTCAACAGGAAGAATATCATCTGCCAAGAAGGGCAGAACTTCACAGTCTGTCAGATCTTGACTGGCCAGAAGGAAAAACAAATGACCACAATCTATCTCAGACAACACGCACAGAAAATACAAAGAATCTGATAGGAGAGCAGGAAAAGACTCAAATTGCTGCTGTTTGATAAAAACCCTTGTAGTTTCTGTTCTGGAGAATTTGTGGGCTGGGAATCTGAAAGGTGTTAACTACACAGCAAGCAGACACCTATCTGACTCAGAAGTCAGTGGAAGCTGGGATGCAGTTCCTTTAAATCCCAGATGAGATGGCTTCTAGACCACTACAGCATGCCAAGCATATTGTTTGCAAACTAGAATTCCTTCTCCCACATTTTTTTGCTGGACAAACCCCTTTTAACATTCTCTCTGTATCCAAGGTACAATCTGTGAGGATTTTAAAGAGGCCTTATATTTAGCTTAGCAGGAGTCTCCTACAGAGGCTGTTCCTCGAGATCTACTGCTCATAAACATTCCTCCCCCCCTGCAATCCGTTTGTCCAGTGTTATGGCTGTAATGTGACACTGATAATACTGCATGCATTTCATGGCATACGTATGTCTGAAAACGGAGCAGGGAGCAATGGAGCTCTTACTCACTCCCTCCCAAGGGTAAAACATTTTTAAACCACCTCCCCATTCCTTCTGAGGATCCGGGAGCCCTTCAGGGAAACATATTGCTTACATGTATCTTTCCCTTGACAAAGGTGGTGATATCTTCTTCATTGTCAAAGATGGAGAGAGTCTGCAGTAAGTTATTCTCCAGCCATTCCCAGTGCTTTGTGATCTCTTTACGAGATGATCCTAATGGAAGCAGTGGAATATGATGGGAAGAGCAAAGAAAAAAGAAATTAGAACAAGGTCTTTTTTCCCCCAGGTTCGCAAAAGGAAACCAATAATAAGCAAACAGTGAATAGGACACATCAAACACATCAACTACACATATTGAGGATATTTTATGCACAACAACATTATGTTTCTAATGAAATATCACCACTGCCACTGCGGGTAATCAGCATGCGACCAACAGATCAGCCTGTTCACCAGTGCACACAAACACAGGTTTCTCCCCAGACAAAAAGCACTCTCATGTTCCAGACAAGAAGAACTCTTTCAATTCCTGGTATTCTAGAATAAAAATAATCAACTCTCAGAAGAACCTTGAAATTTCAGAACAACTGGAGTCTTGACACCTACAAAGAGGTTCTATTTTTCATGAGCAATGGTCAGCAGAGAGCATACAATTCCAAAACAAAAAGCAACCAAAAGATTCATGTCAAAAAGCTGTTTTCTTAAATAAAGATTTCTCAGCAAAATTTGTATCAGTTAGTTGTCTTTAACCAGACAGTCCACAAGAGCTCACAAAGAATAAGCTTCACTGTGCATCCAATTTAAATAACTTCTCTATAGACAGTTGCCTTAGTAAGTTGCCATTATTTCAAAGATTTGTGTTTACTAAAAGATTTTTTTCTTCTCTATCAACAGCTATCACTGTATTCCCTTGCACACAGAAAAAATGTGGACAAAAAGAGATCTGTTTAAATGCAAATCAAAGACATTTTTAAGTTTCTCTTTGCCAAATTCCAATAAATTTATCTTTCGAAGTGTCACACAAAAGCAGTGGGATATCTAAAAATGTGAACAGCATGACTCTCAGTACTATATTTCTCTGTGAATGCATCAGACCCCACAGTGTGTTCAAAGATGGAAAAGAAGAAAGCTGCATACAACATAAGCAGTTTCTTAAAGCTATTGCTCTACCCAACTCTCTTTTAAGAGGTAGTGTGAAAGAGTCCTCACGCACTTGGAGCTGGATACCTAACCACAAAACCCAGTGCCTGCTAATCTGTGGCATCATAAGCAAAAATAACTCCAGGACCTGAAACCAAAAACTAGAAGCAAGAGGCTGTCGTGTCTGAGAGGACTGCAGGGCGAGGAACTTGAGTTTGTGTGTGCAGCCCAATGGATCAGACAACAAATACTTCTTCTTTTGCCTCTGTGCATAAGTTTACTTGACATCTACCCCAGTCAAATGACAACATTTTTAAAGCATAAGTGATCTTCGGTAATACAAAATGGCTTATTTTTAGAACACAAAATTACCAGTTATAAGATGCTTTGGCTGCGGAAAAAACCCCCGCAGGTCCAGCAACTGTGGCAGGGGAATAAAATCTGTGTTCTGTTGTGTTACATCAGGGGCATCTCTCACCAAGTGAAAGCAAACAAATCGCTAAAATAATCCAGACCTCAATAACCGACATCTGTCTAACAACAACATTAGAATGACACACACGAGGAGCAAAATTCTGCAATTCCTACAAAGCACATTATAAGAACAAAGTGCTGAAAGGCCAAAGCAGCACATGTGATCAGAACACTGCCCAGGAGCATTCACAATTTATCATCTGTCACTACAAGATATGCATTTTTCAACTAGAGAGCCATACGCATTTGTAACTGCAAGTGAACGCCAGTACTCTTTACTTTGACATTAAAACGAGAACCAGACTGGATTAAAAAAATACTTTGGAGGAAGACAATGTATTTACTCTAGTATGATAATCTATCAAACTCCATTTGGTTGCTGTGTAGCCCAGCTCATCTTACCATGCTGCATTACCTAAAAGTAACTGAGATACAGAGGACACCAAGTGCAGCACTCCCGAAATCACACAGAAATAAGACAGTGACTGAGTGTCAATAGACCGTAGAATTTCAGATTTGTACCTCACCAGGGGAGGTTCGGTTTAGACATGAGGAAAAATTTCTTCACTGAAAGGGTTCTCAGGCATTGGAAAAAGCTGCCCAGGGAGGTGGTTGAGTTGCCATCCCTGGAGGTGTTTAAAAGGTGGGAAGATGAGTTTCTTAGGGACATGGTTCAGTAAGGGGACAGGTACGGTTGGACTTGATGACCTCAGAGGTCTTTTCCAACCAGATGACTCTGTGATTCTATGATATGTGGCTGCTAAATATTCTGCTTTTTTCTATGCAGTTTCTGGCCTGACATTTTGTTTTCTTTCTTCCTCCTTCCTCAAAAGGGAAACTGAGTTTCTGTATTTCTCTTCTGAAAAATTTAAGTAGCTCTGCAAGGGACAATATTGTGTTGGCTGCCTAGGGAGAAGATGGGAAAACAAGACATCAGCATCTGTGGGCTTAGCAAACGATGACTTCATGCTCAGATTTTACATCTCAACCACAAAGTGAGAAGTGAAGATTCTTAATACAGACAAAGTCAGACTAATAAATATGTCTGGAGGTATTTTCTCTTTAGCAACCACTAGGGCCTAAAGCCTTCATCGAAATTCACCACCAGGTACCAAAGGCTGTCTACTACAGCAGCTACACTTCTCAAGTAAAAGAGGCCAAAGATTCTCAATGTACTATTGTAATATATTCTATTGATAATATATATTATACATCTATTACATGCCAGAAATAGCAGGAAAAAAAAATTGGATCAAGACAGTAAAGAGATTCCCCAAGGAGTATTTGGCACCTTGAATGACCTTATGAGTTCTCATCTTGTACTGTGTTCCTACAGTAAGCAGGTTTTGCCACAACATTCACTCCCCCTCCAGCAATCTCATCATCCTGGTTTTATCCTCAGAATAACCTCACTATGACCTTGCAAGCAGATACACCTGGGAAGAAAGAAAACTTGTAACACCTGCAGAAACAGAAGCTTTTACAGAGCCTTAACTTCCGAAACTATAGTTTAAACTGAATTTTGTCATTTCTGGCACCTCCCACCAAAAGATCCAGAGTGTTTCCTGAGCAGTCAGAGAACACTCCTAGGTGTGATAACTGATCCTCTGAACAAAACAGACAACAGAACAACACAAATGCAGTCCCTGACAAGTGTCACATCAACACATACCACAGGCCACTGCCCAATACACTTGAGAGTCCTGAGTCTGGTGCAGAATACGGTACGGGGCAACTCTGGCACTGGAATCCAGAACTACATCTAACGTTCCCACAAGAAGACCTAGGAGGCAAAGAAAGAGGAATTAAAACATGGTAATGCCAAAACAGAGAATCAGGTTAAGTAAAAATACAGGCTCAACAATACAGCACAATGCCGGCGTTCATATCACGTACACTGCGATGGGAGAGTAACGGGTTGAGAAAATGAGGGCATACATCCAGTCACTGCAAGCAAATTACCTATAAATCACCTCCAGCCAATCCCACTGGTAATGGATAAAGCTTAGACGGCAATTAAATGTCTGCTAAACCTCATTATACTCCTCCATCTTCCTAGGAGAGTTTTTTAATAAAAGTGAAATGTATTTTTCTCTGTGGGGTTTCTGTTGCTAATAGTGACTTTTAAGCCTACTAAACTAAAATACAGAAGAGCTTTCAATGCTGTATCTATCAGCATTACCTATGCAAACAGTAGGTGAGATAACTCTTCCAAAATGGAATCAAATAGCTCTAGAGAAACAGGCACTCCAGGTTTCAGTGATGCTTCTACAAGTGCTTTGATTAAACAAAGAAAGAAGGCAGAGAATCAAAATTTGAAAATATAGAAGTTAAAATATTTCTGTTCTAATGTTAAATAAAAAGCAGGTGCTTCCAGAATAAATGCTAACAGCCACCAGACTTTGTAAAGCAAATCCATTTATTTGCTAGATAAATCAAATATGTAAGATGCTAGAAGACAATGTGCTATGAGAGCAACTCAAATGCAACTTAATTTTGCAACATCTTCATGATTAAGAGTTTTCCAACGTAAGAACTTTGAAAGGGAGCAGGTTGCTCCTCTGGACGGCTAATTGGGGGGCCAAGACTCAGTTTCCTATGCTCCTCCCTATGGTTTGGTTAAGTTTGAGCAAATTTTACTCATCCAAATGTCACTCATTAGCATGAAACCTGCTACTTCCTCCTCTTTCTCTCTTGGCTATCCAAAAGCTAGAGATGGATGAGGAATAGGCAGAATACGGATTAAAAAGTCATTTTGAATACTTCCTGTAACAGCACCGAATGAGTCAAATATTGACAAATGGACAAGACACGCTGATGATCATGAGTAAGACAGCAACTTAAACAACTTTCCAGCTTGGCTGAATTCTAACATTCTAACTCTGAAATGCCAACTCGCAGTTGTGCAGCACCTTAAGGGAGACACGTGGCTTTCAACACGCAGGAGCTCTGAGGAAGACTCTCGCTGAGCTAAACCAGCTCAAAAAAGTAACTCAAAGCTCAAAGCTTCAACTATTTAAGACTGGATCAGTTTAACTGTTTCCAGAATAGCACCAGGTGTCATTCCTTCTTGCAAAAACCTGGGAAATTCCAGAATACAATCATATGCCTAAATGTAAAATTACACAAAAAAGTGATGTGACATAAAACTGAGTAATTCAAAGTAATTTTGAACATTGTGAGAGGATGAAATACGCTATAGGCGCTTATCAGCAGTGTCATCCTGTCATTAGTATATTTGGTTAATGGGGTGAATACACATAATCATAGAATTGTTAAGGTTGGAAAAGACCTCTAAGATCATCAAGTCCAACCATGAACACACCACCACCACACCTACTAAACCATGTCCATAAGCGCCACGTGTACATGTTTTTTGAACCCCTCCAGGGATGGAGACTCCTCCACTGCCCTGGGCAGCTGGATCCAACACTTCACCACTCCTTCAATGAAGAAATTTTTCCTGATATCCAAACTAAACCTCCTCTGGTGTAAGCCGAGGCCATAAATGAAACTGCCTGTGCATAATCACAGACGTAAAATGCACATTTTTGTTATTCATGTAACTGTGTAAGCATTTCTCACACAAACCGAGGTGTTCTAAAAGCGAGAGGGTTTGTTGATGTCACCACTGTGCTTTGGCCACTGCTGTGCTATTTCAGCACTTTCTCTCCCCAAACCCAGCTGTCGGATGTGCACGGGCACTGCACCCACAGGGCTTCACCCCTGGCCCCAGCACTGCCCAGTTTGCATGGAATGATGAAATCATGGAATTGCAGGATCATGGAATCACAGAATTGGAGACTCATAGAACGCTTTGAGCTGGAAGAGACCTAAAGCCCATCCAGTCCCAACCCCCTGCCATGGGCAAGGGACACCTCCCACCACACCAGGCTGCTCAAAGCCCCATCCAACCTGGAATTTTCACGCAGATCTCGACGTTTTTAGACAAATCACCCCCCCCCCCCCCCCACCTTGACTCCTGAGCTCCAGCCAACAAAGCAACCATTTCTGACAGGGAAACGACCCCTTCCCACCCCGGGGAGAATCGCGGGGCCAGGTTCCCCCATCCCCCCAGTGGCCAAATCCCCCCTCCCCCGCCAAACCCCGCACCCCTCAAACCCCCGAGGGGCCCGCAACCCCCTCACCCGTGAGGCCGCCCCCTTTGCCGTGTCCCCGCCGGCGCTGCAGCAAGAAGAACGGGTTGGCCCGCTCCGTCACCCAGAGAGCGCCGGCCAGCAGCACCTCCTCCGGACCCAGCCACATCGCGGCGGAGCGGGGCTGGGCCCGCAGCGGGGACCGCGGCGGCGGGGCTGGGCCCGGCCGGAGCAGGGGGCGAGGCCGAGCAGAGCGGTCACGGGGGGCCGCGCCGGGCCCAGCGCGCCCTCTAGCGGCCCGGCCCCCGCACGACCGTGCGGGGGCCGGGCCGCTAGAGGGCGCGCTGGGCCCGGCGCGGCCCCCCGTGGCGCGGGAGGGAGGGAGGAGGCGCCACACACATGAGTTCGCCGGTTCGAGTCCCGCCTCGGTGAGCCCAGGGCTCAGTGTTGGGGTGCGGTGTCTTTATGATGCGGGTGAAGGGATTGAGCGCTCCCTCGGTTTGCAGATGACACAGAGCTTGGTGGAAGCGTAGGAGGGTAGGGAAGGTCTGGATAAGAGTCCGGATTAATGCGATGAGACCAACCAAGTGAGGTTCAATGCGGCCAACTGGATGATCAAGGGTTGCACTTGATGATCTTGGAGGTCTCTTCCAACTCAGATAATTCTGTGATTTTTAAGGTCCCTTCAAACCCAAACCATTCTATGAGTCCTGCAGCTGGGTCACAACAACCCCGTGCAGTGCTCCAGGCGTGGGGAAGAGTGGCTGGAAAGCTGCCTGGTAGAGAAGGACCTGGGGGTGTTGGTCGATAGTGCCTGAATTTATGTACAGGTGGCCAAGAAGGCCAACAGCATCCTGGCTTGTATCAGAAACAGCGTGGCCAGCAGGACCAGGGAAGTGATTGTGCCCCTGGACTCAGCCCCATCCTGTGCTCAGTTTTGCACCCCTTGCTACTACAAGAAGGACATTGAGGGTCTGGAGCACGTCAAGATAAGGATTCAAGTCTTCTTGGAGAACAAGTCTTATCAGGAGAGGCTGAGGGAACCGGGGTTATTTAGCCTGGAGAAAAGGAGGCTGAGAGGAGACCTTATCACTGTCTACAATTGCCTGAAAGGAGGTTCTAATGAGGTGGGTGTTGGTCACTTCTTCCAAGTAACAAGTGGTAGGATGAGAGGAAATGGCCTCAAGTTGCACCAGGGTTGGTTCAGATTGGACATCAGGAAAAATGTCTTCACCAAAAGGGTTCTCAGGCACCGGCAGATGCTGCCCAGGGAGGTGGCTGAGTTCCCATCCCTGGAGATGTTTAAAAGATGGGTAGATGAGGTGCTCAAATGTAGTTTAT
Organism: Tapera naevia; assembly: GCA_033556795.1. Lineage (NCBI taxonomy): Eukaryota > Metazoa > Chordata > Aves > Cuculiformes > Neomorphidae > Tapera > Tapera naevia. The sequence continues at coordinate 2,372,579 of JAUMJJ010000272.1, read as the reverse complement.
TAGTGGACAGGTATGGTTGGACTCAATGATCTCAAAGGTCTTTTCCAATCAAGCAATTCTATGATTCTATGAAAAAACTGTGGAATCCAAAATAAATTTTGACATTTTGAGTTGACATGAGAATTAGAACAAATGGTATTGTAAACTACACAAAAATGTCAAAGGATTTCCTAGATATTATTTTGGAAGAAACTTACCATGCATGTACTTCGTCACATGTTTTTTTGGCCTGGAAACAGGGCTGATCCTTTCTATGGTTGAAGTTTGCCCAGTTTGTCAGTACAGGGAAGCTTCCTAAACAGAGCACTCATCTAGCCTGTCAAAATAACCTTCCTACTCCAGGTGTATGTGGGGCTTGAGCTGTTTTCAGGCCATGAAAGTGCCACCTCAGTGGCTGGGATGCTGGAGACTTTTGCTGAGCCCTCAGCCTCCACTGAAATCATCTTTGCCAGGGCGGCTCAAATTTGATGGGAGGGATGCGCTCACATAGTAAAAAATCAGGCAGATGAAAAATCTTCCTGTACAACCCTGTGGGAGCCATTGAAGCTGCCATTAACTGAAACGGATTATTTAAATGCTCCCTCCCATAGCATATGCTGTAATTTCCTGGCAGTGAGCTCCCAGTGCAGCTGGGCAGGGGCTACAGCCTCCTCTCCAAACTGCTGTCCAACCACTGCTCTCACTCACGGCCTCTGAACAGTGGGGACAGGTCCAGCTCTCCTGCCTGGGCTGGTGACGCTTTCACCTCCCCCCTGGGGGACAGGAATTCAATTACCTTTCTTGCTGCAAAGCACATGCGCCGCCAGCATCCCAGCCTGTGCCCCACTGGGACTGGGTGCCCAGCACCTCCCCGATACTGGGTGCCCAGCACCCTGCTCTGGCAGCAGCTCTGGAGCCTACCCAGGGCTGGTGACCCAGCCCAAGGATGGCCTGTACAGCAAACAGGAGAGTGGGAGACACAGTTCCTTCTCATCTTTTGGCCATGGAGCAGCTTCCTAGTAATCTGGTGAACCACTGTTCTTGTTTTAATAATGGTTAGAAAGTCTTCCTGCAAACTCTGAAAGTGTTTCAGCAGCAGCAGACATTGACATCTACCATCTCTGTGCCTATTGCCCAGCTCCCAGGAAGGTTGGAATGCCATGTTTTCTTAAGGCTATAAATCCTTTAACCCTGGGATGATCTATCTTCTGTGTTAGTGCAGTGCCCTAATCCCAGCTGGAGCCTTTGTGCAATACTGTAATATAAACATTTATTAGCTGGCTGAGCTTTCAAGGCTCTGCCTTCATGCTGATGGCATCGATGTGTTTGGGAGCAGCACGGTGGTTTCCGAAGGCTGGAGGTGCTGTGGGAAGGGTTTGAGCACTGGGAGAAGATGCTGAAGGATCCTTCTCTGTGTTACTATCTCTGTCTGTGTGTGCTATGTGCCTTCTTTCAGGTGGCAAACGCTGTGGGAAGGCAGATTAATGTCTCCTGTATGTTCATAAGCCCCTTTGAACCCCGTGGCCTTTAATGGCCTGAGAATTCTAGGCACTCCTAGAGTAAAATAAAACAATATTTACTGCAAAGGGGGGAAAATCCTCTCTGAAAAGGGCTCTTTTAACAATGTTGTTCCACATTAAGATATGTAAATATATATATTATTTATATATATAAAAGAAATACTGGATGGACTGGAGTCACTGGGCAATGCTCTCATCCTCCTGTATTTTGAGAGATACCAAGCTCACAAAGTCCATATTTTTAAACTGCTTTTTATTGAAATGTAGTACATTAGCAAACCCTAACTAATCGGTATGCACTGTTAACATATTGGCATATACCACGTAACTACAATACAGTGTTATACTTACATCAAAACATGTCAAGAAGTTCTGCTGCTGCCAAGCTACAGTTTCACAAGGGCTGGAAAGATCTGATTGTTGGGAGGGCACCGCACCGCCCGCCGCGCCTGCGGCCCCGCCGCTTGGCCAGACCCCTGGGCCCTGCTGGCGTTTCTTACGTGGTCACACTGGTGAGGGCCACCTTGCCTCAAGCCACTTGGAACACTTTCACACAAAAATTGAGGTTTCTTTTAGTTGTTTGCTGCAGTCTCCCATGCCCAAAGGCTGGGGTGTTCCCTCTCTGCTGGGATAAAATGATCCCGTTTTGGTGGATTCTGTGCATAGTTAGCCACAGCCTCGAGCTGGGGAGCCCGAACAGGCAAGGTTTTAGAGAAGCTTTTAATATTTAACATCTACTTGCAAACTGCAGCAGGGCTGACCCAACAAGCAGAAGAGTGAGGCTGTCACTCAGTTTGCTCAGAGAGGTTATTCTCCTTTCTAGGACTAATGCAACAGATCTTAGCAGTGCTGGGAATTAAGTCTAGTTGTATGGGTTGGAAAAAGTCTACCTGCTGATGTGGTGGCAACCAAGAAGGCTTCTTTTTGACGTAGCAGCTTCCAGTGCAGACACAAAGGGAGCACAGTCAGCGACACCACTGGCTGCGATGTAGGGACCGCACGAGGCTGTGAACAGGAGCTCTGCTTTAGCAGCCCCAAACACCCCATTAAACTTTCCTGGCTTGAGAGCAGCAAAGAGCACCAAGCCCAGACTTCCCTGTGCTGGAGCATGGGAGGGCTGCTGGGCTGTGTTTTGTAAGATCCTCCCAGGGCTGCAGGCAGATACAGCCTTTACTGCCCGAGACAGCCAGAGGGTGTTACAGAGACAGCCACACTAGATCAAAAGCAAATCTGGCCATCCAATGCCATCACCATAACCCAGAAGAGCTGCTCTGTGGGGAATGAATAGCTCTTGTCCCTCTGAGGGGCTCTGAGCAGCTGAAGACCAAGTCAGAGCCAAGCAAAGGCAAGCCCTGGAGCACGTGGGAGGCAGCAAGGAAAAGGCAAACAGAGCAGCAAAGGCACACAGCTGAGCTCAGGGCAAAGATCGAAAAGCCTCTCACTCCTGAGGGGCTCAGCCATAGCGAGCTACAGGTGGATGCAAGTGGAGCAGGGATTAGCCCATGCCTGGCAGGAGGGAGCCTTCACATGCACATCCAGCAGATTTCTGGGCTGCAAAACCCCAGTCCCCATATGACACTAGGTCATGTTACACCTCAGCCTTGCCATGAAATCACTTCACCTTGCAATAAAAACCTATGTACGTCTTACTTTGCAGGAATAGCAATACTTACTATTAACTCTTTAGGGAAAGGACTATTTTTGGACAACACCTTACACCATAGGGCCCCATGGGCAGAGACCCTGGACATTATTGCCATAAAAATAATTAATATTCAAACATTATTGCACAATCTACACATCCATCTGGGCAACTCCACTGGGCTATCAGGCCAAGGAGTGAAAGGATGCTCCATGCAGGGACCCACAGAACAAGCACCCCACAACAACAGCCCATGTCCCACACAACCTGCTTTGGTTGAGAACAACCCACCAGGAGCCTCAGTGCTCCCATGGACCTTGGCATTGGTTTGGAGCGATGGATCCCCTTCAAGGGGCGGGCTGGCACGGGGACAGCGTGGCAATGAAGATGCTGAAGGCTGGGTGGATGGCAGTGCCGACACAACAGCGACCCTCACCTGGCTCTCAGGAGGAGGAGGAAACCCACAGTAATTGATGGGGCACAAGGGCAGAGATTAATTGGGGAGAAATAAGAGTATTTGGGAACTTTAAAGGCTTTTATAAAGAGTAGGTGAATGGAAAGATCAAACAGCTGACATAGATGAAAAGGTGTTGATTAGTGCTGCTTTGCAAAGGCTCAGGCAAGCAGCTTTCACCCCTCCCGAGCACTTCACAAGCACCAGGTAAACCTGTGAGGTCAGGACATCACTGATTTCGATTACGCAACACCCTGGCCCTGTGCCAGGAGTAAAAATCCCACCCACAGCCTCACTCTTGTCACTGCATCTCATGAAGAAAAGTTAGGGGGGACACGACCAATTTTTCTCTTGATTATTTCAAAGACATTGGAAACAAAGCAGAAATGTGCACCAACCCACAGAAGTACACTCCACCTTTTTCCTGATTTGCCCCCAGTCTCATTAATTGGAGAATCTTTCCCCCTCTCACCCCCTGCCCTGCTCAGTGGTTTCCGCCCAGGCTGCCAGTTCAGCAGCTCCCTGCAGTGCAGCAGGTTGAGCAGGGAAAGGGAAGAGTGGAGATATCTTTAACTATAACAACACATATGCAAGCTGTCACAGCACATCACACACTCTTCTGCACAGCTCGGGCTGGAAAACTGGGTCACATACGGATGTGTAACACAGGGTGAAAAAGGAGCAAAAGCTTCACTTGTGAAGTTCAAAGTGTTTCCTGGGGTCCCTGCCCTGAGCCCTCCTGCCCTCCACTCCCCACCCTGTGGCACTGGCAGCAGCCCCACAGCTCTCATGTTTGCCCTGCCGTGCCTTGGTGTGTGCTCTGCCCTGCTGCTTCCTTTGGCGTAAAAAACGGATGAGTATTAGCTAAGCAAAAACCATTTATCTTTAACAATAAAGCCAGCTCAGTCCCCGGTAATCAGGCTGCAGAGTTGCCTTGAACTTTAGCTCAGCCCTGGTGCCTTCATCCTTCAGCTCATGGCCTACAACTGTGGCATTATCTCAAACCTAAAATGGGCTAAATGAGTCCTGGAGCCTCTGTGTGACCCCTGCCTCCTGCAGACCTCCCTCTGCTTTTCAGTAGCTGCCAAAAGTCCTGGCTGTCCCAAGCCTTTGCACTGTTTCACATGAGCTTGTTTAAAGAAAACAGAAGATGCGTAGAAGTCTAATAATACAGTCCTAAACACTGTAATTTAACTATTTTTGGTCTTTCTTTGGCTTTTGTAGGTATCTGGCTATTCCTATAGCACCCTCAGGTGCCAAGCAAGCATCCTAGAAGGAAGAGGACAGTGTAGATACCAACACATGAGCTCACTGGAGGGAGTAATCAGGACCATCATTAAGTGAATGTTAACATGCTTCAAATGTAATACTTCATGTTAGTATTATAGGTAAAAAGCACACTTACAGTCTGGTTTTTTTACTGGTGATTATCCTCTAAGAACACAAGCAAACCTTGATTTTACAAATGTCTTGTGGGAACATGCAAAACTTTCACAGAACAGGAGGCCAGGAAAGAGAAGATGAAGTGTTAGGGTTTAAATAGTTTAGGGAAATACCTGGAGATAAATTTTTTTTCTTTTTTTTTAATATGTAGAAGTTGTAAAATTGGTGTTTTCTGTTAAAAAGCACTTTTTTTTAACCTTAAAAATTATTTTCCAAGTCACTGGCACTTCCAGTTCTTGGTAGATTGCAGGATATTTTACTTTATGAAATGACTCAACCATACACAGCACCACTGCAGCAGAACAAGAACAACAATGCTCATCAAGCTCTTTTTATATACTGATTAATATTAAAAGGAAAACCTCAAACTTACCAGCACAGCCTGGAAAAATCACCCATGTTGCTGTGCTGCTGCCTCCCCATCCTAAATATGACTAAGTTGAAGAACGCCTGCCACGGCACGTCCCAGCACGCAGGTAGGGATCAATTGTTTGAACTAGATTTTCATTTTTCCACTGTTGCAAGATTTTCCAAACCCAGGATGTCAATTATGATCATCACCTCCCCTATCCAAGATACTACAGCACGAAACCATTTTTATCACTATGCCAGACCCTGATCTCCACAATCAGAGGCAAACCTTCCCTCTCGCTGCTTAAAACCAAGATATTGGGTTAGAAATAAGGGGATTTATCAAAACATAAGTGACATCATTTATTATTTTGACTCTGGGGACTTTGTACTTTCTAATGTTTTAATTCCATTCATTTTCAAGCTCTTTCTGGCTCGTAGCTGGTGCAAACAGTCTCAGCTGGAGCTGAGAAAACACCAGTTTGGTTTTCATGCCAAAACAGTGCCCTGGTGATGTTCCTGGTGGATTTGGGGCAAACCCCCGTGTTGGGCAGACACAGCCCCTACTCGAAGGATTTGCTCAGAGCATTTGCACCTTGCACAGTGCCACAACAGGGTGTCCTACCCTAACCCCCCCCCGGGGGGGGGGCTTTGCTGCAGTGCTGCTGGCCAGGTTCTGCAGCACAGGGATGGGCATCACATCCTTCTTGGAGACGCCCAGGTGTTTTTGTAATTAACTACCAACACCCAGGTGTTTGTCGGTTTATCATAATCTGACTGCCCATCACGGACAAAAACAAGCCCTATAACATCCTTGAAAGATGGTGGTTTTTCTTTTGGGTGTTTGTTTTCGGAAGTTCCCCTCTCTCACGTGTGTCTGCCCGCTGCGATCTCACAGATATAATTACGAAAACAGGGGTTGCTTAATCAGCCCTTCTGCAACCTCTGAGTCCTGTACGGGCCTGAGTGCGGCTTGGCCAGGTTCATGGGAGCTCTGCCCCAGCTCGCTGGCACTGTCAGGAGCTGCCCCCTTGTGCACTCCCACAAGAAGAGGAAGGATGCTGGCTCAAGCCACCAGCTGGCATCTTCTGTGACCTTCACTTCTGCTTTATAAGAGAAAGGGGGTGTTAAAATTGTGCTCTTAAAAAGTCTGGGGTTTAAGCACATCTCTAGAGTGAGCTGAATGACAATGAAAGTGCATTTGGTAAACAGAGACGTGGGTATTATGAGAAAAACCTCCCTACACTTCACACCACCCACTCTTGAATTATCAGATTAAATAAAGCTGACGCACAGCAACGAAAGTCAAAGCACGCTCGGCACAGAGGATAATTTCCTCATTTTACAAAGCTGAGTTTTTCTTTTTCTCTTTAACATCCGTGTTAAAGACACAGACGAACCACACTTCAGGTAAGGATATATGTCAAGCAGATTGCTATGCAATTAAAAAACAGAATAAAGGAGGGGAAATTCCCCGCCTGTAGCAAAAGCAGATGGAATTAAAGCATGGCAGGGTATATCTTACCTTTCTTTTTGGCTTAACTGATTTCTCAAGATTCCTATAGAGAAGGTGAAGCTTTGTTTCACATTACAAGGACACAAATGCGTTTCTACATCTACAGTAACTTAGACTGCAATGGAGAAAAATCCAAACATTCATTAAACAGCTACGCATTGTCCGGCAGGAAAAGGTGGAGCAGGAGCACTCGCTCCTCCACGTTTGTTCATTTGAGGAATGCTGTGAATGACAACTCCAGAGGTTCCTCTCTTGCTCTCCATTTCTGCATTACTCCTCCAGAAGCCTGCAAACAACATTCATTTCCCCACCGTTTCTGTTACTCGCCGGTAAAAATTGATTTTCCCTGCTGAGTGTCAAAGCGGTCGCTGCTTTCCTTTCTTCTGCTGCTTTCTGCAATTCTGTTATTGATGTCAGTGGGAAAGGGCACAGCTTAGAGAACGTGTTTGCGATTTAACTGTTGCAGATCTCAACAGGAGAACGGGATAAGAAGCTTACCTCTTTTCTTCTCTGTGTAATGCCAACATGCTGGCTTTTAAAAAAACCTCAGTGAAAAATTCAGTGGATTTTTTTAACCACCCCCCATCTCCCCCCCTCCCCCAAAAAAGTAAAGTGAGGAAGAAAGCTAATTAGATTCCTGCATATTTCAAAAAGTCTAATGGTTTTCAGGTAGATCAAGTGCTGGTTCTGTGAATGTTCTCTCTAGAGAAAGAGACTCACTTGACTGGAACACACGGAAGGACCAAAAGTATATTCTGTGTAGGCCATTTTTCTCCTACTTCAATCAGGTTGGAGGAAAAAAAACAAGCATCAAGTTTCTTGAAATCTTTCTGCAAATGCAGGTCCTCTCTGCAGCTTTAACGTCAGACTGGCTTGCTACTGTCCAGGGTTACGTGGGTTGTAGGAAACTCAATGCACTTATAAAGGTCCCTTTCAGAAGGGGCTAATTCACAGTAAGGTTATGGATTGACCAAGATATACGAGTGCTTCTACCAGTCACTGGCCATCTCCTCTGCAACCAGTTCCCTTTCTGACATTGCCCAACCATCTGGACAATCGAAAAAATGGAAACAGCAGACACCTGTGTGAGAGACGCATTTGCAGTACAACACAACTCTTAGGACCACCGTGAAACCTCTTCTGCGTCGCCACGGCTCGACCGACACAGCTCCCCATGCTGTTACTCAGCAATTTCCATCAGACAACCTTGCTTGTGCGCAGCTCTTTGTCAGCTCAAAGATGCCACCCTCAGGAACCACCACAGCTGGTCTTCGTCTTTGCAATTGAGAAGGTGGGTTCGTGTTCTAGAAAAAAGCAGCTCTTCTTCAGACAAAGGAGATCCATGGAAAGAGTACACAACAATAGGAATGAGAAATGAAAAAAACGGAAAAAGGGCCAGGAAGGAGCATGGGTTCCTCTCAGGTTTTGTTCTCGTCGTACATATCCAAGGCAGGCTCGATGGCTGAGAACTCGCTCTCATAGACCAGGCTTCGTGGGGACAGAGAGTTACGATGGAAGAAGTGACTGCCTACAAGAGGTAGAACAAAACTCTGTTAGGAACACACACAAACAATGTAAGAACTGAGTAAAGCATCCTCGTACAAACACAGCAGGCATGGAAAACCAGCCACCCTTTAACGCAAAGCCGTAACAGCCGTAAGAAGTAGTTTGCCTCCGTTCGTGTGCTCCCCTGGCAGTTCAAAGCAACTGCTTTCCATATGCATGAACAATCCCACCTCAAATGGTTCTTGCAGATAAAACAGGTCAAGTCTGAGCAAGGCTAGGGCAGGCCAGAGCTTCGTGCTTGGTGGTTGCTGTTGATTTACAGCCTTGTAAAGCCGGAATGTGGATCCTCCAGACACCTTCGGTAGGTGCCCAGTTCCCTGCACCACGCACCAGCACAAAGCACTCCAGCACAGGGTCGAAAGGAATGAGGTCACCAACCTCCAAAGTCAACTCCTACAAACAGGCACCTACACATTTCCTTACACAGAACCAGAGAAGACCCAACCCTCTTTTCCAACCTTGGTGACAGCCAAAACAAGCACCAAGTGGCTGTTGATAGAGTGGGGAAAGGAGGTTCGTTTTTTCTCCTCAGTAGCCTGGTGTTCCCATCTCTTTCCAAACTCACAGATGTGTTTTGTGAGGAGCCCAGCCCCACTGGTGTACAAACAGTTCTCTTTGGAAACATCTATCAGATCAGGCCCTCAGCCAAAATGTTTCATTACTTGGTTTCTTGATCCCAGCAGGGATTAGCTGGGAGCAAGGCTGCTTAGAATACAATACGCGAGGCAGCCACATGAGCCAAACTGGAGGCAACTGAAAAGCTTCCAAGTTCATCACAAAGGCACTCAGCAAAGCAAGGTGCCTCCAGTTTCAGGGATCAGTGGAGCCAGACACTAATGGGACTAGTTTTAGCCCTGGCAAAACGTAGGTGCTTAAATCCTCTTTTGCTTTGCCAAATTGAGGCTAGCATATGCCATTCTGAAATAAAGAGCTTACGAGAGAGATGAGGCAAGAAGAATTCAGCAGCTGCTGTCCAAAACACCTTTTCTCCTTCTCCATTCACCCAAAAGACAGAGATTCAGGAAAAAAAAAAAAAAAGAAAAAAGAAGGCTTTTCCTTTTATTATGATTAAAAAGGAAAAACTAGAGTCATAATCAAAAGCATAGATTTGCAGAAAGAGCCAAAGCAAATAAGAATTTTGCACTTCTCAAAGGGTGAGACTCTGAGCAATCTGATCCAGTGGGAGGTGTCCCTGCCCATGGCAGGGGGGGTGGAACCGGATGGGCTTTAAGGTCCCTTCAAACCCAAACCAGTCTGTGATATGAAACACTTCATAACAGCATTGGCTGAAAGAGTCAGGGACACCATAGATGGGCTGCGTGCGAACTCTCCTTGTGAGCTGTGTCAGCAAGCTGCCGCCCCAATTTGCAGCTGACTCTGAGCTGCACAGCAATCGTGTCCAGGTAAAACCCTCGTTGAGAACAGCAGCAAACTGAGGCTGTGCAATGTACCCACTGCCAGTTCCCCAGCCCCCTCCAAACCTCTTTTATCACCAAAAGCCAGTACACTTGCTCCCTCCACCACTTGCACCAAGAAGGGGAAGTTCGTATAAGGAAATGAATTTATTTTTGATCCTGTCGTTAATGGAAACAAGAGTGAAATTAGCAGTCACACTGCATGGGAGCGACTTGCTCATGCTGTCAGGAGCCAGGAACACATACCCAGGTATTTGGAAGAACTCTACTGTGTTGGGATAGGCTTTAAGAAGCAGTCGGTAAGGAATGACAGACACCTGCTTTCTGGATCTGAATCCTCTCCCAAACTTACAGGTTTCTAAGATTTAAATTTTTAAAAAGCGATTTTTAGAGGAATGTGAATTATTTGGGACTACAAATTCCAGCTGATCATACTTCGCCTTCAAATAATAATAAAAAATGAACCTACTTTGGAATTATACCAGAAAAAACTGATTTCAAGATTCTTCTGAAATTTGTTTTATGGGTCAGAATAACTTCATTTTTGATGACTGTGTCTCAGCTTTTTGCTGAAATAAGCCATGGATATTGGATGTTTCATCTCCCTTTCCTCCACCTGCTGCAATGTTACAGACTAAAGAGCCAATGCTGAAAAGAAACAAAGGGGATCCCAAAAGCTTGGTGTTGCTTTTGTTTTTGTTGCTCAAAAATTAAACAAGGGATTAGGAAGTAGAGAGCCCAGGTCAACATTTCCCCTGTGTCCGCACAGACTTCCACTCCAGCAGACTGAAGGGAGAGACTCAATCCACAGGCAGATGGGTCACCTGACAACAAATATTCTACATGAATCTGGGAAAAGGCACTGTATATCCAACACCTCTAAAATCCTTTACTGTGATGTTTTCTTGCTTCTTGGCAAAAGAAGTGAAAGCCACCCACTTCCAGGGAGGCTGCGTTTCTGCACAGATGCAAATTGCTGGGCTTTCACACCACTTTTGGGACACATCACTCATTCTTTTCCTAAGTGTGTTTCTCCTCTACCATTCCCAGGGCTGTTCAACACCCCATCTTCAGGTACTCCAGTAACCAGGTGGGTACCACTGCCCACAACTGGGGGCAGAGCCAGAGCCAGCAGGGCTCAGTGACCCAGCCACGCTGTCTTAATACAGAAAATGCCCAGTGCTTGTTTAGCAACGCGGCACCAGTCCAGTTCAGAAATTTACTGAGTAGGTATAATTTAAGGACAAATAGAACCATCTACAGTTCCAAATTCAGCTTATGAATCTGTTCTTCCTGTTTTGCACTTACCAAGATGAATCAAGATTTATCTCTTAGGTAAGAAAAACAAATGGGAAGTCTGCATTCAGTTTTAAACGAATCCTTCAGTGCTTTCTGTCATTATTACTTATTTTAACTTAAAAAGAACCTTGCAGATAATTTGTATTGAGTCTGAAAATAAACATAATGCTCTGGAATTTATCTTTATAGTTATCACAGGATGCTACAGAAGGCCAAAAATTCATGAGACATGGCATAACATCCGAGATGCATAAGGAGTAAAGATTGCCTGGTGTTCCCTTTACCATCTGAAAGTATTTTTGGTCATTAATCAGGGCCATCTCTTGCCTCAAGCTGCAGCCCCTCCACAGCTCCTCCAGCATGATGACTTCTTCATGTACAAATCCAATCAGAGCACTCCTCCTCCCACAAAATTTGTTTCAGCCACCCTCTTGGTCAAGGAACAACAGAGCAGGATTATCCCACACAGCATCCTTTCCTTGAAGCCAAGTGTTCAGCAAAGCACTGTTGCTCCCTCTCCAAAAACCCAGTCCCTCATCCCACTCCTGCCATCTTCCCAGAGGGAAGAGGGACCAGCCCTTCTCCTTTCCTCTGACTGTGATGATTACACACAGAAGAGGAATATCACTCATTGTTTATGTGTGGAGATCTAAAAGCACAGCACAAAAGCTTTCAGAATTTCCTTCTTTTGTCCACCTATTGAGTTTCTGGGACGGCGCAGAACCCATCCTTGAATGTATTTATTTCATTAACAGGATGGACTTACATTGCCAGCCTAACCTGTCAATTAACACTGTCTCTACTTTTAATACTTTGTTGAGACAATTGCTAGAGGCTCAAAAGAAAGATTGGAGACAATGGTCTTGGGTTCTTTGAGTCTGTACAGAGGGAAATGCACAAGAGGCTGTGTCAACCATTGTTCCTGGTATCACTCAACATAAACTGGAACTGTTTGTGGTGCCTTTTGCATCAGGGTCCCCTCACTGCCCGAGCTGTCCCTGCGCAGCCCTCCCGACAGCAATAAAAAGCACTTCAGGAGTTTGTTTTAGGAGACAAGCACAGACTTATCAATTTTACTGTTGCTGTTGAGAGATGGGTGGAAAAAAACAAAAGGTCACACTTCTGCCTGTACCCAAAATCAGGCTTTGACCACATTCCTCCATTCGTGGCAACAACGCTCAGCTGACAAACACTGCATTTTACAAGGAGCCAGTTCTCAGACTCAGTACGTTTGAAGGTTTTTTTCCTCTTCACAAGGAAGTCCAATGGAGTTTTCCAGTCTTTCAAAATGCACTTACACTGCTCTATTGATTGTTTCCATGTTTCTTTCAAAATTTCACAAGGACACATTGAAAAATAATTCTATTAAAGGTACTGAAGCTATCGCACACTTAATTTCTTGGTATAAAAGCTGCCTTCTCAGCTGAAGCCTGCTGCACAGATTAGAATTAAACGATTTTAATGTAAAGTCTGGCTGCATTCCTAAATTCTAAAAGTGCCTATACATAAAAATAAAATTAAATTAAATCCTCTATTTCCCAGCACATAAAAAAATTAAATCTACAGTAAGATTCGTTCTCTCTGTTCGTTTAATTAAATTAGAAAGCATTATGTTTCAAATGTCTACATTTTGATGAGAACAACAAAAACAACCAAATGCAGAATGGATTTTAACTTCTACCAATTATATTTTCATTACCGATTTGTTACCTTCACCCACCCATCTCATTGACTGGATGGGACTTGGCTGTGAATTAGAGCCCTGTGTTTAACTGGCTGTTGTGAAATCACTCACACACCTCTTGCACAAGTTAACTTGTGAGAAGCAGCCCAAATGAGGACAGAGATGAGATGTTTTCCCTCTGCCTCCTCACCAGTAAAAAAGCCACAGCAAGAAGGGACACGTCTGCAAAGTTTCTACATGACAGTAAAGGCCATTATCAGTCTTCCACAATCTGAATTTGAATAAAACTACCCTGTCACTAACACGAAAGGAGGCTTCACAGATGGCAGTGGGGGAAACGCCGCCTTTCCACTGGGTATTAGGAAGGAAGTAGTGGCTTAAAGCAGCGTCACTTTGGTCAGGAAGAGGGTGGGGTGAAAGTAAGAGACAAAACATTTATGAGTTGTACATCCAGTGAACAGCATTGCAAACCTTCAGCAGTGATTGACCTGAAGATAAAAATCACCCTGCAATCCTCCCAAGTTGTCGTGGTTTCACCCCAGCTGGCAGCTGAGCCCCAAGCAGCTGCTCACTTGATACCCTTGGGTGGGATGGGAGGATTAGAAAAGTACATGTGAGAAAACTCGTGGGTTGAGATAAAGACAGTTTAAAAGTAAAGCAAAAGTCACTTGTGCAAGCAAAGCAAACCAAGGAATTCATTTGCTGCTTCCCATCAGCAGGCAGGTGGTCAGCCAGCCCTGGGAACGCAGGGCTCCATCACGCGTAACGGCTACTTGGGAAGACACACGCCATAACTCCAAGTGTTCCCCCTTCTCCTTCCTTCCCCCAGCTTTATATGCTGAGCACGATGTCATATGGCGTGGAATATCCCGTGGGACAGCTGGGGACAGCTATCCTGGGTGTGTCCCCTGCCATGCCCTTGTGCATCCCCATCCTCCTGGGGCAGCGTGAGGAGCAGAGAAGGTCTTGAGCCTGTGTCAGCAGTGACAAAAGCATCCCTGAATTATCAATGCTGTTTCCAGAACAACTCCAAAACACAGCCCCATACCAGCTACTGTGAAGAAAATGAACTCTACCTCAGCCACAACCAGCACGCAGCACGACACAGGAGTGTCAGAGGAGAATGGGAGAAAATATTCATATTTCAAATCTATTAAACCTCAGCTGGAGTCAAGTAAGCCTGTTACACACTAGAATGCCTGGACCAGCTCATTCCCTTATCCTGTTGGTATGGAGTAATTGCTACCAACACCCTTACTGGTCATTCCAGTGCTGGGTGGCATTGTAAGAAGTGAGATTTCCACAGAGCTGCAAAGATGACATCACTCAAGGGAAACAAAGAACCTTATAAAACTTACAAAAGGCTGTCAGATGTAAGTATTAACACAAAGTCCAAGAAAAATAAAATTCTCAGAGTAAGATTTCATAATTAAAGGGGTTTTTTTATTTCTTCACTTTTTCTTTAATACAAAGCTTTGGCATCAGCAAATTTTATGAAAAAATAGAATGTACTAAATAATTGCTTGTGCTGCATGATCGATAAATGATGCATAAAAATAGGTGTCTCTCTCCAAGGCGATCGGCCAGAAAGCGTTTCTTCAATACCATTCTGCTCTGTGGGGCATAAAGAAAAGGTAAAATATATTTATATTAAAGTTAATACTGCCAATATGCAAAAAAAAAAAATCCTGTAAAAGTAAGTTGGTGAGAAATGACTGATTATACAAGGCCAGAGCATTAAGAGAGGTCTGTACTCCTTATACTGTTCTTACAGGAGCAGTAAAACACAGGACAGCAACAGGTCTGGGCACTTCTGAATTTCTGAGGAAACTCCATCTCCTACTGAAAACTTTTTTCTAAGTGCTGCTACCCAGCATCTGCGCTTTTTGGACTTTAAAAGGGTTACACAGTAATTTCTGACCATCCCCTAAGGAACAAAGCAAAATATGCTTGTTTTGTTCCTTTAAATCACTGTCTGAACCTTATAATAGTAATAGTGCATGGGTATTGTAAGACCAAGAGAAAGCAGCTGGTTCCTTATTTTCTTATCACTTAGATGTTTACTTTTACTATTTAAAAATGCACGTGTGTGTATATATACAAACATATACATACACAGCTAGATATGAATATACACACTACTCCTGAACTATTGCTCTAAATAAATATGTTTAAGCTGCAGGAAGGACATAGGGAAAAAAAAGCCATCAGGACATTTTTTTTAGATTATTTTTAATGCAGAATAATTGGTACCTTTTGCTTGCATCAGCATATCACACACCCTCATTCTTGCTACTGTTATTTTCTGATAAGAAAAAGCCCTCAGCTTCCTCCTGAGGCACCACCATAACAAATGTAGTGCACGCCAGCACGGCTTTTTATTTGGAGAACAGCATGAAAAGCAGGTATGTTATGACATTTAATGGAGTCACAGTGAGAGGGAGCTGCCCTGTGTCTGGTGTGACATTCAGCACAGGAAATGCTGTGCCTGGCACCGGGGAACAATGAAACAGTAAATCTAAGAATTTGAGCCATACACACAGATTTTAAGCTGTCTAAAAGGAGCAGTCAAACGTAGTGGCACTTGTGGAGGCTGCTTAGATCCCAAAGGATTCAGTGAAAAAGCTGTTGAGTTAAAGGCTACAGCCAGGTACCTCAGTAACTTAAATAAGTGATTTTTGACAGCTCTGGTTTCTGTGGTTGCTACTTTTCCTCAGCCTGCCTCAAAGCACACACTTGTACATGCTCGCATTTTCATTCCTGTCACTGGGAAAAGCAGCTCTCCTTACATCCTGCCCTTTGTTTGTACCAAGGGCTGTGAAAACACTTCTCTGGAGGCCCAAACTCTCTGCCAATGTGGAGGAGCTCTCAGTAAAAACAGACCCAGACCCAACTTCAGCAAAAGACAACAAAAAGAGTTGCAAGGGAAAGCAGAAATGCAGCTGCTATCAGTGCCCACATCTGGACGAAGCCACACGGCCTACAGTTCCTTTGTCTTCTTCCTAATGATGTGGAAATGCCCAGAAATGCAGACATTCCCATTTCACAACTCATCTCTCCATGCTTTCCCAAGCTATTTTCCAGTGCAGATTAACCACGTTCAGCTACAGCTACGTTGCCAAGCTGCTGATGGCTGGTTGTAATTTCAAGATTTTGAAAAATGGAGAAAAAAATAGTAATAATCAGACTTGATAGGGCTATTTGAAGTTCTAAAATATTTTTTTTTTTATTAAGCTCTTTTGGAATTGGTATCTGAAAAGAGGAGGAAAGAAAGATTTGTAAATTAGTAGTAATCCAATATTACTGACGACCAAAACCGAAAGAACTTATTATGCCCCCTCATGAAGAAGATTAGCTTGAGACTGCCTAAAATTTTACACTGGAGACGACCAGACATTTTAATCTTATTGATAAGGACACTTTATACTTTCCAGAAAGTACTAGAAGTGCTTCTTTTATCTCAAAACAAAACAAAGGAACAAAACAAGTTATATTTATAAAGCTGCATTTCCAGGCCGCACAAGAGCCTCTGAATCTCATCCCGCTTCTGATCAACACATTTAATGGAAACTCAGCTGTGTCAAGATGTTCAGAGACTTTCCATCCCCAAATAAATGAATTATGATTAAATATATATCACGAGCCCAGCTGTTCCACACACCTGAAATGAAAATAGCTACATGTACCCAGTTAATGCATCTGCAGAACAGATTGATACTTGCCCACACACAGAACTATGAAAAAAAGATTGAAAGTGATATAGTAGAGTAATTTCTCGTCCAGCCTGTCTGTAGGAAGGCACTGGGGGGGGTCTACATGGATTAAGAAAGCATGAATATCCTTAAGCACTCCTTTGAAATTCTTAAGCACACTAAAATGAGAGGTCAGAAGACTGGCCTGCACTCTTCACTTAAAAGAGAACAAACAGTAGTGTATTCATTGTTTTTATCTCTCCCTCTCCTAAGAGTAAAAAAAGGTAATTTTCTATTTAAAAACTTTTTTCTTAGCTCAAAGTGTGCCAACTAGGAATACAGATTTCTCAAATATGAAGTTTGACTAAGAAATTGAGGTGACAACTGTCAAAGGTAACCGGTGGCAGTAATTTCTGGCCATGCCAGGTGAATTTTGAACATGGGGATTTAATGGCAGAAAGCGAATGTTTACCTAAACCACTGATCAAAATCTGAATGTAATTATTCTCTCTTTTCTCCCTTCCATGTCTCCACTTGGCAATGAGGCTTCCTCAGACAATCCAGCTAAATATAAATTAAGAGGAACTTTAGATATTACCCTGGAACATACTGTTAAAAGAGATATTTGAGAAAAGCAGAAATAGCATCTGACACTTGGAAAACTGCATTTTCCCCCCTTCTCTGCTCCTTGGTATTTGTTCCAAATGTTGTCCACATTACACCCCCACCAGAAATATATAGAGACATCTGAATATTTACTTACTCATTAGCATTCAAGCTAGCTGTGGCTTTGATGATCATGTAGCAGAGTGTAAGGGCACTGAGGAGGCCAAAACTGGCAATAATAAACCATTCTTCTGTTGACAAAGGAAAGGGAGGAAATCACTCTTGGGAGAAGGCTTATGTCAAAGCGATGCCAATATTCCCCTCAAAACACCACTGGCGGAAGGCAAGAGGCTTCTAAGCCATGACTGGCACCAGGAGGTGAAGCAGAAGGAGGTTAGCCACAGAGTTACTGACTGGAGAAGGCTAGCAAAGAAGAAGTGGAGAGAAGTGTGGAAAAAAAGCATGGCACAACAATATTTCCTGGCTGAGCCCAAGGGTTAGTGATAAAGAGTACTTAACAACGTAAAGTGGAATGCAGGAATAAGGGAGAATATAATGGAAACTCTGTCCGCCCCCAAGTCAGACAAGATTGTCAGGGTTGGTTTAGATTTGCTGAGGTGCAGCTCTTCACATCAGCACACTCAGTATGCTTTCACCCTTAATTTGTGTCTTCACCCCCTCCCTCCTGAATAAATGTTATAGTCTTACTTTAAAAAAGTCAACAAAAAATAGCGTAGCTTGTTCAACAGTAAAACATAACTAGAGTTTGCCATTTAACAGACAGAAATACACCATGGAAAAATAATTTCAATGTCAATGTATACACACAGACACCTTAAAAACTAAGAAGTAGTATAAAGGTGGCTATTAAAGAATGTTCATTATTCAAAGCTGTCCCTCCTCAAGATCAATTTGGCACACATAATAGACTGGAATACAAACACTTTTGTTGAATATGGCTTTTGGTTTAACTCTCATGCATCAAAGGATGCACGTGTCACCCATTAAATCCAAACATTTGAACAGCCTTTTCTAAAGCTTTATTTTATAAACATTGTCAGCATGAACTGTTGCTGATTATTTCTTCCTTTACCCTGGCATCCCATCTGTGCAAGAGTAGTTACTGCAGTTGGGAACAGACAGCAAAAATACTTCCTGTAAAGCTAAGTAGTGAAAAGTCTCAGTTAAACTACAGAGTTTTCCCACCCATGAGAAGGAAAGCAGCACACCAACAGGTTTGCTCTCTGCTCAACAGAGCTGGAGATGAATCACATGTCAAACATTGCACGACAAAGCAACTTACAGGCTTTGAAAAGAGTCTAGATTTTGTACGTGAATTTTTCCTTCTTAAAACAGGACCTTCTTGGATAAGGACTATGTGTTTCATAGAATGAAATTATTTAAATGAGACATTTACTTTGCTGCATCTAAAGAAATGCTGTAATGGACTCTATCAGTTACAGATACAGATACCAGTGACAACCAGTGTCACTAAGTTCAAAATCTAGATCAGAGAGGCACAGAAGGCAAACAGAAAGAGAAAATTAGACTGTTGTACTTCATGGGTTCTATTTGTGCAATTCAGCCAGGAAAACAACCGTTCACGCATCAAATTGAGATTCTACAGCATATGGAAAAATGCTGCAATTCCACACATATTGTATTCATTATAGTGCTATTACAAATTGAAAACCCTAGGTAAAATCCAGTGAGTGGAAATTTACCATGTTGTTATGAATAAGAGCTTGCAAGCAGTGCAGGAGCAGTTTTCCGATGCCATAAAGCACTTGGAAAATACCCAAATGTTGGTACATCAAATACTACTTTTTTAATTCACAGATTTTGTAAGAAAAACCATCTGCTAAGAGGTGTCAGAATTCCAGTAAAGTTCTCACGGGAAAAATGTCTGCAGAAACAGTAATGAGCTAAAATACATTCATATTTGTATAAAATTATTGTGCGCGAAGTATTCTGAAAGGGTAAATAATGGTTTTGGCAACCCAGGTTCTGGTACTGGTTCCCAGATTCAGGAGGGTTATTCTGTTGCTGTGTCAGTTCATCCAGGGTTCTCTCCATGCAGACCTAAATGGCTGCACCATTAACAGATGGAAGCGTTGGCACTGTCACACCTAGAGCTACTGGTTCCATCACAGAGCGTACGCCTCTCGCAGAGGCGCTGAGGGGAAGCCTTTCCCCACGGCCCTGCAGCACGGAGCTACAGCAAAGCAAGTGCCACGTTCCAGGAAAACCATACAACTGTACTGGGAGCCAAAGAAAACTTACTTGTCACAGCAATGTTGATCTCTCCCGACCTTGGCGTCAGCTCTCCGTCCTGTGGAAGCTGTGACATCCCCGAGGTGCGCAGGGGCTCCAGGCTGAGAGAGCTGTCGTTGCCAAAATCGCCGAGGGCTGAGCGCCTGCCAGCTGGCTGGCCCCTGGTCAGCCTTTCCATGTCAAAGGCAACATTGTCTGTACACGGCACGTTTGGCTGGAAAAACAAGTGATTCTGCATTACAACGGTGAACATTCTACGTGTAGCAAACCTATAAACTGAGTAAAGCCACACACACTATTCAGCTGCTACAGCTGTCCTCAGATCACAGGAGAGAATATATGAATCGGGGAGTTCTATCCAAAGTTGCTCCTTCATTCCACCTTAAAGAGGTGGAGGAAGTAGCAGAAGGATTAAGATTTGAAAAAAGGACTCAAATGTGCTTCTATCACAGCCAATGCCTGTATGGTTTACTACCACGAGCAATGATGACACGCACCCAGTTCCACATTATCCTCCTCTAAAAATCCAGGTACGCCACTAATTGCAAAAATAGGTCATTCACAATATATCTGCTGCAACTACTTAGAAAGTGTGCAAATTTGCAACTGACACAGGTAAAACTAAAGGCCTGATTATTCCCATTGGCTTGATTTAAAAAAATGCTTTACACAGCATCTTCATACGCTCTGCTCTTTCTTCCTTGTTTTGTTCTTCTGAAAAGAGCATCACTTCCACCTTACAATTTTTTCCTCATATGGGAAAGATGGAAAAATGCTCTTTGGGGTTCTTCTATCCCTCTGTGAACTGGTCAACAGTCCTCAGGCATCCATAAGGCATGAGAAGCTTGAGGAAACACACTGACCTCAACTAGGGCATAACTTTTAATGTGTAAACAGATTTGAGTGTCTATGGGAGTCCACAACAAGAAGAGATTTAGAGTAAATTTAACAAAGAAAGGTTGAAAAGTCGAAAAAATGAAGATTATAGAGAACATAGAAGCTTCCAGTAGAAAAAGAGATTCTTATACATGAAATATAACAATATATTCCCACAGACCAACCAGGGAAAGGAACAAGAACAAAACCAAATCAGCTTTATCAGTAGCAAAAACTGGCAAAACTCCCCAAACTCTTTCTGAGTAATGGTACTGGAACATCCTTCTCTCTTTCTCCTCTGCAATTATTCTGCCTGTTCCAGGGCTCAGACATGGGAGGAAGAAGAGCTCCAACAGCACAACTTACCACAATTCCCAGTGCCTTCAAAATGTTGAGTTTACACATTGGACACGTACAGTGCTCACTAAGCCATGGATCCACACAGGCTTTGTGGAAAACATGCCTGGAAGAAGAGACAAGGTATGGGTATAATTCGCAAATGATTCTATTGAATACAATGAGAACTACATTTATCAACCTCTTAGATACTTTTTAATTAAGTCAGCAGAACAAATTATAGAATTGCCACTATTCCATGCTGATTACAATAACCCCCCCAAAAAACTCTCTTGTTTGTTGTTGCCACCCTTTACTAATAGTTCAACTAGGAAGAAATACTTAAAAAGATCCCCCCCTCTTATTGTGGACATGAGTATGAACATGGTCAGATGACTAAGGTAGCAAAGTCCCCACCATAACCTTGTGTAATTCTTGTCTCAATTTCTATGTAGAACCTGGCCATAAATTGGGTAGGAAGAGCAGACATTCACCGATTTTATTCAAAAGTCAGTGCAACCAACCCAAACACTCTAATGTTTGATTTTGAAAGGGCTTTTATAATTATCATATCTAAGTAGAAGAAAGCTTTTCCTACAACCAGTTATTTCTTGATATCAGGAATGAAAACATGTCCATCATTATATGGACCATCATTAAAAAAAAACCTTTCAAAGATGAAAAGGCAAACGGGGCTTCTACTGCACAGCAGGGAACTCTGCAATAGAGAGCAGTCTGAATTGGTACCTGCATTGCATACAAAATCTTAGTCCCCTACAGGAACATAAATGTAACAGTGTTGGGCTTGATACAAACCAACATAACAAGGAAGGGCTATGCAGAGACCAAAACATCACATCTAAATTAAAGGGAATGGCCTCTTGGCTTTTCAAAAGGCCAAGAACTTTTCAGAGAATACTGATGGCAGAAATGGGTGTCAACAGACTTTCTACACTTTACAGCTTTAGCAAATGCTCATTATAACCTGGTATGAATAACTGCCTACAATAAAACCCAGATCTGTCATTTCCAAAGGTACTGCCTGTAGAGCAAAAAGTCAGTAAGAGCTGGCATAGCCAGACAGACTGGTGATCAGGATAGAGATCAGCAATCACAAGGGCTGCTTAGAGAGCAAAGAGCTGTGCTCTGAAACCAGCAGGCAAAGGAGCAGTGGTAGAAAGAGGAGTTCTCGCCATTAGTACCCTCTCTAAGAGGCCACACGTGCTCCCAAGGCAGCATAATGTTGTTCTTGTCTTTTCTGTTCTGAGGCTGTACTTGCTGCTCTGGGCCTCAGCAAGCTCATCACATGGTTTGGGACTTCTTTGGTCCCTTGGCATTTTAAAACCAAGTGAGGCATGCTACCTGATAACTCCCTTTCAAATGTCTGGAAAGGAACCAGAGAAAAACACCTAATGAATTTTGTTCACAAACATGGAAAAAGACAGTATATAATTGTTTCATCAGTGGCTACTAAGACTGATGGGGGGACTCAAGTACATCAACATAAAATTAGGTTCCAGCCTGCTACACCCATGTATCCCACCTGTACTACAGATGCCAGCGTTACAGAGGATGACAGAGGAAGACGGACAGGGATCAAAGAATTGTTGCTTATCTACATCCCAGAATTTGCAGGAACACAAAGCTTACAGAATCTCGGCGAGTCGCTTTGCTGGACTGAGTCTTTTAGCAATATCACAATCATGAAAAACAGGGCATGTACATTGCTTACAGTTCAAATAATTGCAAGCTCTCTTCTACCGTTATTAGATCTTAACTCATTCCCTTTATTACTCAAAAAGCTACAGGAATCAATGTTTAGAAATCCTGACTGACAGAAAGTGGTCTGAAACCATCTGAACTGTATAGAGAAGCAATTTTTCTGTATTAGGCAAATTATGGCTTCTAGTTGCTTATGTTTCCTTCAAAGATACTGTAGTCTGTTTTTCAGAGCTGGATAAACCTGAAAATTTAATATTTTGGGAAACAGCAGACATCAAGACTCTACAGAAGTATGAAAACAGCTTTAATATAATGTTATCAGCTAATCAGTGCTGTGGAAGCACTCAGACCAAGTGAAGCAAGGGACTGATATGGATGTCAACATGCACCTGCCAAATATTAGAGGGTATTTAAAGAGTCATTAGCAGTTCATATAGTTCAAATGCACCAAAACAGCTCAACTATTTTTGTGACCTCTTAATTATTTGCTTTTAGTTCCTAAACCTTCAAGGATGTTTATTAATGCATTTCAAAAATGAGCAGTTCCCCAAAGGTTATTTATTGATTTAGATCAGCATGGCTCAGTCGACTACTTAAGCAGCTTATCTGCTCCTTGAAAAGCTTGCTGATACCATCAACAGGGCTCAGGTTCTGTCTGGACTTCTCTGCTTGCAAGAGTTAAAAAGCAGTTACACAGCAATGAAGATGGTAAACACATGAATTATTTTAAAAACTCAGTCTGACAAAGTAAGCCCTTGCATTTTCTCCATATTTCTGCCACTTGTTTTCCACAACCATAAATCTGAGGAGCTCCTAGCGAGCTGCTCTAGGTCACAATAGCTGATGATGTTTCCTTAGGAGCCACACACTGGGAGTCAAGTGTGACAGAGCTTTTGCTGCTTCTCCAGCCTCAGTGCAGCCAGGCTGGAGCACTGAAGGAGTCTCCCATGCGGGCATAACTCCAAACAGGTGACCTGCAGGTATTTTTCCACCCTGTCAGCAAACCCAAGCCACTTGCCCTCCAGCTTGCAATAAACACCACAACTCTGACTGTTGTACAACGCAGCTGCCTTGCAGCATTTCACATAGGAAAAGGGAGTCAGAAATCCCTTCTTGGTGGTGCAAGGCCTTCGAATTCAGACCTCACACAAGAAGGGTTTGAATGAGTTTACAAACAGTGTTTCTCAAGAGCTCACTGCTCTTCTCTGCTTTCAGTGCAGCATCCCACAAAGTGACCTGATCAACGTGCTGCTGCAAGGCAGCACCTCTGGCTACTGCTGGAGGCAGCTGCTCCCCTTGCCCTGGGGTGCAAACCTTCCAGCCAGGCCAACAAGCAGCATGCAGGCCTTTCCTGCCCTGGAGAGATGCCTGGATTGCTGCTGCAGGAGGGAGGCACTACATCTCCACCTCCCGCAGGCAATGCCAGGGGGAGCAGCCTCGGTGGTACTGCTGGGGGGAAAGCAGGCTGCCCTCCTGAGCAGAGAAAATGGGGTGGGTACAGAGGCACTGCAGTAAGTGGAAAGGATGGCATCCAGACACTGTGTTAATTTGCTGTTAACAAAAAAAAACAAACCCACAAACATTATTTGCAGCAGCACAGAATCAAACTGATGGAAATCTGGCTTAGTTGCTTTTGTCACCTTCCCCCTTCTTGCCCAGTACAAGAAATACTACGAATTTGACTCAAAAGTCATTTAAGATATTCACCACTTCAATTCTCTTCCAACCTTGTAAATTTCTTCCTTCCCAGGCCATCTTCCTGCCCTTTCCAATGTCATTCTGTGCTTTTCTCTAACCTGTCACCTTGCTCTCCCTTCCCCTTACATCTCCCGGGTCCTTCACACTACTCTTACTTTTCACCCACTGCCCCTTCACCTCCTGCATGCAGCAGTGTGATGGTGAAGTAATAGGGAAACTAAAGAAGAAAACTGTCCATGAGGTTTGTCTTTTGCTAGAATCCTGCTGACATTTGCTTACACTATTTATTTTTAACTTACATAATGGCATTCACAAGACAAAGATGTTCCTCAGGCTTGTAAGTCTCAGACAGACAGCTGCCTTAGCCCTCTGTGCACTAAAAAGCTATTGGGACATCCACAGGCTGTTCACATTGAATATTTCTCTCTGAAGTGTAAAATGTATTACAGAAATTCAACTGCATTGTTTCTATTATTTTCATTTTAGTTTATTTTTAAGTTGGCCACAATTTCCCACCTGCCACAAAACTTCACATCACAAATAAGATGTTTCACAACACAATTTTAGGTGCAACTTGCTCAGCTGATGGTGAATTTTGCCTGCTGTGTGTCTGCCCAGACCAGGCTCTTCTCTGCTGAGGTAAAGAGAGACAGACTGTACTTAACTGCAGAGAACAACTGTGGTACCAAAGGGAAATGCTACTTTTAAATTGATGAAAGCAGCAGGGATGTCATATGTCGGTGATTCCTACTGTCTAATGATTATAGCTTGCTCAACAGGCACAGCAAGAAATTCTTCTAGCCTTTCATTTGCTTCCTCTCGGTCAAGTAATTTTCTCCATGGCTTTCTTGCAATTTATTGTCTCACCTGGCTTAGAGACTCTCTGGTAATGCTTTTTTTGCATGTGTGGTGTTTGGTTGCTTTTTCAACTAACTTTGCACATTGCACTAAAACGAGAGGTTGAAGCATCAGGAAGCAGAAAGGGATTACACCTCCAAAAGATTTAAGGAGAAGCATCTCAGGTGCTGAAGATGAGAAAAGTCTTACACGCAATCTGAAACCTACTGGTCAGTCCTTCATCTACAAATATAAAAATGTCGTGTGGAAGGCATTTATCTCAACATTTCCATCTAGCCAAGATGATTTTGCAATCAACTCAAAGCTGAACTGCAGCAGATGAAAAGGGAGATTTAAAAAGGGAACTAAAAAGAGAACATAAAAGTTGTCATACAGCCTTCAGCAGGAATGTAATCTGGGCCTTCACTGACCTTATATTCTTGTGAAAAACAGAACAGAAAAGGATCTACACAACAGACTTGATATCCCCTTCACGTGGGAGATGGCAGTGTGGGAGGCTGTGCTGAGATGGCAGCCAGGTGCACCTTCATCCAGCTCCCTGAAGCAGCTGTTACTGTCCCTGAGAGCAGGGAGCCTCCTGTCTGCAGGACTGCAGCTCACAAAACGTGTCGAGTGAAACAGAACTTAAAAATTAGAAATTTAATTAATTAAAAAAAATAATTAACTTGGTTAAATGGTCTGATTGCATCTGCTTATTGGATATATTGCATCTACAATATATCTATTGCTTGGACAGTGGCAGGTGTTCAACCAGGGAAGCTGACGTTTAGTCTCCTTAGTTGTAGAAGATGCTTTCCTAGCAGTTGAAGACTCATTATCTCCTCGTTGGCAAGAACCTCCCTCTGACCTCTCATCAGTGTCAAAGAGAAAGTTGCAGAGGAGTAGGACTTGTAAGCCTCCATTCCACACCCTTTGGAGTGAAGCTTTCTTAGGTGGCATTTTTTTAAAAAAATCATGTTAGTGGTTCCAAACCAGTGTGTAAGTTCCACGAGTTCCTCCTCCAACTTTCAAACAATCTTCTACATAACAAATCAAAGGGCTTAATTCACATATGCAACCTTTACTTTAGATTATAATATAGGACATAAATCTCTGGAACCTTTACTTAGCACTCGGGAGTATATTCTTATGGGCAAGGGGACCACACCGCTGAGTAAAAATGACCAAACTGCAGAAGGGAAGGGCACACACATCCATACAAGCAAAACCTCTCACATCTTTATAAGTCTAAGACTAAGCTTTTCTATTCCCAAATATATGGGATTTTCTAAATAAACATTTGTAGGGTACATAAAGTAAACAACAAAACAGAATCTAAACCAGTTCATTGCTTCCCAGAGTCCAAGAGGTAAAGAAGATAGAGAAAAGCAAACTGAATTAAACTTCTGGCTTCAGAATTAGAATGTATGCATATTTTGATCATTAGGAGATAAAATAATACTGTTTGCCTTTTATGATGACAGAAATTCATTATAAGAAAAATATTCCAGCTATTCAGAGCAGCTTGCGGGAAGATTCAGAAGAACGATAATGTTTATGTGCTGCTGCGTGACCGATGCTCAACTCTAACACCATGACTTTGTTGCTTCTGGAGTAGCACACAGAACACTTTATATACCAAGCAAGAGGCCAAATTACTGGATCCTGGCTGCATATACAAAAAATACGTGTGAGTTACATTGTGGGAGATATGGAGAAAGCTTTGTATTCCAGAGTACAAGGGAAGGATGTCCTTTGTAATGTTTAAGGTGACCAAAATGTACTGATTCTTCAAAACCAATCACTGGGTGGAAAAGCACTTAAAAGCAACTCTCAAAGAACAAATACCCTGAAACAACTCCAGCATGGAAGTGAAATGGAAACAAACTAAAAACCTGTAATTATCAATAGAACAGCATCAAAAGAGAATGAAATTTTTACATTTTAAGCACTGGTGCAGAAGATCCAGCTAGTACAAATATTCAGGCAAAAGACAATAAGACACTGCACTGAAGAGACCAAAGGCAGATGATAGCACAGTGGCTGACTGATGTCAGAGGAGGTAGGAAGGCTGGAAAGACTGCAGTTCTGTTTCCTACACTGTTTCAGAAACCAAAAGCTGATGTTGCACATCCACTGTGCAGAAGGCTGCAGCTGTCCCTGGCTC
Source organism: Tapera naevia (assembly GCA_033556795.1). Classification (NCBI taxonomy): domain Eukaryota; kingdom Metazoa; phylum Chordata; class Aves; order Cuculiformes; family Neomorphidae; genus Tapera; species Tapera naevia. The sequence goes on along the minus strand of JAUMJJ010000272.1, from coordinate 2,345,502 downwards.
ATTACACTTAGGTTTGTGTCTGCCCATCACTCAGTCCTTAAATCTGCACAGCCTCCCCCCTTTACAATATCAATAGCTCCTCTGCTCATACGCCCAAACTGCCCATTCTCAGGATCATAATCCTTGGTCTAATCCCTATCATAACAGTGCCAGCACTCACCTTCACACTTTCTGCTACCAGACTCTAAAATAAAGTGGCTGTATCAGGACTGGAAACATCTAACAAATGTGTCCGTGAATTACAAGGGGCATATTACATGAAATGAAGTAAAGGGGCACAAAGAAAGAATAGTTTCCAAACAGAGTAATTTTACTGGCTTACTTGCATGGTAAAATGCGAACAACATCGTTCTGCTTGTAACTCTCAATGCAGACAGCACAATGATCAAAGTCTGGGTCTGTTTCCTAAAATGAATAGAAAGAAAATTCAAGGCAAGAGTTGAGGCAATGAGAAATGTAAGAGTAGTTGTGATTAGTACATGAACTGCATTGTGCCAAGTGTACAATCCTGGAATTCCCTTTTATAGCCTGAACTACCAAATTTTACTTATTTCAGAGTAGTGCCATAATATTGTCTGCTGCTTACTTGAGGAATTATCATGAAGGTGAGGATCACTGACTGAACCCTCCTTTTTTTGTTTTCCAAAAGTCATGTTCATTCTACCCACCCATCCCCATCATGAGAATTTAAAATATCTAATGAAAAAGGGCTGCTTTCATTTGGCTGTAGACATGGTATCAGCAGTGCACATTTAAAACATTTTGGCCTGTGACACAAACCACACTGTGCCTTCTCTCAGTTCAAGTTTGCTATTCTTGTCAATGCCAGCAAGCTTCCAGCACAACACTGAAGACAGAGCCCACAGCCAGGCAACAGCCCCTCCCCAGCCAGCACCAGTCAGTGCTGCGAGCGGAGAACCCTGACCGGCAGCTCCGAGGAAGGACATGTTTTCTCCCACTCTCTGTTCACCTGCGTGTGTTTCTCCTGCTGTCTGCACTGCAACCTGCACATCGCTTGCCAGCTTTGAATTTATGACACCATCTTTTCTTTTAATATGGACAAGTTCCCCTTATCTGTGTGTACTCCCACAGTGCAGTGGGCTATCTTGAAATAAAACCACATGTGGAGGGAGAGAAAGCAGAGTAACATTTTTTCTGCCTTCTCTCTTGAAGCAAATTTTTCCGTCGCTTCCCAATTTCCCATTGCCGACAGTGTTGATAAGATAGATAAAAAGGAATCCTACTAAAAAGGCCCAAGGAAATAATCTTCTCTTAAAATCAAATCATAGCTACAATTGCCTTGTGTTTGCAGATTAAAGAGTAGAAATTTAAGAAATATTGATTATTTTTTCCTTTCAGAATCAAAACCAAAGCACTACTGTTCATAGGGATGGAAAAAGTTTAGGACTTAACATACCATATTTTTTAGTTTGTACAATGGTATGCAATACTCTTGGAGTAACATTTGGTATCTTGAATGAAATACCAGTTTTCGCTCCCCCTCAGTTTACTGTGTGTTCATATTTTACATAAGAGATTGTCCTACATTACCCATCTTTTAAATTTATTTACACAGCTTACACACGGAATGATTCTCAGCTTACAGAATTCCACATGAACAACACTAGCCCTATGCACTCCTACCAGTCCCTCCCCCAGCCAGCACACAAAACCACTCTCAGTCACAGTTGCCAGATGGAGAGCAAGAAATATTTATGTAAGAAAAGCTTCTTTGAAATGTACAGACCTGTCGGCATACATCAGTACTAAAAGTTACACAAAATACTGTGCCACAGGACAAAGTGAGCCTCCGACATGGAAGGCAAGGTCATAAAACAGAAGCAGAAGGGAAAAAGTGAGACTGTTTTCCCTGGCAAGAATTAAACATGACGCTCAAGTTTACTATACTGAAATCTTATTACTATACCTTATCACCCTTCTTTACTGTCCTGGTTGTCAATTTACCGATGGCTTTCTTGGCAGCATCTCCAAGACGACGCTAATAAAGTGACAAAGAAACACAAATTGAACCAGATAATCAAGCTTCATTACTGTCCTTTATAATAACTTATTTGGGCTCAATACTAACATTGCAATACAAACCATGGCAGCAGGCCAACAGACCAGACAAGCAGCATAAACAGCAAAGCACATGGAGATTTGTCAGGAAGAGAAAAAAATTCAAGTTGAGCCCATAAATACACTCAAATATTGGCATGAACCTCACCGACCATATACAAGTCCACAAGTGATCCAATGTCTGTGTGACAAAACTCATCAAACCCAGCCAGCAGGATAAAAGCTGAAGCAACACGACCTCATGATGATTTTTGTTATATTCTGTTCACACTGCTTGTTACTCAGCGTGCTGTAATACACTCCTTGTTCTCTTCTTCAGCTTGAATTATTATTATTTCTTTTTTCCCCCCAAGCACTCTGCTCTTATTCTGAGACATAAGAGATCCTCTCAGTGTAACCTACTTTCTCTCTTGCTATTACCCGAAACCACCAGGATCTCACAAAGACAAAAATTATGGCTCATGAAAACTAAATAAGCCAATACAGACTTAAATAAAGCTGAAATGAATACGGGTAAGAAGATGAACCTCAGACTGAATACAAAGGTCAAGCTATTTTTTTTGATGTTTATGCTCGTTTTACAACCACCACTGACAGATGGAAGGAGCCACTTCTGCAGTTCAAGAGCTGATTCCTACTGCAATGCCCAGTTCCCAGCCAACAGAGAATGGCTGTTTGCCAGCTGGTCTGTGGGATCCCAGAGACGGGGCACCGACTGGAACAAAGCTTGTGTCTTCTTGTTTCAGGAACCCAAGACATCAGATTTGGTTTACATTGACCGGAAAAAGGGAAGCTCATATATTTCATCCTTCACTTCCATCCTGTACTGAGCACTCTGTCTCAAAGAGACAGGCTGTTTCTGAGAATGCAAACTGCACCTATCAAAGCCTCCCACATAGCCTGGAACAAATGTGCAGTTTCTGTCTCACCTTTCATACAGCTGAAAATCAAATCCTTCCTAAGATGCACCACCCCCATGCCATACACATTCTCTACATGCAAACTGAAACCAAGTAGGCTGCTTTCATTTGAGAAGCACAAAGACCTCAGAGATCCATCACAACTAACACTGGTATTCTAGAATGACACAGGAACTTTTATTTTGGTGGTTTTCACATAATTTAACATTTTTAGACCATGTATTTGGAAAAAAAAATATCAGATATTCAGTCTCAAGTACTGCAGTGTACCCGTGAAGGAAATGCAGCATCAGAAACAGAAATTACACGTTTCCTGAAGTAAAAAAATCTCATCCTAACTTCAACACATTAGAAATTGGTCAGTTTAAGAAAATCTAAATTTCATACTCTTGAACAAGCACCTTGGCCTTAGTACTTAATGACACAGAACACACAGGCACACTGCTGGAGTGGATAATCACTGCACAACCAAGAGTGAGGTTACTGAGAGGAACAAAGCCAAAGAGGCATTTAATTTAAATGTTTAACACTACCAACTTAGTAATTGTGGGCAGTATTTATATTCAGTTGTACTGCATATGATTTTATATACACTACAAAAAAAACTTACAGGAAGATTATTTTCCTATTGGAAGCATAATATTTCAGCAAACCCTTTCTAGAATGTATACATTGTCTTATGTAAATACATCTGCTAAACTGTAAGTTTCAGCTCTTCCATTTAAAAGATCCAGCTCCCCCATTTTCTGATTTTAACAAACTTCTTTATGGTAACATTGGAAATACTCAGAATTTGCTATTTTGATAATACAGGGCATAGACACACAGCATATGCTTGATTTTAAAGCCCAAAACGGTCTTGAGGGAAAAGGCCACCACCACATGCAAAAGAGTTTCACACCTCTGGCGGAAGTGTGCAAGAGTAATGGTGTGAAACACCAGTATCTGCTTGCACTATCTACAAAACACAGCATGTTTTTGTTGATTTTTATAAATAAAAGTGTGCCTTGCCTTGACATAACTTAAAAACAAGATCATAGCCGAAACTAAGTTATTCCATCACTAACAGTGCAGCCTTCCCTCTGTGAAAGCTCTCAAAGCTCTTTAAAAATAAGCTGTAGCTGTCGCCACCTTCTTATTAAAGTTTAATAATCTCAGCTTTTTAAACCACATAAAATTTTCATCAAGTTTCTCCTGACCTTTGTAAGAATCTAAAGAAAGAAAAAAGGTCATAAGAGCCCTTTCCCCATGGAGCAACTGTTCTGAAACACAGACATTTGGAAGAAGCCTAGAACCAGGCAGGGGATGCAGAAAGCACAAGTCAGTATTCCACAGACACTCATTGAGTAACAGTTATATTTAAACTTTCACCATCCCAAGGGAGCACCCTAAGTACCGTTTTCAGCGTGGTCATTTAAGAATGACATCCTTAGGAAAACGCACAGGACACCCACGGGACCTGCAGCACCAGATTATTTATAGAAACTAAAAAGGAAATCCTTTGTTGCAACTGGGGCTTTATAAACTTGCATTTGCTCTAGGTTTGACAAAACACCAAAGCACTGCCTCATGGTGAGCTCCTGTGAATTGGCCATAATTCAGGGGGAGAGGGGAGACAGCAATGAGAGGTCAGCAGCTTTGTAAGCCAGCCTTGAGAGAGAGATGCAAAGTGAGCACAGCGGATTTCCTGAGCCAAGGCAGACCATGGAAACAGTAGGTCATTAAGTTCACACCAGTAAAACATTTACTTCTAAAGTTTAATCCATATTTGAACTGAAGACTTGATTTAGTCAAGATCTCCAAGTACGCCCATATTTAATTCAGTTCTTAAGCAAATTAAGAGTCTAAAAAGAATGCAAGAAAGGCATTTTGAAAAAATTTTTACTTAAAATGCATGACCAGGAGAACGAGGCAGTCCACACCAAGTTTGATCCTGAATAAATCTGAAAGTTAACACAAATCACTAAGCAGCTCTACACCTATACTTTCTTTCCCTAACATTCATGGCTGATTATAGTTTGAAATTCTTTTATACAGCTTCTGAATTACCCTATTACTGAACCTATCCTTAAGAAGACAAACAGAATCCATAACATTTAGCTCTGTGTTCCCCTACACTACACAAGCTCATTCACAATTTAACTTTCCTCCCCATTCCCTACACAAACACAGTGAATATTATTCAGTCAACATAGAATTTATCTTCCTCCTGGACTTTCACTCATCAAACCACAGATATTTTGCTTTGGTTCTGTTCTTTCCCGTCATGTAAAAGATCCTGTACTGGTGCTGCTCAGGATGAAAACACTTTGCTACATAAAAATCCTTGTCCGACAACATACTCCGCCTCGGAACAAAGTGGTTCTGAACAGTAGTTTGATGGACATTCCTTAGAAGCAATTTGTTTTCTATAAACTACTGTCTACAGAAACATCACCTCCAGAACTTAGAGGAAAAAAATAGTTCCCTTACCTGATTCCTGTCACGTGCACTTGTGTACCTGATCTTCTGGATGAAGTAAAATATTAACCACGCTGAAGAAATTATCATCAGGACAATGAATGATATTGACACAAAGACTAGAGAGCCCCGACTGAAGTTCTTTGGAGGAACACGGGACCCCACTGCTATTGCCATCAGGACAGAGATATTCTTTTCCAAGTAATTCAGGATCTCTTTAACCTTTGATTCTGTAATCATGACAGCAACAATGTCTCCAGTTCCTGTAAAAAAAAAAAAAAAAATTAATTTACATTATAGATTAACATGGTGTGCTGCTCACAAGATTTTCCAAATGCAAAGCCATTGGACAAGTTAGAGATTTTAATCTATGCCATCTATGGCACATGGACCACGCTACTGGGCACTCAACTCATGGCTTGTCCTTCCAACCCAGATTTTCAAATTAGGGCATTAATGCAAACTGGCTGCAGCTCCACAGGCTGTAACAGCCTCTACCGGTGGTTACATAGCACTTCCCACATTCTAATTACTGGGTGCAGTCTGAACTAGCTTTCAAAAGTACATTTGTTCCAGATTTGGAGCTGTGAATACCTAAAAGGCAACTCACAAAAACACTGAGGAGATGCGTTCAATGATGTCGCTGGAGTGGCCTCAGCACGGGCAGTGCTGCCTGCAAGTTGCTCTGGAAAGCTGTGCAAGTTCCCCTGCACGGCTAGGTAGCCTTCACATGCCACCAAGGCTGTCAAGAAGCTCTAAATCACAATTGCAGCACAAAAGCAACAAAGTCAGACTTTTATCACTTCAGACAGAAGTGAAAGTAAAGTGAGTAAGTCTGGTTGCAAAGGAGAAATGAAAAAACTTGGCAGAAGTTTAAGTGCTGATTTTATCACCCATACAAAGACACGCTTGATAAGACAGCAAAGAGGCTGTCAGCTTCATCAGCTCCATTTCGAATGTGCAGCCCATCTGGTTTCTGTAGTGTCTTGCCTCTAGACTACCTCCTGTCCCAAAGGGAAAGTATTGGTACAAGGATAATAAAGAGAATCAAACCACAAGATGTGCTGAAAAGAATGAGATCACCTGCAGAGCAGGGAGAGGATCTATGTTTTAAAAGCAGAGGCCCCATAAAAAAAGATCATCTTGAACTCAAGGCAATTCTGACCTAAGTTCAAGGAAAGTGATGTTTATAGGGAAACCAAAGCCAGAAAGAAAAAAGCCTTATGAGTGCCATTCCTATTCATCCAGATCTATTTGCTTCCTATATTAAAACCCCTTCCAAGACCTATTTTCAAAATGCTTGCAGTCTGCTCATCTGTTTGCTCCATCTGCTCGCTCCAATTCACATTGCTTCACAGAGGAACTGTGTAATGCAAGCGACTTCAGCACTAGGATTCTGGATTTAGAGTAGATTTAAGTTACAGAGAACCTGGTGTGACAGTGAAGAGAGAATCTGAGGTCCTGTTTTAACACAAGATATTTGTTCAAAGTCTTTTAATCGAAATCTCTTTTTTAAGAAGTTATTGTATCCACAAAATGTTGCAGAAGATCCAAAACAGCAGCATCTCTGAAACCCAGGGCACAATAAGTCAGGGTGGCAGACCCAGACAGATACACAAGTTTTCCAAAATGAGGGCTTTAATAACCTTGTTTAACAGTCTTAAAGGTTATCTAAATACTCTTCCCATTTACCACACCAAATAGTAACTTTTGCAGCCACTATCCTCAGTTTTCAGAGCAAGTTCCCAAACATTGGTGGTGTGGATTGTGCTGACAGAACTACTCAGAATAATCAAAGCCAATTCTCAGAAATAAAGATTTTCACAATAAAAAATGTTCCATAGCCCTAAAACTGTTTTTTTTCAAGAAATTTCAACATTTCTCCAGTTAAAATTGAAACAGTAAAGACATTCACGTCTTGTTCCAGTAACTTGGGTCTAAGTAGGAAAAGGATGTTCAGTGTTTCCTTCTGAATGAGTATTTTTGAAGTGTCACAGTAATTCAAAAGGTTTGAATAGCTACCAAAAAGCCAACACAATGTATGGATAAAATGCAACTCATTTGATCACCTGTATACTACACAACCACACAAGGTCTACTTTAGTCCAGCTCTCTGGAGACACTTCAGACAGATGTACTGCATTTGGTTTCAGGCAAACTAACCAAGATATATAACAGACAGTAAAGCTCTGAAACAGAGTAAAAATCCACCACTTGATTTATTTTCAGTGGAAATCCACTTGGATTCCAATTTGTCCAGTTGGGAAGAGTCCCTGCCCGGACCTTGCAGCACTTCATCACAGGACAGGAACCACCACTCCTGTAAGGCTCTGTACACAGATGTAGCACGTGCTCCTGCAGCCCCAAACCCCTGCAGCTCAGATGGAGGAAGATCAGTCAAGAGCAGATAATTTACACTGCTTGGTACTTTCCCTAGGTTTTACTTCTGTTCTTCATATCTATTTGGAGTACTGAAGAAAGTCAGGGAAGCGTGCAGGGGGGATGTGTTCACCAGAGCACATGTTCTGCTAAGCTTCCCCAGTAAGTATTTATTTGCACTGTGGAATTATGTTGGTATCAAAATCTTATTCAGAAGCCCTCAACACAGCATTCTGGCATGATCTACAGTTATCTGCAAAGCCAAGCTGAGTAAGATCTTCCAATACTAGTCCAGTTCTGCCTGAACCAAAAACTGAGGCCTCCACCTATTCCCTGCTGCCCAGTGAACGTGACAAAGCTGACAGTCTGTCATGTGTTTTATATAAAGCCCAGCACAAAGGAAACCTCTGGCATCACTGCAAAGTGATTTGCATTCCAAATGACTCCACCTGGAACAGCCAAAGTGCTACTGCTGCTTCTGACCCTGTGAGAGCCAAGGAGAACTGCAGGAAAGAAAAATAAATTGCACCTGTCTAAAACACTGAAGCTCAGTGGAAACTGGGACTTGGATCATCCGTATTTTTGTCAGGGGCATCACCCTAAATAATTTTAGCAAGAACTCCCTGTTTGAGAACAATTGGGGGCAGGAGGAGACACTGACTCATCTATTTTAAGCACCTTGAAACCCTGGATTTCTGAAACTTAAGCAGAAATAATTCCTCAGGTGAACAAAGAAAGATCAGCAGCGCATGTAAAAGTTAGAATGTGGTCTTACTACATAATCTTAGAAAAAGCAATACTGTCCTCAGCCAAGAACCCAGTGTCCAGAGAAAAGCTGGAATGTTTAACTAAAGCAAACGAACTACACGCTCAGCCACAGATGACAAGCTAGGACAGACAGTAGGCATGAGATAAATATTGACACCTGTAAATATAAATCATTTAATTGCTATCATCCAAGCCCAGACAGCTCTTCCTAGCTTGCATTTTTACCATGTTTAATTAGGATAGCTATGCAACTCTATGTATCAAAAGTGATGAAGTTGCAATTAACCATTACAACTATGCAATATTACATTGGAAGAGGAGACAAGAGAAGGACTTAAAAACTGAGAGAAGACTGAAAACAATAAGATGGTGAAAACCAGCAATATCCAGAGGTTTCCTGCAGAGCTCCTAAGGAGACTGCTTTGCTCTCTCACTAACCTATCCATATCTCCTAGCAATTCTAAAAGAGCACATTTAGAAAGTCAATAGAAAGTCATCCAAAAAAAAAATTTCCAGTCTCATCATCACAAGCAAATAATTGTTTCCTTTTGTGTTTGTTTTGTTGATTCTTGACAACCAAATGTTTGCCTGAAGCTCAAAATATGGACAAGATAGCAAGCTAAAGGGAGGATTGGTTCAAAGGGCAGACTTTAGACACATTTCATCCATCGACCATCCCTCATAGGATGCAGGCAATGGCAGCCTGGCAAAACAACTGCCAAAAGGTGGTTTTATTTCTCCTTGGGCCTGGTCAATACTCGGGGAGAGGGACAGGTGGGACAATTCCTCCAGGGCATCTGAGCAGCCTGGCACAGAACTGCTGCTACTGCTGCAATGCTTCAACTGCCTTCCTACGGATGGGGAGGGCAAAATCTGAGATCCCATCTCAAGCACAGCAAACGTGGACCACTTGAAAGAGGCACAGAGCTACTTTGATTTGATGTCACAAGGTTTGCTGAAGCCTAAGAATTAAGTCAGATCCTCATAACAAAGGTTAGCACTTTCCTAATGGCTGGTATTTTCAGCTGAAGTCCTTGTAATTTCCCAAGTCTTTGATAGTGCCTGCTGATGCTGCAGACACAGCATGAAGCAGATAAGACTGCACTCACCTCATGCTTGCAAAAGAATACTCTCTTTAAATAGCAGCAAGTATTTAAATGTAACTGAATCCTTGCATGATTTTATTCTGAAAAATAAACTTAACACACATTTATCTGAATAATTCTGCTGCTAGAAATTTCAGAGTACTTCCTTAAAAAGAGCAAATAAAATTTCCACCTTCCTAATAATGGTGAAGAGTGGTGCAGACCATCAGTTGTAGGCTGGATTCAGGGCATGATTCAGACACTGAAATGCCACTGCTTATTTGACAGTGACAATTAGAACAACATAATGATAATGGAATTGGAAATAAAACGGTCCACCCTCACAAACAAGACTTCCCTATTCTTTGTTAAAATCCTTTAACTGTATGCCTAGTGTTTCTGAACAGTTATATCAGAGACCCAAATACAGGAACACACACTACTCAGTACCTAGAAAACGGATCGGCCCTATAGTGACTGTATTTTTGCAATAACATTAATTAACACTGAAAGAACTCCAACAGAATTTGGGAGCCCACAAAATATCAACAAAGAAAACAGGAAAGCACAAATGAAGTGCTATAGTTACATATGAAGTTTTGAGAGCCTGATTGTGACTGCTGTGAAAACACCAGGAGATGTCTGACCTGGAAGGGAGCAGAGGAGGAAGCAGGAATTACCCCTACAAGGTAAGGGATTTAGCCACAAAGGGATATAATCCATGGATCCCCCATGAGGTAAGGAAAAGAGAAAAGGCATATTGAGCTGTGTGCAAAGCTGCACTGCTAGAAAAGAAAGGCTTGGGGAGTACAGCTTTTTACATAGACATTCCATGGTAATTAACAACATTGGGGAAAAATGGACAAATTGTCTTACATTTTAAGCCAGGCTTGTGGACAAGCAGATACCAAGAGGATGAGCCTTGGCATATCTTCAGAGTGACTAAAACAAGTCTAGCTGCACATATTTTTATTTTGATCTAATCAGAAAGTAAACAAGAGCATGTCCAAGCTGTCAACACGAGTGCAATCTCAAGAGTAAAATATGTTGTTTGAAATGTCCCAAATCAAATGCTTCTGAAAACAGAAAAAACCCGTAATGTTTATCACTTATTTAGTTCCAAGCAAGGTAAGAATTTAATGCCAAGAATATAAATCAATTTTAGAATGAGACTGGATAGCATTTCAAAACATTTTTCTTCCTGTTGCCTTTATAACATTGAAAATGTCCAATTCTTGTCTGTATGCAAACATTCACTTGAGGGAGCTTATTCTATCGGGTGTCAGACACTAGAACAGATGTTACAATGCTACCGTGAGAGAATTGTAAAGGACAGCACTATATGAAATGAAGCTTTCACAGTATGCATCAGTTAAACACATCCAGTGGAACAACAAGCCATCCCAAAACACTGAGCAGATACTTCCAGAAATCTCAAGTCTCTCTGCTACATAAATCTATACAAAACAACCTGGGGAATTAAAACAAAAAATCTCTTCTGAGGCTGAAACTCAAAATTCTGCCTGTCTGCTTAAGAGTGCAAGGAAGAAGATACTCAGGTTCAATGAGGACCAGGCTTCTATGAATTGCAACTAAAATACAGTCAGGTTATGTCTGAAGAACACTCAAAACTCTTCTCTGATCGCAGCAAAAAGAGCTTCAACAGATTTTACCCTACCAGGCTAAAAAAGGGCACTGTATGATGTCCTCTGACTACACACGCTTCAGCACTTTGCAACGTGCCACACATCGCTGTACTGCACACAGACAAGTGATGGGTGCTTACAGAGTTCTGCTCCTTCAAGAAACACAGGCATATGATTAGAAAACCAGAAACAGCAAGAGCAGCTTTCCAAAGATGGGTGTGACACAATTAACTTCAAAATAAACACTAAAGCCTAATCAGATTCCTGTTGTGCTAGTCTGTAGCACGTTAGATTAAGTCCATAGGTGATAAATAATAATCTTAGAAGCAGAAGTGATCTTTCCAGTGCCCACCCTCCTTCATTAAACAAAAAAATGATGCCTCAGTATAATGTTCTTCCCAAATTTTTGGTCAGCTTTATAACCTATGATGACCAAGGGTTCTTAAAAGGAGAGCTAAAGAGCAACATCAGTTGAGGAAACTGCTGGGCCGTGCTTAGATTACAACTGCTGGCACGTTTCATAACCCAGTTGCTCTCCTCTGACACACAGAGACATGCTTCTCAAAGGAGAAATTTGCATACAATCAGAACAGGCAGTTACAGCTGAATCCTCCTTCTTCATTCCCAAGTCCAATCACGCTGGTACACATGAGATGGTGGAGCTTATGTCTCTGAATTTCCTCGTGCTTGACAAGGTTCCATTGCCTCTGCTACATGACATGTACCCCACTGAGGAAAACCAACACTCTCAGTTTCTCAAAGACACAATACAACTTTTGTGTGTGGAAGAGAGGCATTTTCTCTTTGGCTTCACTGCAGATCATTCCCTCTGCACCAACCTCACCCAGAGAGCTCTTCTTTCCATTTTTAAGTCCTACAACACTACACATCGTTAAGAGAAATTAAGATCCTCCTATTAAGTAACAAGATGCACCCACTAGTTCCTGAATCCCTGCCTCATCTTGACTTTGTAAAGCAAAAATACGCTACTCTAATGCTTCTTGTGGGCACCAGGAGGATTAATGGCCGGGCTAAGAAGGAGGGAGCACAAGAAGGGAGAATTTACACATCCCTGCATCCACAGCAGCAGCAGGGTTCACATAAAATACTAAGGATGCTGGGGTCTGTGGTTTGGGTTTTGGGTTCCCCCCCCCAACTTTTGACTGTTTTGACCATTCTACTTGTATCGCTTATTCTCTTTCTGCAGAAGGACTTCCATCTCCTGGGACTGATACTTATATATACTTTTCAACATATGTGACCTCTTGGGTTCTTTACACCAGGGAAAATCAAGCCCAGATAAAGGAAAAGCAGACAGATACTGCAATTATAGACATCTCATACGATGTTCTTCTCTTTCAACAATGCTCCTTTGCATCTACTTGCACCACAATTATTTTGTAAAGCAAACGGACATTCCGCTTTCATGTCAGAAGAATAAAAAAAATTGGTACAAAGGAATTTATCATTTCATCATCCCCTTTCCACAATCTGTGCCCAGATTTTTTATTCTTTCCTTCACACAGATTTACAAGGCATTTAACTATGTATTATGGTGAGTACGCTGCATCTGCAGTCCTATTTAATGAACACTTTCACTGTTAAGGTATAAGTATGCTAACAAAGCAGACCAAATTTTATATTCAAACCTTGAACAATGCAAATGAATAAAAAGCAGAAGGGTCACATTAAGTTTTGAGTAGGGAAATGGTGTAATCCTAACACATGACACACTACTAAAAAAAGATTCTTTGTGTCAGTTTTGCATATTTCTGAAATGCATAAGTCCTTCTATCTTCAAAAGATATTTCTGCTTATTTGAAATCAACCTTTCTTTACATATACTTCTGAACAACGTCCAAAACCTGTTACCTCTGATCTGGATTCAACACCCAATCACTGATTACACTGTCACATTCTTGATTAATCAATAATATTAATGTAATGTAGACCTTACTTGTCCATTCATCAATTTAAGACACACCTGGATTTTGATAACTCAAAATCACCGTAATCTTGTACTCTGTAATGTGTCCAGGTGCAAGAAGGTGGCTCCCATTTTGCTATTTCTGGATAGCAGTTTGTATTCCCACTAATGGACGTTGGAGCTAAAAGCCCCAGGGATTTCTAACAAGGGTAGCCTGTGATGCTCACCTATTTTCTACTGACTACAGACAACTTCCATAGAGATTCATCAATGTGGACAGTCATTCCAAACAAATTCAGCAAAGCCAGAAAGGGAAAAGGCAACTGAGTCTTACCCAAGGACACTACAAAGTAATTTAGGGCTTCATAAATAGCATATTCATAGATTAATATCATAAATTTGATTCGACCATAACCATAGATTTGGGGAATTACTCTGCTGCTGGAGCTCAGCCTTTGGATAAGAAAAAGAATGTAATTACTTACAGTCACTAACAGTCCTCTGGGCTTTTTCACAGTCATAGAACTAATTACCCTTTCAGGCAGCTAAGAAAAAATGAGCCTAACTGCTGTTATTTCAGTTGTGGATGAGGCATACACCACACGAAAACACTGGTAAGAAGCTCTGCAAGGCACTGAGGGTGTTACCTTTGTGAAGGGGTTTCCCTAGCTTATCTTTGAGAGACATGTGCTTCCTTATGGTCCAGAATCTGTGCTTCAAAAACACCCCTCTCCACATCTTGTTAAGCGTCAGACATCTCCATCTACAGTATGACACATTTTTCTGATGGATACACTTCCAGGAAATGCAGTGAGAAACAGGATTAACTAAAATGCCATTGACACTTGTCCCCCACATTTTCAATTAGCAAATACAAACAATATAAAATGATGAAAGGTTGTTGATTGCTTTGCCATTTTTTATAGCTTCAATTTAATGACTCATCTCGCCTTCCTTCTCACTAATATTGCAGGGTAAATTAATAATAATGATAAATTAGAGTAACAGTATTGTAATATACAACAAAATTAGGTTTGAGCTGTGGATTAAAAGTAGGTCTCAGCAATCCAGGGAAAGTTTTGCAGTGGATTTAGTACAGAGTTAAAATATTCAACAGCACACATTTGTGCAAAATAATCTGCAGCGCACCCAGTTTTCAGGCGTCAGTTCAGCTCGCGGTTACGTAAAGAGACATTTGTGAGAAGAAGGCGAGCAGCAGAGGAAGAGATGTGCTGCACGCAGCGAGTGCCACAACAGAGATGCAGCTCCTGCATCTCGGCACTACCCACTCTGAATTAGGGCAAGAACATGGAGCAGCCATTAGATGGCAACAACTCCAAATCACGTCCTGTCCCTCCTGCCTCTGACCCACTGACCTAAAATAACCCATATAAAATACATTCTGATTTACCACTGTTCAAAGCAAGTCCAGACCTCGCTTCCTGAGCGAGTGTGCTTTTTAAGCAAGGAGAGGGCTGTCAGAAAGGGGGGAGATTTGGATTAGACATTAGAAAGAAATTCTTCACACTGAGAGTGGTGAGGCACTGGCACAGGTTGCCCACAGAGTGTCCTGCCCCACCTCTGGAGGTGTTTGAGGCCAGGTTGGATGGGGCTTTGAGCAGCCAGGGCTGGTGGGAGGTGTCCCTGCCCATGGCAAGGAGTTGGAACTGGATAGGCTTTGAGGTCCCTTCCAACCCAAACCATTCTATGATTCTAAATCCTCCCTTTAAAAGAAGTGGCCCCCAGAGGCAGCCTGCCAGGCAGTTCTCCCCCAGTACTACAGCAGGAGAACATTGTCTTCTGCGCCCATCACCGAACACAAATACCCCCTCGCAGAAAATAAATGCATCATTTCTTCACAAGTGCAACCAAGATTGATCCTGATGAAGTGTCTGCAGTTTGTTCTAAAGGCTTTAAATATTTACCAGTTATCAGACAAACCCTCTGATAAAGGTATTGTATTAGAAGTTGTTTAAATACTTCAGGAAATTTCTCCAGTGCTGATCAACAGTAGTTACTGGAATCCATCTACTTCATTCTGACACTCCCTTCTATATTTATCTTTTTCTGTCTATATCTGCTCCATAAATTCTGAGTATGAAATTAACTTTAGAGGGTTCTTTGGCTTATATTCTTTTCTTTAAGTCCGAATAAAATAGATTTTAAGAGAAGTTCAATATAAAATTAACCTATTTTGTACTTGACAGGATTCTCCACTACACACAATCAAAAAAAGAATTAAAATTCTATTTTACCTGCATTTTCTTCCTATTCCCATAATTGATTATAAAAGAGACAGTTACTAGATATTTTCTCTACCAGACGCTGTTTTTGACATTAGACAGTATTTGCTCTGCTTTAACAGAAGTAGCAAGCAAAACCACTCATAAACCTGCCTTCCTGCCAGTGATATCATAGTCTAACATAATCTATGCTGGGAAAGATGTCCTTCGTGTAGGTTGATAGAGGACATCTACAACAGCGTTTAAAGTAAATTGATTTTACATGCACACAGTAATACCCATGAGGAAATACACAAAGAAAAGAAAATAACGTTGCAAATAACAGTAACAGAAATTCCTTAAGGTCAATATCTACTTTAAAACTCAACTTGAAGTTGAAGAGGCAGAGACCTAGTGCACTATCACACAAAAAAAAGCAAATTCTGATACCAGTGACAGCAACTGTTGATTTGACATGGGGATGACAGACTGATTCAAGAGTGACAGTTGTTATCTAGCCACCAGAGGAATTTACATCCTGCTGAGTAACATGTCAAGTACAAAAGATTTCCATAAGATTAAAATTTCAAATGTGTTTTCAAGCATAAAATAACTTGGATAAAATATTAATCCCACAGGTGAGAACTGCTTACTGAGCTCTTTTCATAGGGAATCACCTCTCCATAGGTGGGCAACATACGTAAATCTATATATTATTTTACTTATTTTTAGCACAGACGTTGTCTAAGTAGGTGATTAGAATTCATGCAAATACCAAAGTAGGAAGTTATGCAGTCCACAGAGTGTGCATTATCATCAGTTGCTGCTTTCCTCTCTGCTTCACCAGGAAGACAGACTAAGGCTTGGTATGCAGCCGTATAAGAAAAATATATTACAGTGATATAAAACAACACACGGTCTATTTTCACCTGTCTGCAGAAAAAAAAACATAGAGGCATGAACCACATCATCATAAAACAGCTGAAAATTGTCTCGTGAAGAATACATTTTTAAAAGAAAAGAGGAATACGAACGCATTTTTAAAAGAAAAGAGGAATACGAACGCATTTTTAAAAGAAAAGAGGAATACGAACGCATTTTTAAAAGAAAAGAGGAATACTGCACAGCACTGGACACCACACAGAAGTAAGAACAAGATGGTGGCTCACCTTCATTTTCACTTTTTATCAACTCTACGTAACGTATTTAACTGAATCAGCAGCAGAACTGCTATCAAATACACAGGGTCAACTCCTGACATTTAGGGATAGAAAATACTAAAGAGAAGAGATGTAGCACAGCAGAATATATAATTAACAGATGATGTGGTTGATTAATAGTGATATGGTTGAAAAGGCAGGAAAAGGAAGGCCAGAGAACGCCCTGAATGTCTGTGAGACTGCTCTGCACACATCTGTTTGAATAGGCTCATCATGGAAGCGTAGCTTCATGAGCCTATATCCCACTTGGAATGATTTTCACTGAGGGGAATGCTGGTTCCCAAACCCTCCTCTGTGCTCAGGCTAAGACCAAAGGACTCGTCTACATCTCAGTTACGCACACTTGTGGTCCTCACCCCAGCAAACAAGTTATTTATAGGAAGCACCGCAAAGCGCGGATTGTTGCGGAAATCCCTTGCATGACCGTAACGCAATCAAAACTAAAGCTGTGGCGTGACATTCCTCTTCACTGCAGTGTGCTGCTAAGGAGCCACTTCAGTTCAAGGTAATGGCTTTTAGTCTGTCACAGTTTGTACACTTTTAAGTCCAATACTAATTCTGAGATACTGCCTACAGCGCAAACCAGGGACAGATATCCCAGCATACCAGGGGCTGAGGACGTGCAGCTAAACACCAGCACCTCAAATACTCTCAGATAAAATAGTCATCCTTGCCAGTAATTACATTTTTTTAAAGCTTGCCACGACTAAGAGTAAATATTTGCAAGTCAACATGTTGAAGACAGTATTAGCTTTGTTCCAGATACCAAGTACCCAAACATCTGCCTGGCTGGCTTACAAGACACCACTGTACCCACAGCAGCTCTCATGTTTTATCACTGCAGACATTATTTCAGCCTACCAGAACACCCACACCTACTGATACAGCTTCAAAGGCAACACATCGGTCAACAGAGCTGAAAGTGTGAGTGAACTAGGATTTCCAAGAAAAAAACAGACACCAACCCACTGCTATGAAAGCACCTGCCAAAACTAACAGCATTGTTAGAGAAAGAAGGTACTAAAATGATAATTAAACCTATTATATGATTTAATGTGTATTAGAGCAAAAAAATGCTAGCGCTGTGCTGTTGGTAACCTTTTTTTTTCTGTGACTATACAGCATAGGAGGCCACAGAAATCACAAATCATTGCCAAACAGACTGCAGACCTTACAGTCTTACAGGTATTTCAAAGAGAGATCAGAGCTGAAGGTTTAGGAGGTTACCACGTCAGGGAGAGAAGTGGCAAAAATTGACACAAAAGGAAGTTGGTGGAAAGCATCTAGCCAGAATATGGGACTTTTTGTCTGCAGATTGCTTGCAAAAATGTCTAAGGAAGGTATTTAAGATAAAAATGGATTGACAACAGGCTTTGAATTGCCACACAGAGGCAAAAATTTCCCTGAAAAATTCCCATGGTATATAGAATTGGGAAGGTCAAGCCCCACTAAGCCAGAAGAAGCCACAAGACACTTCCCTTGTATAAAATAGGGAAAGAAGCAACTGTAGTACTTCAGTAAAATAATTCAATTTTAATTGTGTAACAATATGCAGAGCAATAATTAGGAAATTCCAGTTTCCAAGCAACCCCCTATGCTGAAAGAAAAAACAACTGAAAATATTCTCGGGAAAAAGTCATGCAGCAGTACAGCCATCAAATACAGAAATACGCATTTTCTGATTAAGTTAAATAATTCCAAAATTTAGAAAATCTTCTGAGAAAATTAAAAATCAAGTTATCAAAATTATGAAAAATATTTTTGACCAAGGAAAATATTTATGTATAAAGTTCCTATCAGCTGAAGTGACTCTCTAGTATCTGCAAAATTTTACACACAGCAGAAAATAAAAGAGTAGAAAGCCAGAGTTTCATCATTGCTCTAGACCAGCACTAGTCCAATTCTAGTGGTAACTTAGAAGCAATTGCTCTCTCCAAATCACTAAGTTTTGTTGATTCCTGTATAGAACTCAAAGACCCATCGTAGAAAGAAAACCCTCTATGAACTGTCATTAAAAAAAGCATGGAAGTCCAGATCCTGACACAACTCTTAACATTTGAAAGTCCCCACCATCATGGCCAGTTGGAGACCTACTACTATAAAAATTCTTCAGGTATAGATGCTTTGTCAAATTCTAGATCTTCCACTATGTGTTAGCATTTCTTCCTCAGAAAGGTTTGAAACTGATTGCTCCTAAAATCTCAGATATTCCCTCACTCCAAAACACCTCTGACCCCACTGTATAGGAAAGCATTCCTCATTGGATAAATGTACGCTAAAGGGAAAGAACTTTTCAGTATTATTGGCTTATTTTGGTGTATTGCATACATGCAAACATCACTGGAGAACAGACTATTTAAAATAGCATCTGTGCACTGTCAAGAGCTCTTCGGCAATGGTTTATATGGCAAAAGAGAACTTGGGCAAAAAAAGAATATTGAGAGATTACACTTTATTTACCTTGATGAGTCATCGTGACAGGTTCATCGCTGGACATATTGTTGTAAATGACCACGGCTGTGGCATTATGTGAAGCTGCTCGCAGTATTTTCTCTCTAAATGTACAGTTTCCTCGTTGTAGTAAAGCAATCCACTGTTTGGTGTTTGGTGGGACCTGGAAACGTGTTCGAGGGTCACAGCCCAGGCGATCTGCAACTGAAATCAGAAATACATTTACACAGCTGGTAACCTGTTCAAACAGGCAAAAGCCAGAAAAAACAACTCCAAGTTCTGCTGAATTACTTAACTGTTATGGTCTAGGAGGCCACTATCTTCTTGTTAATAAAACCTAAAGACAACTGCATTCTTATGAAGTAAATGTCTAAAAGAACCAAGTCTCAGACACTGAAAGCTGTGACTATATGCCCAAGAATTAGTCTCACTAACACAAGCTATTTTTAACTCCAGTGCAGCTAGAACGAGTTCACATTTGAATCAATACCTGCCTAGAGGCTGAAAAAACATCAGAATATGGTTCACGTGCTATAGGCATTTATGAAACAGCTGTTTATCAGTCATTCTGGGGAGTATAACTTATTTTTCTTTCTAATGCAGTCATAAGTACCACTGCAGTGGGAAGTATACCCAAACAAAGGAGGCTGTGAAAACCAGATTTCAGAGTTATCTGCCATGTGCAGGCTATTGTAAAAAGGACAATATTAAAAGCTGATCTTGTAAAACCCCAGCAGCCAGCACCAGCTCTTTATGTATGCACATTTTGTCTACAAGGAAGTGCATTCTAATTAACAAAGAAACAAACAGTTTTGCAAACACGATGCGCTCAAGTCATCAGCTAAGCAGGTATTGGTGGTATAAAGGAAGAGTAATAGAAATGGCAAACACCAGCTGCCTGAATTCAACAGAATGCAAAGCTCTTTTGTCCTTTCCGATGCTGTAACATTTCCTGGAACAACCCAAAGCCACACAGAGCTGTGCACAAAAGGCACAGAACGCAGCACAGAAGATAACTTCACAGTACAGCAGCTGAACCCAATGACAGACGTTCCTGTTTGCACAACTGGAACCACGCCGTTTAGCCTGATACACTGGTCACATCATTAAAGGATTTTAGAAATCCAGAGCCAACAGCAGCTTAGAATGCAAATATATTTACCCTTTCAAATGCCAAGAGTATAAGAATCCTTGGCTACTAAAAATGGTTGGGATAAACAGCGATTGTTCAAGACATAAATAAACAATTCATTTGCATAATAGCTCTGAAAACATTACAGTTCATGAGAGCAATTCAAATGAACCATCCCCTGATTTCTTCCTTTTAAGAAGGGAGTTCCTCAGCAGACACTGAGATTTCAGCTAAAGACCTATCACAAAAAAAACCCCTTCATTTAACATATTAGCTGGAAACAAAACAAAAAAATCTTTTTAAGCATTTTCAGCTAACAGAGCTCAAGTTAAAACCTATAACAAAGGAGAGTCAAATAGCTAAGGGATCTTTTCTGAAACAAGAAAGAAAATCCTTTTCTTGCCTAAAGAAAACTAGTGCAGACGAACCTATACTGTGTCAGTTGTACAGGAAGTCACTGCATCTCTTAATTTGGACAAGAAATGCCTCTCCCTGTTCCCCTGGAAAGAGGGTGGGGAGCCAGACACAAGCACATCCTTTTCACCATTGTTTTTCAAGATTGTATTAGACATTTCGGACATGGAGGGCTATTTGCTCTATGTTTGTATTTGTGCTTTTCTTTTATATGGGGAAAATCTGAAATACAGATGCCCTAAGGTAAATTTTATAGACTATTTTCTTCTACTGCCCTGACATTATTACTTGAATCCCTTAGGAAATTGCTAGCTAGCACTGATCCAGGCACACTGTTTTGGAGCAGCGGTGACGGCCACCACGAACAGCAATGAGCATGGGAGTGCACTTCCATATCAACTGCACTTTTGTGTCTTGTCCTTGTAGTCTCAAATTTAAGAGAACAATGCAATTTTTTAGAGAAATTATAGTCCTTTTTTTGGAAATGTGATAGAACGATAACACAGCACATAAGCAACCAACCTGGATGTCCTCTCAAGATAAAAGCAGTTTAGTGTTTAATGCACACTTCCCTTGTTCAGAACATTTCCACTGAAAAAGGCAGGAGGCGGGAAGCACCAGCAGACTGTGATAGGAAGTTTCTCAAGGCTTGAAAGCTAAAAATCCCAGCCTTCTCCAGCGAAATCATATTCAAGAATCTCGGGTGTGATACATCCTTTGGAAACTACCATTCAGTAACAGCCACAATTCCATAGAATCTCCCAAACCTGCCAAAAATAACTCTGAAAGTGGACACTATGGCCAACATAAACATACTTAAAATACATGGGATGGATGAAGAACAGTAATCCTATGGATTATGTACAGTTTGCTTCAGTATAATCATGCTCAAAACTAAAAAACCAAGTGAAAACAAAAATGGTCACAAAAATAAGAATACAAGAGTGAAAATTCATAAAAGCAATAAAAGGCAAAAGGCACTCTGGAAATGAAGGCAGCATTCTCAAAAGTCCACTACATAGCTGAATTTTACAAAAAATTATGTAGGGACCTTTAAATTCTTATGGCTTGCAATTTTTAGCTTAATAATCAACAGAGAAATTAGTAAGAGATAACAGAAACCGCATCTATGGGAAAAGTAGTACAAAATTTTCTACCACAGTGGAGATCAAAGTCTCTCTCAGCTGTGGACAGAGCTATGAAACTGGATAGAGCAACGGGATTAGGAAACAAGATATTAAGAGATAAAAGCTTTCTAGATGTAGACCAACAAACACCACTCAAACACATGCAGCATGTTATTCCTGATGAGGTGGATTCAGCATGTCCTGACGAAAATTTAACAGCTGAAAATACCACTTTAGCATTATTTAAGTAATACAAAAACATGAAAGAAAATCCGGTTGGTTTAGATAAACCTGAACTGTGTAGCTGCAAGTCACTTGAGATTTAATAGAAAGACACAATCAACTTTTCTTTACGTTAGCAGCCTGTAACACAAATATTGAGTAATCTTTAAACTAAATAAAAAAGAGGAACAATAGGAGAAAGTGATTTTTTCTGCTTGTCTTTTCAACAGACTTCATATACTCTGAAAAGAGTGAAAGTCTTATAATCAAGGGTCACTTCTAGCATAGTGAGCTGGCTAAAATAAAACACCTGCTGTACACCTAACGTATCAGGCATATCTGCTGGCATTGTAAAGGACACAGACAAGCCAACAGTGTCAGCAAAAATCATCATGGATGGCTCTCCATTATCGTGTCATCTGTGGTCCATGTCCAAAGTCCAATTAGGGTCTAAAAGACCAGGGACTGCAAGTATTACCTGGATGATATCCACACCGGAACGAAAAGCAACTTCACATTAAATTTTTCTAAAAGAAGTCAGTTGCACATAAAAAGATATGAACAGAAGTCACTCCTGTAATTTCATAATTTCAGGAGACATAAGCATACTGAAAGCCATCTAAGTATGGTTCTCTGCAGGTGTGCTACTCTTCTTCCATAATTAAAAATATAAGCTACTTCTTCTTTCCTTTCTCCATGTCTGCCTATGAACCACGAATGTGTTGGCAAAACACCAGTTTTCTGTTAGAAGTGGCAGCCTGCCGGGCTGAAGAGCTAAGTACAATGTTGTTGTAAACATCTCTCTTCCCATGTAAGACCCAACATCACAGAAGTGCCTCTTTACAGAAGAACTAGCTGCAACTTAAGGATCTATGGTGAGGCTGCACCTTTGTTTTCAACTGCAGGAGAGCTTCAGTTTCCTCTTGTAGAACACACAGGACTGCTCAACTTGCACGTAACTGCTCCTCCTTAAGCATTTCTTTAAATTCAAGAGCCCTTCCTGCTGAAGGACTAATGTTTGTGACAGCACTGTAGGGATTCATGTGAAAGAAACAGTTAATAAAACAGATCCAATCAGGCTTCCTCAACTACCGAGGCAGGACTGGCAATCTTACATTAGCACAGCAACAGTACTTTCCCTCTCATCTTTTCCAAATGCTTGACCAGCTCCTTTAGCCTTCCCCCATAAGAGTGATAGTCATTTTGCGGGAGCAAAAATGAAATTAACAGGTTAGCTGTCAGACACTTTAACAGAAGTAAGCACATACTTGTTTGAATGCAGACTGTCACCTCCTGTTTCTGAACCATGAATGACTTTGATTTCTCTCACACATCGTGCATTTATGTTGCTCTTGCATTGCTTAGAACATAGCTATGATGTCCCACTTCAGCCAAAGCTGCTTCATTGACTGTTATCAGACTTTGTCCCCTTTCCACAGAAAAAGGCCAGTGCCACAATCCCACACCCTGGGCATTAACTATTTTATTCCATTTTTTTCTTTTTTTTTTTTTCTCAAGAAAAAGTAGGTCAGACACCGTGGTACCGATTGCATCTTAGCTAACACTCTGCTCCCTGAGGCCAGCACCGGTTGCCAGAGCTGGTCTGTCTCAGCTACATATACAGAAATCATTTTAAAGCCTGATCTCAACCACTGTGATACACCAGTCAGGGAGACCTCACTGATGTTTCGAGGGGCAGCACATTGAAGAGATTGATCGGGAAAGAAAACAGCACAGAGCAAGATACAGCCTGTGTCCCAAAGCAATCCCTCCCTCCATCAGGCGCTGCTGGGGCAGGGGCTCCTTACACACCTGACTAGCAGAAGTGACAGCCATGTGCAACATATTACATATAATCCTATGATAAAACTTCCAGAAAAGGAACTCAGTTGGGAAATTTACAGAAGCAACACAGAAGCACTGATTCTTTCGTATTCCAAGGAAGGGTACCAGTTATTTGCTATCCCATTAGGGTTTAACATATGTAATACATCTATTTTCTTTCAATGCATGACTACTTGTGTTATTAGCAATAAAGTCCTTATTCAAGTCAGGTATAATTCCCACTTTTTAAATGTTGTAGCAATGAATTATGGACAGTGCTACTTTATTTTCAAGAGCTACTTCAGGTAATTGTTTTGACTAAAGCTGGCTTTAACACTAAAGGAAACTCCTCAAACAAGAGGTAATCTTGTTTCAGGGAAGAAGTTAAACAAAAGAAAGCCACTGAAGCTTAGAAGAGTCCTGTAATAATTCAGATTTAATCTTGTTAGCTCAGTAAGTATACTGCAATTATGGCTATAAACTCCAATACACAACCTCCACTTTTGTTATCAATTAATGACTACCAATTAAGTTGGATACCAATGGTAAAGGATGGATGCACACACAAGATTTTTCTTCCACTACTCTCTATTTATTGACACATTTGCTTGTTGCATTTTTCTAAAGCTTATTATTTTAGATTTTGAGCCACAAAGGAGCCAAAAATTCTGACTGAATGCTTACCTAAACCTCCACAGTTACCAGGAAACTGTCGTTTTAAGCTGTCTGCAGCTAAAACTTGTTCACACAACCTGCTTTTGAAATGTCAGATGCTACAAAATGTTACAGTGAAAGAAGCGTGCACAAGATCTGCCTCCATTCCTAACTGTGCCAATGTTTCTTCCCCACTTCCACCTTTTCCTAAGACACGTTTTTCCTCAGCCTCTCACTCTCCTTGCCCAGCCACCACTCTACTACCTCTTCAGTGGAGACCTCCTCTTTCTACAAGTTCCTTCTCCAACGCAGCCTTCACAAGCCTTTGAGACTCCAGTACCTTTTCACCCCCTCACCCCCTCCTTCCTGACCCATTGGCTCAGTGAGTGAGTCTTCGTGTTTTCAAGTTCAGCTTTGAGTGTGCTGCTACTTCACTTCCTTCCAGTCCCACCTCCAGTCTCACCACTTGCCTGCTTCCCCACTGCCCCCACCAGCCAAGGTGCACAAAGCCTTCCTTGCCAGCAAGGTCTGACCATCCGTGAGGGGACTCTGGGAGCACACAGGACTGACATTTCCATTCCTGAGCTGCGTATCCAAACCCAGAGCAACACGCAATCATAGAATCATTAAGGCTGGAAAAGACTTTCAAGATCATCAAGCCAAACTGTCAGCTCAACACCACTGTGCCTACTAAACCACGTCTTGAAGTGCCACATCTATGTGCTTTTTTAACATCTCCAGGGATGGTGACTCCACCACCTCCCTGGGCAGCCTGTTCCAAGACCAAACCAGACTCAACAGTTACAGAAGAGCCCCGTTCACCATAGAGAATATTAGAGGGAACTGAGCCACAGAGCACTGCAGTTCCTATCAAGAATCATTAAAGTGAGTTTTCAATGCCTTCCAGCTTGGTTTGTCACAGCAAAATGAATGCACCTGACACCTGAAGGTCGGCACCACAACCAGTGTCAGGCACACCAAAGATGCTGAAAAGCTGGGTCACTCGAGAGGCTTGGGGTTGAACACACACATGGTGCAAGCACGGACACTGCCATGAGGCCCTCGGCAGCAACTGAGAAGTCTGTGCTGAAAAGGCTGGTTCCACAAAGCCACAAATAACAGAGGAGGGGACTGAACGAGAAAAGCTCTGTAACCTCACTGAAGCAATGATATAACCCTGAACTGAACTGTCTGAAAAGCTGTGTCAGGCTGTGAAGATGGATTCCACTATTATCCTTCCAGGCAGAACAAGATGAGCATTTTTTTGACAATCTGTAAGCATTCACATCCAGGAGCTGTTGAAAATGCTCTTCTAACAAGGAATTATTTAAGTCCTCACAAAAGGTTAACAAGTTAGAGGAAGTAAGAAAAGGAACTCGAAGGGGAAGAACGAAAGGGAGATTAATAGAGAAACTCAGTTGCTATTGTGCATTTAATGCACTTGGAAAGCTATGCATACCCAGGTGCTGGATTTACACCCAGCAGCCAACTGTGACCGACAGCTCGCTGGAGCTACACTTCCATCAGCCACATTCACAAGCGGTCATGCGAATTACTGCCATATCACTTCCAGGGGAACATTGCTTTTGAAAGCCAGTATCAATTTCATACAGGAGTCTATAAAAAGAACAGGGAAAGAGTTTTAATACCGGTATTAACACGACAAGGTTGAATTTCATTAAAGAACTTCTGCTAAAGAAACAGGAGAAGTGACTGAATACATCATTCTGCACTGAAATTTAAAGCATAGGGAACCACACGAGACTGGCAACTTCAAAAAGTAGTATAAAAAATATTAAAAACCACTGCAGAGGTCAATAGTTAAAACCACTGTCTGTGCTACTACAAATGGTGTGAGTTCAGCAGCAGATCATGGGCCCTAAATCTTGAATTGGCAAATTAATTTATTTCCCTGCCGGCAATGAATAAGGGAGCTTAATGCAGCATGCAAAAACGTGACATTAAGGACATTTCAGCTCTAAAAAATGGATGCCCCAGTCTACACCTTCAAGGTGTAAACAGATGACCCACGTTCATGGAAATTCCAAGGGGTAGTCCACGAATGGGTGAATGCTTGACATCAAAGCAGTTTCAAAGTCAAGGTATCCTCAAACATAGCTGCTAACAGCTGTAGAGTCCTTTTTTTCTTAGGATACATGAGAACTGTGGTGGAGCACTTACTGCTTTAACAGCAGGGGCTGGTGCTGGCTACTTGGTTAAGAGCTTTAAGAAAAAAACATTTTGCAAACAAGTTTGACAGCAATATTAACTGGCTGATAGAAAGGCCTTAGAGCAATTACTTTTAGCAAGACAGCATTGCCTTTCATCAAATACAGATGCAAAAAAGCAGAATAATATAAAAACAATACCCTCAGGTGTTCAAGAACATCTTAATTAAAAGCATAAAATATTTCAGTCTTTCCTATTTTATGAAATATTTTTAAGCCACATGAAGTGAACCTCAGCAAATGTACACAAATGAAATGTACACTACACAAAAACTACACAGAACAATTCAGAAGAACTTTAAAGGCAGGCAGCTACTGCAGTGTTTGCTTTATCAGTCTCTTGTTGACAAACAGAAGGACAAAACTGAATCTCCCCAACTGATGGCAAGGTTTTAATGACTGCAGCATGTCAAAGCTGCAGAAATGGAGGTCTGCAATTTCACAATTCCTGCTGTGCTTTCTCACTGAAGTTATTCATCACACAATACTTGGCATCAAGGTACGAAAATGTTGTTTACAGACTGCTCAGAATTTTGTTTAGCTCTTCTCTCATTATTAGCTTCCAGGGAAAATGCTGTCAGTTTCCCTTAATATCTTAATCACACTTGAGTGAAGACCATACCAGAAGAAAGCTGTAAAAAAATTACAGAACTGGTTAAAAAGTAATTAATTATCAAAAGTTTTCCTTGACAAATAATGCAGCTACTAAAAAAAATGAAGCATTTTCATCTCTTGCATACACTAAAAGGCAGCAGTTTGAAAAGCCCTAAAAATACTACTTGCAATAATAGTGTTTACATGCCTCACGCTTTCAGGGCAGCCTCCAGGTTTCATATGGCAGTTGCTGTGTGTGTTTAAGTGAGGAATAGCAGGGAGAAGACGATAGCCAACTCTCAGAGCATGGTTAAGGCAGGATTTGAAGTACAAATGAAAATAATTTTACAATAGACTTGCTGAATGATTTTTGCTTCATCACCCTTCCACCCAAAAATATGTTGTATTAATATATTCTAGTTAATACTTTGTAAAGCTAATGAAACCAAGCTTCAATGAACCTGGCAAGCATTCTGCTGATGCAGAGTCTGCTTCATACATGCTACAAGCTTACAACAGGCTGCCTAGCAGAATGCATTTTGTTTTGAAGAAGAATCAAAGTATTCTCCTGATCTTAAGATCTGGCAAATCCTCAAAACCTTTTAATAATATGACAGTTCTGCATTATCAATTATTTCAAAAAACTCTTAATATTCATTGCTCAGAGTCCTGTTTTTAACTGACTACACGGCTTCATTTAACGCATTATTGAGAGGTTTACTGTCCAGGAGGCAGGTTGGGACCAGTGTGATCCACCAAGAGGATCCATTTCTTAAAGCTGGCAGTTCAGATAATATCAAGAAGGGTTTTAAAAATATGATGCTACTAAATCCACATTGTTATAACTGAAGTGACTGGTTTCTTTTCAGGCAAAAATGAAGATAACTCACTTGTTTAAATTGGTTGTTCTGGTTTGAGTGGCTAAACCATGACAGTGGTTCTCTCTGTAAGAGCCAACATTTGCCAGAAAACAATCAATGGACAACAGCTTCATTTAGTAAAAAGAAAACTTCTTTTGAAGCACTACACAACATCCAGTACTACAAACAAGCACGTTTTGGACTGGCCGTGAGAATAACAGCTCGGCGGCTCATCTTCCCAAGACCTGATGGACAGCTTAAACAGCCCTTGTAAGAACTGTGCCCTGGGTGATCATGACTCCCTGCAGCTGCGAAAGCCATCAGGATGCCTGTCTGTCACAGGGAGAGCCATGCAGCTGTTCCGGGATTCATGGCGACGCTGTAACCAAATGCCAATCACTACCGACTGCCTGTCATTAGTTTAGGAACACCACCTTCATCACTCAACACAGCCTGCCTACAGCTGGAAGTCAGCTGGATGCATTGTAGAGCCACTATTCAAGCCAGCACTCTCAGAGCATGGATTTTTATCATTTTCCCCTGGGCAAGTTCATAGAATCATAGAATGGTTTGGGCTGGAAGTGACCTCAAAAATCATTCAGTTCCAACTCCCTGCCATGGGCAGGGACACGTTCCACCAGATCAGGTTGCTCAAGACCCCTTCTCACTTGGCCTTGAACACCGCCAGAGAAGGGGCAGCCACAAATTCCCAAGGGCAACCTGGGCCAGTGTCTCACCACCCTTATTGTGAAGAATTTCTTCCCAACGTCTAACCTAATATTAATGCCTGACAATATTCCAGAAGCATTTGGACAATGCCCTCAGACACACAGCGTGAATGTTGCGGTTGTCCTGTGCAGGGACAGGACTTGGACTCGATGATCCTCGTGGGTCCCTTGCAACTCAGGTCATTCTGCGATTCTACAGCATAAACCCAATTTAAATTCCAGTTTAAAGCCGTTCCCCCTCGTCACTGCAGGCCCTTGTAAAAGGTCCCTCCCCATCTTTCCCGCAGCCCCTTTCAGCACTGGGGCTGCTCTAAGGTATCCCCGGATCCCTCTCTCCCGCACGCCGAACTCTCCGAGCCTCTCATCGCTCCATCCCTCGCATCATCTCCCAACTCTTTTGCCAGAGCTCAGACAAAACCCAACCGCCCGACAGGGACGCGTTTTTACCTCCGTTGATGGGGACGGGGGCCACCAGCAGCCCCTTGACCTCCACCTTGGGCGAGTCCTGCCCGTAGCGGCCGCGGTCGATCCTGAGCAGCGTGTGGCCGCCGCGCTCGGGGCTCAGCACGGTCACGTTGATGAGGGCGGTGTAGTACGCCTGGCTGGCGTTGTCGCCGCGGACCCGGCACTGCCACAGCAGCAGCAGCAGCAGCAGCAGCGCGGAGGAGCCGCCGGTCCCGTGCTGCCCGGCCCACCGCCAGCTCATCTTCGCCTCCGGCCGTCACCACTCGCCCCCGGGGGGTGCGTTATCCCATCTGACAGCCCGGCGGCCGAGGAGAACGGGAGCGGGCGGAGCGGGGAGGAGAGCGGGGGCTCAAGCCATGGGAGGAGCCAGAGAAGTCCCAGCCGAGCCCGATGCGCGTCCCCGGGGAGGCTGCTCAGGGCGCACCCGTCCCCTCAGGGCGCCGCGCTCATGGCACCCTCGGGCACCCTGCCCGAGCCGGCCGAGGTCCCGTTCTCCGCACAGCCCCGAGGAGGTCGCCGGGAGCCGCCGCCTCGGTCGCGCTCGCCGCTTCGCTTCGCTTTGCCACCGCTCAGAGAGCCCCGGCGGGCGCTGCCCGTGGCCGCCGCTCCATGCCCGGCTCAGCCCCGCCGGCCCCGCACCCCGCTACCCCGCGCCCTCGCCCGCAGCCGGCGCCGCCCGCACTGCGCGCGCGCGCCCCGCCCGCGCCGCGCCACGAGGGCGGGAGGCGGTGCGGGGGAGAGGCCACGCCTACCGGGGGGGCGGGGAGAACGAGGGGCGGGGGTGTTGGATGATGTCATGGGGCGGGGCCGCTATGGCGGGGGCGGGGGCAGAGTGCGAGTGGTACCCTAGCGGCATCCAGAATAACGGAATGACCTGAGTTGGAAGGGACCCACAGCGGTCATAGAATCCAACTCCTGTCCCTGCACGGGACAACCCCAACATTCACCCCGTGTGGCTGAGGGCGTTACCCAAATGCTTCTGGAATATCGTCAGGCTTAGTGCCGTGCCTGCTTCCCTGGGGAGCTGTTCCAGCGCTCCAGTACCCTCTGGGGGAAGAACCTGTTCCTGATGTCCAGCCTAACCCTCACGTGGCACATCTTGGAGTCTGGAGGAGACCGAGGGGGGACCTCATAGCCGTTCACTGCCTCCTCACAAGAGGAGGAGGAGGAGCAGGCACTGAGCTCTTCTCTCTGGTGACCCAAGGGAGCGACAGGAAGGTGTGCCAGGGGAGGTTTCAATTGGACATGAGGAAAAGGTTCTTCATCCAGAGGTTGGTGGAGCACTGGAACAGCTCCCCAGGGGAGTAGTCATGGCACGAGGCCTGACAATATTTAAGAAGCATTTGGACAATTCCCTCAGACACATGGCTTGAATGTTGCAGTTGTCCTGTGCAAGGATAGCAGTTGGACTCGATAATCCTTGTGGGTCCTTTCCAACTCAGGTCATTCCATGATCTTCTGGCCATTCTCTCAAGTCCTATCATTGGTCACCAGAGAAAAGAAATAAGTGCCTGCTCCTCCTCCTTCCCTTGTGAGGAAGCAGTAAACGGCTATGAGGTCCCCTCTCAGTCTCCTCCAGGCTGAACAGACCAAGTGACTTCAGCCGCTCCTCATATGACTTCTCCTCTAGAGTCTTCACCAGCTTTGTGGCCTCCTCTGGACACTCTCCAGTAGCTTGATGTCCTTTTTATGCTGTGGCACCTAAACTGCACACAGTACTCGAGGTGGGGCCACGCCAGTGCAGAGCAGATCATAAGAAGCAACACTTGCTCTAGCGACCCAGGGTTCTCCCTTAAATTAGGTGCAGGAAGCGTATGGGCTCCTGTGGCTCCTCAATGTCTTTAATTTCCAGATCAGGAGCGCTTGGCCATAAAAAAAGATGGGATAAAAATAATGTCTGATATGGGGGGGGGGGGGGAAAGGGTTGCATGGGGAAAAAAAAAAGGTGGTTGTGTTCAGTCTGTGTGGTTAATGACAAAAGAGCTGTTTGGGCAGGAGTGGCACAGCTGCTGTGTCAGCATCTGGTCACGCCAACCTTGTTCAGAGTGACTTCTGGGATGTTAAATGGGAAGCCTTATGCGAAACATTCACACGTTGTTAATAAATATGAATCCAATGAAATACTGTAAACCAGAACTCGGTGAATTGCTCTCTCTTAGACAAACATCATAGTTATCAGGATTTCAGCTCCTTCATGACCAGAGAAGTAACAAAATAATGTAATGGCCACCTGGGATTTTGAAAGGCAAACGCTCTGAAAATCATTTATGGCAAAGAAAACACAAACTGCAAGGTTGTGAGTTAGGATATGCTCTCAATTTCTGAACAAATAGCCCTGCTGCTGCTCTTTTGAGATATAGGCTTACCCAGCTGCTGGGGATAACCCTCAGATAAGCATGGTGTTTAACCTGAGCATCTTACTGGATTGTTCTCTTTTCAAAGGTTTTGTAGTTTATCCATTTGAGATGCTCCTGGTCGCACATGCATGGCAGATAACACCATCAGAGCATAGTCTGTTTCATTCAAAGGCAAGTAGCGGATCTTCTCCTGCCCTTGGAGAGACCTCTGCCATTCCCAAGGGAAGAAGCAGGCTGGCAAACCTGCATCTTGGAGAAGAATAGACCTACAGGCTCTGCTAAAGGCAGACTTTCCAGCTCGCAAGTCTCTTTCTCTCATTTGTGGTTGTGCTTTCCCTGAAGCGGGAAGCTGGGTCCTCAACAACTGCTTGCATTTGGCTGCTGATCAAGCCAAGCGGGGCTGAACACTGACATCGCTTAGAAGCAAAACAAGCTGGAGGTTCCAGCCGGCGACTTCCCGGTTCCCTTTTCTAACCACAAGAAAAGGATGCTTGCCATTTTTGCCCTGCCTGGCTTCTTGTGGGCTGCGTTTCTGCTGGAGATAGGTAGTCTGCTGTGCTCGATGCCCTGCGCAGGGGCTGCCCACTTGGTCCCATCACCATCCCTCCTCAAGATGTGGGAACTGTTAGGTTGCTCTGTGCCATGTGAAGGGCCACCAGCACTCGGCTTCTCTTCTCCTGCCTCCCGGCCTCCAGGGAGGCAGGGCTGGGGGGCAGGAGAAGAGAAGCTGAGCACTCGTGGCCCCAGGAGAGGAGCAGCCAAGTGCTCATGGCCCCAGGAGAGGAGCAGCCAAGTGCTCACAGTCCCAGAGGAGGAGCAACTGAGAGCTCATGGCACCAAGAGAGAAGCAGCGGAGCACTGCTCCAGGGTGCACAAAAATGGGTTATTTAATGAGTAGAGCAGCTTCCATCTCCTCATTCCCCAGCTGGGCAGGTCTCTGGATGGGGAGAGGAAAGTTGAAAGGTTCTTTTGGCCACTTTCATCGGTGGTGGAGCTGGATGAAGGGATGGTGGTGGACCGACTGGAGCTTAAGAGGTGTCCTCAGGTCTCCCCACACTTCACAGAGCAGCCACGTCTCAGGGGACCTTATTTTGGCAGGCAAATGGTGCTGAGGTATTTGCAGTTCCCTCACAGGTGAGGAGGGAGCTGTGCCACAGGTTTCACCCCAGCTCCTGAGGTTTTTTTTGGGGGGGAATGGTCATGAATCCGTTTATATTCCATCTTCACTGCTCCCTGGGCACGGGACGCTTCCCCGGTCCCGCCCGTGACTCGCACCCGCCCTTGGCTTTGCTGCCAGGATTCAGTGCCCAAGGCGAGCCCCGCCGCAACCTTGGCGCCCCCTGCTGCCGGGGAGAGCGCGCCCCCTGCAGGCGCCGCCGCGCATCGCTCCGTCCCCCCCACGTGCTCCGGGGGTGCTTTGCGCTCCTCAATACAAGGACATTGAGGGGCTGGAGCGTGTCCAGAGAAGGCAATGAAGCTGATGAAGGGGCTGGAAAGCAAGGGTTGTGAGAGGCAGCTGAGAGAACTGGGGTTGTTTAGCCTGGAGAAAAGCAGGCTGAGGGGAGACCTCATTGCTGTCTACAACTACCTGGAAGGAGGTTGTGGCGAGGTGGGTGTTGGTCTCTTCTCCCAAGTGACAGGTGATAGGACGAGAGGAAGCAGGGGAGGTTCAGATTAGACATCAGGAAAAATTTCTTCACCAAAACGGTTCTCAGGCACTAGCAGAGGCTGCCCAGGGAGGTGGTGGAGTCCCCATCCCTGGAGGTGTTTAAAAGACTGGTAGATGAGGTGCTCAGGGATCTGGTCTAGTAGTGGACAGGTACGGTTGGACTTGATGATCTCAAAGGTCTTTTCCAACCAAACAATTCTATGATTCTATGAGATGGTGGCAGGGTGAAGAGCTGGGCACTGTGCTGCCGGCTCCTGTCAGCTTCACCGAAGTATATCCAGCTTCATCATGAGAAAAGACTGAGTTTCATCCTGGATGGAAGTGCCACAAAGACCAGCTGTTTCCTAGAGCACGTGGGGAGAGGCAAATGGACACAAAATTAATAATAAACACAAAATATGTAGCTGGCTGGCGCTGATGGGGAGCTGGGAGCAGGCACTGCAGCCCCATGGGCAGTGGTGTCCTCAGGAACCAAAGCAGTGGCCAGTTACAACTTTATTTGTTTTCACATTTAGATATTACAACAAAACTCTTTAATGACAAAGGATAACAAGTACTATAGGAGGAGAGAAAGCAGTGTTCTAACTGGTTTGATACATAACCGCGACCCTCCAGAGACAAGACTCAACGTGAGTTACCCACGCTCACAGACGCTCGCTAGCAGTAAAACGTCACACGTGCAGACACCCAAACGCTCACCCACAGAACACTCACTCACACACACAGACCACGCTCTTGTACTCGCACATAACCCATGTTGTAACCTACTTGCTGCAAAGGCAGCCCACTGAAACATCGAATGCTGCTCTAGCAACAACAGGTACCAGATTAAAATATTGCAATATAAATGAAGTGTTACTTGATGCACAGGTTTTTCTTCAGAGACGCAGGTGTATTTGCAAGTAGGGGACCCAATGCTTTGTTTTCACAAGGGAGGAGTGTCCTCTCAACACCAACACAAGGCTAAACAAGACTGCGCATAGACTGGAAACAGTCACTTTAAAGAGAAGGATGATAAATAGCTTAGCTTAGTGTTGAGTTCCAGTAAAAAGCCCAAACAAAACAAAACAGAGTGCACTGTCAATGGAGCAGGAACAATTCTCGAACCCTGGGTTTTAAAAGTTGAAATACTCCCTTTTTGCTGTGGAAGAGTAGAAAACACTGTTGCCTCACATCTTAACACCAAATCAGGCGAGCTTTCTTTCATGCTCATGCTTATCTGGAGACATTGCCAGAAATAATGCAAGAGTTCGGGGAAAGGTATCAGGTTTGTACACACTAATTTTAGTATACTTTTAAGAGAGTGAAAGTACAATTGCCTCAACAGCTCTTCACTATCCCACACTATGATTTTCTTCATCAGCAGGAATGTCTGAAGAGGAGCCAGAGTTTTCTCATATCATGGTTGCATTGTTCATGCAATGCTGTTGGTGCAGATACAATAGGATCTGATTGCAGCCCCCCATCAAGATGGTGCAAAAGAGAGAACATAAACTTCTGAGGAGCCTAATGATTTGAATGTTCAAAAAATCAGATGTCATGCCAGTGCCTTCCCCAGAGTGAAGCAGGGGATCATTAACAATGGCTCTAATTAAGTAACCCTTCTCCACAAGGATGCTTGTGAGCAATTTACACCTGAACCTAGATAACAAAGTGCACCTGTCCTGAGAGTGCTGACAGCCAGGGTGCTGGGACCCCTCGGTCGCCTTTCTGCTGAGGAATCCTGCTGGTGCACTGCAAGTATTGTGCTTTGCCAGTACATTTCTATCCCTCATATCTGGATGAGGACTTGCAGCTACTTTGGAATTCTGATTTTCAGCTATTATTTTATTTATAGGCTTCTTTCTTGGGCCCTCTCTCAGATGTGGCTGTGTTTCCAGGCAGAGAACTGTTTGTGAAGTACTGGAAACAAGAGAGCCTGGGTCCTGTGGATGCACATCACCCAGTGAGCAGCCTGAATTTAGCTGAGCCGTCTGTCACTTTCCACTCCTGTGAATGCTGGTGGAGACTCCCAGCAGCATGGGGCACGTACAGCCTTCCTTCTATCAGGGGAACCACCAGTTCAAAAAACAGGGCAAGATGAGGGCAGGAGAATTTAATCTGGCCTACAACCCGTTGGCTGTCCTACTTCCTTGGCCTGGCTCTCCAGCATCTTCTGCCAGAGGATTTTTACTGAGTTGTAACAATTACTTAAAGATGCTTAAATTCCTGGCAACTTCAGGGGATACCAGTAGAAGTCAGGGAATTCATTGTCACATGCCATTTCCAGTTCCATATCCTGAGCCAGTTTGGCTCAAGCTGGTCCGGTTTTGTGCCTCTTTTTGCCATGGAAATAGCAACCATGTCATCCTGCTGACATGAAAAGGGAGGGGAACACTGAGCGCTCTGCACAGGCTTATAGAATCTGAATGACAGGCGTGCTTTTCCCATGTGCTAAATAAATCTCCCCATTACACTTGTGCAGAGAACTATAATTAAGACTTGGGAAAGTCATCCAATAAGGACTCACAGGCTTCTGTCAGGAAACGCGTAAAACCCTCTGCTGGAAAAGAAATACAGTTTGGGAAAGCAGTACATCTGACAGGAAACACAATTTTAAAAGTCCAAACCCTTGGCTCTGTGCACAGAGGTGTGGCCCACAAGCAGAAACTCCCTGAGATGCCCTGGTGCAAGGAGCTCTGCCAGCCACAGGCGTGTGGGAGAAAACAACAAGCTGTTCAGATGAGCCTCTTCATCCAGACTCCTCTGGTGGTGATATAACCATGCTCTGTGGCTGAGCTCTCGGATTATGAGCAGGATGGAAAGAAGTAGGTGGGAAGCGGTGAGGCAGCAGCACAGACAGAAATTTGTTGGCAAGGACTGCAGAGGTTCCCCAGTGCTCTGGATTCACGTGGTATCTTTCAGAAAGAAAGGGCTCAAGTGCTGAGATGTTTCCTCAGAAAATAAATGTTTCTTGATCCTCCAGAGACAGGCACACTGTGCTGGTGGCTCTGCAACAGAAACTGGGAAGGAGCATTTTGAACAGAGTGCTTCCTTAGAGCTAGGGAACTAAGGTGACAGGAAAGGTTATGGTGCAGAACCATCTATCCAGGAGAACTGCGTCTTGAGCCCTGGCTAGCTGCTGCCTTCCATGTGCTCAGTGATGCCAGTGCTCAAGGAGATGCAGCCCAGGGCACCTCGTTGCTGGAGTTCTGTTCCTTCCATTGTTTCCGAAACCCTTGCAGCAACTTGAAAATAAACATTTCACTCCCTACCACTTTGATCCTTTTCCTCACAGAAAACAACCCGTTTTCGCTTTATGTTTAGAAGCCGGCTGAAATTAACACAACTTTGCTTTAATTTCTCACTTGAGCAACAAATGATCTCAGCACTGCTCTGGGAGAAGAGGAAGGCGAGAGCAGCAGACCTGTGAGTGACCTGCTCCCGGCACAGATCATATAAAACGCTGTTCTGCACAGGGTCTGCAAAAAACGGCTGCTATTTATTTCACTGGGAGGACTCTGGCAATCAGCTAATGGCCTGCTCAGCACTAGCTGTGTTGAGATGGCTGAAATAAGCCTGGTGATAAGGCAGCTTGACAGGTTTTCCCCCCAGCAGAGATGAGAGGGGTGTGGATGTTGCTTGCAGAGGAGATGGAGCGGCTGGCATCTCCCCAGAATGAACAGTGTGCATGAACGTTTACAAAGATCCCTTGGGATCTCTTCGTACACCTCTTTAAAATGTCCTGCTCTTGCTGCTAATACCACTAGGGATTTCTTCCCTTTGATTCTTCTCCGCAGCTCAGCAGCTGACATCATGAGGAGAGGAGGAGGAAGCAATCCAAGGAAATACATTCAGGCTGCACACCAGGAAGAAACTTGAGACTAAGACAGATCTATTTATATCTGACCTGAAATAGGCTTTCTGAATGGGAAGCTGATCTGAGTGGAGGCTGGATGCTAGGCAGAAGGTGCTGTAGTGCCAAACACAGGCAGCCTCTCGCTGGCAGAATGCATCTGTCTGAGCCACTGGAAGGAAAGAAACACGAGGAATCAGCGATGTGCTCTCTCCAGTCCTGACATGGGGAAGCTGCAGCTGGAGGTGCTGTGGGGCCATCGATCTGTGGTTCCAAGGACCCGGGTGTTCCCCATCGGTTCGGGGTACGTTCTCTGCTGGGGTTGGGCACAGGTTGAAGGAGAAGCTCTGAGTGACCTTGATGATGTGCCTGAAGGGTGAGAGCGGATGCCTTGGCAGCCGCCTCCAGGGCCTGATGCCGTTAGTACTGCTCAGAGAAGAAGGAAGCGTGGAGAGCTGGGGGACTGGCCCCCTCTCCAGGCGGGGTGCAGCTGCCATCCTCAGAGTGTTCTGACAGCTCCCCATATTCACTGTTGTAAAAAGTCTGGCCTCTGACTTGGGACCCGTACGATGGCCGACATCTGCCCCGCAGATCCGACTGTGCCCCTGGCAGCTCCGCATTTCGGCTGGGCCCTTTACTGCTGTGAGGGAGAGACACAGGAGATCAGTCTGAGCACTCCTGGAAAGCCTCGTTCCTGCTTGGAGAGATTGCAGCTTTGGGAAACATCATCTGCTAATGCACGGGGCAGACAGGGACAGGAATGGACTTACACCTCAAAGGACAAGACCAGGCCTTGCTCTAAACCTAAGCACAGCCTGTATGTTTTGTGAAAAATCTGCACATAACTCAGTGATAGATTTCAGTTCTTCGAGATACCTTTGGGAAGCCCAGAGAAGTGTTGGGACCCCAGTGAGCAGGGAAATACAAGAGACATTGCCTTAATTGCTCCTAGACCTGGCAGGAGCAACAGAAACTGATACAAACCAACCACCCGGATGAGGGAAACAAAGATGATGAAGAAGATGTGGGAGGAAATCAACAGCCCCATCTCAGTGCCTGCCAATATCAGGTTACCAGCAAGAAGTCACAAGAGTGAGGGAAGGGACAGATTCGAGGACAGGTTTAAGGGCAGTGTTTTCCAGGAGATGGGATGCCAGTAGCCCATGGTGTAGGAGACAGTAGGAAAGTACCTTAGGAAAAGAGGACAAGGACAAGAAGAAGACGTTCTGATACAACAGCAGAGAGGCCACAGGGCTATGGCTGAAGAAGACAATGACCAGTCTGTTCTGATGTTGGGAGGCAGAGGAGGTGAGGGAGAGGCTTGGGACCAGCTTTGTCTACACACGAGCTGACGTGTTTTGCTCAACACACTGTCGTGGAAACAAGGTCCCAGCCTGCTCTGGCACCAAGCAGAAGTGAGCTGGACAGGTTCTCACCCAGTTTCCAACCCTGGGGCAAGGGCATAACCATCCATAACAACCTCAGCCCTGAGAGTGCCAGCTCAACCTGCCAGGCTCAGTACTGGCATGTAGGAAGTCCTGAGGTCTGTTCCATCCCTGCAGGACCCTGTAGCACATGGATCAGGGCTGCAGAAGGAAGGTGGCAGCTGTATAGTTTCCATTTTTCCCACCTGCCACTGCCCTGACACTTTTCACCAGGAAATGTCAATAAGCATTAAGGGTCCTATTAACACCATCACTCCACTGCGTCTCATTACCTTAACAGACATATTCTCATTGAATAGACACAATTGATATTTTTAAACCCTAGAAAGCAGAAGGCAGGTCTGTTCTGTGTCCATTTTGCCTCTTGTTAACATGTCCATGGACTTATCTGGCTCAGGGCCCACAGCCCTGCTGCTGCTGAGAGCCCCAATTTCTATGGAGAGACACCAAGAGCTGCCTCCTGCTCTGCCTTCAGTGACAGGGAGGTCTGAGTGGCTAAACTTAAGGAGTACCTGAATCCACCTTCTTTTCTGTGTCGGTTTTCTATCCTCTCAAATTCCTCAGATGCCAGAACCATCCCACTGTCTGTCTGATTGTCCTGGAAGGAAGCAACAGGAGTTATCAGTAACATCCCTGTCGACTTATCAGAGTGGGAAGGGAGGAGGAATCATTCAGGAGATGAGATCATGTGTATCTGTGATGGGAAAAAAAGGAGTAGGGGCACTTTACCAGCATGCTCCATGGTCTTGCTGGAACTGATATCCTTAGGTGCCTTTTTAAATGCAATATGTACAAAGGTAGGATTTGTGTGTGCAGTTCAGCAGCACTTCTGGGGAACAAAAGACTGTTCCCTGCCTGGAAGATGCATTACCATCAAACCTGTGAGTGGTGAGGTTTTCCTCTGAGACTAAGGGTATGACTTAACTTTTGCTGCTATGGAAGTTTTAAGTATCAGCCCCATTTGGAGAGGCCAGGAAGATCCCTACTGCACACCGCTGTGGGGCTCAGGGTAGGGTTGCTCCAGACAAACACCCTGGATTTATCCAGTTCTGGTGGGATTTTGGTATGGTTAACCAGGCCATATTAACAGATTTCAGAAGAGTGAAGAGCAGGCTCTTCTCTGAAGCCGTTTAGAGCCCTTGCTTGTAGATCTAACCTCCCTATTTCACACTCAAGCAGTATGAGCTGCGCTGTAGAGAAACCCCTATGTGCCAGGGGGAGAAATGAATGTGTATAGCACTGGACAGACTGAACAGGAATGACACAGACAGACTGACATTAGATAGGAGTGATCTTCCTTCCATGGTCTTAACAGCAAAGGTGTCAGGAAACTGCTGAACAGTTCTTTGCCCCTCGCTCAACCCCACGCAGTTGCTACTCACCGGGTGTGCCTTGTACATTGTGTGCGTCATGGGAAACTCTTCGAATGTCTTTATCCTGGATGGACACCTGATCTGATTTCCTCCCGTCAAACAACCAGGGAACGAGACACAGTTGTAGTATCTGCTGACAGAAGCATAATCTGTTCAGTAAAACCAACGGAGACCATGTCCTGAATAAACAAGACCTGAACTCATCCTCCTCTCCGTGCAACCAAAGTGTGCAGGGAGGTGGATGACCCAAATATTGGATTCTGAGAGGGGAATGGGGCCATCTTAGGCCTCTTATCCTTATACTACTTCTGCAGTGGGGAACACCCAGACTTCCTCATTGAATCAGGCCTTCATTACCTTCATTACCTTGAATAGGCAGAATAATGTCATATAGATCCCAGGCATCACCGTACCACAGCTCCCCGTAGATGAGAAGCCTAAGGCTAATGGTTTGGGTTAGTTAGGAATAGGTAGGATGAAGCTCCTGCATTAGCAGAAGGGCAGAGACCCAGCTGACACTCTTCCTCATCTGCTTGGTGGGCCACAATGCCTTTTTGTGGGACATAATGTGCCAGCAGTGCAGCTGGAAGCAGGAAGAGCAATGTCATAGGCTTACACATCAAGGGCTCTTTCTCAACAACAAAGGAAAACGACTTTGCTTTTATAAGCAAGATGTTATGGCCTAAGTGCTTGGGTCACACCTGATCACCTTAGATTTTTCCAACATCTTACTGCTGGGTTCTCCCCATACCCCTCAGGCTCCCTTACAGCTCAGGCTGCTGCCTGCCTGCTGGGCACTCTCTGCCCTTTTCAGAGGGGATTCACCTTGCTGCTAGGCTGTGGCAGCGTATCCTCATGTCAAAGTCCTCTTCATCTGAGTTTTGCTGGGCAGAGGAAGCCACCTGGGAGAAACCATCATCTTCTGAGCTGTGGGAGTCGTTCAATGGGATGTAATCCTTCCCTTCCTGGTAGGAAGAACAATGAGTGGCCTTACAAGAAGGGGAAGGCTTTCCCACAAGAAAGGGCTCTACAAGCAGAAGCTGTCAGAGCTTGGGAGGAAAATTTCTGGTTTGCGTTTTGTTTTTTTGGGACAAATCCTGCGAATGAACTTCTGTGCCCTCTGTGTCAAGTGTGAGCAAGCAGAAAAGAACCCAGTCCTAGGGCACCTAGTTCTCCAGCCTATGTGGACAGAGCACTGTCCTCTGGGGCACATCATTGTGGCTTAGCCATGCCTGTGGTGGGATCCAGAGCTGAAAGGTTAAAATCAGGGATGTCAGGATGAGAGAGCACTCATGTTTAAGCATTTAACTATCGTCTTCTGAAATGGAACACCAAGAAAAAAACTCAGAGCTGCATGTTCATTGCAGTTAAAAGTCCTTCTGGGTTACTGCATGGCAGCGATTAGTAATAGTTTCAGAGAAATTTGTATATCTGACTGCTGTAATGGAACAGTTGTTTGGTTCACATGGCCCTGACATTTAGATCTGAGGACAGAGTTCCAGAGACCGTGGTGAAATCCTGGTTTTCATTATGTGGGTGTGTGGGAGGCAGGATTGCCAGGGCCTTGACTCAGCTGAAAAATTTCAAATAATCATCTGGGGATTAGGACGGAAATATTGGAATGACGACTGAGAGGGTACCCAGCCTGTAAGGAATGGAGCTATATTAGGATGCAGTGAGAAGGCTACTGCAGAAATGAGGCCCTCTGGTACTTCTGGGAAACAGACCTCTATGATCTAAGAAACCTTGTGTCATCCCTTGGCTTACACAAAGGTTACACTCCCTGCATTGATCAGGGAGTCAGAGGAGGGCAAAGCAAGTGAGCTAGCAGTGAGAAAAGGAAGAACAGTCTGGAGCTGAGCAAGGACATAAAAAGGTTTTCACCTGCTGGACATTTTCCTGAAGAAGGTTCCCCAGTATCTCCACTAGGTCAGAGAAAGTTGGTCTCTCCTTGGGATCGCTGTGCCAGCAGCTCAGCATTATACGGTAACTGCCAAAGAGAAATGCTGGGTTTATGCCACAGAACTCCCCTGCTACTCTGCTCTGCAGCTCCCACCCACACAGTGCCCAATGGGACAGTGTGTGCCTGCACTGTGAAAGAAAACTCAGCACCCACCAGCACATTGGGCACCTGGACCTACTGGAAGGGGGTAGATTCATTATGCACTGAATGTAACAGTGCACAAGGAGCTAATTCGGACAGCTCTGATGCCCTCCAGACTGGGAAAGCATGTTGTCCACTTACAGACCCATCTACTGTTGGTATGCAAGGGATTTGATGTTCCTTGTTAGCTCTGACCTGCATTTTTACCCATCTAGCTTGTCCTCTACACAGCTCCCTGGCATGAAGGAGTTGTTGCTAAGCCCCCATCATGGCTGAAAGGTCTTTGCATCCCACAGGGAGGCCTCCCTGACCCGTGCTGGGATCCATGAGGTTTCTGACTCACATTTCTGCTGTGGCGTACTCTGGGGCCCTCATCCTGGTACCGTCTTTGAGCCTCTGGCAGAACTCCTCGTTGATCTGGACTCCAGGATATGGAGATGCCCCTAAAAGAGGGGTGGAAACATGAAATGTGGCACCAGAAACCAGTCCTTTCCCTGATACTGCCCTTCCTTTGATGCCTCTTCCCATCACTCCTTAAATGTGCTTCAGAGTGTCAGGGCCTCCTGCACAGACTCACCCACCAAGCTCCTATGTGGGAAGAGAGGTCCTGCCTCCCTGAGCACTGTGTAACCCTCATTAGCACTCACCCAGCGAGAAGATTTCCCAGAGGAGGACCCCAAAGGACCAGACATCACTCTGGGTAGTGTAGACCTTGTCAAAGATGCTCTCTGGAGCCATCCACTTCAGTGGGAGACGGGCCTGCGGGAGAGAGAGGAAAGGCACAAGCGTTCAGTCAGGGACATGTCCCAGGACAGCTCTTGTAGCAATGGAATGAAAGGGATGAAAAGAAACCAGAGCCAAAAGGTTTGCTTCTCTCTCCATGGAGGAATGGAGGTTTGGTTAGGCCAGAGGGAGTGATGAAGGCAATGAAAGGGGAAGGAAAGGGTATAAAGAAAGAAGAGTAAGTTAATGACATGCTGAGGGGCAGAAGGAAGGAGACAGAGGTCTGGTGATGGAGGAGGAGGACAGCACATACATCATTGAGCCAATGGTTTCTGGTCCCAGCCACAAAAGTGGTTCCACTCCTCTTTTTTCATATTTTGCTCAATTTATTCCAGCCCCAGAGCAGAACACCTCATGAGGGCCAAATCTGTATAGGGTTTGAGAAGATGGCACTCACACTGCCCTTCCTGACATAGTCGGGGTCCTTGTAGATGTCCCGGGCCAGGCCGAAGTCACAGATCTTGACCACATTGTTCTCTGACAGCAGGATATTGCGAGCAGCCAGGTCTCTGTGGATGCACTGAGGGCACACAAAGATGGAGAGGGAAGATCAGAGGGACAGGCACCACCAGAAAGTGCAGAGCATGCCCTTCCCCTCACAAACCTGAGCTGTAATGTGGGAATTTGTGGCAATGGGAAGGAGCTAAAAGTAAAAATTCCAAAAAGAGGTGGTTAAGGAGAGGATGAAATGTGAGAGGACTGATTTCTCATCCTTGTGTACTCAGACTTCCTATAACGTGTGAGGCAGATTGCTGAATCTCTCTGTGTGTCACCTGTAAAGTGGCCGCAGGCAGGCCTTCTCTGGTCAGGCACAAAAGGAAGAGAAGAGAGAAGGAAAGGGTGAACTCACCTTTCGGGATGCCAGGAACTCCATGCCACGTGCTACCTGGAAGCTGTAGCAGATCAGATCTTCCATTGTCAAGGGACTTTGCCACAAGTCATCCACTGTCCAAGAATATAAGAAAATGGTTAGCGAGCAGTTTCTTGTCCTCCTCGTCTCTCTCCAGGCCTGTGGGATACAACCAGCCCCTTGATGAGACACAGCTAGTCCTCAGTGCTAACTGGAGTAATCAGCTCCCAGTCAGGATTTTCTGCTTAGGTGGCATAAAATGCACCTCAGGAACTGCTCCAGTGTGAGGAGAGTGAGTCCAGCCTCCAGCACATGTCAGTCAGAGTTGTAGGGAACAGTGCTGAAAGGGACATTGAACGTCAGCTCCTCATTCCTGTCTTAGGGAGGACCTACTGAGATTCCCCTCAATTCTTCTGTATTTGGGCTAAAAAAGAGTCAAAGGGATTTAATCCTCCCTTCTGGGTTTTCAGAGTCTATTACAAGAGACAACAGATGATGGCAGTACTCCTGTTCAGGGAATCGCTGTGCAACAGTGGAGCGATGAGCTCCAAGGCTGGGTCCCAGCCCCGCACTGTCATGCCCTACCCAGTCCCCAGGTTAGCCAAACCTGGCATTTCTTTGGTGGGCCAGGTGAGGAGCCACTGCTAAGGCTGGAGCATTACCTTCCTGGATTGGCTGCACTGGCTGGCTCTTGTGCAGCAGAAAGCGGCTGAAGATAGCGCTGTCGCTTGTCCCAGAACGACTCCTCCTGTCTGCTCGCGCTGCCTCCACGATGGACTGGACCTGAATCCGTAGCCTGGGAGACTTCTCCTGGCAAGGAGACCAAAACAAAAGCCTCAGCAGGCAACACGAACTGTAAACCCTGCACCCACGAGCTGCAGAGTTTTTCCCTGTTCTTAGACTGTAAATCTGGTCTGGAAGTGCCTTTCTTCCATGGCAGAAAGAAATTACTTCTGTGA
The DNA here is from genome assembly GCA_033556795.1 of Tapera naevia. NCBI lineage: Eukaryota > Metazoa > Chordata > Aves > Cuculiformes > Neomorphidae > Tapera > Tapera naevia. The sequence continues at coordinate 2,300,722 of JAUMJJ010000272.1, read as the reverse complement.
TGTGTACATGAACCAAGATCTGCTGCTGGACAGAGGGTATCTTTGTTCCATTGTCAGATCATGTTTCAGGCTACACATCTTCCTTTCCCAGACATGGCACAGGGCCCTAGGAGCAAAGGAAGCTGCTTACCCTGTAAGGACTGAACCCTTCCCGCTTGGTTCGCAGGTAGTTGGAGAGGTTTCCATACTTGCAGAACTCAACAATAACCATGAGCGGACCTGACGAGAAGACAGCAAGTGTCAGGGGAAGAGATACTGGCTTGGGATGGCCAGAATTTGCCCTGACTCATGCTGTGTCCAGCCATGCTGAGCTGCGGCACCTGCCCTAAGTACGCACAGGCACATCAATAACATCCCCACATGTGCCTGCAGTCACACATGAGAAAGCAGAAAGGGCACAGGGGATGAGCACTCCTCTCTGGGAGCAGTCAAGGCCTCCTGCCTTGGGATATTTACCATTGGGTTTGGTACAGGCACCCAGCAAATTCACCACGTTGAGGTGATTCCCGATGTGAATGAGGATCTTCAGCTCTGACATCAGCGCCTTGTGCTCGCTTGCAGTAGCTCCCTCTGGAAAAGAGAGACCATGTCATGGCACCTCCTCACAGCTCTTCACTCCCCTGTGCCGCTCTTCTCTTAGCAGAGTGTTAACGTGAGCCTTGCTGAGGAGGCAGTGAAACCAAAAGCCTTGGTGTATTGTGATACAGCGTATTTCCATATGAAATATCAGAGGCTTGCCTGGAGATCCCAGGATCTCAGCTGTAACACATACGGTGCTCCCTGCAGGTGCAGGGACCCAGAGTAAAGGACAACACAACCTGTACCCAACAGGTTTTTACCTTATGAGAGCTGTGCACAGATTAAGAACACATGAGGCTTTCATACAGATGTGCATGTTTGAATCTCTGCCCTTTTGGCTTCCAAACGGAGATAATGAGCCATAAAACAATTCAAAGCAAAGTGAGAAACGAAAGGCATCTGAGTCTTTTGATCAAGTCTGAAGGTAGGAATTGTCTCAGCTCAAACTCAGAATATCTTTTTATGGTTCCCCTCCAACAGCACACACAGTGTTGTGCCCCTTCCAGCTCTCTGTACTTCATTTTCTCTCCGAGCGCCTAATTAGCATTGACTCTTGATCCTCTGTTTTACCCTCAGAGTGTGTTCTCTGGTTTTGTGTGCCTTTTTCATACTTCTCTGCTTCCCCATAGGCATTTCACCTTACTTAGTTTACAAACTTAGTCTGAGAGACAGAAGCATCCTCTTGAGCTGAAGGGCCAGGTGAGAGCTGTGCCTCAAAAGACTGTAAAGCCACCTCGCACGGCCAGGCTTCCCCCAGCAATCACTGAGAAGATCACCTGGACACTTGCAGCAGGAAGCACAGTTGAGACGAGCCACAATGTGAATTCCACGTTCAGGCCACTGCTGGCCAGAGGCTGCCTCCACATTTTGTTGGGTACCGAATTAAAGAACAATGTTCTGGATGCTTGTTTGAAAGCATGGCTGTAAAAGCTTAAAATCTTACTTTGGGTGCAAAGGCAATTCTGTCCTGAGAGCTGGGTAACAGCTGCAGCCTGCAACCTGCTTCCTTACCCAGCTCTGAACCTGGCCCATGAACACGAAATACAGGCACATTTGGAAGAAGGCAACTGGGAGTAACGTCTCTTTCAGTGACCTGCTAAAGAGGAGCTCTGCATTCTTGTTTGTCCTTTGAGACAGATTGCATTCTTTGCCTTTGCAGACAGTTAAATTTCCTTGAAAGCCAAGTTCCCTGAGTCCCTGCTGTCTGTTCAGCCCCTTATCTTCCAGCGCAGCTGAGTGGGGCTAAAACATGCACAAGAGGGTCCAAGAGGATCAACTGTGTTGAGGCCAAGAAGCCCTCAATTAAAAGGCTGACTCCAGCTCCTTTTCCCTAGCTCAGGGCTGGCTCAGGCAGAAGCACCCAGGAGAATTTGTGGGAGATAAAACATTTTCCAGACCCTTAACAAATGCCTTACGCAAAAGACAAGCATTTACAGCGTGGACATTCCCTGACCTCATCCTTTGCTGTCCACACAGACTGCATATTCTGGTTTGCTGCCCACTTACCTTTCAGCATTTTGACTGCTACGGTCTCACAGCTGTTACTTTTATTGATCCCAAATGCTGATGCTTCCACCACCTTCCCAAAGGCACCATGACCCAGGACCTTACCTATGGGCAAGGAAAGAGGCAGTGTGAGGGAAGGCAGGTGCAACACATGCAGAATGGAATGAAAAAACCAAAAAGCCCAACAGGAAACCATGGGAAAAAGAAAGAAAAAAAAGTCATAAAGGAAAAGGAAGAGTTGGAACTTGTGCCCTTCCCAGGTGGCTGTTTGCTTTGTCGGTGAGAATAAGAGAAAAGATGATGGGAGGAACTGAGACAGAGCTGGCATGGACAAAGCAGAGGAAGGAAATGGCCCTGCAGAAGTCAGAGGCTGTTTGTTGCCCTCAGGCAGAGCGTGTGGGAAAGGTAAGCATGACACCTTGCAGCAGAGCAGTAAGGGCTAATGTCATTGTTCTGTGCTTTAAAGTTGGTCTGCAGCCCTTTTGACACTCAGACAGGGGGCAACGACTGTGAGCAGATGTCTCATCGTGAGGAGGATAGTGGATGCAGTCCTGGTCCTAAACTAGGGGTGTCTGCTGTGGACTGGGTTGTTCTGTCCCCATTGCCAGTTGGAGAATATGGGGATGGGTTTTAAAGCATGCCCTGAGCTCTTCTGGTCTCAGTGATGCCTGTGAGGGTGCACTGGGAGAGTCTGGGCTTACAGTTGGCTAAGATCTGTCCATAGTCAGACCCAAAGAGACTTCCCAGGCACAGCTGGGCTTTAGGGACAGGCTGGGGAAGAAGACGGGAAGCCTGGGGCAGAGAGAGGGTGTTAAATAGAGGTGTGAAAGAGACCTGGAGGGTGTTTGAAGGGCTGGTGGGAAGCCCTGGCTGCAGCGTGCAGTTGCACGGAGAGGGGTCCAGCTCACCTAGGCGCAGGCGGTCTCGTGGGAATTCCCACTTGCTGGAATCATAGGGCAGGTACTCGCACTGCTCCTCCAAGGGCACCTCGCCAGGGTCCATGATGATGGAGAGGTAGCCCGTCTTGATGTCTGCGTGGGCAGGCTGTGGGAATCAGCCAACACAAAGGGTGAGGAGATGCTCTCCTTGCACTGGGTGCTGGCTCCCCGAGAGGATCTGGTTCCTTTTCCTGCTTCCCCCTGGCAAAGGCCATTCCCTGTCACCTCCTTTACCATAGCCCTTATGCACCCTGTTCTTGGCAGTGAGTGCACTTGAAGCATCACTCAATGACCTCCTTTTAGCAGATGCTGTCATACAACCCCACGTCACAGCAATGGTGTTGCCCCAAGCCCCACTAACCCACCTCCCCTGCCCTGAGACAGAGTCACATACCCTTTTGATGTTACAGAAGATGAGGATAAGGAGGATCCAGAAGAAAACAGCAATAACGCCAGTCCCAATCAGGATGACAATCTCCACATTTGTCCTGTCATCAGAGCCTATGGGATAGGAGGGAAATCGTAGCTTCAGAGATTCCAGTTCTGTGCCCCAGCTCAACCGTCCTTTGTGGCCCATATTAGGCCGTGGGGAGACTGGGGGGATGTGTTTGCCTGAGCTGAACTGCTCTGGACTACAGATCCTCCTGTGAAAGCACTGTGTCACCAAGCAAGGATTAAGGCTCTCACTGCCTCCCGCTGCCTGGTGTCACAGGGACAAGGCATGGGATCTTGGCCACTCTCCACACTCCCCTTCATCCCTAGGGGTGTCGTGGCTGCTGGTACCTTCCACGGAGACGCTGGCTGAGGAGTTCACACAGCCCTTAGCGTTGCAGACGCTGCACAGGTAGAGCCCAGCATCCTCCTCCCTCACCCGCTGAATGCTCAGCCTCTGGTTGAAGTCTGCCAGGTCGATCCCTGTAAGGCACAGAGGGTTGTGGCGGTCACTCACAGCGAGGGGGGATTAGTATACTGGACTCAATCAGGCTCAAAATAAGGCTCCTGTTTTTCAGCTGATTCATTTTAGATGGCAGAATAAAATTGCACCAGCTGGTAAAGGCTCTCTACTATGGCCTGATGGCCCCAGAAATACTCCGGAGGGGCCCTCCCTAGGCAGCGTTATGGAGGGCTTGAAATCCCAGCAGACAGCGCTGGGTGGGGCAGTCCAGCCAGTGTCAGGCTGCTTCAGCTCCAGGACCTGTTCCTCTCCCTTTGCAATCTGCCTGGAACCTTCCCATGTTCTTTCCATGGCATCTGTGTTGGTCCCTGCATGAACAGGGATGACGGGCACTGGGCTGGGAGTAAGAAGAAGAGTGATTTATCTCTTTCTCTGCTCTCCAGCTGAGTGTGCACATGCACAGGCAGTGCTGAGCCAGGCCCTAGGACATAGGCTTGGCCAGTGAGACTGCAACAAACTGGGATAGAACATAATTAAAAGCAGAGTTCAGCCAATCCAGAAAATGGGTGCCTTTGCCTGGGCACAGCAACCCCCAGAACCCAGCAGTATTCAGCTCTCCAGCCACCAGATGTGATGCTCTGCCTTTGATTCACCCCCAGTCCACTGTACCTGACACTTCTTCCACCAGTTTCTCGTCTTTGTACCAGCTGATTTCAGGAATGTGGTTGCCATCCACCTTACAGCGCATCTCTATGGAGTCGCTGACATTCACCCAAATGTCTGTCAGGTTCTGCTTGAGCCGAGGGATCTCCAGGGCTGGAGAAGCAGCACAAAGAGAAGGAGGGGAAAACGGGAAACTGATTGATCAAAAGAATATCTGTGTTCTTGGGGGGCTTTGGGTCTCTGACCCCTGCTGAGGGTTGTCTTGAGAACCCAGGTGCCCTGCCTTTGCCACCTTGAGTTTAGCTTGCTGGTGTGGCTTTCCCTGGAGGTGGACTGGGAAGCTGATGGCAGCAAGAGCACCAGCTCTCCTCCGTCACTCCCGCCTGCCCTGTGGACCCTCACCCTGCACAGAGATGTACTTCTTGTGGCAATGCTTCTCCCGGGTCTTCCTGTTCTGCACCTCACACACGTAGTCTCCCTCATCACCCAGAGAGATGTTGGGGATGGTGAGCAGCAAGGATGCATCGTTGGAGTCGGGCTGGAAGCGCAGCTCCCCCTGCATCTTGGTGGCATAGTGGTGGACGTTCTTGCAGTCCAGCACAAGGGGGTTACCCTCCTCATCATGGAGCTTGGAGAGGTTCAGGCGATACCACTGCAGGTTCTCATAGGTGTAGTTGTCTGCATTGCAGCTCAGCTGTAGGTCCTGCCCCTCTATGGGCTCTTCCGAGGGCTGGGACTCAATCTCGAATCCGTCTGGAATGGCTTTCAGGAAGGAAATGAACGTGTGAATGAGTTTTCATGGCTGAGCTGCCAGACATAATAAAATTGTCTCGTTGGACTCAGTTCTCTGAGACTCCCCTTGCCCTCAGCCAGCCTAAAGGAAAGCGATCTAGAGCAGAACTGTGACACACAAACTGCTGGCAAACAAGAGCTTTGGCCCAGCCAGTGCTAAAGGGATATATCCCAGGATTAAAATAATACAGAGACACAAGTGAAACAAGTCTGGGAGGTCTGAGTTAGGCTGCTACTGCTCCCAGCTCTGCTGCAGCATTCTGGATTGCACACTTGCCTGCTTTTACACATGCAGGGGGTTACACAGCCAGGCTGGACCACAGCACACGCAGAGCAGTGATTGAAGGTGTTCACCTCCCTCCACAAAAGCTGGTGGCTCTAATTGCCTATGAGGTACTGCCTATGAGGGCCATGAGCCTGAGCTTTTGAGGTCCCACCAGAGAAGCATGAAAATAAGACTCCGCTGTGTCCTTGTGACTGGGACAAACTCCTGCCAGGCAACTTGTGCAGCCACACTGCTGGGCTCTCGGCTTCCTCTCACCACCAGAATCCCGTGTGGACCCTGCTGAGGGGCTCGGGCAGCTCAGGCGGTGCCACTAGAGGATGCTCTTGGACCAGGCACATCCGCAGCCCGGGAAGCTGGCCTGGGCCTGATCCAGCAGGATGTCCCCCGCCCAGGACCTGCCCGGGCTGCTCCAGCACCAAGGCACAGGCAGCACCGGTTCATCCCCAGGTCTGTCTGCACTGTCTGCTGCCAGGGCTTCAGGCTTTTGCCACTCAGTAGCCCGGCTTTCCTGCTGGCTTCCTGGTCACTGTTTAAGGTGCTAACGATGAATAACAGGACCCAGCAGGTCTAGGGACCTGCCAGTTTCAAGCAGAGAGCCCGGCTGGTGCAGGTGGAGGGGAGGTCTGCAGTACTCACTGGTAACATAGAAGTAGATCAGCCGCTCATCTCGACCCACTTTATTAGAGGCAATACACTTGTACATCACTGAGACGTTGGCCTCCTGGATGGCCAGTTTGCTGACTGTCTAATGGGGGAAAGGAACGTAAGAAGGAATTAGAAAGAGCAAGAAAGGTAGGATTGGTGCTGCTCTACAGCAGACAGCAAAGCACACAGCAAGCCTGGCCCCCAGTGGCAGCTGTACCTGGGAAAGAGTTATGCAAAAGTAGCCCCTTATTCAATAGCCCTTTGTGCATTTCAAGCTCCTTTGGCTGGCTCCAGCAACAGCAACATGGATTTATTCCTGATCTCTGCTCTTTTTTACAGAGCTCAGCTAGCACAGATGCCTCTCTATGGGAGTAAACTTCTTGCTACGCCCCCGGGGTCACCACGGGGACAGGCCTGTGCCCCACAGCGGGGACAAGAGCACAATGAGGGCAGAGGGGATGGCTGAGCTCCTGCTGAGCTTTATAACAGCAGAGAGAAAGGGAAAGGACACCAAGGCTTTGATTTCCTGAGCCCTTTACAGTTAAGTGACTACTTAGTGTCCCACAGAGTTCAGTGGGGTTTACAGGTTCTTACAGACCTACAAGCATTCCTTTTATCCATAAAGCAAAATCAAACCTGTGAAAGCATCCCAGATCTCAACACTTCTCCCTTTAAATTCCAAGAGTCCTAAAGAGATTCCTCCTTCCAGCAAGACATGACTAAGATTGGGCAAAGAGCCAGGCAGCTGTCCTGGGAGCGTGGACCCAGGAGATGCTGCCTCCAAATAAGCCAGGAAAGGCAGCTGGGGAGTTAGGCTGCTCTTCTCCCTCGGCTCACGCTCCATACGTGTGAACTGCTAAATGCGTTACAAGCACTCCCCTTAGAGGAGATCTGCAGTTTGAAGCACAGGTTTCTCTTCCCTCTCAGTTTAAATGACAAGATTAATCACATGCAGAAATCCCTCTAATGAGACAATGGTTAAATTGAAAAAAAATTTTGTTCCACAGGGAAACTACTTTGCCTTTACTATTCATCCCATAACCTGTGGGAAGCATTTCTGTTCTAGGAGGCAATGTATTAGCTTGTGCTAACCAGAAGGAACAGGCATTCATTCAGTGCATATTCAATGCAGCTGAAGTGACCTTATTACTCCTACTTTTGTGCATTGCCTTTTCCTTCTCTTGTGGTTATTCAACACAGCTGAAGTGATCCTGCTGCTGCCACTTTTGTGTGCCATCTTTCCTGTTTCTTAGGGATTTTCCTTCTAATCTGCACTGCTACGTTTGAGTTGGGGTTTCTGGATTTGACATCACCCTGCTGTCTGCAGTGCATGGCTGTGCACTGTTCACTCTAGTTTTTCCAGACAGAATAAAAAACAGAGGAGGATGATAAGAGAAGAGAGGCAGAAAGGAGAAGGAGAGGGAGAGAAAGCAGATTTGAGGAGAGAGCATCCCACTGCAAGTGGAAGAGCTTTCTTCTCCCAGAGCTCTTGCAAATCCCTGGGTTGCACAACCTAAGTTGGACCTCCAGGACAGATACAACCAAACAGATGTGATGAGAGGGACTCGCCAAGGAAGAGAATGAGGAAAAAAGGGAAAGATCAAAAGCAACAAAGACAAGAGTCTCAGCTGAATGTGAGGGCAAGGGCTGCTCACCCAGGAGATCCCACCACCTCTGCTAACCTCCCTGGTGGACATCAATACCTGCCTCTCCCTTTGGCTTCTCTGGGAGGAGCAGTATCTACCCCTGCCACCCTTTTGGCAGAGTGACGAACTCCCCAGCCAGGCCAGAGGACGGGAAGTGCCTTTGGAGGTGTGTAGGAAAACAGGAAGTGACTTTCGGAAATGGGGGCCCGTTTGTTTGTTCTGCATCCCTCTGCGAGCGCCTGGTGCCCGACACTGGCGGGAACAGGAACCCCGTCATGGCTCAGATCTGACACTGGTGGCTACCAGAGAGAAACAGGCAGCAAGTAGTGTCCGGCTGTTTGCAGGTCACATGCTGCAACATGGGAGAGATGTTTCTTCCAGAGAGGAAATGCTGTGATGGAGAAGAGGGTTCACAAACCTGCAGCGGACGGATCCCAGCATCTCCATAGCACCCTCACCCCACTGGCATGGGGACAGCTGGATGAACTGCCCTGCTCTGCACAGGTATGTTCCTGAGGCCAGAGATTTCCCAGTCAGTCTGTGACTCCTGCTCTCCTTTTCGAGCAGCCCAGGCTGCTCTGCAGGGTTTGGCTCTCCTTGAGTTGCTCAGCTATGTGAGTTGCTCAGAAATGCTCATGGGAGCCTCCACAGCACACGTCCCCTGTGCCCTCCTTAGCTGGGCACCCGGTGTTCAGCCACAATGGATGTAAACCCTGCTGCACTGCCAGCTCCAGCAGGAGCCTCTCTGGCCACATTGTAATTTCTCAAAGATGACAGCTCTCCCTCACCCTGGGGCTGCCTGGTACTGCCAAGACCCAGAGCTGGGAATGGCTGCTCACAGTTTACTTTAGAAGCAGAGGTGTTAAACCCTCCTCAAATCTGTCTCTTCCAGGCTTGTTTCCAGGCCACTTTTGCTGGTTGATTGTAAAAAAACCCTCCAAGGGTGCCCACGTCCAGCTCCCCACTCCAGGGCGGGCTTGGGGCTACGGCCTCACCTTGTTCCGCCCCTCCACGAACTCCACCCAGGTGTCAATGCTCTCGATGGGGTTCACTGCATCCTGTTGAGACACATCTTTCCAGTCCTTGCACTCGGGCATCCGGTCCCGCTGATGCCGCCTTGCTGTCCGGTGCCTGCTATTGCTAATTCAGCAGCCAGGGAGAAGCAGGAGAAAGAGAAGAGGGGTAGAGAGAGAGTCAGTCTGCAGGGTGCTTCTGAAATGCAGGTGAGGCAGGAAGATGGGAGGGTCTGCCCCAAAATTCAGAGTAGGAGGTGTGGAGGGAGAGGGTTTTTGGTGGCAGGGAAGCTGGGGGAAACTGATTGCCCAGGAGGAGTGGCATGAATGTGCTGGCAGCGCGGGGCAGAGTGCTCAGCAGGACAAGCACATGGGTGAGATGTGTAAACAACAGGAAGCTAGAAAAAAGCCTCCTGCCTCTTCTGAGGCTATGCTAGGCAGAAATATGGTGGCCATGGGAGACAGCACTCGTAATTCATGGGCTCCTCTGCTTCCTGACAGGGCCACAGTGCACTCAGATGTGATTGAGAGCTCTCTGGCGTCCCTGGCTTGGCAACAGCCTGCAAAGGGCTGCGGGACCTGTCTTCCTCCAGGCACCGTGATGTCCTCCACCCTGACTGCTCTGGCTATAACTCCCCAGCATCCCTTTCCCTTCTTCCTGCAAAGCTGCTGCTAAAATATGCCAGTGAAGCCCTCTCTGGTGCTGCCCCAGCTTCCCAGAGCACAGGCAGTGGGCACATACCCTTCATGTCTATCTGCCTGCACAAACACTTCCCTGGCAAACTATCCCAGCAACTGGCAGAGATCTGGTGTTTCCTGCGGATTTAGCAACTCTTCCTCATGTGCAGTAGCTCTGCTCCCCTCCCTTGAGCACTTTTGCCTTCATCATTACCCAGCACAAGGCAAAGGACCACAAAATCACAGGGATCTTAGGGCAGGAATGGGCTGAGCCCCAACTGCTTTCACAGGGTCTCACCAAGGGGCTATGACAATTTCTCCTGCAATCTGCCTCAGTGTCTCCATTAATGCAGTGGTCAGTGGTTTTATTGCAGGTGCTGTGAGGGGTGGGAGGGCCATGGACATTCCCTGCTGGATGCAGGTGGCCGAGGAGGCAGAGGAAGCTGTAGAAGCATTTGGTGTCTGGGAACAGCCAGGCTGGGCAGAACTCCCATGTGGAGCACAAGTGCCTTTGATGGGTTACACTCTGCCTCTTTACAGGGTGAGTGGGCACACGGTGCTCCAAGCTGTCAGCTGGTGCTGTCCTACTCTGGTCACGCCATGGCTGGGACAGCAAAAGTGAGAGAGGGTGTGTGACACAGCCATGGTGCTCAAGAAGCCTGTAACACCACAGTGGTGGCCTGGTAAGACACGGATGCTGGAAGAAATAGCACTTACAGGCTGCGTCGGGAGAACATCCGACAGGGCATCCACGGCCTCCACTGCCACTGGATTGCCTCTGGTGCTGGGATGCCATAGACTGTGCAGGTGAGGGCCTGGGGGCTCCTCCGGGAGTAGATGCTTGGGGAAGAGGCTTCCTTCTCATGGATACGTGGAGGAACTGCAAGGATCAGAGTGACACTGTGAGTGCCTGTGGGCTCAACTGCTGCATCCTGAGGCCAAGCCCAGCCCTCCCCAGGCCCACTGGTAGAGAGACTGGGCACTAAAGCACTGTGACTCTCAGAACAGCTCCTGGGGAGCTCAGGCTGGCAAACAGAGCAGGATATACTTAGGCACATTCAAAGTGCCGTGATTTCTCCTTCTTCTGCAGAATGTGACTGTCCAGATGTTACATGGCTCAAAGCACTGTCTGGCAGGAGCTGTGACACGGCACAGGGTTGCAGAGTCTGCTGGAGACACATCTCCAAGCAGCAATGCCTTTCCAGCACCTTTTGTGCTGGCACCTGGTTCCTGCACAATAGTGCAAACATCCCTGAGAGCTCCCCACCCAGAGGAATTGCTTCAGCTCCAGGCTCCATGTATGTTGCAGCTCCCCTGCCCGCAAGCCTGCATCAGTTAGGGTCACCCTCAGCAGGAGGTCTAACATATCCTGCCCAGTGCAAAGCAGACAGAAACAAAACTTTGGTCTTCTGACTCCTATTCCTGTGCCGTATCACCCAGGCCACAAGGAACCAGCCTGACCATAACGAAATCGTCTTTCATCAGAGGAGGAGAAGGAGGTGATGTAGCCACCAACTGCTTTAGGACAGCAGTTTGGTCTCGGAGCAGCCCAAAAGGTGGGGCCATGGGCTCAGCCCTCTCCCCCTGGCCCCAGCCCTGGCCCCCTCCCTTACCATTGACAATTAACTGGAGGCTGATGCGCTTCTCCAGCCCCGCCAGCCTGTTCCGCAGAACCAGTGTGTATGTCCCAGCGTGCTGCTCCGACACATCCTTGATCTGCATTGAAGATTGAGATTGCTTGGGAATTAGCTTCCCGTCCTTGTACCTGCGGGGAGGCAGAGAGAAAATGCAGCCACGGGGAGGAAGTGTCCCACTGGCAGCTGGGCAGGGGTTTGCTGGTCCCCACTACAGCACAGTCAAGGTGACCCTTGCTAGCGCTGGGGACCTTTCTGGGCTTTCTGTGGACCTGAGTTACAGGTCTACACATTGTCCTTGAAGGATGTATGTGGGGCCTGGGACTCTGCCCTGAGTGCTGTTTGAGTGCAAAGCTCCAAGCTTTCAGCCAGCTCTTGTGGAAGAACAGCGTGATGCTGTGTACAACCGGGCCCTTTCTCTCACTCCTCTGAGAAGCCGTGATTCCCAGTGCAGGGGGACAAGTGAGGCAGCTCCTGTGGGAGCTCCACTTGTCCCCTCCAGGCAGTGCAGAGCTGCCAAGTCAGGCCAGAACCTTTTCTGCTTCTCCCCTAGACCTCACCGCCTCCCATCACAAGCTGTGCAGCTGGCAGCCAAGGCAGATTGGAGAAATGACCCCCACGGCTGGGAGAAGGTGATATTTGGGACAATCTTGCCACAGATGGATGTAGCGAGGAGGCCAGGCCAGGCCTTCCTGCTTTGCAAAGGGAAGGAGGAGAGGAGAGGGTGGCTTGGGCTAAGAAAGGTGCGTTACCACTGGAAGTCTGGTGGGGGGTAAGCCACAACTTTCACCGGCAGCTTCACAGCTTCATCTCCTGCTGTGGCTTCTATCACCGGGCCCTTCCTCCATTCCACGTTGATGAAGGGCTTTTCTGCAAGAAAAAAGAGTGATCATGGAGGAGAGGAGAGCACAAAAGGATAGGTTGCCACCAAGCTCTTCTGCTTTCCAGAGGGCTGGACAGCAAAGACCAAGGACAGATGGGATGTTATGGCAGTGCAGTTGAAAATGACTACTTCTCTGCAACAGTGAAATAAAAATAACCAAACCCCACTATTGTCTCATCTGCCTGTATGATCCCCAACTCCTCTTCCACTTCCCTGTTTGCAGCAGGGCTCCCTCCCTGGAGCAGAAGGGGAGGGAGCGAGCGGGTGCCAGGCAGGGCTGGGCCAGCACAGCGCTGTGACTCTGGCAGCTGAAGGGCTGTGTCTGCCTTGTTGCTGGGAGCCATCGGGGCCGTAGGAAGGCTGTGCTGCCCCGTGACTTTCTGCTGCCAGAAGGCAGCTGCCCAGTGCCGATGGTGCTTTGTGCACGTGCAGCTGGGTGCCCCCCAGGCCAGCCATGCCACAGTGGCACTGCTGCAGGGTCACGAGACCCGAGGGCCCTGCCTTCTCGCTGGCTTGTGGGTCAATCCGGTGTTTGTGTCTCTCTCTGTCGTCATCTGAGGGACTGGAGGAAGGCTGGGCCTCACTAAAGCAGAGTGAGATGGAGGTGTTGGAGCCCCTCTACTGAGCTTTGGGCCAAGCACTTCCTAAGCAGTGCGGGGATTGCTTGGCTCTGGCTGTGGCTCCACGAGGGAGCAGAAGGCGCCGTACCGTGCACAATGACGTCGGTGCTCTCCTCCAGCATCTGGGCGCCGTTGGTGGCAGTGCACGTGTACTTGCCCAGGTCCTGCTGGCTGACGTTGTGGAGGGTCAGGATGCTGGAGAGCTCAGTGTGTGTCTGCAGGGACCGGCGCTCGGGCTCTATCACTGCCCGCTGAGTCTGTGGGAGATGGCAGAGAGAAGGGGATGAAAGACACCAACAGGATGGTTCCATGAGATCCTCACAGCTGCATTTCTTGCTGTCCAGTGCTCGCCTCTACCCAGACAGGCGTCTCCACTGCCAATCTCAGGGATGGAAAGGCAAAGAGCCCTACGTGACTGACCACCTGTGGCTGGCGTCAGAGCTCAGCATATGATCTGCAGCTGCTCTGATCTGCAGCTCAGTAACCAGGCTGTGAGCCCTACAGGTACCGTAAACAGAGTCATGCCTTCAGGGGCTCCCCTGTCTCACTGTTCACAAAAGCCAGAGCCTACCATAGGGGGAAAACATAGTAGGGAAAGAACTCCCCACCCCCCTAGCAGGCTCTTGAGAACCAGGGCTGTGTGGCCAGAATAGCTCCTTTTAAACCAACAATGTTTGCTCTGGATTTTCACTGGTGGAAGTGAAGACAGGAGAGCCCCAGAGCAATAACACCTCAGCAAGGAGAGTGCTTTGTATCAGGAAAAGGGGCCTTCCCTCTGCCTACCTTCTGCTGCAGGACAGGAAAATGGGAAAGCACCTCACTGAGATGTCCAGGGCACAGCACGGTCAGGATCATGAGTAATGCCAATAATATGAAGTGGAACAGACAATGGGCAGGAGGGGACAACTCAAAGGGAAGTGGTTCAGTGCATGGGGAGCCGCTCTGTTCCCTGGTACCTGTTTGCCTGGGTAAGTCCACTGGAAGCGGACACCAGAGTTGAACTCAGCCCACACTGTGCAGTTCAAGACCAGCTTCTCTCCCACTAGCAGCTCCATGGCCTTCTTGGGATACAGCTGGATGTCATACAGCTCACTCCCTGGTACAGAAGCAATGAAAAGACATTTCTGATCTATTAACTCTTTGATTATGCAGTTACAGAAAGCTTGGGTATAACCTCCTGCTGCCTGGTGTGTCTCTGTCTGGCACACAGTAGAGCAGATATAAGCACCATGCCGAGTCTATGTAGATAGAGCGGACCATAACAACTCCACGAGCCACAGAGATGTATTTCAGATCCAACCAAACTGCCCGCCCTGCACCTTCCCAAATCTTCACCTGCTATATGGATGATGAAGAAATTGGATTTGAAGACCTTCTTGTCAATGACAGTCTCACACTGGACGAACAAGGAGTCTCTGATCAAATGTGTGGGTACCTGCATCCCCTTCTTGTTGTCCCAGAAAACACTTTTCCCATCAGGGTGAATGAAGGAATTTTGCTGGAAAAATCAACAATTAGTCAACTGAAATAAGAAGGTAACAACATTCCCACCTCACCCTTTCCAGGCTCTGCACTGGCTAAATTATCCCTTTTGTGAGAAGGAATTATGCAGCATCACGCTGTGCTGGCCTGGAGGGTTTGTCATCTAGGAATCACGGCCTCCCCTGTACCCTGAGCAGCCGTATCCTGCACCACGAGCTTCTCCATCTGCAGAGTGAGCCAGAGACTTCCAGGAATGGAAACTTATAGAGATAGCTAAGGAAATTGATGCTGATGTCCCAAACATCAGCCTCACTGGGATGAATGCTGACCTTGAGTAGTGTCCTTCCCCAGCAAGGGAAAGGGCCCCGGCCCCCAGAGTGTCCCTGGAGGCCTTTGTACAATAGTAACACTCATCCTGGAAGGATGTATTTGCATTGTAAAAAAAAAAAAAAGACAAAAAGAGAAAAAAAAAAGGCACAACCAAACTGATAACAGAGTTGTTTTTAGTTGTCAGCCCCAGGGCTGCAGCCTCCTCCCTTGTGAGGATGCTGACCACCTAGAGGGTTTGTAGATCACGGTGATTAAAGCAAACAGGGTATGCCATGGGGAAAAGGGATTAAAACAAAATCTGGGTTTGTTTCATATCTGGGTTTGTTTTGTAGAGCTCCAGGGAAGAGAAGCAAGGTTGTCAGGAAACCTGTGGGGTCTGCCCAAGGGAACTGGACAGCATAGCTTCAACCAGCAAATAAAATGAGGAAACCAGTGGCTTGTACTTTCCATGGAAAACGTATCCCATGCATTTTCCATTCCTGACAGTGCCTGTCCTGCTTCCAGTCAGGCAATTACAAATGCAGAACAAATGCAATACACGTCAGTCCAGAGTCTCCCATGGGCTGAGCTCTCACCGAGATCAGTGTGACGTTAAGATCTGGGATGGACACAAGGCAGGGTACCCAAGTGTTCTCTTTCTTGCTGATGAGCAGGGTCTCCGGCTTGTTGATAAATGGCTGTTCAAAATCTGAAGAAGAGATACAAGGAGAAGAACAACTAAACAGAGGCAAGAAAAGAACTGCGAAGAGGGACCAACCAACCAGAAGAAAAGGAGGCTTTCTGGCATTTTTTAATACAGCATGAGCTTGACAGAGGGAGTGATGCTGGGCCGGACAGCCCCATCCACACTAAGCAACAGTCAGAGGAGACACCTGGAGCTTGGGAATGCAAAGGGAGTACCTGATGTGGGCGCCTGGTCCAGCCGACTCCTCTGCATCAATACCAGCAGAGTGGCACTTGTGTAACATTTGGGCACCTCCCCTCTCCTGGCCCCCCCAAGGTCTCTGCCTGGGTTTGACCCTTTGTGAAGCCAGCAGGTTTTGTCCTGGGCTCAGCGCCTGCCCAGCTGGTGCCTGCACGTGGCCCGCTGGCGGGCCGGCGCGGGGCTGTGCCGCCCTGGTGCAGCAGCAGGCAGTGCGACCTTCCAGGGCGAGGAAGTGATCCGCAGCGGAATGGTATGTAGATGTCATCCTGCAGCCATCCCGGCCGGCAGATAAACAGATGAGCTGAGCTTTCCAGGGCTGCCACCCCACTGCCGCAAGCACAAATATTGACAGGAAGAGCAAACCCACCCAAAACTAATCAGGGGAATGACATAGCAAGGCCAGAGGCGTTGCACTAAATTCCAAGCGGAGCCAGCACCAAGAAACGTGTCTGCAGAAGGGGCTGCCCCGTGTTGCTGGTCTCAAATGAGATAAGGCCACGCGGCACTCCGTGATGGAAGGGAGCTGATGGCAGCCTATGAGGAGATGGCCCTGACCCATCATGCCAGGCACCATCCAGACACAGAACACAAAGTCCAACCCGATCCAAAAGAGATGGCAAGGTAACTGTGCAGCATGGACCACATTTCTGGTTCTTTCTCAAATACTGTGGAAACAGCTGGTGAGACCACGCACAAGATACCCTTGTATCCCAAGCCATGGCTGGCCAGAGGGTGGGAAAGATGAGGTTTTTCTTGCAGTGCCTCTGCTGAGGCACCTTTGTACCTGTCTGCTGGGCAGTGCCTTTCTTTAAAATTAACCTTTTGATTTGAACGCCTTTTATAGTCTTTGGGCTCTCCCAAAGAGAGCATCCAGGGTGACTAAATGGGATGAAGACAAAATTTGAAGAAGAGACAACGAATTGTGAGGATGCTTGGTGTCTGCAAGTGCCTCACTGATGGATAATTTCTTCTGGAATATCAGCCCCTGCCTGCCCATTTCCACAGGGACACATGCCTCATGGGATGCTCTGAATACAGACTGGTTCGTACTGTCTCTGATGGTTGGTGTTGCCAATGTCTTCCCTCTGTAAGAGATATGTCTCTGGAAACATCCACCCAGTATGTGGTCACAATTGGGTTTGTTCATGGAAACTCTCCCCTGGGTGAAGGAGGTTCCACAAGGAGGTGGTGGGGCCACCCCAGAGACCCGATAAGAGAGATATTGTGGCTTCTGGTATGCTGGAATCAGAATAAGTGATCCTAATGGCCTTAAAGGTTAATCTTTATTCACTTGGATTACAGCTAAACTGTTGATTTAAAGGGACTGTAACTTGTAGCTCTCTTCCACTGCTACTCAACCCCTAAAGCTGCCCATTTGAAATGACAAGTCAATGAGGAAAGTGGTAATGATCCCCATCCTACTGTTCAAATCACATTGGGCCCAATCCAGTGCTTGCACTGTTAAGTGCATAAGGGAATGCCTTTAATTTTTGGCCTATAAAGTTGTTTCAGTGAAAGCCATGCTCCAAAGCCCTGCTCTGCATGAAACTTTCTAGAGCCATGCACAGGAAATGTTTTGGTCAGCTCTTATGAATATAAGGATTGCCCAGAGAATGCTTGTCTTTATTTCCTGAGGTTTTGTGCTGCCACAGAATCACAGACTTGTTTCCGAATGTGCACGTGTTCCTCATTCTTCTCCTGAGCCCTGGGTGTGTGAGAGAGAGGAGGTGCACAACAGCCAGAGGTGAGAGACTATGAGGTCCCCTCCAAGCTCAGATGGCAGCCAAGAACTAACTGATTTACTGGGCTGGTCCTGCTGCCAATGAGCTTGTGATTCATGCACTAACTCCCCTCGCTGACCACATCACATATTTTCTGTAATGCTGCCTTAATGGGTCAGGTGGGAATAATTTAGAATCTTCTTCATTAATATATGCTAAGCTTTATGAGATGGGGGCTGTTCATACCCTATTCCACCCTGATGAGGCATTCTGTATGTTTACAACAGTGTCTGTAGCTGTGATAAAATACACACCTAACCAGACACATGGGAAATGGGATATATACATGGAGAGTTCATTTGAGAACTGAGCTGCAGGTAAAATACAGAAGAACCCATTTTTCCAGCCAAGCACAGACATTTTGTTCCTGGGAATTCCACCAAGCTCTTAACATGAGAAATGAGGTTGATGGATAAATCTGTGGTCTGATGATGCTGTCTGCAAACATCCCTGACACTTACATCAGCCCTTCCAAGCTCTCTAGGTATAGCTTCACATTGCAGCCCAGTTCAGCAGGAACAGGCAGGGCTTTGTCTGAATGTTCTGTGCTGGCTACAGTTACCGTATGCCTGGATTTTCCTGACATGTCCCTTTCTCCTGCCTGAAAGCCTGTCCTGTCTGGAAAGGCGGATTCTGAGGTTTCCTAGATGTTTGATAGCCATAACAGGGCACAGCCTGATTGGAATAAGTATGAAAGTGTGCTGTGTAGCCTTGTGCACAGCATCACTGTGAGGTGTCAGCTGGATCCTTTGCACACTCACTGTCCACAAGCTCTGAGTCCCATGGCCCTGACAGTGTGGGATTTATTGCCTCTAAGCCACACCACACATGCACGTTTGCTGCTCTCTGGTAAACAGCAGAGCCAGTACTGAGCTGCAGAGGAGGCTGGAGGTGGGGGAAGGTGGACAAGGGGGCAAAGGAAGTGGCATTTGCTGGGTGACAAGGAAAATCAGGCTCTCGCAAAAGCACACCCTACACGTAAGCCTGTTAGGTTGTACTTATTTTCAGTGTGTATAAGAAGCAATCTGTCTCCATCCTGATACAACACTCCAGACTGTCTGAACACCCTTGTCCAACTCACAGACATCTCCTCACAACACATCTGGGATCAAGGGAAGCTCTGTCCTGTTTTAGGATGGGCAGCCGAGCCACGGAAAGGGAAGGCAATTGCCAGCAGCTGCCCAGCTTTTCTGATTTGCCCCTGCATTTTTCTCTGCATAGTTGCAGAGGCAAATTTGGCTTTGCCTTGGGACTTCTGAAAAATGTATCTTGTATGTCATGACCTGCCTGGCTCGTGACAACTGCACCAACTAATAAATGGGGGTGGAAAGAGAAATAGCTCAGCCAACTGTTTCCAGGGGACAGTGCTCGTTTATCTTGCTGGAGCATGCTGTGAGCGGTGGGGGAGACAGCAGAGGAGGAGCCCTAGGGGTGTGGGGAAGCTGAATATTGGCTCCAAAGCCACTTGCTGAGCTGAGGTTCCAGCTCCAAGCCTGAATAGCCATCCTCCTCCAAAACACGTCCCATAACCCTGCTTGGGCTGGCAGCACCTGCACAGATAGTGTGGAGAAGAACATCTGGATCTGCCAGAGAGGAGCAGCTCCAGGGCCATCCAGCCTGGGGACAGAAGGTGGCTGCACATGGTGTGTTTGTACCACTCCTCCTCTGCCTCTCTCAGTCTCAGTTTTACAGAACATTGTCATCCTTCGCCACCAGCATCTTGGAGAGCCCCCAGCTGCCCAGAAGCTAACTCTTGTGCTTTTTTTAGCGGTGGAGTGTCTCTGAGGCCTGGTTCTCACTCCTTAAATTCCTGCATTCCAGCCTGGCTGGAGCGATGCCCCCAGGCTGGGACGTAATTGAATCCCAGGCGTTGCTGCCATCCCCCAGAAGTGAACGGATATTGATTCCCTCGAAGTGCTGGGAGCCAGCCCTTGGCCTCTTCCCTCAGCCTGCAGCAGCCATGCTCAGCCCTGGGAGGCTGGAGGGCACGGTTGGCTTTTTAATCTTGCCGATACCGTGCTGGTGCACAGGCTGCCCCTGAGGTGTCTGAGCCTGAAGGTGCAGAGTGCAGGGTGGCTCTTACCTCTCACGAACACGTAGGCACTGGCTGCTGTGGTGCCCTCAATTTTGGCCTCGATGTATTTGTAGTGGCAGCGGTAGAAGCCGGTGTCGTTCGCCTGCGTCTCCGTCAGCACCAGCACTTTGCAGTACGGCTTGGTGCCAGTCCCCTCACAGTCTTCTTCTCGGATTGCCCAGCCACTGCTGGAGGCTGTTGAGGCCACCAACTCTGTTTCCTTCTCCTTCTCCGCGGGGTCCACCTTGCCACCTGGCCACGACCACTCCAAGGGGTGCTGGCCTCTAGATATGGGCAAAGAGCAGAGTTAGCTTTGGGCCAAGCAGGGAGAACACAGTGGGGACTTAACCACCCTGTCTGACCCCACGCACACCTCAACGTGTTCCAGCCAACCCCAGCTCTCAGGCTGTGGCACAGAGGAACAGCCATGGTCCAGGGAGAAATGGAAGCCTAAGGAGATGGTAAGCAGCTCCAGTAATCACTGGGCAAGCACAGGCTTGCTGTCCACCCCGAACCACCTCTCTGGCCATGCTAGGCTGTAAGGTATCAGCCCACTCACAAGCAGGTTTCTCCATCCCATGACGTTATCCTGATGGTGTTGATGCTGGGACAGGGAGCCACAAAGGGCCCTCAGGGAAAGGCTCTATTTATTCTCTATTCCCTCTCATTATAAAAAGGATCCAGGGCCATTAATAAAACACATGGATGTGATGAGCTCCCTTGGCTCAGTGCAGCGGCTGGCTGGGGTGCGGGGTGTGATGAATGGAGTGGGAAGGAGAATGAGGGAAGGAGAGCAGACTGGAAAGAAAACGAGAAAGAGAAAAGCAGTAGGGAGTCAGGGATAAAAGACAGCAAGGAGAAAACAAGGGGAGGCTCAGCTGATCAACTTCCACGCAGCTGCCAGCTCTATTTCCTTCCCTACTGCTGTGGGAAGGGGTTCCTTTGTTCTACACAGCACCCTGCAGCCCCTTCAACACCCCAGCATGCTCCCTTTCCTGGCCTGGGGCTGCCACCCTTGCCCACCTCTGCAGACACTGAGCTACAGACAGCCCTCTGAGGGCATAACCAGGAAGCCTGTCCACCAGCAGCCCAAAGACAAAAGGAAAAGTCCAGGAACTGCAAGGAACCCCCAGACAGACCGTGCACACGTGTATTTATATCTAGTTGAGGATTTCCAGAGCTGAAGGCTTGCATATCCACATGTACACACATGCACTCGCCACCATAGCTTGCTATAACTGCATTTGTTTACTACAAACAAAACAAGCTTTTACTCCATGCTGGAAGTTTCCTTCTGTGAAATCAGAGCCCGTTTCAGAGGAAGGCCATGTCCCCACTTGTAAGTTTGCCAGTGTAGCTGAAAGTCACTTAAGGATGTGCAAAAAAAAAAAAAGAAGTGGGGGGAAAAAAGAAGATATTGCAAGAGAAAGCTGTGGGGGTAAAAATGGCCTTTTGTCAGCACTGTTTGCTTATCGGGGAAACTGGGTTCATCTGTTATGCAGGCTGGGAATAGGCGTGTTGGCACACGCAGCTCCTTTGCCAGGGTCCTGCCAGGGCAGCTCTGCGAGCAGATGCTTTTAAGCACAGCCAGACTGTGACCATCTCCAATAGCTGGATCCAGACAGCGAGGGACAGCAAGGAGGAAGCGAGATAAGGTGCCATCGGAGGGCACAACGGCTCAGACGCAATGAGGACAGGATTTCTGTCCAAGTGTGGGGGAAAGACCTCCCCCTTTGTTTGTCTTCAGCAGCTGATTTGTCTTCCCTCAGACTTTGCTGTCACCCAGCTCCTGCATCCAAGCTCACTGTGGGTAAGTTTGGAGCCAGTGTGCTGCACTCTCCCCGTGTCACCAAGCAGAAGGGCTCTGGAGGCAGGGACATGCCCTTGGGGACATCCACACAGCCCCTCTGATCCATGCCTGAGGCAGAACTGGAAGCACAGCTCCAGCACTTGTGTCCATGAATCATGGCAGGCTTTGGCAAAGGACCAGAGTCTCATGAACGCTTCAATAAAAATAAGGCTCTTGAGTTTTTCCCATCCTGTGCATGCACAGGGAAAAAAAAATATAAATCTGATCACTAAATCAGTAACATTCAGTGTCCTCTGCCATGCCCACTGCTCTGCTGCCCTGCACACAGGCCATGAAGCTGGCCCCACAGAACAGAGACCTTCAGACCCTGCCTGCACAAAGGAGCCCCAAAGCCCTTTGCGTTTGCTCAGGCATTTTTGGCACTCCGTGTGGAGCAGGGTAATTGTACAAGTCTCCACTGTTTCCGCTTTCTGTTTGTTTACCCACTGGGATTTTCACGCATTATCAGATCCACTTGTTTTATTAACCATCAAGGCTAGCAGTAGCTGAGTGACACATATTTATATAAACACGGATGGGCCAGCACAAACAGTCCTGCCAACCAGCCCGCGGGCGGCTCTAAACTACAGCATTCCTTGCTTCGTGTGCTGCTCAACCACAGTCAGTGGGGACACAGAAGTGTTAGGCATTAGTGTGAGTCCAACTTAGCACTGTTGGTGTGTTAAGAGGGCCAGAAAAAGGCAGGGCTGAATCTACCCTCCTCATTTGGGAGAGGTCCAGACAGCAGTTTCGGATGGCTCCCTCCCTCTTATCTGTCACCTTCAAAGATTTGTTCCCAAGTTGTTTTCTTTCAGCTCTGTAATAATGTGCCTCTGGGTGATGAAGCCTGCTGATGCCAGCTGGAAACAGATGCGCTGTAGGCTTCTATACAGCTGTTTTCCTAAATCTTTTCAGGACAGATGCTCTTCAAGGGAGACATTAAAATTGGCACCACTTTTCTTCAATCCTCTTTGAAGCTCCCAAGTGTGGTATGACGGGCAAAGCTGGCTGTGGCTTTGTGGCTTAGCTGGGATAAGACATATCCCCACTCAGCACTACTGAGGATGCTCACAGCAGTCACACACATGTAGGAAAGAGCAGCAGGTGTTGTGTGTCCCCAGACACTGCTCTGGAGCAGCCATAGCAGGGCATTGCCTTGTCCTCAGGATCCTTCAGCCCTGCCACAGCGCTCATTTCCTCCACAAGAGCCAAGAGGGCTCTGGGGTCAAATACTTCCTCTCTGCCAGAGAAGGTTTGTGCATCCGCAAGCATCTGCAAGTCAGCTCTATTAACAAGTCACTGGGCAGCAAAAGACAACCTTGCCCTTCCTCTCCTAAACACCATGGCTGGGTGATGCTCCCTGTCCACCTGAGTGTCCAGCATCTGCAGGATGGAATGGGATGGCTGGGGCTGGGCCAGCACAGCCAGGACCAAGCTGATCCCTCCGGAGGTTTCTGTTGTTGTGCAGCCGGCTGCTGTGGGCTCTGCTCCAACATTCACGAGCTGGAACAGCACAAGCTCTCTGCTTTCCCCCAGCACAAGCTGCTGAGGGCATGAATGCAGAGATTCACAGTATTCCTTCTTTCCTTCTTGGGATGGGAGATAATAAAAGATGCACTGTCCATGAGGGCATCAGTCCCTTTGCCTGCTTTGCCCTACGCTTGGATCAAAACCTCACTGGGGCTTTCAGGCAGCCCTGGCATGATCTGTGTTTTGAGGAATGCTCCTGCACCAGTCCCTTGCTCTTTCTGCACTTCTCAAGGGTACATTGCACTGTGTAATAAAGGAGAACGTGCTTGTATGTGATGCCATTTGGAAAAGCAGAGCCCCAGCATCTGGTGACTCCTTAAGGCCGTGGTGTTTCTTTGGGTCTGTGTGAAGCATGCTCAGCTCCAGAGACATTGCTAATCCCATGGCCTGGCATGGACTCTGGTCATTGATGAGGTGAGGCGGGCTGGGGAGCAGGAGGGGGCTTGCAGAGCTGTGGGTGTGTGAGATCCAGGCTGCTGCAAGGGAGCCTGAGAGTGCAGTCAGCTGCGGGACTCTCACGCTCGGTGGGTGAAGCTTGAAAGGTCTCTAGGGACTTTCACGTGGGGGGTTTTGTGCTCAGCTTTCTCCTGCAGCACTGCTTCAAGCAGGCCCATGCTCCTGGCTCCAGGGCAGCTCGAAGAGCAGCCAGAGGACATGGTTCTCAAGGGAAGATCAGGGTCAAACTGAAGCCACCTCCAACATGGCGCTCAGCAGGGAATCCATGGATCCTGGATTTGATTTCGTATTTGTTTCTGCCCTACCCTGCCCCACCACCCTCTCCTTTGCCTGTTCTCTTGGTGGTCTGCATGTTTTTCCCTTCAGCTCCCATTAACACAAGCCAGGTCTTCCCAGTGTGGGCCATTGTCCAGAGAAGAGGCTGGAGAAGCAGCTGGGTGTAATTAGAGATCCAGGGACCAGGAAAGATTTACTTTTCATTCAAATTGAGTAATAGTGTTCCACAGTCAAAATCCTCTCCTAACAACATTCAGCAAACACAGGCGAGAGAGCTCAGGGGGAGAAGGGGAACCTCTGAAGCCACACAGGAGTTGCTGAGACTTATCTACCTGTGGATGGTGCAAAGGACACCGCACAATTGCAGAGGAACACATCTAGGGTGACAGGATGCAGAGCCACGGAACACGTGGGCACAGAGTTCTTGGGTTTTAGCACTGTTTGCAGATGCTCTTCCTCTGGACAGTTCAGTCATGATCCTGGGAACTAGGGTCAGGGATGTTCCTTATCAGCTGTGTCCATGCCAGCACGCTGTATGGATTCTGCCTAGTGAGCCTGAAAGACCAGCCTTGGCACTGGAACAGGAAACAGGAAGCTTGCTGCCGCTTAGAAGAGATTCTGTACCTTGTACCTATGCTCCCTGCAAGGGCAGAACATGCAAAGACCGCACTGGAAAGAAGATTAATTTTTTCCCACTTCATGTGATTTTCTTTCATATTAATCAATACATAGCAAGCACAAGGAAAAGGAAATCTCAACCTTCCCAGTCCAGGAGGGTTACATTGTGGATCTAATTCTGTTACATCTTTCTGCTTTGCAAGGTATTCCTTAATAGTTCTATATGCTCGTTCCACAATCACTTGAACTGTGGAAAAATGTGAAATACCTGTTACATGCTTAATTCCCCATGTTTGCAAAAATTTTTCTACTTTCCCTCTATAACATGATACTGCTACTCTGTTCACATGGCTCTTATTGCTTGGTTGTCTTAATGTTAGCTCCTTACAGTTATATAACTCTGCTACTATACTACCTTCTCTTATACCCTAGAGGTGAGTTTAAGGTTATTCTGAAACACAGCATGTCCCTTGACCTTAAAGCCCTTATGTCTCTTATTCTTTAAAGCCCTTGGCTCTAAAGCCATACATATTTCCCAGATTACGTAAAAAGAAAGGCTTTCTGCTTCATGGTGCTAAGCAGGTTTGTTCATGCTTGAGTGCAGAAGACACTTTCTTTAACCACACCTCAAACTTCAGTATGTCCTCCAGCCTTGGCTCAATCTTCAAGCAACAGAGCCTTGAAACCACTTTCTGTGTCCCTCCCTGGGCCACTGCTGAGAAAGGTTCTGGCCTGATTACAAGCTCATTCAGAACAATCTCACTGAATCTCCCCTCTTCCAAGGTCTTAACAGAAAGCGTCAGCTCCTACATCCCTATGTGGAGAGAACTGCCATGGCAGAGCACAGGAGCCCCTAGACTCCCTCTCTTCCCCTATGCCCCCCCCCCAGCAGCTGTATAGCTGACCACAGTCCTGCAGCTCATGCATTTCCTGCAACCATGGCTCCTCAGGTCACCTTATGAACGAGCCACAATCGCTTAGCTTCCCAGACAGAGTGAAATCAATTCACTATGGCTGTCAGCAACCTTTCCTCTGTCCCTCTCCCTTGGCCATGAACTCATTCACAAAGTAAAAGCAATGCCATCTGTTCCAAGAAAAGTTAAATATGTTTGTGACAAGACACGAACACAATGCCAGCCAAGTGTTTGCAGTGATTGCTCCGTGGTTATATATAACACTGAGAAACACCCATCTGAGGCCCCACTATGTATTTATACCCCCATTGGGCCTGAGCACTCAGATCCCAAGCAGGGATCTGCTTTCAGCTGCTGAAGGGAAACTCCAGCTTTGTCAGGAAAATTGACCTTGGTCAATTCTCCCACTTGTTTTAATTTTTTTTTCCCCTTTCCAAGATAGGGTGTAGTACTGAACATGTACAGCCAAATGTCCAAGCATGGGATAAATCAGTTCAGGCACATCACCTGCTCAGAGCCACAGCCTCCAAAACAACCAGAGGTTCTCCAGCTTCTCACACAGAATTATTCACCTGGCCTAGCCAGGGCTCCTCTTCACGCCCAAGCATGCAAGGCAGAGCATTAAGTTGCAGCTTCCTAGAAAAGCTGGCAGCCTCTCACAGCTACCACAAAGCACAGCCTTGGCTTCTCTCAAGGATATTTCTCCACGTTCCTCAAAATGACCTGCTAGATTTAGAAACCAGAACTACAAGCCTAGCACCCCCAATGAGGTGAGAATAAGCAGCACCAGAGAAAGACAAGGAGAATTAGGAAGCCCAGTTCCCCTAAAGAGCTTACAAGGAAGCTATCAGATCATGAAAATGTTTCTTTACCTTCCTTCTGCCTGCAAGACTACAGCAGAGGTTATCACTGTCTCCTCTGAGATGTCTTGAGCTTCCTTTTAATTAATTAATTAGATGAATTCACATTTGGTGAATGTGGCAGATTTCCAGCCAGCTGTGCCAACTTACAGGTGTGCTGCACCCAAGATCTCCCCAATGGGCTGTCCTTGCCTGCTCCTCCAACACTCACCAGGTACGAGCAGCCTAGGCAGAGCCATGTGCCTTACCTGCAGGTGATGGTCAGCGTACCCTTGGCGTTGATGACGTGTTCCTCCTCGGTGATGCTAAGAGTAGGGGGGGTCATAGAATAGCTGTTCACCAGATCTGTGGAGAAAAAAGAGAGAGGGGAAGATGCAGACATCTGCTAGTCTGGACCCACTGCTGTGGGCAGCAGCTAGCTTGGCATCATGAGCCTGGAGAGGAGCAAGGCCTCTTGAAGGAAACGTCTTGTAGAAGTCTGCTCTTCAGCAGTAGCTCTGGGTTTGGGGCCAGTGAGCCCCTGGGTTCAGAGAGAATGACTAGCACAGATGAGGGACAGAAAAAGAATGGAAGACCAGAAATTGGGGAATCCAGGTGTGGTCATTCCTCACCAGGTGACTGAGATTGAGATCACTTGGACTACTGCTCAGAAATGATCTTATCTGATAACTGTAGGGAGTCTGGCAGGAGATTTTTCTATACACATGTAGTTTGCTGTAATCAGGGGACAAAAGTCCATCTGCCCACATACCACTAATGCAAAACTCTTCCATTTGTGCAGAGATGCTCTCAGGAGCCAGCAGGCATTCACCAAATGCCCTTTTCCTGCCAGGCACTCTCTGATACAGGCAGTCACTCAGACAGGACAAACCTTTGAGGACTACAGCAGGCCCCTTCCCTGCGCCACAGCTGGGCAGTCATTCCAGAAATGAAATTATCCAGGCTCAAGGATGGGCAGATAAACACATTATCATGCACTTTTCCCAGCTTTTGTCTGGGAGAGTCCCACTTCTCATGTTCTTGCATCTCCGGCATGCCAGACACGCACTCTAAGCAAGCTCCTCATGGACAAAACATCTCGAAGTACCGGTTACCCTCAGAGATGTATCCGTTGTTTGTCATTAGCACGGTGTTACTGACTGTCATTACTTCGTGATCTTTATCTTAAAACTCCAGCTTCTGGAGACGTGAGATAATTCAAAAGAAAAGTCTCAGTGACTGCAAAAGCAAGCAAACTAACCAGAAATAGAAGAAAAAAAAAACAAGTTGCGAAATGTGAAGCTGTGACTCAGGTAGATGCTAAATGCTAAGGAAGAAAAGAATGCAAAAATATGTTGTTAGCTTGAGATTTTTGCAACTGTGTTCTGTGCGTGTCCGTCTCCTTCCCTCCTAACACTCAAACCCACTTCTCAAAATGATCTGGCAGAGAGGGAGACGTCTCAAGGATGTGGTGTTTCCATGGGTTTCACAAGCTACAGGAATGCTGTGTGATGCCTTTCCTCCAAAACTGTGGCCTGAGGACTGTGGGCCTTGGAAGTCGTGTGGTGGAGCCATGTGGTGGATATTTCTCAACAGGGAAACCTGCCCCAGGAGACACCAAATGACCACCAGCCCCTCCGTCACAAGGCCTCCAAGGGGCAGCATGAGAAGCCAGGCCCACGTGGAAGCCGGGGTGCGCCGGGTCCACCAGCCCCAGGAGAGGCTGCCAAGGGGTTGTGGTGGCAGAGGGACGTGCTGAGCGGCACCGACGGCACAGCCAGGCCAGGGCCGCCGGCCTTGTTCTCCCCGATTGTTCTCCACTTCCTTCCCGCCTGCGCGCGGCTCCGAGGTAGCCGCTCCGTGGCTGCCCCCATGGCAACGCTGGGGCACTGGCCATCTCCCCCCACCATCTCTTGCCTTCTCTTCCCTCACCTGCCTGAGGCAATCCAGGGGCTGCCCCATCCCACCTCCGCCTGCACGAGTCCCACTCTCCACATCCTGTCCTACAGACTCCCCTCTCTCAATGACAACAACAACAGCCATCATTCGTCACTCGACGCGTGGGTCGGGTTGGCGTCACCGCAGCCCCTGGGACTGGGTGGTGCTCGGCCCCCATGGAGGACACCCTGCCTCATACCTCCAACCTTCCCTTCCCTGAGGGAGGGGATGTCAGATGTCACACACAAAAACGTGCCCTGGGGCTGTGAAAATAAATGAGCACATTTTTGGTAAAATCCCTTCAAAATGTAAGGAGGTTTTATTAAAAAAATAAAGGGTAGAGGGGTGGAATCTGACTGCTAAGCTGCATTTCCTATTAATGCCGGACAAGCTTATCCCAGCGAAAACACCACTCTCCAGATGGCCACAGCCTGCTGGTCCATTGCCCTGGCCAGTAGTCGGGGTTGCCCATCACCCTCCACAGTGTTCAGCCCAAAATGGGGAAGATATAGAGTCTCGTCCTGCTGGTGCCCCTGGCAGAGAGCAGAAAGCTAATCCCCAAAACCTTGGCACAGCAATCCTCAGTGGGTCTCAAAACCGGAGCCCTCCCCCTTGCTTGAACCACTAAATAAAAAGTCTGAAGTGGTGGGAGCTCCTCAGCCAATGCTGTGCCCCACTTCTGCCCCACCACTGCGTTTGAGAGGAACAGGACAGCCGCAGAAGTATCTCCCTGCCTCCCTTCACGTGCTGCTTGGTGACCTGTTAGCAAACAACGCGGGGGGGTGGAGGGGAAGAAAGAAAAAGTACGATCTGTGCAGGTTGAGGCTGTGGGATTCCTGCAGATGCATCCTGTCCATGGACCTCTGCGAGTACAACAGGAAAAGGAACCACTGCTCCCTCCGAAAGCACCGCGGCGCGGGGCTGGGGACACTCCTGCTGCTGGCAACCAACACTGGGCCAGCCCTTGCGGCTGTCCAGCCTCCCCGCCAGTCCCAGAGTGCTGGAGCTTCAGGGACTCCCTGCATCACACACTGGCTCAGGCTGGGCACCCACTGCTTGCCCTGATGCCCCATTCCAGGGCCATTACCTCGGGGTGTTGGTGCCCACAGCTGCCTGTGGCATCCAGGACAGGCAAAGGGATGCACAGAGCCATTTCTAGCATGCAAAGTCATCTTCAAGACCATCAGTTTTCCTCCCAAAATTTCTCCATCCCTCTTCATGCCTGCTAGCCAGATCTACCCTAATGCTGCCCATGTCCTTTCTCTCCGCAAGGGAGCACAATCCTTGGTGCTGTGTTTGGCCATTAAATCTTCCCTTGGTACTCTCCTGTGTCTTTCTCCCCAGCACTGAACCTGGTGCTGTGTTTGGCCATTAAATCTTCCCTAACTGACCTACAGATGGTTTCTGTCTCCGTCAAATCCCAGGATGTGAGGGAGATGTCTCCAGAGAATGGAGTGTCTCCTCTCCTCCAAGTCCCTCCTTCCCCACCTCCACCCTGTAGATGCTTTATCTCCTTCGTGCTCTGAGCAGACCCTGCTCTCTCGTGCACACCAAATCGCTCCCTTGCACAGGGAGAGCATTAATGTAATTAAAAAGGTATGTGGCAGCCCCGGCGAGCTTTGTTTTTTCAAGATGGTTTCCAAGCAAGTTGGCAGCGGGATATTAAAATAAACAGAAGGGGATTGATGGGAGGCAGGGAGAGGAAGCAGGATCCCACAGCCACTCACACCTTGTCTATTTTCAGAGAAGTGCATTTCCCAGCAGTTTTCCTAGCCTTGATCTTTCAGTGCATGGCTCTGAAGGGGGCCAGGCTGCACCGAGGGCCTTCTCCTTATCTCCAGCAGCTCCTTCATTTTCTCCAGTCTCCTCCATCTCTTTCTGAGCCCTGCAATCACTGCTGATTTCAGCACAGTGGAGCTGAATCCCAAGGCTCTCCCTGCCTGGTTGGGAAGTCACTTGCCCAGGAAATTACTATCCACCCCAAGATGTCTTGCAGAGACCAAGCAGCCTGCAGGCTCCAACCTTGTGCCTGACCTGCTCTCTCCACCCTTGAGAGCATTGGGGGAAAGCCTCGTGTTGGGCCAGCTTTGCACATGGGACGGTTGCAGATGGCTCAGTCCCTGCAGAGCAGCATCTCTGCCATGGCCAGCACTGTTGCAGGGAGTGGTGGTTTTGGAAACCCATGCAAGGACTGTGTGTGGGTGAAGGTGCAGGCATGGCATGACATGATATGGCACAACAGAGCTCCCGCTCTCCCTTTACTTCCACTTGCAGGAAGCCTGGCACCGGATCCTCCCTCTGAGCCCCCGCAGACCACCTCAGCCCCTTTCTGTTTCCCCTTCCCTCCCTCTCTGCTGAGTCGGCCCTGCTGACTGATCAATGGGGTGCCTTTCCGGAGAGTGGTTTTGTTCACACTCTGTCCTTCTCTCTGACTTCCTTCCCTGGCACTGCACTGGATCACTCTGGCCACAGACACCGTGTGGCTCCATCTAACCGGCACAGCTCATGGTTCTTCCACCAGACTTACTGCTCCAGGCTGTCCCAGCCTGAAGCCTTGGCTGCCCTGGGCTACCCCTGCAGGCTGGAAAGTGGGGCAAGACATGCATTTAGACATGCCATCGCACACCATGGTTACTGTGAGAGCAAAGACCTGCTTCTGGACAGCCCAAACCAGGATGCTGGTGCCTCACTGGCACCCTGTGCAGGTATAACTGATTGCCCTGCTGCCAGGGAACCCGCAGATGCCTGCAGACACACGGAAAGCCCACGTGCCGAGGCAGAGCAGGGCCAAATTCCCACCTACAGGGGCTGAAGCTCCACCATGGAGTGACAACTCCTCATACACAGGGCAAGCATCCAGCTGTGGGTTGGAGCAGCTGAGCGTGTGCCACGTCACGCAAGGAGCAGGCAGCTGGCAGAGCAGCAGGGGGAATTTGAACATAGGGCTGTCAGCTCCTCCTCTTCCTCCTCCTGGTGCTCGCCAGCATGGAGGAAGGCTTGTTTTGAAGAGAGGTGAGATATCACATGAGGCTGAGAAATGAATGGTAGGCTCTGGCTGATGTGGGGAAGAAGCACCAGGTGTTTTCTCTCCAGCCCGACAGTGGACAGGGTGAGCCCCAAATCGTGGAGGGAATTCACCCCAAAATGAAGCTGGTTCTGCTCAGTAGCCAGCACCGAGGGAAAAATGGAGAGGTGCCATGCTAAAGGGCTCTGTGGGCAAGATGGAAACGGGCTGAAGCAAGGCATAAATTAAAATTTGTAATGATGGAATTGCCCCAAACCCATGTATTTGGACAAGAGCAAAAGAAGCAAGTCCCTTCTTTTGTGGGGTTGATCACCACTTCAGAACTGTCCCAGAAGGGGTTAAACTCAGAGGCTGTGCTCCTCTGTGCAGGATCAGCCCCTCTGTGCTTCGTGTTGTGCTACAGCATCATCATCATCCCAGCCACGCAGCTCCACACACTGACAACATAATCAGGTTTGAGGCAGCACCTTTTCCCTCTCTCACAGTGGGCAGTGCTGATGGTGACAAGGCACTCCCCTGGTCTGGAGATTTTCCTCCTTTGACCTGAAAGCCCTAAAATGTTACCATAGTGAAGCCTGGTTTGCCCTCACCCATTTTGTGAGGACATTCCCAAAGCATCAGATGATACTTTAGTGCAGCGGGGGCAGATTGTCCTCCTTCATGGGACACAAGGGGCTAATAATTATAGGAACTTACTCAATACTCACAAACACAGAGCTGATCATCATTATTGGGTGTCTGACCCCTCCTGCCCAACACCAAAAGTGTAACAAGATATTAACTTTACCTCGAGACACTTATGCATAAGTGAGGAGCCCCCAGAGCAGGGACCAACATGGTGCCTGAGGAAGGGGCTGGTGGAAAAGTTTTTTTCTTGGCACCAGCCTCAGAGACGCCCAATGCACCACAAGTCTGTGGTGATGCCAGGTGAGGGGGAAGGATGTGTGTTCAAAGGGACAGGGTATATGGAGGGAAGCAAAAATCAGGGCTCTCTCTCAGTTCTTCTCCTCTGTGGCCAGGGGAGACCCCAACTAAAGCATCCCCTGGTCTGCCAGCCAAGTGGGGAGCAAGACATGAACAGTACACCCTGCAATGGCAGCGTGGTCCCTACACAAGCAGAAGAAGCCACAGCCAGACCAGCAGCACCATGAGGTCAGGTGTTCTGTTCTGCTCCCCCAGCCCCTGGCACTCCGTGGCACCATGGCTGTGCATCCAGCACTTGTGGGTCTGGCCAAACAGCCCCACAGCCTCAGTCCAAAAGGCTTCTCTGGCTCAACGTCTGCACCCCATCAGGTCTGATTAGCCTCTCAGTGCTCACAAACTTCAATTAACTGGTTCTTTTCTGGCAAGGCACAAAAATCTCGTAATCACAGTGATTGATGGCAAATGAGGCAAAGAAAATCATGAGCCATCTGAGCTCCTTCAGCTTTTGGACTTTCAAGCCGGCAGCCTCATCAGGGAACAGAAACAGAGGAGCTCAAAAGCAGGAACCACTTTGAAGAGAGCTGGGCTGTCCTGAGGAGCAAAGTTGCGCTTGTGTCCATCAGTCCTGCTCCCCTGGTGCCTCCAGGCAGGGATTTAAGCCAGGGCATTCCACAAGCCAGCTGCCTTGAGCCAGCAAACCATGGCTACACCATGTCCCAACCATTCTGCTACGAGCTTTTAGGACTCTGCTCTGCATGGGCACAGCCACCCAGGCCTTGGAGACTTGTCATCGCATCATCCCAAAGAGGGGTCAACAAGCGCCTGTCTGCGAGTGTTTATCTGTCTGCCTCTCTCCCTCTGCAGGAAGCACTATCTCACCATCGCCCTGCCTCACTCCAGCCTGGTTTCCTGCTCCATCCTGCCAGGTTTACCCTGCTTTTTCCTCCTCCCCTCCCCCTGCCCCATGGCTGTCAGGCCATGTTTGCATTTCTGTCTCCTGCCGTCTTTCCTCTCCCTACACCCCCCCCCGCCGTGCTCGCTCCCTACTCCATCCTCCCCGAGAGGCTACGTCCTGAGCCAAAGTTAGCCTCTGTCAGGTAGCCACATGTCCGGCCTGGGGCAGCGGGTCAGCCGGGGCCACCCTGCAGACCTCCTCCAGGATCTCTGCTGTCAGCAGCCTCCCCAGGCCCCAGGGGAGCCGGCTGTTTGCTGCTCTCGCTGGGGCGAGGGATGCTCCCGCACATCAGAGAGCTCGTTTCCCCTCGGCGGGCCACCAGCCCACCCTTTCTGCTGTTGGCCAGGGGCTGGCCAGACACCGCTTTGTTTGGTCCCCCGTTCCCTGAATTGCACTGGGTTTGTTGGCTGCCTGCTCCTGCCCAGAGAATCCTTTTCCTGCCTTTGAGATAGAGGATGCTCGAGCCATCTGTGCATTTTATTTCCTTGTAGAAACTAACAAGCCAAGGATTGCTTCCTCTCCCTGACATTTCAGAGGGCAACTCTGGCTCAGTGGGATGTTCAGGGAAGGGAGGGGGAGCCCAGCACCTTCAGACAGGAACAGGACCTATTCTGTCCACAGGATTTTTACAAGGGCATGTAGTGATAGGACAAGGGGGAACAGCTTTAAACTGGAAGGGGGAAGATTTAGATTAGACACTAGGAAGAAATTCTTCACACTGAGGGTGGTGAGGCACTGGCACAGGTTCAGGGAGACTGTGGATGCCCCATCCCTAAAGGTGTTCAAGGCCAGGTTGAATGGGGCTTTGAGCAGCCTGGTCTGGGGGGAAGTGTCCCTGCCCATGGCAGGGGGCTGGAACTGGATGGGCTTTGAGGTCCCTTCCAACTCAAACCATTCTGATTCTATGATTCACTCCCCAAGGGACAGAAACACTCCCACTGCCACCGCTGTGGTTCTGCAGGAGCTCAGGACAAGCTGCCCTGCTTAGCATACACAGCCACCCCTCTTTCAGTGGCCCCTATTAACTGCATGGCTAAACCCTTGCAAAACTCAATTAAAATTATCCTCCCACATCTTAGGGACTGTCAGGTTGCTTCTCTTCCCATTTTAATTTATTTCTTTCAAAATCTTGCCCTGCTCACATTCTCTGCCTTCGCAGGACGTGATTAAGGTGGCGTAGAAAGAGCAAAGGGATCGGATGGCTTTAGGGGAACAGAAACAGAAATTAGTTCTGTTCATTACATCTCTAACCTGAAGGGAGGCAATGGATGGTCCCCAGCTCCCCCCATGTGAAACGAGTGTTGGTTCAAATATGGTACCTGGCAGACACGCACAAGCGGATGGCCAGGATGGGCCAGGGAAATTCTCACATAGGCTCTGATGAATCTGAGGCAGATGACAAAGTACCTTTTCATGGGATTCAGCTAAACTGTGTATTTTACCACTGTGGGATACCCACAGAGAGATTCCCAAAGAGAGGGGTAAGCTCCTGGAGGACAAGTCACCAATTCTTACACACAATGATCCAGGTGCAACATCCAGGTCTAGGAGTCCCTAAACTGCTCATTGTCAGAAGAGAAGGGGTGCATCAAGGCAGGAGCCCCCTGCACACACCAGGGCATCGTCCCCTTTCCCAGCACCCAAACTGCCCATGCCAAGGCCAGTGACAGCCTGGACGAGTGCCTGGGCAGTGGCTGCCACCAGCAGCACCAGGCTTTGCTGCATGCCCAAGAAGCAGTGGAGAAGAGAGTTCAGCATCTCTGCACGCCCTCCGTTTGGACATCATTAACTACAGCCCCATCATGAGCTGTTCCCAGAGGCTTTGCTCAGGTGAATCTCCCATTGAAGTGAGCCACAGATGTGCTGTTGGGGGAAGATGGAGTTCAAGCTAAGCAAGACCTCGGCATCCAACTCTCACCGGGAGATGAAGAGGCAGAGGCAGCTGACCGGGAAGTCAGACACAGCCTGAGGGCTGGCACTGAGCACAGAGAGAAAAGGGCAGCAGCATTTGTAAAGAAAAAAGCAAGTCACGGGTTTGTTTTTTAACTTGATGCGTGTGGGCTTAATTGCCGGCCTTTGAAGTTTAGCTCTTCCCAAGACTGCTGGCTTATGGACAGGCTGGGCAGGACACTGAAGAAATCCCCGTGCCCCTTTCAGGTCAGGTTTCCCCTGTGTGAGCAGAGCTGGTGGGATCTGCCTCCCACCCAGGCTGCTGCAGCCGGGCTGACCATGCTGGGCTTTTTTCAGGGGTCTGCAAAGCATTCAGCATGGGAGGCACCATGCCAAGTGGAAAAGACCTGCTCCTCCCTCTTCGCATCCCTGGAGTTTGCATCCACCTATTTGTTACTAAGCTGTGAATTGAAATCAACTCAGAGCCCTCAAACCAAAGCAGCTGCCCTGGAGCTGGCAGTGCCTGTTCTCCTCTGCAGCACAACCCGTCCTCAAGCTGATCTCCAGCTGCCGAGTGTGAGAGAAGCTTATGAACAGGGTAAGTGGGAAAAAAACACTTTTGTGATTAGATGATCATCCTGGCCTTGGAAAACCTGGATTCTCTTCCCCATCTGCTCCAAGCTCCCTGCTATCCTGTCAAACAGCCTGTGTGTACCTCCATCCCTGCCTGAGCCACAGAGGGCAGGGCAGCAGGAACTGGGCTGCTTTGGCCTGGAAAAAAAATACTCAAGCAAAAAAGGAGAAAACCTAATTCCTTCTAAGAAGAGATAACAGGGAACAAAGAAAATGGGTTTATTCCAGAAACAATGTGAAATGAAAAAAATACATTAATTGAGGATGGATCCAGAAAGTAGGAAGCACAAGTACAGTGCAGGAGGAATTTAAACTTCCTGATCATCAAAGTAGGGTTTCAAGCATCAAGTATAAATCTAAAAATAACAAGAATAAAAAAGCAAAGGGAAGAGTGGTCACAGGCATAAGAGAGAGCTGCTGCCTGGGGAGCAGGAGAGCATGGATCCTCCTCCATGGTGCCACTTCTCGCATGCACACCCGCACGTGCACACACGCACATCTGCACGACCCCTTCTGCTGCCTCCGAAGGGGTGGGCACGAGGGGAGGCAGGAAGATCACAGGCACATGCTTTTCAAAGGAGAATTAGTCATCAGAGGTAGCAACAGAGGAAGGAAATCTCAGGTACGGGGTTAGAGGTGCACAAGCAGAGAAGGCTGCTGGAAGAGCTCTGAGCACTCGCTGCAGATCTGAGTCCTGCCAGCATCTATGTGAGCAGGACAGGAGGTGCCATTCCCTGGGGCAAACACATCTACAGCAATGTAGGAGATAAGAAATTTCAACCCTCCTGGAAAAACGCTGCACAGCTCGGCTTTCTGCCATCCTTGAAAGCAGTTGGAGCTGGCCAAACCTGGAGTTTTCCCTGATGTGGTTAATAAAAATCTCACTCTGCTTTCTGCAGGATCCCCGTGAGGAATAGGCTTTAAAAAGCAAAGCTGTTCCCCCACATAAGGCTTTGCTGAGTTACTCCCCACCACTGGGTCAGCGATCCCGTCTGCTCCCTGCTGAGCAAAGAGACTTGAAGATGGAGAGACTGAGGGCACAGGAAGGAAAGCTGGCCCCATGGGGCTGCCCGGGGCATTGATGGCAAGTTACAAATGCACGCGCTCTCAGTTTCTCTTGGCTCAGAGCTGTGACCACAAGCCAGGACCCGCTGCAGCAGATGATGATAATCATCATCTCTGAGAGCCAAAGTGTATCAGGGCATTCGCGTCACTTGAGATTAGCTGGCTGTTTAACATCTGCACAGCTTTCTCTCTCCACCTCCACATAACACCCCTCACGCAGCTATGAAACTCATTTAATTCCCTTCCAAGAAAGGCTGAGTTGGAAATGTCACACTTTGTATATCATAGCACAATTCCCATGATGAAACACCCAGCCTAAATAGCAGTATTGGGCTCTGGTGCTATTTGAAGGCCAGCAAGCTCAAACATCTTATGCTGCTTTAAAAAAATAGCTTACAAGAGGGTTCACAAGTTTCATAAACACCCAGCTAGTTTCTTGTTAATAGTCAGAGTGTTGTTTTCTCGTTCAAAGGTGCTTCCCTTGCCACGCAGCTCAGCGGGGAGAGCACGCAAGCGGACACAACGGGAAGGAAGCGTTCCTACATGCTAATGACTTCCACCAAAGGAGCACAAGTACTCACAGGGAAACTGTGCTAAAGAGCCAACACGCCACTTCCTTGGCTGTCCCTGTTCGGTCACCGCAAGGTTCTCAGTGCTCAGAGCCGTGGGTGAGGCTGAGGACAGCCTTTCCACGGGAATATTGAGGCGTGAACGAAGGGAAGACACATTGGCTTGGAGCATAAAGGCAGGAGAAGCTGTTTGGCACTGGGGCTGTTTCTGGACCAAGGGGCTGAGAACAGACCTTTCCCATTCTCAGCACAGAATCACAGAATCACCTGAGTTGGAAGGGATCCAAAAGGATCATCAAGTCCAGCTCCTACCCCTACATAGGACACTCCCAACGTTCACACTGTGTGACTGACAGCATTGTCCAAATGCTTCTTGAATGCTGGCAGTCTCGGTGCCATGAACACTTCCCTGGGGAGCTGTTCCAGTGCTCCACCACCCGCTGGGTGAAGAACTTCCACAGCCTTTCCAGGTGCTGTTCAGGCCATTTTACCATACACATCTCTCTTCAGGCCAGCACAGGTTTCCTAAGTTCACATGAGGCCCTGTTTATTTTTCTTTTCCTTTTTTTCTTTCTTTTTTTTTTTTTTTTTAATCTACTATTGTATTGAGAACTACTTTTCTTCTGGCAAAGGTTACTGCGGGGCCAGTGCTGCACGGAGCCTCCTGCCTTCCATCACCACTATAACCTCTGAGCAGGAGCTTAGCCCAGCCAACAGCGCTTATCTTCAGTGAAGGCAGGTTTGTATTTCCACCACCATATAAAAGAGAGATCCCGGCGCTCCCCCTCTCCCCCAGTGCATTCTTTGAAATGCCACCCAGGCCTTGTTATTCCTGGGAGGCTGGAGAGCCAGGGATTAACAGCCTCAGGCTGCACTAGGCTTTATTTGTCTAAGCAGCCAAGGGTGAGGAGCGGCCGTAAATATTGTGAAATGCCGAATATTATGGAGGGGCAGCGTTGGGCAACACGGGCACCGTGGCAGCAGCCATCACGTCCTGGGCTGGGCACAATTATGGTGTGACAAATGTTGTTGGAAAGGTTCCTGCCTCCTACAACACAGGAGGTTTGGGACATCAGGTGTTCAAATTGGGGACATCAAGCTACCACCCATGCCTTCTGGTTGCCTCCATTAGTCTTTGTAGCACATGAGCAAGCAAGTGTGGTGGATCTACCTGAGCAAGTGGGAAAATGCCACTGCAACGCTGCCATCCAAGGGGACACATTCTGGGGTCAGAGCCTGTCTGCCCAGACGGGGCAGTACAGGGTACGCTGTGGTTCACCTTTACTTGCACATTGGGGTGTTAAGGCACAGAGGGGAGATGAAGACCAGGATATGCCCTCATCCCATCCCAGCACCAGAGGTACTGCCAGAGCCAGCACTTAGAGACAGCAACCCAGGACCTGCTGAGTCTGGTAGTTTGGCAACAGCCAACACACCAGATGAGGAACCATCAGGTCCAGACGCACGCTGCATTAGCCAAATCGCTTTACAGAGATGTCGCAGGGTAACTCCATTTACAGACAAGTGGCTGCTTCCTCTGTGTTTTATCCCACCACAAGGACCACACACTGCCTGCCCAGCAGCACAGGGATTTTCTTGGTGTGAATGCGCCATCTCCCGTGGGAGCATCCCGTTCCGCAGCTGGCTGCCACACCTTTGGGACTGACCATTACACTTCTGCCCTTTGATTCCCCAGGGCCAGGCACCGCCACGTGGTGGAGGGATGATGGCCACTTAGAACAGATTACACCTCGCTGGGGACTCTGCTCACTCTAGGCCAACCCACCGCGTGACTGATGGATTTCTGTGGGCGCTGGATGCCGTCACCTCTGTTGGATGAGATTTTTGCCTGCTGCTGTCACCCTGAGCTGGCAGTTTCCAAATCTGAGTACAAATGACAATTCGTGCCCAACCTTCTTGCCTTAGTAAATACCAAGATTTACTGTTGTCAGTGGAAACTATTGACTTGACCCTCACGTTTGTCACTGTTTATTTTTTTAGGTCACTACACCTGACATCCATCTCAGCAGATGCCAGTGCTTCAGAAATAGGGAAAACAAGTCACAGACTGAGAGCCAAGCTCAGAGCTGAACCTCACTGTGAGCACACACAGACACTTCCCCCAGCCAACATAGGACCTTCTACATCCAGGGAAACCAATGGAGGGTTTTCCCTTTGCCTTTTGTAGCTTTTTTTTGAGGAATACATGAAACCAGCAGGCCTTTTACAGACCTCCCTGATGTACAAAAAGCCCTGCCTCCATAACTCAGAAAACTAATGGAGGATCCCAAACCCCTCCATGGGTCTCCAGACCTTCACAATGCTGTGGAGCCACCACTCAGCTCTGCTGAGCTTCAGGAAGCCCTGCCTCCAGCTGAAACGGTGAACTCCCCTGGTGAGATGGGTGCTTTGTGTCCTCAAAAAGGAAGGGGACAGTGACCCAGCTGGGAAGCCTGGCTGTCATGGGTGCTGCTTGCTGGCTAGGGCTGGCTGTTCAGGAAAACCATCATGAGCTTGCAAATTCTTTATAAGCTTCCCACGTGACACAATTACCCAGGGGCCAGATCCTTACTCCCTTCTCTCTTTACTCAGACCGTTCTCCACTGAAGTCATTGAGGCATTGGCCTAAATACAACCGAGGGACTTCAGGATTTGGCCCAGTAATAAAAACTTCCTTCCTTTGTCTACTGCTCACTCTGCATGATCCCACTGCCTCCTGGCCTCCTCCTGGCCACATCTCCTGAGACTGGGGCCATCAGTTGTTTTGGTTGATGCTGCTCTTTCGTTTCACCCTCCGTTGTTGCTGTGCCTGCCCCCTCATGCAGCTGCAAGCTGTCACGGTGGAGGTGGAGGGAGCTGGGACAGCTGGCAAGGAAGAGGGTGGACTGCATGCATGTGGACATCATGTAGGCTGGGAGCCATCTCAGCCATCCCCCGGGGACCTCCCCAAAGGCAATTCCTTCAAAATCTCTTTGAGGATAGGATGGAGATGGAGTGTTTCCAAAAAAAGCCTTTCTCCCCCCACTGACTGTGGAGCAAGTGCCTTAGGCTACACATTAGACTTTTACGTGATGGGGACTGGGTGAGATGACTCCTGCCAGGAAGGTACAGCAGGAAGTTAACTCACCTCACTGCAATGGCAACTATGCATCACGCTAGGAAGTGACACCAGAAGAAACACATATAATTTAAAAAAAAAAAATAACTTGTGCTATGAATTTTCCTGCTTTTTCT
The DNA here is from genome assembly GCA_033556795.1 of Tapera naevia. Lineage (NCBI taxonomy): Eukaryota > Metazoa > Chordata > Aves > Cuculiformes > Neomorphidae > Tapera > Tapera naevia. The sequence goes on along the minus strand of JAUMJJ010000272.1, from coordinate 2,260,637 downwards.
GCCTCAGAATAGCCAGGAGGATGCACAGCCCTATTATCCCCCATGGGCACCCCAGCACAGCCATCTGAAACGTGCACTGGGGTTTATGGCAGGAGGCAGGAGTTTCTGCTTCCTTCCCAAGTCCACTAGCCCTGCACACACCTGTGGCACTGATAGAGCAATATGTGAACACAAATACAGCAATTCCCTTCACACCAGTCTCCCTCTCAGTGCTGCTTGATGACAGAAAGCAAACACAAAAGGAATTTGAACTTAGCTAAAGGGAGAAGGATTTGGTCTTGAGCTACCAACATAATTTGATGACTTAAACCTCAATCCTGCAACTTGGGGATGCTCAGGTAAGTGACCTGCTCACTGAGCGGTTGCTCAGAGAGGAGCACAAAGAAACAAATTCTGTTGCTCCTGCTGAAGGGAGATTTTTAATATTGCTCAGCTACACCTGAAATGGCCACACACACCTTGGAGCACACAGCTTTAAAGACACCAGGGAACACCAAACTCTGAGCAACAGAGGAACAGTGATCTCAGGGCTGTGAGGTGTAGTGTGGCCTTTGCACAGATGTGTGTAAGCCCTTGCTACTCAGCCCAGCTGAGCGTGCTCACTGTGCCCTCCACCCCAACACAGACAGTGGTGCCAGTGTGGGCATTGCACAGACTAAGAGCCCAATGTCCAGTCCCACAGCAAGGGCTGCCTTGCTTAGGGTTTGCTCTTTTAGAAATACAGTTTCACTGTACGTTCTGCCCTTTTAAATACATTAATTGCCATGGAAACAATGCTCTTATGGGTACGGAGCAGCCTGATGGCCTCCACAGGTGCAAGATAGGAATCAATGGATATATTGAAACACAGGCTCTATTTCAGAATCTTTTGTGGTTTTGGGGTTGCTCACTGTGGACACATTTGAGAGAACAGCTGAGACACTAGCAAGATGCCATCTTCTATGAAGAGAAAGCTGAGGACAATAAAACATGCAGTATCATTCCCCTTTACTCTGTCATGGCATCCTGGTATGGGAGCCAGTCCTGGTACTGGTGTGTAGGCTCAACTCCTGGCACTGGTCATCACTCCCATCTCCTGCTGAAGCATCCTAGCCCTGGCTGCCCTTCACATCCTCATTTCCAGGGACTGGAAAGCCTCACCTAGATTCAGATCTTGGCAGGGCAGCTTTGCTCCATGCCTCCCCTCTCCCCATCAGATCAGATGCCTCACCAACAAAGAAAATAATGCCAGTATAGTATATATGTACCATCATTTTGTGGCCTTGAGAGTCTTTTAAATAGCACTGAGAGAGGTTGTACACAAACCAGCACAAAAGGAAGGGCTGTGAATGCCCTCTCCTCTTTACCAACAGCTGCTCTGAAAACCCGGTGCAAAGGGCAGCCCTGGCTGCCTGGCTCTGCCCTCGTGACGAGGAGGAGTGCTGCCCTGTTCCCTGCCGTGCCGCCCATCATAAAGGGGTCCCTGAGCTGTTATCAGGCAGTGACAGTTTCCGCCATCAGATTCCTCCTGTCCGTCAGGAAAGCTAAATAAGGAACGTCGTTCAGGCAGTTGCAGGAAGAGGGGAAATGCAGGGACATCCGGCCCAGCTGCCAATTTTTCCTTTCCCATGAACCACCACTGACCTTCGCCAAGGGAGAACCTGGACACCCAGCCTGGCATCGGCACCACTCGCCTTTGCTAAACTCTCCCCCAGGGGGCCGCCCCGGCCCCCCAGCTCCTGCCCGGGCAGGTGGTCTCGTCGTGCTGTGCAGGGTGGGCACGGTGGGGTGGCACTCAGGCACTGCATCGTTGGCACCCACACCACAGACTGAGGCAGGGGCTTGGCGCACCGGGTACCGTTCACCCAGCCAGCTGGAGCCATGGCCAGGAGAAGGCTTAACCCCTCTGCGCCTGCCCAGGGGTGGGTGGCTACACCTCGCATGGCAGCAACAGTCCCAAAGGCATCGGGAGCCACTCTGACTCACTTCCCTCTCTGCACGCACTGAGACTGAGAGTAAGGCTGAGCTTATATTCTTTCACTAAGCCTTCTGCAGTTGCACTGGGACTTTCCAGGCTCTCCGTCGAGTTGTATCCAGCTCTGGAAGGGCTCCTGCAAGCAGGTAAAAATCCCATTTGCTCTTTCTCTCTGCTCACTACTGGGCTCTGCCCATCCATAATGGGTGATAAAGACCAGGAGCATCTGCAACCTACTCAGCCCTTTCTCATGGTCCTTCCTGGGGACAGTTCTTGCTGCCTTTCACTGCACAGTAGCAGAGCAGGGGATCTGCCTGGTTATTATATGCTCAGAGAAGGGGAGACAACAGCACTTGCTCAGAGTATCTCTAGTCTTTCCCCACCACCCCATTCCCCGTGTTTCCCCACTTCAGAGCCTTTTCCTGACCCCCTAAACTGATCCTCCCTCATTAGCACATGACATACGTCCCACGGCACCTCCAGGTTTGGCCTGCAAAGCCCGTGCTGGAGATCCTTGCCTTGGAAGGAGGGGCAGAAACACAGCAAGAAAAACAATTCACACGTGGGAAAAGTTGTAAGGTGAAATACAAGTCACTGGCTGAAACCTGTTTCTGCTACCTCAGCAGGGAAACAACTCCAGGAGAGACTCCCCGCTTAATATCCTCAGATAATAAAACTTAGCTAGAGTTTTGCCACTGGCTGCCATGGGGCCAGGTTTTCACCCTCCTTCTGCTGAACTTGCACCTAGAGATGGAGTGATCTGCCCATGGCTGCTCAACGAAACGAGGGGTCATGCCGGGCCCAGGGGTTTGTGCCTCCTCACCGACTTGACCAAAGGCCATCTCCGCTTCCACTATTTTGCGTTAACAATGCGGCACCGCAGATGGGCAATAATACCATGAGTGAAAAACATTACAACTACTTTGACCAGAGAGAAAAAGCCCCCCTGGGACCTGGCTAACCCTCTCTTTTAACAACGTGAAACAAGAAACAAAGGTCTGGGATAGCCAGGGGCAATAAAAACCCTGGAATTAATTTAACCAGTCACTAGATGCCAGTGCAGCTGCAGCAGTATTTCTTCTCCTAATGAAGGACAAAAAAATAACTCGAGCTCTGGAGGGCAAGGCTCAGCTCTGGCCTCGCCAGCACATGCTGGCACGTGCCATGAAATCACAGTCCCCTCCATGGCACCCAGCTGGCATGGGATCCTCTGGGAGCTGTGTGTCTGGCTCCTCACTGCCCCTCACCCAGGAGGGGATCTGAAGGGGCTGCCTGTGCAGGAGTAGCTGGGACAGGTCAAGGCAAAATGTGGTGCTGGGCACCTCTGGCTCACAGTCCGGGGTGGGAAAGTGGGCTTTCAGATTTAACTAACCACCTGCAGGGATTTTTCCCTGCAGACCAATGAATTTTTCCATGCACAATTGCCTTTGGACCCAGGCAACCATCAAACACCGCAGGGCCCCGTGGCAACAAGCTGCAGTGTGCATCAAACCACCAGCCCCTGCCATGCTCCTCATCCTCCCACCACAGGAACCCATCAGGAACTGCCTTCTCCAGGCAAGCTGTGATTTTTCAGCCCTCTGCTGCAATGCCCCAGCCCATCTTTCCCAGCGGAAGAGCCCTGCGGCGTTTAGTCATTCCTCACACGGAAACCACCACAACCGCTGCTCCTCCACTCTGGCTCCCCACCCTCTGCAGGGTCCGGCCTCCACATGGCTTTCTGCTTCTCCCTGCACCTGCAGGACCCTCCAGGATCCCCCTGACCCCAGGCTTATTGCAGCTTTCCCCTGCCACTGGGTTTAACTCAGTGTGAGGGAGTCCCTTGGGGCTGTTTCAGTCCAGCAGGCTGAACGTGAAGATACCATGTTTGTTTGGAAATGCCTCTGCTGTGCCAGATTGAGTGGTTGGGAAGAAGGTGGGTGAGATGGGATGCTATCTTCAGGGCTTATACTGCTCCCCTATGCTGCTGAGAGCCAGGTACACCTGGGGACCCATCAGAAGCCCCATCTTGCTCAGCAGCCACTCTGCACAGCAACCTCCTGCATGCTGAAGGTGCCCTGTACAGCACTGGAAAACGGCAGCCTGGCCACAGCCAGCCCCCTCCCGCTGCAGTTCCCGTGGGATCCCGCTCTCCCTTTCCCTCCCCAGGAACTGCCCTGGGACACTGGGAACAGACTGTTCCCTCCTGGCCAGCCAGGAGCACCTGCCCTTCCCACGCTGGCTCTGGAAAACACCGCACGGATGAAGGGCCAAGAGATACCCTGGGGACAGCAATTCCACATGGAGCAAGCCCAGGAGAGAGAGGTGGTGGGGTAGGGTGCGACACACTGGAGAAAGCCCCCTCCCACCCTGTCTGTGCTGGCTGGGGACATTGGGCAGGAGGAGCGTCCCCCTGACCAGACCTCAAACTGAGCTCAGCAACAAACACCCTCGTGGCTGTTTGTGCAGGCAGCGCGCCGCAGGCTTGCATGCCCAAGCCAAATCCCAGGGCAGCAGTTGCAGCCCATTCATCTGAAATCATCCCTAAACAAACAGTGGGGTATAAGAGCCATGGCTGCCCCCTCCCCAGCAGCCCCCGGGATGAGGGGCTGTGTCCCTCCCATCACCCACTTGGAGGCCCCGGCTCTGCTTCATCACTACCGAGTGACTGGGTTAAGCCAGAGTGGGGTTTGTTGTGCACTCATGGGCTTTCGCATGAAAGGGTGTTGCTGAAATGGCCCATGTTTATTACTTGCAATAAAGCAACTGCTTCAAATCCCAGCTGCGAAGGCGAATGTTGCTGCTGGCACAGTCAGCGCGGCGCTGTCCGAGCACCCGGCCGGGGAGGGCTGCGTGATCATAGAGGAGGGCAGGCAGGGCAGCCAACATAATTGACTCAGGTCCTACACAAGCATGGGCCCTTCCCTCATGCAAAGGACTTATGCTCTGGAAAGCAGCAAGCCAGGGTCCCCAAGGGGTTATTTGGCTATGGGGTGGTCAGCACTAATCTGTGCCCAGAGCGTGGCAGCGCACAGAGCTCATGCTGTCATCACCACCCACACAAAGGGTTACCCTGAGTCGCCCTAAGATGCTGAACCTCCATCTGCTCCCCCCACCTCGCTGCCTGTAAGGAGCAGTTCCCCAGCTGCAACCCATCCTGGGAGCCCTGTGGAGGTGAGATGCAGGGAGAGCCTGTGTGCTCTGACGCACAGCAGGCCCTCCCAGTGCTGGTCCATTTAACCAGGTACTGGAGTGCAGGAACAAGCATGACACAGAGCCAGAACAGACCTTTCACAATCCTGAGGTGAATATTTCACCCTTCCCAGCTGGAACAGCTTCACACCCCCATCCTTGCTTCCAAGGCAAACAAATATTTTCATCCAGTTGGGATTACAGTTAATGAGGAATTTGTACATCCTTTATGCACTGACAAATTGGTCTCAGGTAGAATGGAAGAAGAGGAAGCAAATCCCCAGGGTTAGATCCCCCAGTTTTGCTCCACATCACCCACGGTTGCTGCACTAATCAGGCAGTGCTGGAGAGCTTCAAAGCTCCGCGCAGCCCTGCGCTGAGGAGGCCCCACATCACACAGCCACGCTGGCCAGAGCCTCCCAGACACCGCTCGCCGCACCTCTGGGAGATGAAAGAACCTGAGAACAGCTACACGATGCCTTACAAATTGCTAACAAGACAGGTTTGAACAGCTGCAGCTCCCGCTGTGATGCCACCAGCAGCAAGTCCCTTTCTGCCTTACTTTGTGGCGCTCCCTCTGAGCTCGGGCAGCCTGGGGGGTCCTTCCACCCCGTGGCACCAGAGCCATCAGCAGCATTTTGGGCAGAGCAGGTTGACAGCGGCGCTGCCAGTGACACTGTCCACACCGTGTGTCTGCAGCCAGACCTGCAGCCCTCCCGTGAGCGCACTTCAACGACGGCAGCAAACGCTGCTGGTGACAGTGAGTCACTGAGCTGAGGCTACAGAAAATTCTATTTATGCTCCCAAAATTCATCTCCCCACATTGCAAGCTTCCAGCGTTACGAACTTTCTCTTGGTTTTTCTCGTATCCAGGCTGTGAAGTCTTTATCTGTGCGAGCAGGAGCTTCCCTGGGGGAAGCTGGTGGGTCTGGTGCCCCATCCCTGCTGTCCTGGTGATGCCCACTCAGCTCTGCCCCACAGTTTATGCTCTCTGCAGCCCGATCTCTGCCATAGTTCCATATTTGTCTGACCCAAGCCTTTTGCCCCACAAGTGCTAGGAGAAGGAAAAGCATTTTGCTACCCATCTGTCTGCCTTGGGTGGCTTCCCAGGTGGACCAGAGCTTCCAGCGACCTGCTTGGAGAGGCAAGCTGGACGGCATCATGAGGACCACTGCCTCCTCACGCCTTCCTCCCCAACGTGCTCCCAAATTAATGACTCTGAGCATGAACAAATAAATAAACAGAGCGGGGAAACAGCCTCCAGGATGCCCTTACTGACAGATGCTTCCCCGCATAGAGCAAGCCCAGCTGCAAGAGTCCAGTGCAGTTTCTCATCGCGTGTGGGGCACATGGGAACTGTGGGGTCCCCACGGCCTCACACCCGGTCCCAAACCCCCAGGGATGGTGGCAGAACCATCCTATCCCGTCCTGATGCTGTGGGAAACCTGTCACAGCTGTCGGGGACACCTGGGTGGGCACCACAGCACAGCCCCATTGGGGCTGGGGACCCTGGGGCAGGACGTGTCTGTCCCTGTCTGGGATGCAGGACCTCAGGGAGGCTGCGTTGGTCCCATGCAGAATACAGGGGACCCCCGGGCAGGATGCGTCAGGGTTTGAGACCCCTGGTTGGGCTCTGTCAGGCTGGTGATCTCGGGGAGGGTTGTGTTGGTCCCCATCATGGACGTGGGACCCCAGGTGGGGATATGCCAGCCCTCGTTGGGGTTGGAGACTCCAGGGTGGGATGTGTCAGGGCTCGGGACCCCGGGCAGGCTGTGCTGGTTTCTGTCATGGCTTGGGATCCCGGGAAGGATGTACTGGTCCCCATCGGGGATGTGGACCTGGGGGCAGGCTCTGTCGGTCCCTGTCTGGGATGGGGACCCCTGGGTGGGGGTTCCCGTTGGGAATGGAGGACCCCGAAGTGGGGACAGGGGACCCAGGGACAAGGAGTGCTGGAACACACCACATCCCTGTCCTGGATGGGGGACCCCGGGGAGGGCTGTGGTGGGGCTTCGGACCGCAAGGAGGGCTGTGTCGATCCCTACTGGGGATGAGGGACCCCGGAGAGGGGAGCGCCGGGGCACAGCACATCCATATCGGGAACGGGGGACTCCGGGATGGGCTGTGTCGGTCCTTATCGGGAGTGGGGCACCCCGGGACAAGGTGTGCTGGCGCACGGTGCTTCCCCGATGGGGTTCGGGGTACCCCGGGGCGGGCAGCGCCGGTCCTTGCCAGGGATAGGGCAGCCCTAGGCGGGCTGTGTCGGTCTCTGCTGGGGCTGGGGACCCGGGGAAGACTCTGTCGGTCTCCGCTGAGGATGGGGGACCCCTGGACGGGGAGTGCTGGAGCACAGCACATCCCAGTCGGGGGTTGGGGGACCGCGGGGCGGGCTGTGTCGGGGCTGGGGATTCTGGGGAGTCTCTGTCGGTCCCCGTTAGGGACGTGGGACCCCGGCAAAGGGAATGCCGGCGCCCGGCGCGTCCCTATGGAGGTCTGGGGGACTCCGGGGCGGGCAGCACCGATCCCCATCCCGTCCCGCCCGGCACCCCCATCCCCATCGCTGCCGCAGGTGCGGGGCAGAGGGGTATCCCGCAGCCCCAGCCGGACAGAGTAGCCCCAGCTGGGCAGGGCAGTCTCAGCCGAGCATCCCGCAGCCCCAGCCGGGGGGCAGCCCCGGAGCTCACCTGCCTCCGAGACAAAGCCGAGCCAGAGCCAGAGGGGCAGCGTGCAAACTCTCCTCATCTCCGGCGCTGCGGGCAGGTCGGTGCGGGCGGAGCGGAGCGGTCCCGCTCCCAACGCTGCTCCCGCCGGGCTGCGGCGGCGGGGGGGGCTCCGCCGCTTCCTTTTCCTCCGCCCGCCTGGGCCGCCCGGCCCCCGCACCCACGGCGGGCTGGGGGGGCACCTGCGGCACCGGCAGGGGCGGCACCCGGGGCGGGGTGGGCATCATCCCTGCCCCACATGCCTGTGCATCCCCCCGCCCCCCCCGCACATGGGCACCCCACACCCTTATGTGCATGACGCCTGCCCCATGTACACCCCATACCCATGTGCGTGAGTGTGCATCCCCCAGCCCCACATGCAGACGGGCACCCCACACCTGTGTGCATGGGTGTTCATCCCCCTGACCCACGTACACACACAGACACCCCACATCCGTGTGTGCAACTGCCCACCCATGTACACACGGGCACTCCTCACTCGTGTGCATCACCCTATCCCACGTACACACGGGCACCCTACACTCATGCCCATTTCGTGTGAACACATGCTCTGCCCACCTGTGCCCATCCATGTATATCCCACCTGCACCTGTGTGCACTCACATCACTCTGTGCCTAAGTGCAAATGCCCACACACCTTTCTGTGTGCACATCCCAACCTCTTGGACCAGAGGAAATGAACACAGACACCCTCTCACACCACTGTGCACACACCTCACATGAACACACTTCACACGAACACACACCTTCATGCCTACACGCTCCCCCAGCCTGTACCTCACACCTGTATGCACACCCCCAGGCAGACTGACCTGAACCCCCACTCCTCCTACACATCGCAGGGGCACACAACGATGCACACCTGTGTGCACACACCTGGCCCCTACTCATGCCATCAATCCAGGCATGCTACCAGCAACGTGGGGCAGCTGCATTGCCCCCCAGCACCATTACATGTGGCACACGCACCCATCTCCAGCTGGAGCACACCAGAACCCCGACACACGACTGTTTCATTGGCAGCAGGATGGTGACAGTGCTGCTCCACGCGTGCCCACAGCACTGCCCCACAGCACTGCCAGTGCCAGCAGCTCCAGTGACGGAGGCGATGGCACAGTGGGTGCAGCCTCAGCTGGCTGCCCGCTCACCCACCAAGCATTGAATAGATAAATTAACACAGCCTCATGCTGTGCCCTAGAGAGTTATTAATTACACACACTTGCAGACAGCAAAGAAAGAGCCTGAATGAGAACCATGTGCTCATGGCTTCAAACAGGCATGAAATCTTGTGTGCTCAACAGCTCTAGTTGCCAAATCCATGGAAGAAATCACCCTGTCCCTCTCCTGGAGCCGTCAAGCCACAGAAGTTATTTTACTCAACTCCCCTTGGCTCAATTAGTGAGTTTTTAACCTTGAGTGTGCCAGCTGCATTCCTTTTCAGCACACTCTTCTTGGACCACCTCCCTACTCAACCCCAAAGGAACAGAGAGGGATGGTGTCCCTCTGTCTTGGGTGAGTGCCTGAAGCCCTGCAAGTTTCTGGAGAGAGATTTTTAAAACTCACCACGATGAGGTGATGAGCAGAGCTGGTGACTGCACAGAGGGGCAGAACTGCCCAGTGCTGCAGGGAGAAGAGGTGAGACTGAGGGATCAGACCCCTTTCCCAGTGCTGGGGTCCGTGATCAGAGATGGGGCAGCCACGGGGCTCTGTGCCATGGCAGGCCACCCATGCTGGGGACCTCTGTGAGCATCAGGGATCATCACACACCTCAGGGATGAGCAGGGAGGTGATGAGATGTGGACACTGAAGGAGGGAAGAATTATCTCACCACTGGGATGTTGGAGAAGATGCAGGACACAAGGGCTGCCTGGCGAGGCCAAGTGTGAGAAGAGCAGAGGGTCTGACATAGGGAGCAGGGGGGGAATCCTCTGACACCCCAAAAATGAAGAGCTTTTGGCATCCTCCATCCATCACAGTCCAAATGTGGCACTGTGCATGTGGAGGTGGCCGGGACCTGCCCGTCCATGCTGCCATCTAATGGCAGGCTCGCCCTGCCTCCACAGGGATTTTTCCATCACAAACAGAATGTGACTGTGGGACCTTTCCATTGTGGCCACCCTGGGAAACAAAAGGATCTCATTTTCAAATCTTACCCCTCTTCTGGCACAGGAGGTGACCCGAGGAACCAAAGATTTCCCCAAAGCACAGGACAAAGACACAGACACGTCGCAGTGGGAAGCCAGGGCAGGAGCTGCTGGACACTGTCCAGCCCCAGGCATGGCTATGAGAAAGGCATCTGAGGACACCCAGGGGCAGAACGACAAGGTAACCCGCAAGGAAAACACAGCCTGGTCCTGAGGACAGCTGGCGAGCACCAGCCCTGGCTGGAGCAGAGAGGGGTGCTTTGTGCCTCCGTGATGCCCGCTCTCCCAATCCCATCTCCTCCTGCCCAAACCTGGGGCCAGGCCCAGCCAGTCACTGCATTCACAGCACACCACCAGGAGTGGCTGATTTCACTTGGCCAGTTCAGCGTGGAGAAGACTAACGGGCGACCTTATAGCTGTTGCCTGCTTCCTCACAAAGGGAAGAGGAGGAGCAGATGCTGAGCTCTTCTCTCTGGTGACCAAAGACAGGAGCTGAGGGAATGGCAGGAAGATGTGCCAGGGGAGGTTTGGGCTTGTTATTAAGAAAAGGTTCTTCTCCCAGAGGGCGGTGGAATACTGAACCAGCTCCCAGGTGAAGCAGTCACAGCCTGGCAATATTCCAGAAGCATTTGGGTAACGCCCTCAGCCACATGGGGTGAATGTTGGGGTTGTCCCGTGCAGGGACAGGAGTTGGATTCTATGATCCCTGTGGGTGCCTTCCAACTCAGGATATTCAATGATTCCACATCATGGTGCTACAGTTTATCAGTGCAGTGCCTTTCTCAGACAGCACTTAGCAGCAGGCAGTATCTCCTCGCCGGGCCAACGCTGCACGTACGGCAGCTCAGAGCAGCGATTTCCCCGCACGCAGGAGCTGCCGTATGGGCTGTGCGCAGGGAAGGGGCTCCACCTGCCCCAGCCTCCCCACCAGAGCCCTTCCCTGCTGGCAGGGCCAGGCAAGGATGTTACACCCTGAAAAGCAGCTCTGCCTGGGAGCAGCAGCCATGGCCACCGCGCACATGGAGGAGGAGGAGGAAGGATGAGTCTTGGGAGCATCTCAGGGATTTGGGACAGGCAGGTTTCGCTGCTCTCCAGCTCTGCCTTTGGCAAGGGGAAGCCGTAGGAGGTGGCAGCGATGGCACTGGCACACGTCGCGGCGAGCTGCTCGCAGCCCGTGCCGTCGCGGCGGCCCACGCGGCACATAGCACCAGTGGGCAGGGGGAGCTGGCAGCCGCCCTCCTCCCTGCCAGCCGCTCGCCGCCTGCCAGTGCCGGGCCGATCCGCTCCCCTGGGCTTTGGGATGGCTGCTGGATGCTGCCCAGCCCAGCTCGCCTGTGGTTTTGGGGCAGGTTGGGAGGTGAGGGGTTCCAGCCTCGCCAGCCTCAGCTCCCTGCTGCGATCAAACCAGCCTCACCTCCCGCAGAGGCTCCCAGCCCTTGCAGGGTGGATGACAGCCCCGCTCACGGCAGCATTTCCAAGCCAAGAGCTCTTTCTTCTCCACTTCTGTTTCAGCTGAGGTTTGGGCAGAAGCAAGAAACACCACTGCTGCTCGCCAGGCTGGACCCACCCCAGCACCTCCTGCCTCAACTCCACTGACTTCTCGTGATCCAGACCAAGGGAGCTGGGGATGTGGCCAGCACACCCAGGCACCAACTGCAGCAGCCAAATCCCTTGGACTTGCCCCTGCTGGGAGCCCCAGGCCGTCCTCCTGCAGGCGCAGCGCTCCAGCAGGGTTGCACAGGGCTGATGGGCAAAGAGCCTCCCTAGGACCGCCTGCTCCCAGCAGCAAAGGCTGCTCAGGCTTTCACAAAGGTGTCCAGAAATGGGACTTTGCATTTCTCACAAATATAAATCCTTAAGACCCAGGCAGGCCACAAGAGACTGGATCTTGAAAGGCAAGAGCCCAAAGCTATAGGTGGGCTCAAGACAAAACTCCCCACCACCCAGGGCTGCCAAGCCCCCTCCTTGTTCCCAAGCAGCCTGATACTGTGGGGTGAGCAAAAAGTGCAAAGTCCCTGTGTGAAGAAACACTCCAAGAGAAGTGCTGGGTGAGAGCAGCAGCTCCTTGGTGCTTCCTGTGCTGCAGGTGCAGGGCTGGAGCCTGGGCTGGAGCAGGGGCTGCTCTGTGCCCCCCAGCTGTGCTTCACCCCAGTGCAGTAGATGCCCCCGGCACACGAGCTATAAGCATGTCCAGCAGGCAGGGGATTTGCTAATGAGCTTTAATAGTGACCGTGTAGAGGGCAGACAGACCCACAGCCGGGCCCCCACGCCGCGCGCACAGCTCCCTCTGCCGCTGGCCCACAGCCCTTCCCCACAAAGTTCAAGCAAATGAAGCCCACCACCAGGACACAGAGGTGTGACAAGAGGCACCCAACAGCGCTATGGGACCACAGCCCTCCTCAGGGTTTATGGGTGAGAGCACAGAGGCACGAGCTGCAAGCAGCCTGCGGTCACCTCTGCTGAACCGTGCAACGCTCGGGCACGGAAGGCTGTTCTTCAAGGGCTATCAGGCACTTCTGGAAATAATTCAGCTCAGGGCAGAGGAGGGCAGATGGAAGTGGGGAAGAGAATCATCCCCCTCCTCCCTCTGAAAACTGCAACCAAAGCTGCCCCTCTAACACCCACCAGGTCCATGTGTACAGAACTGATCTCCAGCACAGCCTGCCTGGGAGAGACAGGGAGCCAGGCTGGGGTCCCCAAAGCACCCACTCCTCCCCATCCCTCACAGGGCCAGGTGGCAGATGCGCATGGGCTCCATGTTTTCCCTCCCATCACTGAAGCAGGTGCTGAAGAAGGGGCAGTATCTCTCTGCAGAGACCTGATGGAAGGTGAAGAGGTGGGACATGTTCCCAGCATCAAAGAAGGTGACGGTGCCCTCCTGGCAGTCCAGGAAGACTCCCACTTTTCTGAGGGGCCTGCGAGGAGTCAGGCGCACCCAGGGGGTGGTGGTGGCCCAGTACTCCGTCCTGTTCCGCAGGCGAAGCGTCCAGTAGCCATTCTCTGGGCACAGCTTGATCTTTGCTGCCCGATCCACAGCCTCAGAGGCCACCCCCAGGTCCCACTTGGTTTTCCTGCCCACCCAGACCTCCCAGTATTGTCGGCCGCTGCTGAAGGTCTGTGAGCCCAGGACGTTAACGCACCGACTGAAGCGCCGGGGGCTGCTGGGGACGGGATGGGCTTGATTCCTCTCTGTCACTGCTGTCAGGTCTCTGGAGAAGACCAGGTTGGGGTGGGCTGTCTCAGGGTCGAAGGTGAGTGGTGCAGGAGCTGTGGAGACCAGCACGACATTTTACCAGTTGCATATTCCTTCTGCACAGCCTCTCCAGCCCCACCACCATCCAGCACACCCATTTGCTCACCGGGGTGGATGGACTTCAGCATCTGCCTCCAGAAGATGTACTGCAAGGGGCCGCTGTAGCTGTCCCTGTAGTGCTGCAGGTCGAAGGCAGGCTGGGTCTCAACGTGCACTGAGGGCCTGGAGCAGAGAGAGCGGCAGTGAAGCTGTCTGCTAGCGAGGCACACGGAACACACCCAGTCAGGACTGCAGCCTGCTACCACGTGCAGTGGATTTGGTAAAGATGAGACACAAGCCTCTCAGGTAGCTGCTTGCTCCCCCTAATGTGGTGCTACCAGCACAGCAAGTGGCTCAGGGCAGAGGTGCTGCGGACCAAAGCAGATCCCACAGCGCAGCTCGCGGAGCGGTGACTCCTGGCACACCAGCACCCAGCACACCCAGGCAGGGCTCATCCCACTGCAGCCCCCAGGGAAGGAGAGGACAAGAACACGCTACGCTATGGCAGCTCTGGCCCTCAGCTACTCACAGCCCCAGACAAACCCGCACCTCAGGGTCAGTTTTGCAGCCCTGTGAGCTGTAAGAAGCTAAGACAGGGCACAGAGAAGCCAAAGCACACAGAGTCTGTGGCATCAGCCCTGTTTGCACTTGCAGCATGCATGTCTTGCACTCATTCCTAACCAGAACGTCTCTTCCAGCCCAGCCATCCCAAAACATGTGCTCCCTGGGGAGAGCATCTGCAACGTGCTGGTGACCAGCCCCCACCTAGCATGGCACCGGGAGCTCGCTGAGCAATTTGTGATGGTTTTAAAACTCCAGATAAGATCCCTCCCTCTCCAATGTGGTCCCAGCCAGGGACAGAGATAAGCTCTGTCTGATAAAAGGGAATTAGCTTCTTTCATGTCAGACACGTACCTGATATCCAGGCTCTCCACCTGCAGTAAGGAGCAGAGAGAATTAGCAGTCACTGTCTGTAATTCATGCAGCTGCACAAATAAGCTCCCCGTCCTGTCTCCTACTGTCATGAGAGAGGAAGCCATGCTGCCAGGACCCCCATCCCACGGGAAACTGCCTGGGCACTGCAGCCAAGGCAATTTCAAAGGGCTGACAGAGAGGAGGAAGGCTCCAGAGATCCACCACATAGGAGAGATCACCATATCCCTTCTGGCTAAAGCTTCCAGGCTCAAAGGGAATGGGTACATAATCCGGAGGGATGGCAGTGAGACTGATTTCCAGGTATAGTCTGGTGCTCCCCATCCCAAATTCACATCCTGAAACAACCCCTCAGCCTCCTGCTAGATCAGCCAAACATGCTCACCTCCAGCAAGGACACTTCTTCCATCTTGCTCAGGATCTGCTCTATGCGCTCGATGTCCCTCTGCAGCACCGACATCCCCTCCTCCAGCTGCTGGACGTCCCCCTGCAGCCGTGCCAGCACCTGCTGTTCCTTGTTGCTCAGCTCTGCCAGCACAACTTTCTCCTGATCCTCCAGGATCTGATGGAGGTGGGTAAACTCTGCCCGGATCTTGAAGCTCAGCTCCCCAGACACCATCTGAGCAGAGGGAAAAGGCAGAAGATAAGTCTGACAGCTAAACCACGTAAGTGGGTGCACAGGATGGCTGGGCCTGTTCATCTGCTTACAGAGTCCTGGAAATCAGAGAGTCTCAGACATACCCACAACTTTTTTGATAGAAAACAGGACACAAAAACAACTTCCAAGGCTGCAGAACCAAGAGGAGGCACAGGGGGGCAAAGCTCTACCAATGGCTTGGTCCCCTTAACTAAATATTATTGTACACAGCCACAGAGGGAGCCCACAGCCCTCTCCCACACCACCAGGAATTTGCTTGTGTGCAAGACTGGAGATCTTTTGCTTTTCTAGAGCTGCAGACTCAGCTGTTCAGATTAGTTAGGATTTATTTCACATTGTACCAGGCCCCCAACACTGGTAACTCACTCTTTTTCTCTGATGTCTCCGTCTCTGTGGGCTCCTGTGTGTGTGTGTGAGGGATAGTGGAGCTGCACAAACTAATCTCTGTAGTTAAGGCTGATAAAATCCCATCCAGCTCTGTTCAGACTCCACTTTTTTTTGCAGCTGTTTAGTCACTCAGCCAATCTTGTGGTGTTCTTGCTGCTGCCTGTTCAGAAGAGGCAGCCAATGACTTATTTTCCTGGTCTCTAAGTTTTTAATCTCCAAGTGCAACCTTAGCCTTCATTATTTTCTTGAGCAGCACTTCCTGAAACACACATTTCTTTCTACCAGCAGGAAACTCCTCTCCCCCAGAGTGCATCTGAAGCTCCACCAGCCAGCACAGCACCCCAGCCTCCCTTTGCTCCAGCAGGTGCTCGTGCTGACACACCAGAACCGCACAGGACTTGCCCAGCCTCCCCGTTCAGATCAGGAATTCGCTCCTTCAGAACTCTTATCTGGCTTTCCCACTGCAACAGGACATCAGCCACATGTGCTTATTTGCTGACACTCCTCCATTAAGCTCAAAGGTCTATTCCAAATCTGGCAGTGGGACAGTTATTACAGTTCAGGCAGGGGAAATCAGAGACTCCAGTCAGAAGACAGTCTCCTTTGGTTTTATCTCACCTCTGAATAACTTCAGTTTTCCTTAAAACTCTCCTTCCTTGGCTTTTAATACTTCAATGCCACTCAAGAAGGAAGAACAGTCAGCCTGTGCTGTTGTTGCTTCACTGAGCAGCGATAAGCAGGCAGCCTGGTGCCACTTGAGCCTGGAGAGAGCACTCAGGCTCCTCACATCTCAGAGCTTCACAGTGAACCTAAACATGGTCCTTCTGACAAGGCCACTGCTCTCTGCAGTGCCAGCACTGCTGCCGACTCAGCTTTGCTGCCACCCCTTCAGACAGATAAGAGGATTTTAGGGCTTCCAAGAATTAACCCTTTCCCAAAGCGGCAGTGCTGCAGGGCTGGAAGAGGATACTCAGCTGGCAGATCTCACCACTCACCCCATCTAAGCTCTGCTGCACCAACACATCTTGTGAAGGCTGCATGAATGAGTGCTTAATGCCTTTTCACAAAGTTCAGATCACTGCATAGTTATTTGTCTAGATTTTTATAGGCAGTTGAGATAAACCTCAGCTGAAGTGACACAAAGATCCTCTACCAACATTAACCCAGAGGCTGTATAACAGGCAGCCATCGTGGAGCATTACCATCAGGCCACAGATATCTTCCTGGGATGCACGCTTCCTCTGCAGGAAGTTCTCCATCTCCTTCTGACGAGCTTGCAAAGCATCTTCCAGGTGTTTCTGCAGGAACAAGGAAAAGATGATTTCCTCACCTTTTCACTACTCTGCTGTCATTCAGGAGCAATCCCAATTCCTGATGCCAGCATTAGAGGGAGGCTGCAACAAGATTTCTTATAAAGGCAGTTAGGAGAAAGCAGCTAATGCCGAGCTTGAGAACTAAACATGTGTGCATATGAAATAAATTTATTTTTAAGATTGGGAGCTCCAGCCTGGGATATTTGCTTGCAGAAGGTTTAATACCTGTGTGCTGTGAACTGACGTGCAGAGACTGGCTTCTCATATAGCACTACTGGCACAAGCAGCCCTCACTCCTAGCTGCAGGGTCTCCATGTGAGAAACAATCAGGCTGTGATAGAAGTTGAGCAGAGCAGAGACAGAAACAAATGCAAGAAAATAAAGTGTCCAAAAGACAGACAGCTAGAAGGAAACAGGGAGAGAAAATTAATTGGGAAGAGACAGAGATGTCATGGCACAAGGCTCAGGTGAGGTGCACACACAGGGCTCACCAGAGGGGCAGTGGGAGGAGGGGCAGTGGACTTGCACTGGCTGCGCAGGGCTCCCACAGCCTTCTTCAGAGCCAGACAGAAGCCACTCACCCGCATCTTGTGCCGGTGCTCCACGGAGCCATAGCGCCGCACCTTCTCCACCAGCCCTGACAGCAGGTAGTGGGTGCGGAAAGCCCGGCTGGGGAACTCACGGCGGCACTGGGGGCAGGAGGGGACACGGGTGCAGCTCTCCCAGTAGTGCTGGATGCAGGCCTTGCAGAAGTGGTGCATGCAATCCAGCATGACAGGCTCACTGAAGAGCTCGAAGCAGATGGCACATGTCAGCTCTTCCCGCAGACTCCGGTCCTGGCTCCTGCTGGCCATCCCTGCTGGCACACAAGTCCCACTCTAAGTTTCCTGCCACCACCATCTCAAAATCCCCTTCCTCCTCTTTCTAGGCTCCAACAGATCCTGCCTCTCCTCTGCTCTGGAGCAGAGTTTGGTCACTGGCGCTTGGGCAGCAGGCACAGGACTTGCCTAGGTATGACCCTGGGTGCATCCAGCCCTGGAAAGCCCCAGATGTTGAGAATTGCAGACAAATCCTGGCAAAGGGTCAGCCCTTTGCAGAGAAACAGCCTTCTGTTTTCTGTTACTTCAGCAGAGCTACTCACGGTGCCTTACAGGGGCTGGGCCCCAGGGAAGGGGGGACCTGGCCTGGGGACAGCAACAGCCCCGCTGCAGCCTGGGAATCCAAGGGAGTGCAGCCTGGGGGAGCCCTGGAGATGCAGCCTGGAACTATGGGGTGCAGCCTGGGGGAGGGTGCAGCCTGGGGGAGGGGGGGGGGGGTGCAGCCTCGGGGGGGGGGGGTGCAGCCTCGGCGGGGGGGGGTGTGCAGCCTGGGGGGGGGGTGTGCAGCCTGGGGGGGGGGTGTGCAGCCTCGGCGGGGGGGGCGGGTGCAGCCTCGGCGGGGGGGGCGGGTGCAGCCTCGGCGAGGGGGGGCGGGTGCAGCCTCGGCGAGGGGGTGGTGCAGCCTCGGCGGGGGGTGCAGCACAGGGAGCCGAGGGGCGCAGGCCCGAGGGAGATCCGGGGAGTGCAGTCCGGAGCCCGACAGAGCCTAAGCGGTGCCCAGCGGAGGCCAAACGGTGCCCAAGCCCCGCTCCCCACGATCAGCCCCAGCCCCAGCCCCCTCCGCCCCGAGCCCTGCTCGCACCTCCCCGCTCCGCTCCGCTCCGCGCGCCCCTCAGCCTCCGCGCTTCCGGCCTTCCCTCTCCCCCGCCTCCCCGGACTGACGCCCGCTCCGACCAATCGGCGTGCGGACGCGCCGCTCGCGACTCCGCTCATTGGATAGAAGCTTCGGGGGGCGGGACTCCTGCATGTGACGCGTCACGTGCGAGTCAGGCGAGGGGCTGGGGGTCCTCGCGCGCCGCCCTTGGCGGCACCGGGTACTGCAGCCCTGCGGCTTGAGGGGTGTTGGATTGCACTGCACGGCTCTGCACGGCTCTGCACTGCATTGGGTTGCACTGCACGGCACTGCAGAGCACTGCATGGCATTCCACAGCATTGCACAGCTTTGCACAGCACTGCACTGCATGGGATTGCACTGCACAGCTCTGCATGGCATTGCACAGCACTACATGTGCGTTATTGCACTGCGTTGGAATGCATTGGATTACATTGCACGGCACAACACTCCATGTCACTCCATGGCGTTGCACAGCACTGCAAGGCATGGCATTGGAATAGATCGGATTGCACTGTATAGAACTGCACAGCACTGCATGGTATTGGAATGTGTTGGATTGCACTGCACAGACCACCTATCTCCTAACCACCGTTAGAGCATCAGTGCCGGGCGCTGTCCATCTGCTGCCCTTGTCCTCCTGCTGCTGCTCGATGTTTTCTCAACATTAGAGCAGTGCAATTAATGCATAAAATGTTTCCACCCGTCTTCATTTGCTTGTCAGAGGGGTTTCCCCAGGCTTTTGCTTGCTCTGTGGCTGCAGCAGCCCTGTTTGCAGGCATTTATCTCCTTGTCTCTGCCAGTCCCTCGGGGTCACATGCTCTGCCACAGTCCTGCACTGATGTTTAGACTTTAAGCATCGCTGACTATAGGAGGAGCAATTGGTCCTGGGGGGCACTGGCCATAGGCAGGCGAGATGCACCCTGGGCAGCCTCCTGCAAGCACCCATTGCTGTCCTTTCCCCCTCTCCACTGCACAACTCGGCTAAGTACTCCTGGGAATGTCACTAGGATGGTGACACCAGGACCTAGGAATGACACAGGGATCCAGGGATGACTGAACAATCTCTGCTTAGCTGGAACTTAATGCAGGAAAACCTCTCTCCAAACATTTACAGAGTTTCGTGCTTGCAGCAGGCTGGATCTCATCCTGCGAACAGGCTGGGGCTGGCCCGGAGCAGTGACCACTCCTGCTGCAGCCACTGTGCAAGTTACATATCCTCCTGCTATGCACCAGCAATCCCTGAGAAATATCTGGCTTTGAATAGATGGATTTTGGATGGGAGCAGAATCATCTGCTTAAGATACATCTTTTTGACACAGAAATAGTTTCAGCAGCCTCTAATCTGCTAGCTTTGCCACCATTTCTCCAGGAGGCATTAGGGACTATGCATAGACACACATATAGACACTTGCATAAGCCAGACACACAGCCCAGAGTGAGCCAGGGTGCTGCTCCCTGACCTGTTGTAACTTGCAGCACCGTGGTCCATTATTTGTACAGCTCTGCACAGAGGTAAAAGCATCAATAATTGCTTTTCAGCAGAGATCTGGAATGTGTGGTGAGAGGTTATGTTCCCCCAGCAGCCTGAGCTGTCAGTGCTGGGAGATGTCCCTGTGAATCAGCATCTGTGCTGTTTTAAAAGAGCTTATTCCTCCCTGCAGGGCTGATTACAGAGTCCAGGGAGGTGACAGCCCGCAGCCTGCACCTCGGTGCACCTCAGGGCACCTGCAGACCTGTTGTTTGGAGCAAGTGAGTCACTCTCTTGCCAGATAAGTGAAGCTTCACCGTTAAACAGCAGAATTTGGGATAGCTCAGCTGATGTTGAGCTATCAGCCCTAGCTCCCCTGTTAGCCCAGCTGGAGCCTGGTCCTGGACAGTGTGAGCAGCAGGAGCATCCCCCTGCTGCAACTCTGGGTCGAGGCCGTGCCAGCAGATCCCTTGCCTCCAGGGCTGGCACAGGGCTGCGGGATGCTGCTCTCATGGGAGCGATGCTCTGCACGAGGGCATGGCTCTGCCAGTTGGGTCCAGCACCCTGCAGCTCCCATGGGAGTCCATGATGTCCTGGCTCAATTTTCCTAGATACCTCCCCTTGCTGCCAATAGGACCAATCGTCCATGTAAAATTGTACATCTCCACCTTTGCTGGTTTGAGGTGCAAACACAGGTTCCAGAGCCAATGGAGGAGCAGCACCATTTTACCGTGCACTGCACTAACACATCAATCCCAGAAAGAAGGTTTAACACAGGTGGGGATGTCCTGGTCATGGCCATTTAACTTTCTGGGACATCAGCTACGAGATCTAAAGCTAACAGAGAGTGGCACTCCTTTCCCAATGAACACATCTCCCTTCTGCAGATTGAAAACACCCGCCTGAGCGTCCTCTGGTCTCAGATTCTTGTTTAAGTGCTCCTGGCATCTCCTGCCTTTCAGCACTCGCTTCAGTTGGCAATGTAATGTTTTTCTTTCTTTTTTTAGCATATTCCTCTCAGGAGGCTCCAAGCTCTGGGCTGGGACTTGAGAACACCGTATTTGGAGAGCCTGATTATGCACTGGGGAGATGAAGGATATTGTGGATCGACAAGAGTCTGGCCGAAAGCTCATGGATCAGGTCCAAGCCCCTTTGTGATTCTTTTCTCTGTGCTGTAAATATATATTCTTGGAGATGGGTGTCAGAGGCACTGTTTGGTTTTACAGAAGGAGAGAGATGAAGGGGGAGCACAGTGGGTCCAGCTGCCAGAGGGCTTCACTGGGCTCCCAGCGATACACAAGTGGAAGGGGAAGAAACTGCTGCTCCACACTATCAGTACCTTGTGTTGGCTCTCCTAACACAGGCAGAAAAGCTTGACAAGGGTTGAGAAGCCTTGCATTTTGATTTCTGTTTCACTTTGTTCTGATTACAACTAAACTTCAATTCTTCTGGAGCCCTCCCTCCCCCTGGCTCTGCCTGAACATTGCTGGGTTGCAGAGCAGAGGGAGCAGAGGGGTAAATTTGGGCTGGAGCACTCAGGTCCTGCAACGTGGAGCTGCTGGGCAGTCCCTCAGTGGGTCTGTGTCCCCCTGCACCCACCGACCTGTTCACTGCAGAGTGGAAACCCAGAGCCAGGGAATCCTAAAGCCGTGGTCATTGGGGTGAGAATGTGATTTTGGTGTGGCTGTAAGGGAACAAAGAGCAGCAGCACTTGGGAATTCCCAGCTCAGCTGCCTACTGGGGTTTGAAAGCTCACGTGTGGGAATGTGTTTTGATTACAGTCAAAAGACTTACCAGCCCTGTCCTCTGTCCTTACTCTGGGATCTTTCACTTACCCTTATTTCCACGTTTCAGACACTGAGCTGAATTAAATCTGGTCTTTACCATGTGCTAGCCTGGACAAGCCCTGAGGGAAGGGCTCTGTGAGGGTGAGGATGGTGCAACCTGGAGCCAGCCCTTCCCAATGCCCATGGCATCCCTGGTAAGGAGGGACAATGATGCTGCCAACCTGGGAGAAACCCCCAGACTCCCGACATCCCCAAAAGCAGGCTGCAGCTCCGCTTTGGGGGCTCCTGCCAGCTCTCTCCTGTGCTGAGACCAGGAGGGAGGAAGAAATAGAAAGGCAAAGCAACAAACAGAAAGAAAAAAGTAAAAGATGAAAGGATGAGGTGAATCAAGGTAACAGTTGCATCACCGTTAATGAATATTATACGTCCACAACTTCAGTTGCAGAGAAATGATTTAAAGGCCTTTGGTAGAAAAGCGAGCAGGAAATGAAGCAATGTTCTGAGATATGATATCTTTGGATAATTTGCTGGAGGAGAGTGACCACAGGGCAGACCATTATTTGCCAACATTTTCTTCCCAGGCCCAAATGACACCACTGTTTTGCTAAGGCCAGAGCCTTGTGCTCTGGAGGCATCCTACTGGCCCCAAAGTACCCCTGTGAACTGGCAACCATGGTCCAGATAGGAGCCAGATGGAGATGGTGAGAGAAGCCGAGCAGGTTCCAACCATCCTGGAAGGACTCAGGACAAGTAAGGCCCTTGCTCTAAAGGTTTGTGTCATTTTGTCCCTCCTGTGTCCAGGATCTCATGGAGAAGGTTTGGGGACCAGCGTGGAGAAATCCATCTCCCATTACATGGAGGGAGTTTGCACCATGGGACTCTCCTGAGCCCTTGGGTGCTGCATGGTTCTGGGGCACAGGGGTTCTGGAAAGGTTTCACCCACAGCCCTCTGGGGGTGGTATGTAGGAAAAAAACCCTGGAGCAGATGCAGGGGGATGAACTTTGCTTGAATATGGCACTCTTTTTCCCAGGGATGCACAAATAGCTCAGTTCCCAAGGACCAGATGCACACGGCTGCTGAACATCTCAGCCCAGTCTCCCTCCCCAGGACTCCTCGTGTAAACCATCACGAGCTGGCCTGCCAGGCGGTCTGACACGCTGGGATGTGAGATTCCCCATGCCACCCATCTGGGCAGCCAGGAATCCACATTTACATTCCACCAGTGTCCTTCAGCTCCCCACAGCCAGGCGCCAAAATCAGGAGATTTCTGCAAATATTAACATTTCTGGCTGCTGCTTGTTTGCCTGTTTATTCTGAGCTATGCATGAAAGCCCTCTGATATTACACACACAGCACAGGCCTTGGCCAAAACAGCTTTGTCCTCTCAGCCTTCCCCACCATGGGCCATGCTTCAGCTCCCAAGCCAGCCGTTACCGGGGCCCTGGGTGAAGGATGCCCCATAACTCTCCTCTGCTGCACGTGGTTGCCTGGTTCCTGGTGAGGCTGCTGAGCACTCACAGATGTGTTGAGCTGCCTCTGCAGGGCCTGAAACAGGTAGATTATTTTTTTTTGAGGTTTCTGACCTCAGCTCTGTATGACAGGGATAGGGGAAAGGTCTTCATAAGCTCACCCTACAAAAATGGGATGGGCTTGGTTGCTCAAGGCACTTGAGTTTTTTGTGCGTTATCAACCATATTCCACAGTCACAAAACTGTAGCTGTGAATCATAGAATCACAGAATGGTTTGGGTTGGAAGGGACCTTAAAGATCACTCAGTTCCAACCCCCTGTCATGGGCAGGGGCACCTCCCACCAGACCAGGCTGCTCAGGACCCCATCCAACCTGGCCTTGAACACCTCCAGGGATGGGGAAACCACAGCTTCCCTGGGCAACCTGTGCCAGTGCCTCCCCAACCCTCATTGTGAAGAATTTCTTCCTAATGTCTAATCTAAATCTTCCCCCTTCCAGTTTAAAGCCATTAAATGTGGCCTGTGGCCACATTCCATCCCCAGATTGCTCTCTCCTGGCTGGTCTAAGGCTGTTTGCTGTATTCATTACTTTAATTAAAGATGACCACAAAGCCCAACTCATTGCAGCACCCTCAGGCGTCATATATGAAGATCTTCAGCCCTTTCAGTGGAGACGGAGAGAATTCATTTACCATCATGTAGACTTCAAAAGATCTCTCAGTGCAGCATTTCATGCAAAGCACAGGTTATTTGGCATAGAAGTTTCCTCCTTGCTGTTTTTCTTGGGCTTTGCTATCTGAGAAATATCATAGAATTGCCTGGTTGGAGAAGACCTTTGAAATCATCGAGTCAAACCATACCTGTCCACTATTAAACCACCCCTGAGAAACTCACCTATCTGTCTTTTAAACACCTCCAGGATGGTGACACGACCACCTCCCTGGGCAGCCTCTTCCAGTGCCTGACCACCCTTTCAGTGCAGAAATTTGTCCTTCTGTCTAGTCTAAACCGCCCCTGGCTCAACTTGTGGCCATTACTTCTCATCCTATCACCTCTCACTTGGGGGAAAGATGCAGATGTGCTCCAAAAATCTCACTCATTTTGGAGAAACTTACACTGCCTGCAGCGAGGCAGCCTCAGCCTGAAGGCTCCCTCCTGTGACCTCAAGCAGGATTTAAAAGCATCTGATTGCACTTGGCTCTGTCTTTCCCCCTTCTATTTTCTTAATGCCACGGAGTGAAAGCAAGAGCCAAGTGATTGCCAGAAACAAAGTGAAAAGAATTCAGTTGCCAATAATCTCCTTTAAGGAAAATAGTTAAAGTGGCTGTATCTTTGTAAAAACATCTGGAAGATCCTCAACAAGATTTTCCTTCTGGAGCTGTCACCATATCAACACGTTTGCAGAGGATGTGATGGAGATGGAGCAGGGAATGCCCTCGGTAAGCACGTGGTGCCATGCTTGGCCGTGCAGCTGGCAGGAGCAGGCGATGCCAAGGATGAGGAGCAGGTCAGCTGAGGGGGAGGAATGCTCAAGCATGAAGAAGGCTGCTGTTGATGGGGAGAAGTACTGGAGAAGGAGTTGTTTGGTCCTGAGGCAGGGAAAAGGATGAGTGGTCAAACCAGCCAAACCCAAACCATGGGATGTCCTAGGAATATAGCAGAAATGGGGCCCATTTCCAGTGCCTGTACTGGTGAGGCCGTGGTGATGCTCACTTGGGCAGCTTGCTGCCATGCAAGCCCTGTGCTGGAGCTGTCCCGAACCTCCCCAGGGCCAGGGCTGCCTCTGGAGACAGTCAGGCTGAAGCTGAGGCCAGAGGCAGGTGGTGGCCTTCAGGAGGCTGCATCTTCTTCTTGGTAAACACAAAGAGTGATGATCTTACCATGGGGATGAACTGATCTTTTTCAGAGCCCTGCTCTTTTCTCCCCATTCAAAGTTCACAGACTGATTTATTTGTAACAGGAGCTGGGCAGGGTCTTTCCCCTCCTTTTCCAGGAGAAAAAGGTGGGGCACAGACTTGCCCCGGGCAGATGTCAAAACAGGGGATAACCTGTCCTGGAGATGCAACATCAGGGCCCCTGTTACCTTTCCCTTTTCTTCATCTACGAGGGCTGGTTGTGCTCCTCTACTTCACTCTGCAAAATGACAATGAACACTGCTCTGGTCCTTGAATGAGGGTGTCATGGGAGGCTGCGCATCTTCTGCCCAGAGTGAATGTCACCCTGAAGGAACGTGGTTTTCCCCATGGGAAGCTGAGCATCACATGCTGCAGCATTTGGAAGCTCTAAGCGCTCACAGAGGTAAAGCTGTGCAAAGCTGTATTTCCCCTGGCACCTTAAATACTTTTAACGTCTGGGGAGAAATAAGAGCCTTCCCTTCCAGCATGAAATGGCTTTTGAAGTGGATCTGCAGGCTCCAGACTCACCTCCCTCACGTGTCTGGTCTGAGCTCTTCAGTGGAGGCAGAGAGGAAACACTGCTCATCAAATAACAAATTGCAGGCACGCGCTCCCCCAGGCAGTTGTTTGGAACACGTCTTATATGCCTCGTGCCAAATTTGCTGGCCAGGGAAGCTCAGTGGTATTAGCATGCTCCAGTTAATTAGGGTTGTGAGCCATCCTTTTCATCGCCTGGAAGAGCTGAAAGAAGGACAAACCCCCACTGCCTTTATAAGGCTTTGTGCTTTCCATCATGGTCTCTGCTCGGCTTGTGCGTGCTCCGCTCGTACCCTGGGGATGCTGCTCTGTCTCCTTGGGGCTCGGTGTCATACCTGTCTCTCAGTGTCAGACAGTGGCTTCTGAGTTATGTTTCTGTGGAACACGGAGCCAAATGGATTCCCAGCCAAATCCCTGGGTTTGTATCAGGAGTGGATCTGACCCTCCTGCTTTGTGAAGAGTGTCCCAACACTGCCACCAGCCCAGCACCGCAGAGCTGAGAATGGTGCAGATAAGCTGCTCCTTGCTGACAACTCATGTGAGTCCCCACTCAACTGGAAAAGATGGAGTGAGATGCTGAAGCAGCAAACGCGATCCTGCTGCCTCTACAGTGGTGCTGGGCATCAGAGCTCAACTCCGGTGACCTGGGGCCTTTCAGCAGCACCAACCCCATATAAAACACACCCTGCCACCAGTTTGCCCCAGGCACTTGCATCGCCTCCAGTCCTGATGTTCAGCCCATCCAGTTCTGCCTGCTCCAGCATTTACAGAGTTGTTTGTCATCTCTGGAGTGACATACTGGTCACGAATTTGTAACTTCATAGTGGGGCTATGAAGCAGGAGTAACCAACATGGAAGAGCAAGACCCTGATGACAGAACACGCTCCCTAAATGAGATGGGCAACTTGGGGTTATCCCTTGGGGCAGAAGTGCCCTCCCTCAGCTGTCTTGGCACAGCTGCCACTGCCATGCATCCCAGCACCCAGTGCCCTGGAGTGCACGTAGCCCACTGCTGCGTAGGGGTGTGTGCCCAAGTGAAGCCTTTTATCACTTCTTTCATGTGCAGGGAACTGAGGTGCATCAAGAGATTTGCCCAAAGTCAGATGGGGAGTCTGTGACAGCCCAGAAAACACACTCCTGCCCCAAAACTCAGCCAGATAGTTTATCTGGACAACTGCTGGAGCACAACGTATCATATTTTTGCAATCCCAGCTCTGAAGAGCTTATCTGACAGCAATTATCCTCTTCTACAGAAGCTGTTTTCTAGCTGGCTCAGAACATAAACAACAAGCAACAACCGTCTAATAAATTAGCAAAGCTTTGAGTACAGTGACTTGCAGAAACGGCAGCTGAATGGAGGGGCCAGTTCTGGGCTCAGCAGTGCTGGTCTCTGCCTGGGGGAACCTTGCTGAGCTGCTTAGAATCTGATCCAGGGGTGGGAAGGGAGTGTTAGGGGTAACACCCCCCCTCAGCATTGATCAGCCTAATTAGATGAGCCCTGTGGATTTGCTCCAAGTGGAGACCTGTCCCTGTCTGCTCCCAGCTCTTCCAGGAGCTGAAGAGTGGTGGGATACAAACCCAGTTAATCTCTTGCAATACCATCTCTTTCATGGCTCACTGACCCTTTTTGTGAAGACACACTCAGCATCCTTGTCTCTGTCTCCCCGAAATAGAGCAGAGCTGTGGCAGTCCCAGGCCAACCCACACAGCTTGTGTCTCCTCCTGCTTCTCCGGTGCCTCTCATTGTGGTATCAGATCACTCAGGTATTCCAGCAGAACCTTGTCCCTGATGCTATCTCTGTTCCTCCACGAATCCCAGAAATGATCACATGGGGACAAAAAGCAGTTATGAAATGAGAACTGCTTTTAAATTCAGAGAGGATACAGACAGCTTTCTGTCCTCCCTCCCACCTCTGAGCAACTTTGTGGCTAATTTAGTTCCCAAATGCATCACAGACTCCTAAATCCACTGCATCCGTGAACTCTGGGGTGCAAATGGAAAAGGGGCTTTTGTGTTACCACAATGTGCTGATGCTTCAGAGGCTGCTCAGCAAAACACACGGCAGGAAGGAGCAGTGGAAATATTTTGGTTACATGCAGGTGGAATTAAACAGATGTTGGAAAATGAAAAGCTGCTTTTTTAAAGGATGTCAGTGTTGCTGCTCTAGATGAAGCAGGATGAGCTGGAGCATCTGGAAGCCTTGGTAACAGATTTCTTAGAGACTTCTCGCAGGGAGTGATCAGATAATACACCTTTCTTTTATGACAGAAGTTAAGTCACAGAGTATGGCTTTCAGCTGCAAGGTGTTCAGACCAAGGACCTGCCTGTTCTCTGAGGCAGAGCAGATTATGAGCTGATGAAAAGGCAGCGCTCTCCTCTGCCCCATTTACTCAGCTTTTTGACATCATTTTTGCTCCCTGGAGCACAAAATTCATTGTTGTATTCTCAGAAGAGCGGCGAGCAGGCTCACTTTTACCTAATCAAAGCCCAACCACTACGAAAGGCTTTTGGGCTGCAAGAATTCTTTGAACAATGTCATCATGTTTGAAAGGATACGATGCTCTCAGGGTACTCGTGCAGGTGTTTGTGTGTACCCAGCCTGCCTGTGCAAATACCCCAGAGTCTGAGGTTACAACGGTTCATGCAGTGGCTCCTGGCATCTCTGCCCAGGGCTGCACAGCCTTCCACTCCCCAGGATGATGCAAGGGACCATCCTTGTATTTCCCCATCCTCGTACTTCAGAGTATGGTTGTTGATTGAGGATGTGAAGACTCTCAGCTGCTCTGGGATCTGTAAACTGCGTGGGGAGGTCTTTTTGCACCTGGGTGTTCAGGCTGCCACAGCCTGTGCTGTAACTGCTCCTCTCGACCCACCAAGAGGTTTGGGGCTCTGACACAGCAGACCCTGGGTGTCTCTTAGCTGCTCAGAAGCTGAGGGCCAGGCAGCACCAGGGCTATGCTGCATGTGCTGGCTGCCAGCAGTAATCATGTTGTATTATAGCTGGGTGAGATTAGGCAGGCTGGCAGGCAGCCCCTGTCTGCGGTGCTGTGAGAAGAGCCCAGCTCCTGGGGAGAGATTTGGAGAGCATGGAGGGAGTGGGTCCAAACCCCAGCTTGGTGGGTGCCAGTTGGAGCACACCCAGGCCTGCTGAGAGCTCCAACTTCCCTTGCTGCACTGCTCTGTGGTGCAGGAGGATTGCTTGCAGGAGGGCTGTTTGTGACCATGTGCATCACCACGGATTGCAGGCAGCAATCCCTTCCCGGGCTCTGACTGTTGTGCCAAGCACAGGGGCTCTTTGGCTAAGTTATTTGATCAAAGAGATAATGTTTGGGAGCATTGCAGGTGTTAGTGCTAACCTTTCTGCTGGACCCCAGAGGCTGGAGGAGAATAATATCTTGGGAACTTGAGTTGGCTAATGATGATTTAAGAGTTTGCATTTCCTGTCATCCAGCAAGCAGCACATGCCAAAAATGGCTGGAATTCACCCCATGGTCCTGATGAAGGCTCACAGCTTCAGGCTGCAGTGAGTTTCTCTCCTGTCAATCACTGCCTTTTCCGCAGGCATCTTATTCCAGCCTGGGGTAGAGAATATACACAATATACAAAAGGGCACTGGGGAATGGGCAAGAAAAATATCACACCAGAAAAGGAAGAAGGAAAAAAATCTCTCTCTTGAACAGAAATCATCCATCCACTGCTGAGGGCCCTGGAGAGGAGCAGTATCCATCCACCAAGAGCTCAGGGAATAACATGCACCACTTGCTTCCCATTAGCTGCTCTTTGCCTCTCCCTACAGACCGCTGGGAAACAGCAATGGTCCCTTTCCAAGCTGGTTCACCTGTCCTGCTCCACTCCACTCTCAGTTTTCCAGAGCAGCTAAATCAACAGCCTCAGGGAAAACAAATGGAGAGAAGACCCAAAACTCCCACAAAAATCCAACTAGTCCAGCTGTTGAATTTCCCTGGCTGTCAGCACCAGTGTGTCGACCCTTTCCTACCTTGAAGGGGAAACCGCGAGAGCAGGTGCAAGGATGGGCCTTGAGAGGACCCTTGTTTGGATCCTGGGTTCAAATGCCACTTTCTGTGTGACTCTCTTTAGGAATATTTACTCTCCCTTTTTTCTGCCAAGCCATTGGAGAGTTTTATTTTTCCTGGTGCATCATGACTTTTGTGTCACAGAAAGTTTGTTGAAAACTCTTCTCATATCTGTTCTCACAAAGAAAAGGAAAACAAAGTCCATTGTGGGGTGATGAGCAAGACTCCTCTGATAACTTCCAGCTGGAGATACTTGAAGCCAAGGTGAGGTGTCCTCTCCCTTAACCTCTGGGAGCATCTCCTAGCCCAGGTGAGCTGCAAACTCACGTGTTGCCTGTGGTAGAAATCCTGTGCTGGCAACACACCTGACTTCTTCTCTCTGAAGGCAAAACGTTTGGCCAGGTAGGGAGCTCTACTTCTCTTGCTTCCCTGTGCTGTTCTCAGGGTGCTTTCCTGGGTTCTGGTGAGCTTTGATTTTTGCAGATTTGGACACAAGGATGCTGTTTTTGTGTCCCTCTGTCTCGCTTCAGGTGTGTGGGCAGTGTTGAGCACCCTAAAATACAACTCACCCTGGTTCCTAGTTCCCCACTGAATCTGGCTCTGGACCAGACCAAACCATTGCCCTGTGGCTAAAACCTCTCACCGTTGCTTTTATTTGCATCCCAAGGATACCCAAAGTCATCCATGCAGAGGGTGGAATGAGTTGTGTGAAAGCTCTGCTGAGTTGCAGGACCTGCAGACCTCTTGCTGCAGGGGAGATCCACCTCTAGACAAGACCATGCCAGTCCCAAAGGAGTTTAAAGCCTGAGCAGATGGGCGAGCTGAGGCGTGAGGGTGGATGGACACTTGCCTGGGTCACTGGCACAGATGAAGAGCCTGTAGACCTCCAGCTCCCTCCACTTCTCCCTGGAGAGCGAACTGGATGTGGTGGAAAAGCTTCTCTCTCCTCGATGCAAGAAGCCCCTCAGTGGCTGAACACTGTATAAACAGCAGCAGCAGGCTCCCTCCCCCTTTCCATTTCTGTTTGTTAAACACACGCTCCCTGCCTTTCTCTCATTCAGGAGCTAACACAGCATCCAGCTTTGTGAGACGGGGGTTGTCAGTCACCCTGCAAGAGGGTGCTCTCTGGATGCTCAATGCTTGGGTACCAAAGCTACCCTCGGCGATGAAGAACCCTCCAGCAGCCCAGATCCTCCACTGACTTCCTCGTTTTTCTGAGGACAGTTGCAGAAAAGTGCTTCTCACCCCTTTGCCACAGGTTGATTCCCAGAGAGTGGAGAGGACCGAGTTCTTCATCCTGGCCAGCCATGAGACGATAACTCAAGGTGAGTGACTGTTCCCGAAGGAGAAGGATGCTCTGGCCTTTGCAGCTGGGTCGGGGAGGGCTTGTCCGGTCAGCAGGGCTGAGACAGGGCCAGGGCTTGGCCATGCCACATGGTTCAAGCATCTTTGGAAAACTGAATTAGGAGACCAATGGCTGAGAGCTGGAACAGAGAGAAAGTGCACAAGGAATGCTGGCACGAGAGTTTCGAATGGTCCCTGAGCAGAAGCAGGGGGTCTGGGAAGCAGGATGCTGAGTGAGAGCAGTCAGGAGAGCAGGTTGCTCCAGGGGGCTGCAGAAACTGGGCACGTACAGCTACAGCGCAGCGTGCTGCAGGTGTGGGGCTGAGGTGCACAGCTGTCTGAGAAATCCTCATCTCTCCTGCAATCTGCCTCCTCGTGGCTTGGTGCAAACCTCCCGTCAGCTCCTCCGTGCTGGGACTGCACATGTTGCTGGTGCTGAGCTCACTGACAGAGATCAGCACCCTCAGAGAGATGTAAAGGGAGATAGGGGACTGGAGGAGGAAAATTGGTGCTCGCTTGCTTTCTGCACTCATTGCACATTAAGTATTGAACAGAGGGAGCCTCTCATAGTCCTGTTGCAGCTTGTGTTTCATCAAGAGAGTTTCTGGTCTGTCCCGAAGCAGGATACTGAGTTTGCTCCCTGGTTGTTCTGTTGGTAGGGTTGTTATTTCTCTCTCCTCCCTTGTCTCATCTACCCCAGACTTTTCAGGAGGAAAAAGACTCCCCCAGTTAACCAGTATCTTTTCACCAGGCTGTCTCTTCCCTTCTGCAGCCCCGACAACTACTGTGGCTCCATCTCAGCATCACCCACAGTGCCCTGACTTCCAGCCAGCATTGCTCTGCTCCCACGGTGTGTCCCCAAGTGTCCCACTGGGCAGAGGGCCTGCACTGTTCCCCCCCTGCCTTCTATAGGAGAAATTTCCAGGATAAAGCATGTATTCCTGCCAAATTGGTCTCTTCTCATCATCTTCTTTTTCATTCTGTTCTGAGCTGAGGGACTAAGGCACCCTCCTTGCCTCATCCCCTTCAGAGTCTTTTGTGGCTCCAACCTAGGCAGGGATGTGCAAATATCTTGAGTGAGGATCCACAAGAAATCCCTGATGTATCTCTTCACCCTTGCACTTTGTCTCTTGGTGCCAGTTCTACGCTGGGTTCCCCTGGGAGCAGCTCCAGGGCCCTGGAGCTTTGCAAGTGCAGTTACAATGTGTATCTGATGCCATCAGGTTTCCGCACCAACGGGCCAGACCTGCACAGATAATTTACAAAGCTGCAGCAGATGATGGGTAGGTCAGAGGGTCTTTCCTTCTGCCATAGTGTTATAATAGGGCAATCACTCCTTCACTGGAGATGAAAGGATCTGGGACAATTTCTATCTGCTCTTTGGCTTCAGGAAATCATCCCAGAGCTGCCATTTGTCCTGTGCACAGACAAGGCACACACCACCACCAACACCACAACCACCACTCATATTTTGCATTTTCATGCAGCTGCTGAAATCTATATTCAGGTTTTATCCTGAGAGATGCAGAGTCCTCTCTGCTGGTGAATGCAGGAGGCTGGAGTTAGCAAACTTGGGCTCAGTTCCCAGACCTGCTGTGGATGTGCTGTGTGGCCTCTGCCAAGCTGGTTAACCTCCATATCTCTGTTTATTGTGTTCTTCCTCCCTTAAGTGCTGTGCTATGGGGTGCAGGGCTGAACTCTGCTGCCTCTCAAGTGCTGTAGGGGAACGTGAAGGTGGTAGAAGGTGGCTTGCTCCAGGATGAAGAGAGGTTTCTGGTGATAGGGATGGTCTTAGACCTCCTCACCATGGACACCTGACTGCTGCCAGATATGAGACTGGGGACGAGATGAGTCAGTGCTCCAGACTGGGCTACTGGAGATGAAGGGCTTTCACGGAGTTGAGCTGCTTTGGAGAAAGGACACAGCATGGGATAAATCAGTGAGCCAAGTCATGAAAGTATCCATCAGCCTCAAGCCTCTCACTGCGGTGCTGCTGTAGAAAGAGCTTTGCCAGAGAGCAAAGGCTGGCCCAAGTCCCTTCACTCCCTCCTTTCGAATCAATGATGACTGTGACAAAATTGTCATTCCTGGCCACACTCTGAGCAATCTTTGTCCTTACCTCCCTCTTTTCTGCACCCTTTGTCCCCACGCTGACTGTCTGCCGGCTGCAGCGACCCCAGTCTCCCTGCTTGGAAGTTAAGAGGAAATTAATTAACAAGCTCTGTTTTCTCCAGCCCTCTGCCCACCCCTTCAGCCCTGCTTTCTGAACCTTGCCAGGCTTTGCAGATGGCTCTTCCAGGCCCTGACAGATCCGGACAG